>CM061526.1:38756472-39956472 GCA_030068015.2 Neoceratitis asiatica | reverse complement strand
TTTTTTACAAGTTTTTCCTACGCTCCTCGGTGACAATCCGTAGTATAAACCAAGAGCTCTCACCTATACTGCTAGTTTCCATGTAGTAATTCTTATATAGTTTTAAGCCATTCAAAAAAAATAATGTTCAAAAAATTTTTGTAAACCTTACAACGGGAATCTCGTTTTCAAAACCAAAAGTTTATTTTTCTTTTATTCACACTTGTTTTTCATTTTGATCATTTTCATATCGTAGGCCACGAGTCACCTAAATGAGGTTAGGTCGTCAGAACTATCCCAACAGTCATTCATTCGGAGTCGAATCTCCACTTAGGCATATAAGGAATGGAATACTTGAACCATCGTACAGGACCCAATACCTGCATACTCTAAATGCCATTTACCAAAAGTCCGTAAACTTTCTTCCCGTGAAAGCCGTTCACGGAATCCAATCACCACTTATTGCAGAGAGCATGAGCTGCCTCGGGAGACCGGCTACCTATTCATACTAGACCCCGAGATAACCTACGTATGGCCTGCATGTAATTAGCCCCCGTACTTTATTTAATCAGAACATTCTTTCGACCTCGCATATATGATAATTCTAGGCAACGGAGTCTTCCTTTTACCTCAAACACAACACCATATTTGCTATTGAAGACTTTGCAAAACTCTATTCTTACCTCGGCTTCTCTCTGTACGGAGATTGATTAGTTGAAAGAGGATCGACTAAAGCTTTATTATAAAATTGCAAACCTAATGGCGGCCAAATTTTGAATTTTATTGTTCGTTAAATTCCTGCTGGGTATACTCATTATTATAAATAAATAAGAATATTATTAGTAAAAATATATGTATGTATGCAGAACCAAAAGCGTCCAGGTTCAGGTGCTACTTCAAGTGCTTCGATTTCTTTTCAAAAAACATTATGCCTATATACAAGTAGTACCAGCAACGCGTCCCATATACGGTGTGCTGTACTTCTTTTTCACCAAAGCACTGTACATTTGTGTACGATTAAAAATATGAGCATAAACCTCTTGCGACGATTCTCTTCGCAATGCATTGTGGCAAGTGCTGTTTCCGGTAATTACACGACGATGTAGATTTTTTTCAGTTATTTATTTGTTTACAATAGTTAGGCACGTTGACTGGCCATAGTTGCTTTGGAGCACTGCAGTGACTATTCATATAAAGTTTTGTTTAGTTTTTTAACGACCGTCACCGAGACGTTTCAACGACTTTTCTAATCAATTGAAGTCAAACCTATGTACATTGTTGTTGCTCTCTACACCATTAGTTATTGCTCTTACTTTTGTTTACAAGCGCTGCAGTGTTGGTTTTCATGAATTAATTCTATTTTATTTTAGGAAAATACTTCTCTATAACGTAAACAAACTGTGTAAATGAGCTGCTCAAAATCAAGGAAAATAACACGCTTTCTTCTTCCCTTCTTCTATAAATACTTGTAATTGTTCGTTTTTTGGTACAAGTGCTATTGTTAGATTTTTGCTGGCACACGCTTCTTTGCTTACTTTTTTCACCACTCACAACTCTGGTTTTCCTTTCACCCAATTATCTTATTAATTCCATCATCAACGTCTGAGTTTGTGTTCGTATTTCCTGTTATTTTTTTTATTGTTTGCTTATCAATTTCGATTTTAACAAATTTTTGAGTCGATGGTTCATGTGTCGAGTATCGAAGCAATTTTTCAATTTTTCTTTACTCCAAGCTTCAAGAGTTTCATCGTGTCTGCATTAATAATAATGAACGAGATAAATATAGATTAGTGAATACACGAAGTTCTTTATCTCAAAAATTATATAGATAACTGGATATAAAGTATCCCTCGAGCTCACTCACCGGTGAGTTAGGTTCCAGTGCATTGGGTAGCTCCTAAGCCATACATAGACCCGTTGCCTGCCAGATCTAGGTTCAAGTTTATTCATAAAATAGAACGCTTTCGACGCATTTGCCTTTTCCGTCTATTATATTTCCTCTTCCGGTTCAATCGCTTAAAGAACGTCACTTAATTTGCCCGAAGGCTCTGAATATTCATTCAGAATATTCACTAATTCACTAACTCAAACCAAGCCTCATAGGACTTGTTTGGTTGCACAATCCCACATGAGGAATGTAAAAATTAATCAGCTTCGAGCCTCAAGATTTTCAATTTCAATAAACCCACAAATGAGGAATATAAATTGTGGTTTCGTGTCTTGACGCCACCCAACGGCCGATGTATTTTTATGAGGAGCTGTCTAGGGCGACCGCAATTAGAAAAAATTATTTTCTACAATTTTGGATGTTGCTCGAACATGGAGTCGAACCCTGGTTTTCCGAATTGTAGTACGCAATGCTAACCACTCGGTCATTGCGGCTGCAGTATAACAGGCAACAACAAGGTCAGCTTTGGAATCAAAGACAGGATCACTCTTGCCGACAGGTGCTACTTTGGACTGATTAGGCAATTAAAGAGTGAAGTGCTATCTTGAGGAACGAAAATTAAACTCTACAATTCTCTCATCACTCTCGACCTGCTGCATGGTGAAGATGATGGTGCAGAGGTGAGCTGTGATAATATGCGATATGTTGACATTAGCAGTTTTGAAGAGAAAAATTTTATGAAAGAATAGATAGTAGCTGACCTGATGAGGCCATAGCTTTTAGACTGATAACATTCCAGCTTTGAAAGTTTTCGAGCCCAGTACCTGGTCGTTAAATTAAAGAGGAAGTCTGCTTTCTCGTGAAAATATATGGTAGAGAAGGTCTTGGCTTTACCTGGTGTTTCAAATTGGCTTATATCTGCGATGATAAGGCGAGTTATTGTTTATGAAAAAATGAATAAAATGATGGCGAGGAAGTGTGATGATGATCCCGAAACCAATCGTTAAAATGCGGGCCCGGTAAGAAAAAGAAACAGTTACTTAATTAGAAAAGAATTCTTCCAACCAAAACTTAATAAAGCAAATTGATATTCTAAAAAAATTCTGATCTATTTTCTCTTTAACTTAGATTAGATTAACTTCAAGATAACAGTTAAATACTTTTCATTCAAAATATAACCAAGAATAGATTATTTTGACAACTGAAATTCTGCTATAACTACAAAACAATCTATATGTGTAAGCACATAAAATACATACATACAAATGTTTGTTAGCAATCCATGCACTCATTCATTATTCGAATGCGAAATTATTGCGCTCAAATTGCTATGCGGCTTCAATTTAATTAATTGTAAATAATTGATATATGGAATTTAAATTTTAAACTCACAACGCCTACAAACTTATGTATGTACAGATATACAATCACAAAACGATGTCACACTACACTAGTCCAGCTACACAGGCAAATCTGCCAAATTAAAGCTGAAATAAATTAAGAAATTTATATTGATGTAGGAGACTATGTTTTTCTTGTACATATAGATATGTGTGCGTATATCCACATAAATAGATAACTCCTTTCATAACTGATAAATATTTGTGTGAATTTATGTGAGTTATAATTACAATATGAGCTGTGGCAGATTTTACTTGAACTTAATGAATGAATCTGTAGCTCATTTGTTTAAAAACATGGCATGGATTTTGTTTTTGTGCCACCCACGCAGGCATAGATGATGGTAGTGCTGCTAGCTTTGTGTTTCTGTTGTTGTTGCAATGAAATCAAGCTCTCTAATGAGTGTTTTAAGTAAAAGGGACCACCAGTGATTATGAGCTTGTACATATGTACATACATATGTATGTATATTAAAAGCTGGACATTATATTGAGAGTGTATGAAAGGGGCATTTCCATCGCAAATTTTATGTTTTCGATAAGACAGTTAAATAAAAATCAGGTTGGATGTGCCTTTACTAGGTGACCATGAATGCATTTACAGCACAGAAGGAAAAAACCACTTAGTGCGGAATCTTTTGAGTAATCCTTCATTATTCTTTTATTTTTATTTAAATTTCATGTACATGAAATGGTAAATTAATTTTGACCCGAAGTATGTAAATATTTGCCAGAAGGAGAAGATATAAAATTTATTATTATTAATTATTAACAAAGGGCATCTGAATTGGCCCAAATCTCTTACTGATGAGCAGCATTTTTCTTCGCCAAACGCTGACGTATCTGTTTTAAATCAATATCGAATATGTTCGAAACATAGGGCTTTTTGTAATAAATGTGGTGCGATAACTCATGTGTCGTCTACGGTAACAAATAGGCAAAAAAATCTCTGCAGCTTGCCGCTGACCATAAATTTTTTTTGAAGTGGTTACATGGTTGTGGTACCCATTTCGAGAATAGCTTTGTAACCGCTCAGTTGAGATACCTAAAGCGTCAGTCCCTTCACATTCTGTCATCCTGTCATCATTTAGTATAGTTCCATGGATTTTATCGTATATTTCTGGCATGACGTGATCTGTGCTGATACGTGCACAACCGAATTCAGTAAACCACTTCTGTTTTGTGTTTTCTCAAGCAAAGAAATGATGCTTCATCAACATATAAAAAAGAAAATTATGTACATGCTCCAATGCCTCATCCCACACTTTTTAGCGGCTGCTGCAAGAGAATTTTTTAAAGCTAACACTAGATCATTGAAGCGATGGCTTAGGGACAAATCAACCTTCAACCATATTTTCACCTTTCCTCACCGTTACGCTCGAAGTTATGGAAAGCTAAAGTTATACGAAAATATTTTCAGATGCCATCTATTTAACATTTTAATAAAAAAAATATTATGAAAATAATTACTAGCAAACTAACTAGAACAAGAAACAGATTTATCTCTTCAGTTCCATTAAAAAAAGAATATTTTGTGAAGCGTTGATACTACTTTAAATTTCTTAATTAATTGTACGAGTTACAATAAAGAATTTAACTAAGGACGTTCGAGAAAAATTCTTTGAAATTTTGTTTACAATAAATTAACAAGCTTCAAGAATTATTACAATATTTATGTTGTATGTAAGTATTAAGCTGGCGGGATTTAGGAAATATTTAGGCAGAAAATATTTTCAAGAGTAAAAGAATTCAGTGAAGTAGGTAGCTAAAGAGATTATTATAATATAAGTGTTAACCCAAGAGAGTTCACATGTCAAAATAATTTCAGAAAAATGCTGCCATTTGTTTGAAACATTAATTTAAATTAATATAAAAAAGTTGGCATAAATAAATATGTATTATAATTAAAAGAAATTTAAGAAATCTTACTGTTAAAATTATTTTAATGATAATGGTCAGCTATTTAAAAAAGATTAAAATCTAAAATTATTCTCACAATATGTATATACAACCAGAAAGCTTTAAGAAAGCTGAAAAGGGCTGCCACTTGTACGGCAAGCACATTATATATACAAAAATTGCGATAATTCGCCAAACAATAATACAATTGAAGTCAGGCTAGGTATTTAAGGCAGCATATAAAATATGACTATTAAAGAAAAATTTATTAAATAGAATTTAGGCCCATCATCGCCTACTTTGGAGTCTAGTCATCATCAGTAGCTTGCTCATACATATGTATAAAAAAATTTTTTTCTGTCTTAATTACTAATGAATAATAATTAGTTATGTAAAAAATTTACATTAAAAATATAAAATACAATAAGTTCTGGACACGCTTTGTTAATGCTTTCTGTATTTTGTCCAATTTAGATGTTACAATTAGCGTGGTAGTAGGTGCTAAGTAAAATTATCAACACTTATAATTATGCTTGAACTAATGTAAAGAATTGAATTTACTTTTATATTATTGATCTTACTCATATTTCTATCTACATATGTCCATAAAAAGTTTGGCGATCGCATAGTATCGAGTTATTTTTTCCTACTTAAGAAGATATAGTCAGAGAGTAAACTCTTTTCTACAACTCAAAGTGAAAATAACGTAAAAGGTTATCCATTTAGTGGCTTCGAAAGTGCAGAGCTGTATTCTGGCATCTTCCAAACTTAACTGTGAAGCCAAACATGTTTTGTTTGAATTAAAATTTATGAAAGTGGGTCGCTTAACAACCGCACAACGCGTTAAAATTGTTAAAAACCTACTACAAATATGGTGATTCAAACGGGGCCACGTTTCGTGTTTGAAGAGGAGATAGATTGCACATAATCGTCCAACTACTCAAGCAATTGGTATAATTTTGATAAAATTTGAAGAGACTGGATCGGTTACAGCTATTGTAAGGCCTCTGCATAATCGTTTTGCTCGTTCAACTTCAAATATCGCTGTAAGTGAAAGTGTAAGTGTAGCAGAAGACCTGAATATGTATATTTTGAATATGCGTTCTCAAGAGCTGGGACTTTTTTCGGTACATTATGGCGTATTTTGCACATGGACTTACACTTACATCCATCTAAAGTGCAGCTCGCTCAACAGCTGAAGCCAGCGGCCATTACCCAAAAAAAAAAACTTACTGCCTGGTGCGTTCTTTGGTTCGGAGGTGTGACTAGATTTTACTTTTTTGAAAACGATAACACTCTCAATTCGGAGCGTTATAATCGTTTGATAAACGAATTTTTTGGTCTGCAATTGCACAACACACAACACGAGCGAAAGACCGTATTTATATATACTATAACGTTTTTCGTTGCTACCTCGATCATTTCCCAAATTCTTCAAGTCCGATCACTGGATTGCTAAATAAAACTCCCAAGATTTGTTCGTTTGACCTCTTAATCGTCAGGAATTAACTCAACGTTTATTAAGTCTACACAATTATTCTCTGCTTCACACAGCTTATCCGTTTCTAAAACACACAGCTCACAGCAATGTTTACTCCACTGAGTTGTCTACTCGTCTGATCTTTTTATACCTGAAAATGACCCAAACATTCTGTTCACGCGCTTAAGGATAGGCTGTTTTTTTCGTTTGCCTGTGGTAGCTGCATCCGCTCCGTTTATCCTTAACGACGGGGTGTTCCCTTTACATTGTCAATCCTTTTGTTTGTCCTTGGTACGGGTAATTTTCATCAAACGACCGCTTCTTTTGTTTGTTTTAATTTGGTAATCTCGTCACACTGCTACTCCTTTCAGTCTGTTCTTCGTATTTGGGATTTCTGTCACAATACGGACAAACCGTTAACCCTTGAGCACTTGAAAATATTTGTCAAGTTATGGCTGAGATGTTGCTCAATATGTGCCAAAAAAACGGTCGAATATTATCTCAAGCGGATCAAAGCTTGCAAAAATTCACAAGGGATCGTTTGAATAATGTAGTGTTTCACATATACATATGTAAGTCCAAGGCTCAAAATTTTTAATAAAAAAGGAATTTCACGAAAAAAAATATTTTAAATGCATTTTATTTGCCTTTACTTTGGAAATCGCAAAGTTATAACATTCTGTTTATCTCTGATCCCCTATCGGGAAATCAAGTATTTTTTATGTTAAGTTAGGCAGAAAATTACAGACTTAATAATTTTCAAGTAAATCGAACTTGGTTCGGGCCTATTCCTAGAAAAGGAGTATATCATAAGATTATCTAAACAAAATATAACCTTCGTACAAAAACTCAACGAAATTTATTCATTTTTTTTCTCAAACAAGAAAAATGTGGAACTCCACTTTCTAGATAGAAAAGAACTTTAAGAAAATCGAACTATAAGTCCGATTATTTCGAATAGGTCGGAAATTAGAGAAACCATCATATCATAACCAAGACATGGATTTGACCACTCTGGTACTGTTTTTATACTATCATACCGGATAACTAAGCTGTTCCTAACTTGCTGCTCGTTTTTTGTTTGTTTGTTATTTTTTTGGTTTTTGGAAATTTTAGTGGAATCCGCATTTTTGCAACATAGCGTTTTATGTAAAAGAAAATCAGAATGGGGTTTTAGGAAAAAAGTGGTTTTAATGCAAAAGATAACTACCAAGTTATACCTGGAAACTCCCAAATACCAATCAGCGCTATAAATTTCCCTTGTTGTTTCAATCTCCATCCACACTATGTATAATATTCAGTAAATCAACTCTTTTAATATGCCATGCACTGCAATTAAATGCACGATTTGCACTAATAGTCACCACCCGCGGCTGGCTGACTGTTAAAGCACCAACAATGCCACATGGCTGGTTGGTTGTTTGGGCTTCTATGCACAGCGTCATTGATATGTAGTATTCTGCTGGACAGCTGATGCTGTTTGCCTCCAAGAGCAACACCATCACCACCACACTTCCTGCGCACTGGCCTAACTTCGCCTTGACTTGATCGACTCTGCGGAGTTATTTTTATTTTTATTTTTATTTTTATTTTTTCCTGTGCAAATGAAAATATTGAAAAAAGACACGCTGAATGAATGGGCACGTTGCCAATTTCCGCCGCCAACGTATACCATATTTTATAAAATATTCAATGGACGGACGGACATAAAAAGTTATGTTCGTTTGTTTTTCTTCTACTTCTGTTTTTTGTTTATCTTCTTCTTCGTCGTTTTATTTTAATGAACTTGAACTTTGTGAAAAATGTTGTAGAGTTTTGCAACAAAAAATCAAAAATTTTAAATTTACAATAATTTTACTACTCCTGAAACGTATTTGGTGAACTTGCAACTGTTGCAAGATTTAAAATTGCGGTTGCTGCTGTTGTTGTTGGCAATTACTTTGACTTTGTGAACCTTATGGTGTATTTTCTTTGAATATATTCATATTATGTTTTACATATTTGAAATTTCGTTACGATATTGGTTGGTTTCGTGTGCCTAAAGACATTTGAGCAGTATAGTGCTGTTGGTTGTTGGTTGTTAGTTATTGGTTAGTGGTTTAACCATACGGTAGCAGCTAGCCGCAATCACTCATTTTGTCCTGCGTTTTTTTGTTCTTTCAGTTTTTCTAATTTTTGTTGTTTGCGAGTTGCGCACGCGTTACTCAGCGCCATCGTCAGTCACTTCAACCGCTGTTAGACATTAGCGATAATTGCAGCCATTTCTTATTCTTTCTTTATTGCTGCCACACAGACATAAATACAAGATGTGTCGTTGCGGTTAAACTGTTTGCTGCTGGTACATACAAGTGCAACAGTACAGTTTCGTCTTACAATCTGGTAATCAAATGGAGGAATGAGCATTGAGCAACGGCGAGCGTGTGTGTGCGGTTCAGAAGTCAGCAAGTCATTTGATGCATGAATGGTTGAGCAGAAGACTACTTGCCTGTGATATGCGCATGCCGCAAATGTCTTTACGTTCAAGGTACATACATGTATTCCATCTACCGTCCTCGCTGGTGCCATCAATGTGTGCTCAGTTTAAATCTATCTCCCATCGCCTGCCTACGGTGGATGCTTGCAGCTCATTTCATGTCGCGCTCCTCAACCCCGCAATGGTTTGCGGTTACACTTCATTAGTTCAACCACGATCTGTCGCGCATCAGCGACCAACTGGCGTGCTGCCATTGCCTATTTTGCGTTTTGATTTCTATTGCAGATTGCGCTTGCTTCATAACCTCGTGGTCATCCATGTGCTCTGTGCTTCATCAGTTGCATTAAGCGAATTTCATATAATGAATTATTTTATTATCTATTTATTTATTTATTTACTATTTACTGTGCATACTCACTCACTTTTGAAATCGAAAACCGCTAAGTCGGTATTGTTGTGGTTTTTCGTGATGCTGCGTGGACAGTAGCGCTTTGTTAATTTGTGGTATCTGTGGTTGCTACTAATTACTTGCAACTAGCCTAAGCTCACTATTAATTGTATGTATGTATATATATATGTGTGTATATTAAAACCGTTTTGTTGTTAACATTTTCGACATGGGTATAAGGGGATTCATAATAAACTAACCTCTGGGTACGATATTTATGGGTTAAGTAGGCATTCTTATTAAGATGTCGCTTGCAACCTAAAACCATTTGATGAGCAGAACCACAATATCAGGTTTTTATGATTGGTTTTCATTTTGAAACCTATGATAAAAATTTAATAAGTCGCATGATTTCAGATATTGGAAGGCATTTTGCTGATCTTGGAAGCGAAGGGTACGGGATATCGGACATCAGAAGCGGTATATACCAACTCTTATTGGTATATATGTATAGGAAATAATATGGTTTGGAAAAACTCAGATCCTCATAGGTTAGTGTGTGGGAGCATATATAAAATCAATATTGAGATCAGGACATAGCAAAGGGTTACTGCTAACTGGGATATGGAAAACCATATAAAACAAATTCATCCGCTTTTAGCACTGTTTCTCCTGACCTGGCATGTGCATCATGGGAAAGAATCGGCACATCTTTTAAAGCAACCTTCGATAACCCATAAAGAGAGCCACCACCTAATCAATTCTTGCAAAACTGGTGACAGGTAACAAGATCAAAATACATAGTGGCAATTGACTTTATTTCCTTTTCAAAAACGAAATAGAAGCCGATGACTTTATTGATTTTGACTTTAAACATTTAATTTCCATAACATCGACGTGCGCCGCGCCGTTACAATTTTTGAATAGCATTTTTCCTAAATTTAAAATGGCTACATGGAAATAAGACCGCATCTCGAAGATTTTCAATACAAATGATAAAATTTAAAATTTCATTATTCTGGCTGAAATGGATGACTTTATCATTGCTTTCGTCCTCGCTTGTGTCTGTCATACTTGCGTCATCATCCTCAATGAGATTTTCGGTACACTCGCTTAACATTTTGTTGGCCTTATTTTCCATTTCATTAAAAAGTTCAGGCAATTTTATCTTCATTTCATCTCCCCTTTTAATCAAGCTTTCAATTTTGTGCAATTTCAATTGCTTCTGTTTTCTAGGTGATGACAATCCATCGACTGTACCCCTGGCAACGCTTCTTAAAAGATTAGAAAAATTGATTTTTTATAATTTTGGATGTTTCTCGAACCCGGACTCGAACCCAGGCCTTCCGAATTGTAGTACTCAATACTAACCACTCGGCCCGCCAATTAGAGTTGTTCTCCTTTATTTCAGCTTTTAGCTTCACAAATATTTCCTAAATGTGAAAAGGCTTATGCAAGAGGAGAATAAAAAACTTCTTTATTGTTATTTTCAATGCATCGCGTCTTAAAGCGTATAATGGAAACAGAATTCAGTCAAATTCGCATCGGGAAATATGCTACTCAGAGCCTTTCGTAACGCTTGCTCGAAGTCAGTTTGCAAAGAGGTTCTTATAAATGAATTGAAAACAATGCTCATTATTCCTAACGGAGTTTATTTGTCATATATCAATAATTATGAAAAAAAAAATATTTTTCAATATTATAAAAACAAATTTTCCAACTTAAGTGATCCTGTTTATGATACAAAATAATCAACAATGTTTAAAACCGCATTTTGGACCGGATTTGAATGTATCATTTAATGAATAGTTCGCTCCTTTTAATAATGTCCCAAATTGTTGGTGACATAAATACAGTGTAAGAAATCTATAATTTTCTCTTTATAGAAAGGGTTTCTTCCTTTTAGACATTCCGAATTTGCTGATAATATCCTCATTCCCAAACAGAAATCCACTCTTTCCTCGATTCAGTAGTGCTCGAATAATTTTTGGGAGCCAAACTTGTTCAGCACGCTCTACGTCATATCTACTTTATTGATTAAATATTTCTCGTATTACACTCCTTTTAGCGTTTTATAATGAAGTCAATTGATTGTTCATTATTATGTTCATTAATACTTTGAGGATTTGACAGTAACTATTTTTATCTATGGAAACACTTACGGGACAGTCTTTATTGTAGCATTTATATCTGGCACTATTTCCGTTGACCTTGTTACCTGCTACCTGCAAACATTGCAGAGAACACTCTAACATCCACATACATCTACATCAACAACAAAGTCAGTCATGAAATCTAGAAGATGATATATTAGATTGAGTAGGCCATTGAAAAGTAAGCCTCTCTTCGACGAACAAAAGTCAAACTATTTAAATTGTTTTGAATACAGTTCAGCGAATTAAGAAACAACATTTGACTTGAACATATTGAAGATGAAACCACTCCAACTTTGAAAGTGTTCGATATTATACCCGCCGGTATAAGCAGAGATGTAGGAAAACCTCCACTTCGTTGGAAAAATAAATATGAGGGGTATTTGGCTTAGCTTGGTGTCCCTAATTGGTGCAGAACTGCAAAAAAGACTGAAGTGAAACGATTGAAGTGCTATTGGTGACTTGACTAAAAACCCTTAAACCAATTAAGTATGGTACAATGAACCGGAACTAGAACATGAGAGAACGGGAAATCGAAAAAAATAACTGCGGAACGAGGTGAGTTATTTCAAAGTCAAAAGTCAAATTCAAAAGTCTCAGAAATTGTGAGAATAGTAAGATTACTTCTGATGCAATAATAAATGGATAAGTTAATGAAGTCAGTAACCTGTTCAACATTGTGATTTTGAATCATATAGGCAAAGGATTGCGAAAATTTTCTATATTAGGACATATATTTACACTTAATTAAATTTAACGACATACAGTTCACATCACACCACCTTACCAAACTATTTAAGTCAAATTGCGAGAGTTCTTTACCTTCTATAGAACGAACAGATTTAAAGAGCTGACATCATCTGAGTACATAAGTGATTTAGAATGACGTACCGCAGATCATTGATGAATAAGAGGAATAGTAAGGGACCGAGATTACTGCCTTAAGGTACACCAGATGTTACTCTTTACTTTCTACCTGTCAAATATAATGAAATTCATTGGGGTAAGTATGGTGTGAACCCAAACATATCGAGTTTATAGTGAAGTATTGATTGTGAGACCTTGTCAAATGCTTTGCTGAAATCAGTATAAATAACATCGATTTGATAACCATTTTTAAAATCATTACTGACATGGGCAGTGAATTCCAATAGGTTCGTTGAGGTGAATTTACTTTTATAAAACCCGTCAGCGAACTAGTTGGTCAATTATAATACTACCAGATTTATATAGAGGTAAAATATATGACTCTTTCCATAACGTGGGAAATATATTTTGCTTCGTTAATGGTAAATATAGAAAAACTGCACAGAAATTAAGTACACTAGATGGGACACTATCTGGACCGCATGTGAATGAGCTTTTTAGAGTATTGAGGTGGTAGTAAAGCGGTAATATTAGGGACTCTTGCGGTAATATAAGGTACTCTTGCGAAATTGAAGGAGAGTAATTTCTAAGGTTAGGAAACAGATTGCGTTGTTGGAAATGTACTCCGCGCATAATTAGAATCGAAAAAGTCTGCGAACATATTCTATTCTATAAGAATAACTAGAAATTTCATTATTCAATTTCATAGATGACGGAAATCCATAAGTCTTTTTGCAACATGAGCTACTTAAAATATTATACTTCTGTCTAATTATAAGAACATACGAGCCACCGGTTTTGAGATATAGCATCTCAAAAAGTTGTAAAAGTTGTAATCGCCATAATATGCACACGTTTCTACGCCATCTATGAGGTAGTGTACTTAGCGCGTTATTTTTAACATGGTTTCCCCAGTAGGCCTATTCCAACGGTCACTTGTGATCCTGTTTAATTTTAAACTACTGTAAAATAATAGATACTATATGGTAGTGAAAACACGTGTTTATCCTAACCTATATCGTGGTGCTTTGAGTTTTATAACAAAAATGTCCGAATATTGTTTTATTTGTGCTAAACTTTTAACTGAAAGTTAGATTGTTACTATTGAACGTGGTAGGAAGACACTAATTAATGCAAGTATGGACAGAGCAGATGAATTCTCGGAATATCTTAAAAATCAGAAATCTGTGCCAATAAATGAAAATTGTCGTAAAAATTATACTGGAAAGTCTTCTATTGCTGCAGCTAAAGAAGACAATCAGCCAGTACATCCACAAAAAGTCCTCCTCGTACTAGATTACGTTCCAGTTAATCAGCTTTTTGTTTTAAAAGAACAATGCATATTTTGTGGCCAGGAATTTAACGAAGAGTATAAGAAAATGAAACCTTAAAATATTCGTCATCGAATCAGTCAAGTAAGTACACTTCAATTTAAAGATTCAATTCTGGAAATAGCTCGGAATCGATGCTACAGCAAAAGCTGTTCTTCCTCTACTCAAATTTGAATATAATTTAGTTGCTTCGGAAGCTAAATATCATCATGATTGCTATACTTCTTTCATGAAATTTTTCACTGAACTTAAAATCGGTCGCAATAAAGACGAAGCTACGATTCTGGCAATGGAGGAATTATTTACTTACATTGAAAATAACGATGACTGTCAGTTCACTTTAAACGAATTAAAAAATATTTGCATAACCACGACTTTAGACAACAGAACGGTTAAGCTACGACTAAAACTGAAGTATGGTGATAAACTTATTATCACTGAGAAATCGGGACCATCAACATTCATGTGCTTAGTAGATAGTCATCATGATATTTTGAATCAAGCCTGGTATAAACAAACAAAAGCAATAGAGCAAATAAATTTGACAAATACAACTATTATTGCTGGTGAAAACTGCATCGAACTCCAACAGAAAAAACTATTTTATACGTAAAAGAAGGAAAAGCTCAACATCAATCGGAAAAATATTCATCAAAAAGTTTATCTACTTTTGCAAAGTGTCAAAATCATGTACTACTTTTACACGCAATAACTGGCTGTGATACGACATCTGCATTTTACAGGAAGGGTAAAATAACAGTTTTAAAAATGTTTGAAAAACAAAAGTTAGTTCAATGTGCTGAAGTTCTTAAAAATAGTAATTCAACGCGACAAGAAATTATCACTAACGGCATCTTTCTATGTACCGAGCTCCTAAAAATATACCTGCTTGGATAAGTATAGATATGCATCTTTCGTTAAAAACACCAAACGTGAAAAAAAACAAGTAAAATTAGCTTGTCTTCCTCCAAGCTCAGTTGCTGCTCATCAACATCTTTTTGGGGTATATTGCCAAGTTCAAGTGTGGCTTGGTTATCAGCTAGACCCTATAGATTGGGGTTGGAAGTTGGCCAACAATTGATTAGAACCAGTGCAAACTCTACTTCCACCTGCGCCGGAAAAACTGCTAAACACGATTTTTTGCAACTGTAAAAAGGGTTGCAGTGCTAAATGTGGTAGCAAAAAAGTCGGACTGTTTTTTCTCTGGCATGTATACATTGTCAACACCGGTCGTGCTATAATACTGAATCATCAACAGTAGAGGATCCGTTTGAAGAAGAACAAGAAGAAGCAGAAAAAGACGAACAAGAACAATAAGATCAAGAAGAAGAACGAGAAGAAGAATGCGAAAGTTACGACTCGGACGATTAAAATTCACTACTTTTTTTTAACTTAAATTTCTTTTATCTTTTCAATCGCTGCTAATATCCACTATTTTGCAATAGTTTAAAATTAGACAGGATCACAAGTGACCCGTGGAATAGGCCTACTGGGGAAACCACGTTAAAAATAACGCGCTAAGTACACTAACTCATACATGGCGTAGAAACGTGTGCATATTATGGCGATTACAACTTTTACAACTTTTTGAAACGCTATATCTCAAAACCGATGGCTCGTAGGAAAAAAGTATGGAAACATTTTTTGTAGATAATTTTATGATCTATAATTTTCTTCTAATGTAATTTTATGATTAACTTACCGTTTTGCTGAAAATCGCGAAAAACTTTAAAATTTTATTTTTAATTGTATTTTAAACAATATTAACGATTTGGTACTTTATGTAGCTTCGAATGTTTAAATTGACCGGACTAAATTGCAAAATTCGATTTCGAAGATTTTCAGTGTCAATATTAACTTTAATTCACTTCTCTCGAATACCAAACTTCAAGTGTCTAAACAAATCTTATATGCTTTTTTACAGATTTTTGACCAAACCCACATTTGATTCTCCTAAATGCTTTTTTGACTGAGTTTTGACCAAAACCTCACATCTGAAAATATCGATGTATGGGAGCTATGTGTTATATGAGTCCGATGCGATGATTTTCAGAACCAATTTACGATACGTTATGTATGTGTAGGATACCAAATTTCCGGCCGGTTCCGACAAATGATCGTTAAAACGTATAGGTGCATCTTCCTATCAAGTTTTGTTTAAATATCTTAAGAATTGAGGGAACAGACAAACGGACAGACGGACATAGCTAAATCAACTCAGCTCGCGATTCTGTTACGATTGGCATAAATTTCGATGGGTATACCTCTCCTCCTTTCGGCACTTACATACTTCGGGCCGAAGTTGATATACCATTTCGTATACATGAAAGGTATAAAAACTTACTTTCGCCTCTGCAAACAGGATTTAGATATCTGCATATTTTTCTCACTCCAATGATGCAGACACATTAGGATAGAGTTTTAGAAGAGAATATATATATTTGACGCTTTTTAACCGCTGAAGCGATTTTCGGCCGAGCTCCTACTCCAATTTGTGGTTTTGCGTCTTGATGTTTATACCAACAAATGGAGGGACCTACAGTTTATTCTAAGCCGCCTCCGAACGGCTGATGGTTTTTATGAGGAGCTTTTATTTCATGTCAGAAATACACTCGGAGGGCTTGACATTCCCTGCCGAAGGACGACCGCAATTAGAAAAATTTATTTTATATAATTTTGGATGTTGCTCGAATCTGGGCTCGAACCCAGGCCTTCCGAATGGCAGTACGCAATGCTAACCACTCGGGTATCGCGGCCGCCTTTAGAAGAGAATAATAAATATTAAATTAGGAGGGTTGAAGTAAAACTATTTTCCCAGCTAAAGGCTATTGTTGCAGGTGTCCCTCAAGGATCGGTGCTTGGGCCGTTGATTAATAGTGATTTGTTAGCGATATCACAGGTAAAAGATTGTGTTTAAATGTAAAAACATCATTTATTTTTAATACCTAATTTATTTTTTTACATTAGCATTAATTATTTAATAAAATTAACATTTTATTTGTGTTTCGTTTGATGTATTATAAAAGTCTTAAATGTACAATTTTTGTATTAATTTTTATCAAATAAAATAAAATAAATTAATCAATATTCACGCTTTAAATTTTTGTAAAGAAGTACTTTGATGAGAAAGCTATTAATGAAATATCAGTCAACCCAAAACAATCAAATGGAATTCTGTATAAGAGGATTACTAACAAGTTACTCGAAAGTTTTATTTTTCTCATAATTTTTTTTTAATACAAGTAATTATCTTTCTAAATATACATATATACTTATACGTGGGTTGCGTTATTTAAATGGGGATTTGGCAACCCTAGTGTTACAATTTAGCCGCTGGCAACTTTATCGTAAATTTTGAATTTTTGATGTTATACATAACATACTCAGGGCATTTTAACATTCATGCGATGTTTACAGTAATTTAAAATATTCATCCTTTTTCGCGCGATTATTTTTGAAAACTTTCGACGTGGATTAACTCAGCAACAGTGCATCGAACTTAATTAACTTAATTAAATTTTAGGCGATGAAGTTCCATAAAGGACCAGTGTTTATCAATTGTATGGAGAATAAAATCGAGGTCACAGATCACTCCCAAGATGAATTTCGTGAAGGTCAGCCACAAACAATTGTTGTTCCGGAAACTATTGTTGTTGTGAATTTACGCGTATGAGCCCGAAAGTAAACAGCAGTTGACTGTATGGGTTTTTGAAGATGATCCGAATTCAACAAAAGTTTTTCGCGCACGAAGCACCCCCAAATAAATGGTTGCTGTTTTTTTTTTTTGTGGAAAACTGAGCATGTCGCAACCGTACCGCTATGACATATTCTTTGCCAATTGTCTTTCAAGAAATCGGAAAACCCAACCGCCGAAGACGGATCTCTCTTCACCACGACATTGCCATTTGTTTTGATAAATTAATCAGCACTTCTTCAGGGCATATTTATTTATATGTATATATATGTACTTGTTTATGGACGGACGCAATAGCAGAGTGGTTAGCATTGCGTAATACTATTCGGAAGGCCTAGGCTCGAGTCCAGGTTCGAGCAACATCCAAAATTAAAGAAAAAAATGTTTTTAATGGTGGACGCCCCTCTGCAGAATGTTAAACACTCCAAGGATATTTCTGACATGAAATAAAAAGCTCAATTTGTTGGTAAAAACAGCAAAACCACAAATTGGAGGAGGAGTTCGGCCGAAATCGCTTCAGCGGTTACAAAGCGCTAAAAATATATACATACTTATATATAGATATGTTTATTTATTCTATTGTAAACATTTTTTCAAGAAATAAAAGGTTTGTGGCACATCAGCACACCAACTAACAACTTTCACAAACAAATATTTCCAATGCAACATTTTTTGGCGTGGAATCTAAACATCTGTTGCCATCTGAGGTCGACAACATTATATTCCGAATTTATACATAAGTACATACAAACATACCCATAAAAGATTATTGCGGGATTTTACGCGGTAAAAAATTATTGTAATTTTTATCACACTTTCAATGCCTTTTCTCACTATTTCATGAGAAGACAAAGAGAAATTGGTGAATATATTCACTTTAATAGCATTTCAAGCGTACATAAATACAAATTGATATGCATATGTATATCGATTGAAGAAGGGCATTTATAAAATTTTTATTGTTATTTTTATTATTGGTTTTATTATTTTTGTGGCCTGCTGGAGCACTTCAATCGCTTTGATTATTAATAATTTCTAAATGCATATACAAACTAACATATACCTACACATGTATCTAGATATTTGATCGAGGCAGCTGTAAAGTGTTGCCCCACACACTCACAACAGATTGTGGATTAGCGATTGCAAGGCAGTCCCTGCAAACAACACGAGCATGCATGCGTGAAATATGTGCCCCACGCGGAAAATATAGTAATCCAAAACCAATCTTATCCATAAAAAATATGGTCCAATTTACATTGCGCTTTTCTAAGGCTGGACCATATACCCCACCTCTGCATAACATCCGAGTACTCATGGAGTATCTGCGAAAAATTATATTCGAACAAACTTTTTAGTTTCGAATTCAATCCGCTTAGGTGAGTAAAATGTAAAACATAATATTTATCATACAAATTAATATTAATATCAATAATTTATTACTAATAAATTTATAAAATATTTCAATATAAAATATACGACACATAATCAGAAAGTAAGTGCACTGAATTTTTATACGTTTACAATTTTTTAATTGCTTATTGGCCTGTAATTTTTTGGACCTATTTGTTAGAATTTTGAATTGAAAATGTTGTTATACAACAAAGAAAAATAGTGACTGCTTCGAACACCACCACATTTTTTTATCAAAACAAAACAATTACGTGATACTTTAGTACATAATGTTAACCATTTTTCGACACACTCGCCATTCTAGGCAGGTGGTGAAGTAGGAAATAAATTTGTTGATGCCTTTCTCGAAGTAGTTTTCCGCCAACCTTCGGCCACTTCTTCACCTCCTTGTCAGTCGAAAACCTTTTTCCACCCATGTGCAAAAAGTGAGGTAAAGAGATAATAATCTGAAGCTGCTAGGTCAGGATATACTTTTATACACATCTACATAAGTATGTATATATTGGCGTAAATGCTGAAGTGATTTCCTTTTGTTTTTTTGCAACAAATGGAGGAACTTAGAGGCGCCTCCGAACGGCTGATTGATTTTTATGAAAAGCCTTTAATTCATGTCAGAAATAAAATCGGAGGGATTGATATTTCTTGTCGAGAGACAATTGCAGTTAAACAAGTTTTTATTCTTTTTATATTAAATTTCTATAATTTCCTATAATTTTGGATTTTAGTTTGGCCAGGATTCGGACGTAT
The DNA here is from genome assembly GCA_030068015.2 of Neoceratitis asiatica. NCBI lineage: Eukaryota > Metazoa > Arthropoda > Insecta > Diptera > Tephritidae > Neoceratitis > Neoceratitis asiatica. The sequence goes on along the minus strand of CM061526.1, from coordinate 39,936,760 downwards.
GACTCTCTTCATGGCTTACGTACTGTTAGCCATTCGACTATTTGGGCCCTCAATACATACTTACATGCATAAAAATATACCTGAATTCACAAATATATTTTCCAATGAAATATTTATTAATTTCTCAAAGAGTGTTGTGGACTATAATCGCTTTATGAGCTGATAGATAATGTTCCTATTTGCACAAATATACACATATGTATGTACGTAGTTATTGCACTTAAAGCGAAAAGAAACGCCGCCTTCGCAGTAGTAATTGGATTTTTCCTCTTTTTATATTCTTAGTACAACAGCAATTGTTGTTGCTTATTGGCTTGTGTTATTGTCGAATTGCAAGAAAAATCCCAAATGGCACGCAATGTAATTTCCTTTCTATGAAATGCACTACATTCCACTACTCCTAGCATTATAGCTGGTACCTTAAGGTGGGTATTGGATTGGTGTAGTACTTACAATAAATTGCATATGCAATAGTATTATGTTGTGTGTATATTTGCATCGCTGTACTTTTGCTTGGGTGTAAAGTTCAATGCACCAAATTGCCAGAGGCCATCAGTCCGCTACATTTCATAGCATCGCCCATCACATTGGATCATAGCTGATCGGTTCAGCTGCCACACTTTTTATGCGCAACAACAACTTTCCAGTAGCAATTTACAACTACTTTGGTACGTTTTTGTTCCGCTATAATGTTTTACTTATTTATGAAGAGAGGTGGATATGGGAATAAGAAATGAGACTATATGAGGCTTAATTTCCCAATTTATGGAGAAAGAAATGTTAAATTAACTTTTTTAAATGTGTCATCAAGAAACAAAATAATATCTCTGGAAGCTCTTAAATAAACCACCAAGTACTTGGAGCTACCAGTAAGAATGAACACTTCAAAAATGTCCAAAATTAATTGATGGGTTGCCTATAATACATTCCCGTACCTATATTTATATAGGGATTTCATTAAGGTTTCCAACTAAAAAATGGAAGATTTATAACTGCAGCGTACTGGTAGATAATATAATGCATAGTTTCCTCATTACCTCGGCAACCAACCGCGGGCCAAATAAGGATTAAGAGTTAATAAATATATTATTATTTCTGTGTTTCAATAATTATTCATCAAATTCTGTTTCTTTAAAATCCTGTTTACAACTTTCCTGGAGAAGGTCTTTTAATTCGCTGAACTATATCAATATGCCCGTATAACTCGTGAAAAATTCCTACTCATCATCATTGTCAACCAACATTTATTTTAGTGGTCTTTTAACCCCCTTTAACAATTTTTTTACTGAACAACTGAACAATTCTCTACATAAATATATATGTATGTAATTGTATAGCTAGCATCAAATGGATAATAATTTTTTCGATATTTTTTTGCAACTTGAATTGTCTGAAGTTGAAGTTAGCTTGGGCACTTACCCACTTGGACGCCTGAGCATCAATGCAATGTAGAAAGCAACGTTAGCAGCTTTAGACTCTGCTTTTAGTGATGACGTGCAGCCCTTAGGATGTGCAATATTCTACGAAAACCCTATGTAATAAATGGTTCACTTCTGCATCTTGCATCTTCAAGCAATTACAAAATAATAAATATATTTATTCAGAAATAAAAAAGAAAATGTGTAAATGAAAGTTTTACTTACTCAATTACTCGCTGTGTCGAAGCTGCACGCAAAGGCGGATAGAGAAATAGTATGTATTCATGTATGTATACTCAAGAAGGCTCCCTTCAAACAGAAAAGTTCTAAATTGATTACTAAATTTGCACGGAGGTTTAACGGCAACTTTCGGTATATTTCCCATCACATTCTTAAAGACATCGTAAGATTTTCCGTTTCTTTGCATATGCTCTATGTGTGTAGCTTTACCAGCTAATCATATTCGTTGAATTTTCGCTTTGAATAATATGGAATATTAGAAACGAGCAAAACATACACTTGCGCGTGTTGGACCAATCGCCTCATAGGCCTAAGTATAGCGTGCCAGCATAATAATCTGAGTTCTCCAGGTCGAGTCCTCTTTCTTTTCGTAAATAAAATAAAAACTACTGCATTATTTCATTCACATATTATATTCTTAAACATTAAAAAAAATTACTATTTACATATTGATATTATTTATATTCTCTATATAAAGGGTGATCCAAGTAGAGGTATTTATTTTCAACAGGCTTTTTTTGACAGATCACGCTTGATTCGTGTCAAGCTGTCATGTATTCACTATTGTTTGGAATTTCATCATGTGAAGACTTACGATTAAACAACGTTTACAAATCATTCAAGTTTATTACGAAAAATCAAGTTCTGTAAAGAATGTGTTTCGTGCGCTTCGCTCAACTTATGGTCAACATAATCGGCCTGCTGAGCATACTATTCGCAACACCATCATCCATCTGAGACCCAGCATTCTTTATATTATTGGATAATATTCGACCGAATAGACCACGTCCAGCCCGCAGTGAAGAAAATATAGCGGCCATGGCTGAGAGTGTATGTAAGACCGTAGAGAGTCGATTCGGCGCCGTTCGCAGCAACTCGGACTGACGATGGAACGACTTGGCGCAATATACGTTGAGATCTAAAATTGAAAGCGTACAAAATACAGCTTGTGCAAGAACTAAAGCCACACGAACTTCCCAAGCGACATTGCTTCTCTCTATGGGCTCTTGAAAAGTTCCAAGAAGATCCGACGTTTTCGAACCGAATTTCGTTCAGCGATGAGGCCCATTTTTGGCTCAATGGGTATGCAAACAAACAAAATTGTAAACATCGGAAATTGGATGAAACGGCTAAACCATCTGACACGTAGCCGCGTCCAACATTTGAAAGAGATAACCTTCAAAAAATTAATGCCAAAGAATGTTCTTTAGAATGATAATAAACATTTCCCATTAAATTTGAATTTTCTGTGTTTTTTTTTTTCTGTAAAAGGTAGGGAACCTCGAAATGGATCACCCTTATAATAATTTTTTATGGGAACCTATTTATTTAGATTATTAAGAAGCATCTTTTTCTTAAAAGTTATTTCCAAAGTTCCTCTTCTTTGTCCAGGACTCTAGCTCACGCTCTTTCATGACTCAGCTATCTAGTACTGGAGTTTCAGTCTTACAAGTTTTTTTAGGGTTTTAAAATTTCTAGAAGTGTTTTGTAGTAATTTAATACTTTTTTTATTATATAATTATTGTGTGCTTATGTACTTACTTAAACGTAGGCGACATGAATGTTATGCTTTGAAATAAAAAGTAATTTGTGTATGCTGCAAGATAAGAGTATATATGTTAACTCAAAATATTTCTGTGCTCATTTCTCCTCCATCCGCTGCAATTTTCAATGCTTAATTTTAACTGTATTTCATTCATATCCTCCTCATAATTGCCGCACATACAAATACAAAATATTCATATACAAGAATAACAACTGAAGATAAAAAGATAAAGCACAACGATAATCCACAATTGATTGTTGATATCTCCATTGCCGGATAAAGAGCTTTAACTGCAGCAAAATTGATTTATTTTTATTTTGTTTTCTTTGCTTATTTTTAATTTTTTCATTTTCGAATCTTCATTATTACTTATTTTTGCTAGATAAAGTAAATATCGTTAAAAACAATAATAGCAAGTTTTAATAACCATTATGGCAAGACAAATTGCTCTGATGTTGCAAGACAATTATTTTTTCATTTGGTGTTGAAAATGGACAGAAAATCGTATTATGAAAGGTTTAGTAGCCAAATGGGCCAGTAATTCACTTATCCAAAAAAAAAAAAAAACCAAGCTTCTAGAAGCAACTATGTCACTCTTTTAAAAAACTTGATGCTTCAAGAAGCTTTATTACTGTTGTTGCTCTTCATTCACATAATTTATATTGGAATCAGTGCAACTCACATCGTTAGAAGACCTGTTATATGGAATCGTTCTATTTGTCGTACACATCTCATCTCTTCTTAGTTGATTGCTTATTATATATTCTCAAACGATTTACCCACCTCCTAAATGAGATACGGAACTTTTTTTGTTTTTCATTGATGAGTAGGAGTTTGTTTAGTGTCGAGAATTAAAAATGTACAGTATAGACAAATAATCAGTTGATTTTAAAAAGCAACTTAATTCAAATTTAAAATGTTGAGAGAATAATAAGAATAATAAGAGAAAGTGATTCAGTTATGTATGTCAAATGTGCTTTAAATCAAGACACAGGCAATGCAAAGGATCGTTAAATTTAAAATTCGTTTTTTCAGAAACAAGGCGCAAAATTGTCTGGACATTCTAAACAGATGTTCAACCAAGATGTTTACGTCTGTTTGTAGTAAAACACCTTCATTTGCCGAAGTGTAAGATATAAAAAGTTTCAAATTTCCGCATACAATAAAAGTTTTGAAAATTTTATCGTTTATAAATAATGAGCCTAGATGGCTACCTTGGGGTACTCCTGAAGAAACGTTAGCGGAATCTGAAAATGAATTTTTAAACATTACTGTGTGAATTCGAATATACAGTTATGAGGAGATCCATTGTAAAAATTTTGGTTAGATACCCAGTAAGTCAAGTTTCTTGATTCAACGAGTGGCACACTTTATCAAAAGCTTTGCTGAAGTCAGTTTTAGTCCACTGTGTTATCACACTTAACAAACACAACGCAAACAGCTGTGACAAACAAATTTGCAAATAAAACAGATATGCGAGAACAAGACGAATTGAATTGTATATAAACAACTCGACAAGTATTAGAGCAAATGCATATGACAATGCAATTATGCAAAATAATTTTAAGTTTAAAAACACAGAACATTTGCTCTAAAATTCTCCGAAATATATTCATTAAGACTCAATTAAGATGTATTTTTATTAAATTAAATCAAAATCCAAGTAAAATTAAAAAATTTAAAACGCACAATCTAAACACAACTTCACAGCTTGGTGGCTGATTGAAGGTTGAGGACCTGACTATGAAAGGGTGCACCTAAGTCATTGAGCAGACTTAATATGCTATTCTAATTATTCGAGCTATGCTTTGACGAACATTTTGCTCGATTTAATATACTGTTTTACGTGTAATCTTCAGTAATCTTGAATTAGATCCTGATTATACTTTACTTTCTTAGTGAGCCAACAGTATTATAGATAAGCAATAGCTCGTCAATCGTTTCTTCTTCTTATTGTTCTGCGCCAATTGATAACCTCAAGTGATGCCAGGCCCATCTTCCCTTGATGTTTCCACCGTGTGGGAAAAATAGAGACTTGAAGAGGGAAGCGAAATATATTTGTAGATAGAAAAAGATAGTGGCTGAAATGTATTTGTAAGAAGAACTTGAAGAGATATCGACCGTAGAAATGCTCAATACTCCGTCTGGGCGTTACCCCAAAGCCTGCGCAAATTATAGTAAAGTATGATTTCCCAATATCTATCGTTTTTGGAAAGGATCGACCTATACTATCTGTTCGTCGATTTTAAAGCAGCGCCGCAATATCTGAAGTAGGTATCGGGGCACTTTTTCTTGCTCATATAATTTTCTCTAGAATTAGTTTAAAGATGGAGATACACCTTTTATGACGGAGTTAAAGCCTGATAAGTTTTGCCCATTTTTTCAGGAGTGTACAATCGTTGGCGTATCACGGTCTGTGTCTATATTTATTAGGCAGACTAAATCTGGACTGTCAGTGGTCATAAGCTATGGGACATAATAACTAATATCTAACCCATTCCATTCATTATTCATAGCTTTTCAAACTCCATATACAATAGGTCAAGCGACAGGCTCGACATCTTATAAATGAGTATGTAACGCCATTACTAGAAAGACCATTAATGTTAATTAATGCCATTGGGGAGAGTATAAAACCCTCTAGAAGCAGAAATTTATTTTAAGCGACGATGCGAATCCTTAGGCTATCTGAGTAGACCAAATCAACTCTCGAACAAAACATTACAGTAAATTTCCTCATGGAAAAAACTTAAGAGATCAAAGAAGCCTCAAATAGAGAGACTAAAGATAGGATATAATAATCACAGATACATCTGGTATCCTCCAGCTTAAATAATTTAACATAGTCCATACTCTATAAAAGTGTTCACATATATTTATATATACATATATATATATATATACACATATATATATATATATATATATATATATATACACATATATATATATATATATATATATATATATATATATGTATATGTATATCAGTATATTTTCCCGTTTAACACAAAAAAATAATCAATTCAATAGTTCCATCCCAAATGGCTTAATCATCAGCACCTTCATTCATATAAGCGCCAATAATGGTGAGCCAGAAATATTAAAAGCTTTCTTCATATATATGTATGTGAATATATATTAATGTATTAGTATCTTAATGTACGAAAAACTTTACAGCTTGTTTTCTGCAAAAAGCCCACAAAAAATAGCTTGTAAATAGAAATTGTACTTTAAAAGTCTGCGGACATAAAAGTGTGTGGCACCCGTGGGGGTAAATGTGTATGGTGGATGGCACATTTGGTAATCAATTAAAATACAATAAAATTTTATTACAAAATGTCAAACACACATAAATATATAAATACATGTTTACATGTTTAAGTAAAAACAAAGAAACGTTAGAGTCAAACCAGATGGTTAAATCTTGTGTATAAACAATGACCACTTAAATGCAGGCACGGCCTGAACATGCCCATGTAACTCTACAAAATACCTACCCATCGTCTGTTCCACCCTCAATACATCGCCTTGGCGTTTGCCATTTCCGCGCTGAAGCGTTTTTTAAAACCACATATTTACTCATTACAAGCATAAATATGGACATATGTAGCTGGCGTATCATGTATGCCGTATGCCGTATGGCGTATGTTATATGCATATATATACAATTATGTATGTAGCTTTATTTCTTTTAGTTTACTGCAGTTTTCCGATCAGAAGACTTTTCATAATGAGAATAAAAAGAATTCCAAAGTTAAGTGACTCAAAACGAAAAATAATGCAAAACTATGCTAGTTGTCGAAACCATGCCTTTTTGAAAGAAAAGTCCTATTCCAAAAATCAAAATATATTTTACAGCTCAACTTCATTGAAAGTATTTATTTTGTGTAGATTGACCAGAATATGACCGTTGTGCTGCCACGAATATAGACCCGATCATTGCTTTATCGTTCTTTATTATACTGCGATTCCCTAATAAATTTTAGTTGACGTCTGTTATCTTAGAAAAAATATCGAGGAATGTAGCTCACAGATAACTTAGATTAACTTGCCCATGGCAAAGCTGAGAAATCTTATATTCTTCCTCATCACTTACCGTTTCTGTGGTATTTCTTAAAGTTTCTGCATGTCGTTCTATTTTATTATGCGTGCCACTTATCTAGAGATATCCACCCTTTAAAGAATATAATTTGTTTTACCTTTACCGTTATCATTTCGGCCAAGTTGGTCTCAATTTACTGCAAGTTGCAGCGTGAGTCTATCTGCGAATATGTACTCGTAGATACGTTGAGCGGTAGTTTGCATCTAACAAAAGCGATTTCAACGCGTTATATGGCATTAAAAATTGACTTGATCGTGGCTCACATGTCAGGTTCATCTGCCTTATATATTTTATATATTTACTGCATTGTAACCGCTGAATCGATTTTCCTTCAACTTGTGGTTTTACGTCTTGATGTTTTTTACCAACAAATGGAGGGACCTTCAGTTTATTCTAAGCCGCCTCCGAGATGTTGATGGATTTTAATGAGGAGCTTTTTGTTTCATTTCAGAAAAACACTCAGAACGCTTGACATTCATTGGCAATTACAGAGTTTAAAACTATACAATTAAATGTAAAAATAAGGAAAATAAGGAAAAAAAGATTGTGATTTAGCTGTTATAATTAAATTAAAGCATTAAAGCAATCTTCCTTATTGGTATTTTTTCGATTCCGATCAAAAAATACAAATATACAAAAAAATAGATTTATTGAAGTTCTTTTATTAAATTGAATAACTTAAAAGATAAATTAGATTAATTAAAAGTATTAATCTTATATAAGTTAAAATCTTTATATTTTTAACTTATTTCTCGCCTTTTCTCGTTCATAAGCCTCGGTCAGAGATTCCAGGAAACTAAAAACAAACCGATATACTAAACGTGAAACACATTCAGACAGCGCCTTAATTTAGTGAATTTTCTAAACGAATACAAATATATAGTAAGAAAAGAAATTAATTGAAATATATTAAGAAACTATCGAAAAACCTATTTTAAATTTTTAAACTACCAAAGGAATTTGTTTTTTAGAATCCCCCTGGTTACAAAGGCATTAGGTCAGTTTTATACTCACCGTAACGTCACTCGAATAGGATTAGTTAGACACTTGCTATATTACGTACATATGTACATAAATGTACATATGTACATAAATACGTACATATACATAAATACATATGTATTTGTATAAGCTATTATTTTAAAACTTTTCCTTTGTTTTTTAGGTTGTTACTTAGTTAGGTTCCCATAAAAAATTCTAATCGGATAACTGTGCCATGAAATGCGAAGCAATGCGGGCGGCGAAAGTTTTTTTCTCCCCAACACTCACGAATTAATGCGAAGATTGTATATTGTATATTTGTATGTATATATATATATATACATATATGTATGTTTGTTAGATTTTAGGGGTTCAGAGGTGGAACAAGCAACTATAATTGCAGAAAAAGTTTAGTAAAAAATTTGAAGGGTTTCCTTGAAGACAATGTCTGCAAATATTGCAACTAACATGAATGGTGAAACTTAGTATGAAAGAATAGGGCAAATAAAAGAAAAGCACAATAAAATGAAATGTCTTTAAAGTGCAGGTTACTACCATCAAAGCCAACCAACCAAGCCTCTTGCAATTACTTTCTGAATGGGTTAGCAGAAGAAATTTTCATGTAAATAATCGTTTACTTTGCATAAAAAAAATAAAAATAAAAATTCAATAATTTGTGCTTTATTTATACACAAATGCGACAGAAAGAGCTCGCGCGGTGCTAAAAATTTAATTATTTAGGCACAGTTTTAAATACCAGACTGTTATAAATTTATAATAAACTAGTACTCACATCAGCGAAAGTGTTGGAAAAGTGCAGTAAATATGCATAAATGCTTTTAGTTGCGCTTGCACCATTAAAGGGTTAATATTCACTTCGGCACATTTAGTTTTATTGTAAACTCGCATAAAATTTGCAATTATTCGATTGCTTGTGTTTATTATTCTTTATGTAACTAAAATGGAAAGCGTACAAAATGAATGAAATTTGTTTGAATTTCAATAATTCTGCAATTTATATGGCAATCGGTTAATTTAGCAGACACCCAAATTTCACCAACACACCAATTTTGCTTTAAAATTATGCATAATGTTTTTCCTAACTGCTATTAATAATTTCTAAAAATAAATTTTTTCAATTTTTATATTTATACACTTCGTACGCATATAAAGAAAAATAGTGCTGTCTTCGGCGATGTCGAAGTCTTTATACCTTTTATGAACATATTAAACTTGAAATTCAATGATTTTCGGTGTCAATATTAACCTGAATTTAATAGTGTAGAATGCCTAATTTTTGTACTGTTAGATGTATTTTGAATGGATTTTTTTCTAAAAATTTCATATCTGAACAAATCAGTTGTTCGGGTATGTATATTTTATATTGTTCCGGTTCTGCCGGTTCCGATAAAATACAAATACTTTTGCTTACCAAGCTTGGTTGAATTATCTCAAAAACTAAGAGAATAGCTTGCGTTCAAACATGCGGACAGACGTTCTGCCTCTGCTGTTCTTGCAACGCAGTGAGTTGAGCGTACGCTCCTAGACTTTATTTATTGTTGAAATAATAAAGAAATAAGCATAGAGAGACGATATTTTGTCTTGCCCTCATTTCTTACCAGACCCACTCGCTTCGCTTCCTCGTTCATGTCACGATTGTGGATAAGCACACCTGTTAACGGGAAATATTCCCCTTAAAGTGTTAGTCAAACTCGTAGTTTTACTTATATGTTGTAGGCATCTTATACACATGTGCTAAGATGGATGCATACAGAGGATAGCCATAATTCTTTGACAATTATATTAATATTGAATCCTAATATTATGTATACTACAACTACAACGATTCAATTATTTTGCGCCCTTCGTTTTTTTTCTTTCGGTTTGGCGCCACTTGGAAATACCAAGCGAAACCAGGCCCTACCAAACTTGATCTCTTCAATGGGAGGTCTTCTCCGTCCTCTGCTTCTATGTGCGCGTACTCCATCGAAAATTTTCAAATCTGGAGCGCTTTCATCCTTTCGGACGACATGACTGCTGCTGTCTCTTAATTCGCTGAACTATGTCAATGTCGTTATATAAATCGTACAGCAAAAAGCCATAAATCTTCCACAAAAATATTCTCAAGAAAACTCCTAGTGCCATCTCATTGAATGTCGACATCGCCCACGCTTCTGCACCATACATCAGGACGGGAATAATGAGCGAAATGTAGAATTTGGTTTTGATTCGTCGTTAATTGCCTGTTCAGTCCAAAGTAGTACCTATTGGCAAGAATGATTCTGTATTGAATTTCAAGGCTGATATTGTTGGTGTTGTTGATGCTGATTATCTACAACTTAAAAGTTATGACTGTCAACAGGGACGTGGAAGCCAAGACGCCAATGCGCTGTCTGTTTATTTGATTACAGGAGGTATTTCGTCTTGTCCTTGTTAAACACGAGACCCACTCGCTTCGTTTCTTTGTTTAACATAGAGAAAACAGAACTAATAGTGCAGTTATTATGATCAATGATTTAAAAAATAATAATGTGTCTATACTACTACGGATCGGTCAATCTGACTAATAGGATCGGCCTCGATCACAAGAGAATACTTATATAACATAGTTAATACTAATGGGCCTATAACTACGCCATTGCCTTCACTTACACCCTCTGTACCTTTACTCTTCCACAGCTTTATGTAACAGGCTTCCACAAAGCAATCATGGTCTTGGCTTATTCGTCCGTTTTCTAAGTCCCTGATTGCGTACATGTCGTTTGGTAATAAATATGATAAACGGTGCCTTAAATTTTGACAGAAGTTTTTTTTTGACACCAAAAGTTGTATCTATGTTTTTAATAACCACGAAGTCTCATCCTGACCTCTACGTTCTTCTTCTGCAATTCTGTATTTTCTCTATGTTTATACTCGTCTAGATATTATAGGTATTCAGTAAGTTTATCTATTATTTCTTCTCTTTAATTTATTCCGGATATGACCTGGGGTTATTGGTTATTCCATTTGATCTATTTACTGAATTGTTCAAAGCAAACTCGATTTTGTTATGTGTTTTAGCATAACAGAGGCTTTACGAAAAAAAAATTTCACTAAATTTTGCTCGCTTACCTATTAAACTTTGATTACCTCTTTCAACTTGTCCATTTGTTTGAGGAAAGGGGGCAGTTCCTTTTACGTCTGAGATGTTTTTACCTGTTATTTACTCTTCAAATCCTTTCGATGTAAAACAAATACCTCTATCCGGAATCTTTGCGGTCGGCTATAGTACTCAAGGTATTTGTTAAGTGCCGCAGTAACTTCTTTTGTGCTTGTCACAAGTACTGGGTATATTTCAAATATGTAGTGAGCGTCGATAATTACGAGAATATGCTTTATCTTTGATTATAATGATGGAAGTGGGTCTAAGTGATCTAGATGAATTGTGTGAAATGGCTTAGGGTATTTTTGAATATTATGGTCTCAGTTTTGCCAATAGTTCTTGATTTTCTTTTTCATGTCCGGAAATCAATAAGTTGCTTTATTTCATTAAATTTTTTTTTAACATTTTTCGGTGCCTTAGGGTCCTAATTGTTCGTGAATTGTTCTAATAGTTTTTATTTCGAGTTCCTTCGAAACATATAATTGCAATGCGTTTCTAATTTTTTCTAAATAAACATCTTCGGTTCCTAATTTTGTTTTCAAATTAACTGAGTTATTTGTAACTGAAAGTCCTATTCTCGCTCTCTGTTGATGCAATTATGTTTGTATAGTCGAGTTCAGTTCTACTTAATGAATATACATGTGGAATGAGATATGGTGTAATCATTAATCATTCTAATTCCAATGCATCTCTGGATTTTCTACTCTTTTATTAAGAGTTAGCGTGAGTTGCAGTCATTTAGGATTTTAAATTTAATTTTCTCTAATTGTCATTCCAAATAAGCTTATACAAATTGTATGGCCCATCCGCGGCGTCAACGTTGAGCAAATTACAAGGGCGCCGTGTAGCTTCTTAAATATGGTGTTACCACACAGGGTAATCGACTTCTATTAATGTTAAAGTACAAGTTATTGTTGATACTAATACAAGTAGAATACGCGTGAAAACACGCTTATAAGTGTCAGTAGTCTCATATATATTTCGCGAGAAACAAGAGGAAGAATAATTTAATAAATAACCCAATTTATGTAATGTTTTTAGATTTTTCATCAATTTCTACATCATTTATTTATTTTTAGCCATGAAAAAGGTGAGAATACACAATCAGCAACAAATATTTACCGCGCTCTACTCATGTTTTCCGTTTTGTATATTTACGTTTGCATGTCTTCTTCCTATGAAAAGAGCATACCGACCTTTAGCGCATAAATCACAGCCAATGTTTCAAGCTCAAAACTAAGGCATCTGGTAAATCTTGGTTTTTGGTACACAGTAGTTCATAATGGCTCCTATTCAATCTTCAGAAGGTCTTATACTGCATTCTGATATTTTATAACCAAGATATTCTATATCATTATATTAAATCTTTGGAACATAGCTGTTCCATTCTTAAGCCCAAAAGGCATTCTTACGAATATTTAAAAGATTCCTCAGCTATTTTGATATGAAAACATCCAGACTTCAGGTCCAGAAGTGTGAATCTTGTTTTCATCAAAGTATTCTAAGCAATCGATTAGGGGAAGTGGATAAGTGTCCCTTAAAATCGACTTGTTTAAATTTCTATAATCAACGCACATTCTAGTTTCTCCCGATTTCTTCTATGTTAGGAGAATAGTCTATTATATTTATTTTTTAAGTAAATCTGCTATAAGTGGTTAACTTAATTTTTTTCGGCGAAAAATACTCATCTTGTAAGCAGAAGGTTGGTGTATTTCAAGTGGGCATGATTTTAGCTTCGAAATCTATATTCGGAATGACATGTTTTTCTATATAACTATTTTTTAGTAAGTTTAAATTTTTCGACCAAAACTAAAGGGGTTTTAAATCGTCTTCTTTTACTACTACTTTTACTTTGTTCTTGAATTTTATTAAAATTATTATCTTTCCTATAGGTTTAATTTCGTATTTTTCGAGGGTTTTAGTAAATCCTTTGTGATTTTCTATGGATAATAGTGTTCGTGTCGAAGTGGGATTATTTAAAGTTGCTGATGGATGTTTGTCGGATGTTTCTGAAGGGCGCTGGTAGGTGCGTTATTCGCTGCAGATTTTTACACAACGGACTTTGCGACGTTATTTTGTGGTATAACTGTTTCCTTCTACGCACAGGTATCTGTTGTTGTAGTTCGTGCTGTGGTTTCTGAAGGTACGGAAGATTTTGTTTTCTCAATTGTGCTTGCCAGGAAGCTTTTCAACTGAGACAAGCTTGCTGAATCTGGGAATATGATTCCCACTTCACGAAGAGCGTTCGCTGTTGTTGTTGCTTTTTTCAAAATATTCTGCATTCACTTTGTCATTGGTGGTTTCCTTTCTTTTATTTGTAGAATACTTTACTTTTATTTTTGATTCCTCAATACCCGCCTCCATTTCTGCAGTTATACTGACGCTTGAATGCTCCCCTTCGTATGCTTGCTCACGGACTGTCTGCCGGAGTTGAACTGAAGTGGATGCATTCAACAATTGCTTCAATGCAACAGTGCGGATGCTGTATAGCTACTGCTACAATTGTTGCTCCCTATTTGAAAGCTACTTGCGCTCGTTGCTCAGTGCATCAACTGATTTGGACGTACCGATGTTGTAGGTGAATGTTGTTCAAGTGTAAACTTCTTTCTTCGCTTACGCTGTCGCACAGTTACAACTGAGGTTGTTGTGCTCCTTAGTTGATGCTGAGGTTGTCGCCAACTTTTGTGTCACAATCATTCTTTTATATTATTTTCCTTTTCTTGTGAATTTTTCTTTATTTTGAATCTATTGTACGCTCATTTTTGGAAAGTAACATTGGCTGGCTCTACCATTGAAATAAGCTACAGATGCATTTTACTGTTATTGTTGTTGTTGAACTTTACTCTGCCTCTTTTGCTTGTTTGATTTTTTTATATTTATTTCCTATATACAAACATATATTATCTTTATTTTTAATTCTTATTTTGGTTCCTATTTTGTTGTTACTGTTATTCTTGTCTCCTTGTCTGTCTGCCACCAACAACGTATGATCATGCATCTATTGTTTGCGATTATTTCCACTCACTTGAGTGGAAGAAATGACAATAACAGCAATGGAGCTGCTAACAAAAACAACAACAACATGGATGATAGCGACAGCGTCAACGGCATTATTGTCAGTTTTCAAGTGTCGTCACCACATCTAATGGATGCTTTCATCCTTTTACTGTAATTATAGTTATTAGGTTGGTTTTGTTATGATTTTTTGTTTTTGTTTTCATCCATTTTACGTAGGTGTAGACAGAGAAGATCAGAACTGAGTTTTACATTTTTTTTAAATACTTTAGAAGCAAGTTACGACAACAGTAAAATCACACATACATATGTTTAATCACAAATTTATTCAATTTTATAAGTTGTCAAAAATTTTGAAATAAATCTGAATAATTTTATCCACATACGCAGTTTAACATTTTAACTATGATAGCCCATTTCCACTGAAGTGAAATCTAAGATTTCGGCATCGAAATCTCCAAAACTCATTTTGATGTTTCCACTATCTGGTTGTGTAGATTTCGTTATATTTGTTTATTTATTTACTTTTTATTATGTCCGTTAATTCAAAAGAATGTTGGAACTTAAACAACAAATATAGGAAAATGCGAAAGATTAAGATATATAGAATATCAGACGAAAACACTACTAGCTGAAAGAATAAGTTCTGCGATCTGTCAATATTAACAAGGTTGATAATGCATTTATTTGTTTAAAAAATTTACAAAATCTTCGCTCAACTTTACAAAAGTTTCGATCTACTTCCAAAAACTCGGCAGCATTTTCTTTCATTTCCCGTAGTTCTTTCTTTATTTCATCGTCAGAAGTTGTTAAATATGCAATAAATTTATACATTTCAATTGCTTTTTGTTTCTTTGCAGCGTTGGATGAGTACGACGTTGCAGTGGAGGAGGAGGCTCCTGTATTTGCACAATGCAATAAATCTTTTTTTGGCCAATCCTCCGTCCAATAGTGTTCACCGTTAGATTCACAGATACTTGATTCCAAATTTGTGAAATCATCTAACTCGTCTAAAATTGGTTAAACTATCAATCGCAGTAAATAACTTGATGTAGATTAAAATATTGTTGCTGTTTTATTTTGCATCTTCAACTATGGCCTCGACGCAAGAAGGTTCGCAAGAAGGAATCTATATTTACGTTGAGCATTTTTAATTTTATTTTGTCGGCAAGAAATTGTAATATTGTAGCGAAAATGCGTAGTGAATGTCATGTAAAAGAGAGATGCCGATAAGTAGCATACTGTAGAGCGTAAATCGAGAAGATTCAATATAGAGAACAATTCGATTATTCCAGGCGTTAGTTACAAACAATCGATTCAGTAAGAGCGAAACACAACTGCAGAATCGATCAGTCGTAAAGTGAAAGCGTTGGTGATAATACTATTGTGAAGTAAAAATAGTACATTGTGAAAGTTGTAATATAAGTGAAGAGAATAGTTAGTTACTGAGAAATAATAGAACATTGACTGAATTCTTTCAAATAAAAACTGTACACATAGTTGGCGACTTTTATTTAACAATCCAGTGATCGGCCTCGAAGTTTTTGAGAAATCATCGAGCTAACTTAGCAAATTGTAATAATTGGTGTCAGAAGTGGGATTGTTAAATACATACCGAAGGATAAGAATCGAAAAAAGGTGAAGATTCAAAATTTGACGATACCTCCCTTAAAAAGTGAATTGACAAAGCGAGAATTATCTACAACCAGAAATAAGGCAAAACTGCAGCACTCGTAAGTAAACCAATCTACAAAGTGAACCGGTTGGAGGTGGAAAGTCCAAATGTAAAGAAGATGATTCGCACGCGAATGCAAGACGGACTCCAACAGACCGGAAAGATGGCGAAAACGATGCTCAAAAGCTGTGGGCATAATGACGTCCGGCGAATGACAATTACACCAGCAGAAAAGTGGGAGGCAAGCCACTTAAGAAAAGTCAGCAGGAAGATCTTACTTGGAACTGTTAATTTACAGATTAAAGATGAACAGACGACCAATTAAGGATCAAATGTCAGCGGGAAGTCCCATCTCGAAGGCATAGTTGGCACAATGGAACAGTTTAGAGTTGATATATGGCTGTTTGCATAGAGTATGGGAAAGTGAAGATGGAGAAGGCTATCGAAGGCTACTAGTAGTTCCGAGGTTAAGAACTCCGAACGTTCTGAAGGAATTCCATAATGATCTTAGTGGAGATCACCTAAGAATTAAAGAGACGCTGGAGAAGATCATGCAGCGATTCTATTGGGTTGGTTGTCGTCAGTCGATCGCTAATTTAACGGGCTTCCACGGATGTAACCGCTCCATTTCCCATGAGCAGACAAGGAAACAAATATGTTCATATGGTTATGGACTACTTTAGTATATGGCCTGAAGCCTACCCAATTCCAAACCAGAAAGCGAAAACAGTTGAGGATGCATTCGCTCAAAATTGGATTACCAGATACGGTGCGCCTATAGAATGGCACTCGGGCCTGGGAAGAAACTGTTTTTCGAAAATTACAAATAACAATTCTGAACCAAACCAAAAAAAATTTTTTTGTGATAGACAACTGTGAATGTGACACCTATGATGTCAACGGTTGTCGCAACCTTATTCCCTATAAGTCTTGCTGTGGAATTATGTAAATATAAAAACTGTGTAACTGTGATCTTATGAATTTAAACTTAGTATCCAAGTCTTAAAATTATAGTTTAAAATACGGCCTTTCTAAGCCGATAAATTACGATAACATGATCCATATATTTTAATCACATTTCAACTCCTTATTTATCACATCTATTTTCGGCAATACCTATAGATGATAATTAAGTGGTGGACACACTATCCACCGACTTTCTTGTTTTGAAATAATGAAATCATTACCTTGACCATAGCGTTCTTTTACTCTACTGTGTCTGTTTGTCACATAGAATGTGCAAGTCTCGGATTTCGTTAATATTTTTCAAATTAATATTGTTGCTACAACACCATAATCGTATGACATTACCCATCCCTTCCTAGCATTATGTTTGATAGCAATTTTTGTCTTAACTTTATACTCTGTAAGCAACATGTTTCAGGTCCATGATCATCCAATAAATGGGATCTATCAGAAGTATAATATAATAATGAATTACTTGCTTAGTCGTACCAAACCGTGAGTTTCTTCTTCACTGTGTCATTTGTGAATGAAGCCCAGTTTTTCTAGGCATATCCGAAAAAAAACGCTGATTTCGTTCGAAGAAGATATAAGTCACCTACAATTACCCAGTTTTTAAAAGATATTTTTCAAATTTTTGAATTTCTCAGGTCTTGACAGCTGTAATCAGAGGTTTTCTAGTGGTTCTTTGAGATAAAATAAAAGTTCTAATTGAAAAGCTTTATTTTATTTCTACATTCAACACTGGCTACCAACTTTTCCTCAACTGCATTTCATTTAGATAAACTTTAAACTAAAATTAACCCAAAAAGTACTTAATTTAAGAAGTAAATAAAGAACAAAAACATATTCATACAAAAACCCCACACAAAAGTACATACTCATCAACATTAACCAACTAACAACCAGTAAGAAGGAATCAACCTCAAAAGCAATGCCACAAACAGAATGAATCCTTATGAATGAGAGCAAAACTTGGGACCGAAGTACACTTTATTACATTTAATATTTGACGCGCTTACAAACATAAGCAACGAGAACTAGAAAACCCAAACAATATGTTATGAAAAAGTAATTTACATTTGCACACAACGAAAACGTACAGCAGGATCACAGAAAGGATGCAGACAGACGGACAGTCAAGTTGATAGGCAAACGAGCGAATGCAACAACCGTCAACTGAGAGGACCAACATACACACAAACTTTATTTAAGTAATGCAAAGAATTGAAATAAGTAATAGCACGAAACAGGATAAGATCATAAATATGATAAAATTTGTGCTGCGGCATGAGGGGGAAGCGAGTGAGTAACCTGATGCCATGTTTAGAATGATGAAGCTGGAGTGGCGTCAAAATGCAGTCATACAAATCATGTGTAAGCAAATTTGCAAATATATACATACACATGAGCAAATACATAAGGATATTCGCGCAGAAATTTTTGAACCGGAAAGGAAGCAAACATTAGAGCGGCGTTTGCCGAAAAGACAAATGCTTGGAATACAGTAAAATAAACCGGGCAAGAAATGAAAGCAAGTGAAGTAGTGTGATTGTAGAAATATTGTGGAAATGTACGAAAGTGTTAGGAAGTCATAAAATGAATGGGGACGACCGCCCGAGAAACCGCATAGCTAGAGACGGAGAAGTTTGGAAAACTATATACATATGTATATATGTATGTATATACTGTGTATTTTACGAAAGAGTAAACTATATTTCGAAATATTATTTAAGTAAATATACGTACATTTGTGTTATAAAGACACAAATGAATGTAAATATCTGTATATTTGATTTGCCATTTATGTGGAGTGTTGCAGACATTTGACTGCACTGAACAGTCAACTGGGAAAACAATAAAATTATGTTGTGTGGATTTTATTATTAGAAAAACTTCAAAGAAAAAGGATCATGTGATAGAATGATGGGCTCTGTAATAATTTTATTTTATTTTTAGCTGCACAGAAGTTGTCCCTAGTAAAAGCAATCAGGTTATTTTTGAAATTATGCTGTTGTTCTCTCTCAAAAAGAGATCGGATAATGTTGGGCTTTTCTCTTCACAACCAAATTTAAACCCTAAAATTGTTTAACACAGCGAATTCTTTCAAGAAATATTTCAATAGAAGGTGGAAACAGGATAGAACCTTTGATCAATCCATATTACTCCCACACATCATAGTGCAATGGTTATTACAAAAAAAAAAACAACAACAAATGACAACTTTTAACGATCAACGGCGAAGCGTCAAGGTGGACCGAGTGCACACTCTTTCAGACAAGCATTTGACTTTTTCTGCCAGCATAAAGGTCGGTATGCAGCTCTACCGAGAACCAAAAAACTCCACATAGAAAAAGGGCAAAAAAAATATGCGCGAAAATTTTTTTTAAGAAGCATTTTCTAACTTTTTATTTCTAAATGAAATGAAATAAATACTCTCACATATATTTTGCGACAAAAAAAGAAGAATACTAATTTTGAAACGTATAAAGCAAGCTTATAAAGCAATTTATGTAATATTTTTATTTTTTCATCAATTTCTACACCTTTTATTTTCTTAAGCCATTAAGTATACATAATCAGCGACAAATACTTACCGCTCTCTACTCATGTTTTTGTTTTGTTTATTTACTTTTGGATATCTTCTTTATAAGCAAATAGTTGTTCACAATAGAAAATCATCTGTCAAATTTCCGTGACATACATATATTTTTCCATCCACGAAATATATGAGTTTTTTTCGTTAGAGTTGCATACCGATCTTAAATCACAAATCAGAAGAGCAATATTCTAAAAAACTTCTTTAGGTGCACCGATAATTGATCCCCTGTATCCACAATACAATTAGGCGAACCCTTTAGCCCATTGGGCTTGTGCTGTTGCGAGTTTGAGAATAAACAATCAATATAAGTACATTCATTTTTCTCAAAGGCGGGGAGAATACTGAAATGATAATTATCAAGAATTAAAAACAAAAAAAGAAAAATCTCCATAATAACACGAAGATTTTAGTAAAACTTAAACAAAAAAAATCGCAAATTTCTTCCAACTTTAGAGTACCAATTGAAGGAAAGTTACTGGTAGTTCATAGAAACTACACAAAAGAACTATTCAATGAACTTTTTAGCAGTCTTTCAATTTGCACAAAAGGCTGTTTAAAAGGCGACATACATTCTCGTAGGCAAGACAAATTCTCTACGTTACCACAAAAGTGATTAAACTCAAAAAAAAAGGATAATTCCAAAAGTAACCCACCAAGAACACATGTTTTGTGTGGGTTCAATTGTCAGCTCCTTTCTTTCCTTCTAGATTTTTATTTTTTATTTATATTTACCTTGTGTATGTTCATGCATTCATTAAAAATATTTTCGGTTGCATTCGGTATTTTAAAATTATTTATGTGCATATTAACATGTATATGTATATGTGTTCTGTCATGTTTTACTTTCAACCAAACTGGGTTCATCATTTATTTCCTGCCTCCCAATTGCGGCTGCTCCTTTGTTGAGAAATGCGTGAGCGGGCATAAATAAGTACGATGATTGCAACTTTGGCTCACGAAGGCGCAAGCCTACGCCATACTGACATATATACGAGTACTTCAGACCTTAGTTTCAAATATGTCAACGGATGTAAACCATGGAGTGGAGAATACAAAAATTTCTCCATTTTAATAGTTCTTTACTTTATTTTCACTCTTCCTGTGCTTCCTCTGGTCTCACATATCTATGTACATATGTGTGTATCGAAGTTTATGGTACGCCAACACAAAATAAAAACAGCTCATTGGAGAACAGAGCATGACATGAATCCGTCATGTAAATATGTATGCCTCATTTGTCAGTCAAATGAATTGTGTGGTTGTGGTTGTTATTATTGTTTGTTGTATTATTTTAATACCCTCATATCTCAAATAGCAGAGGAATCGAATTTTTTATTGAAGTGGTTGCGGTGGTTGTTCTGAGGCATTGCACGTACACAAATACATATGGTACAATACATACGTATGTGTCATGGGACACTCAATGTTACCAATATTTAAAGACGTAACACTTGTCTACTAAAAGTTGACTCTCCATAACACGACAAAAACAATAACAAAGTCCAATTGAACTTTGACAGTTTCGAAGTTTTTGGTATTTTTTGTGTTTCACTTTACCGGCTTTTAAGTATGGAAATTAAATTTCAATATGCTTACGAGTATAGAAAAATGTGAACAACTGTGGCAGTTATGAGTAAATACATATGAATGTCTGTCCACTTAAGCACAATTCGGAGATAGTGGTTAGCAGACAGAAAAACAGGTACATATTTAATCAACAGCAACCCATATAAAAAAAATACAAGCCATGTCCCGCAAAAAACGAGACAGCAAATAACTTTGTCTTCGAAAAACTCAATTTATTTAATTCGTACCCAAAATCCATAATTTGTATACTGTCGGTCATCATTTTGCCTTAAGTTTACTAATTGGCGGCCGCGATAGCCGAGTGCTTAGCATTGCGTACTGACATTCGGAAGGCCTGGCTTCGAGCCTAGGTTCGAGCAACATCCAAAATTATAGAAAATAAATTTTTCTAATTGCGATCACCCCTCGGTAGGGAATGTCAAGCCCTCCGAGTGTATTTCTGGCATGAAATAAAGCTCCTCATAAAAATCCATCAGACGTTCGGAGGCGCATCAAGACGCAAAACCACAAATTGGAGGAGGAGCTCGGCCGAAAATCGCTTCAGCGGTTACAAAGCGCCAAATATATATATATATTACTAATCATGCACGCAAAGGACCGGGATGACTCCACGTCATCGCCTTCCATACAACCACTAAAATACGAGTCAGGCTAGATGAACTTAACTGCCAATTTCACAGAAAGCTCTGGTAGGCCTTGATAAGATAATTCCTTTGTGGTACTGGTATTAACCCTACGTCCGTTGAGCTGATGAGCCAAGGTCCAGCAAAATATCTACCAGCCAACGATTAGGCGCTATGGAAAGACACAGCTACTTTAAATCGGAAGTTCATTTACATGCAGAACATCAGACTAGGTGTCGTAATAAATATTGACATCCTTAACTGAAATAAGAAGTAGTAGACGTCCCGGTAACTTGGTTACTATCTCTTGCGCTTGCAGCTTG
This sequence comes from Neoceratitis asiatica, assembly GCA_030068015.2. Taxonomy (NCBI): domain Eukaryota; kingdom Metazoa; phylum Arthropoda; class Insecta; order Diptera; family Tephritidae; genus Neoceratitis; species Neoceratitis asiatica. Next base: position 39,914,540 of record CM061526.1, on the reverse strand, counting down.
TTAGAAAACCTAAACGCAGAGGTTATTCTTAACCCATCTATTTAAGAGTTCATTGCTGCTAATAAGAGTATTGGAAGTACCTGAGCGTTTGTCGTCTAATATTCCTTTACAACCGAGCTGACACAGAAACTCAATTAAGTATTGACGTTTTAAATATATGTGACCAACTCCTTTTCCATAGGACATCCCTTGTATTTTTGTAAGTTTACCCGTATTGTTCGCCTTTCCAATTTTCACTTTTGTGTCTGCACAGCTGGTATACATAGCACTGAAATGCAGCCGAAAAAGTGCAGTCTGAAATTTAATATACAAATTTTGTTTACCGATTACTATTTCGATTTGATGAGGCGTAGAAGCATTTTTTTATGTTTTTTTTTTTACACATATGTAGAGCTTCAGCAATCATTCAATGCTTCAGCAATGCATTACAGAATCCCTGGATGGGATGTGCTACCGACAGGCCCTAGCGAGACCCGAGTAAAACGAGAACAACTAAGATCTGGATAATGTAGTATGCTCAACTCCTACTTTTCCAGACTCGACTCCGACATACCCATTCTTGTGTCCTAGAAATCTATAACTGAAACTTTTCTAAATCGACCTATTCCTTAAATTAATTCGCGCGGAATTTCGTTTCAGAAACTAATTTGTATATATATTTATAGTATCAATGAGACCTCACGAGCATTGAGGTCATTAAAAACAATTCAAATTAAGCGAACTATTTCCAAGTGCAAAGTTCGAATACGAAGGATAGTTGAATGAACCTAATCAGCGGCTTAGGCGCACATCAAATCCATGAAAGATCACAGAAAATATTATTACTTAGATTAATGGTTGATAAAGTAAAAAAAGTGTTTAACAAAATTTTAAGTATGAAAGGTTCCAACTATAAATAAAAGAGGTCTCTTAGTGGTAGCAGCTCGAGAATGGCCAAAAAGGAATTATAACTGCAAAACATTGCTTGTTGTTTATGTATAACTTTTTACGTCGTAATCGTCTTTATTATTTTCATTTTCATGTGGATATATGTACATTCCCGTAATAGCTGTGTTCGTTGAGAAAAATTAGTAAGAATTAACCACTTTTATTTGTTCTGTTATACAGTGCGTTTATTGTTTTCTGCGCTACAATTATTTTAGTAAGTATTTTAAACAAAATTGTGAATTTTAATTCTAAATAAATAAAATTAAATATCTATAAAATAAAAACATGTTTTTCTAGAGCACTACTTTTCCTCTTAAGCGCCACCAGCATTTCGTTTTCTTCATTTTCGTCACTTTGGGAAGATGACATTAAGATGGCGGCAACAACTTTGTATCGCTGTGTTTTTAGACTCATTTGGACGGCACTGATTTCTGGTAAAGGGATGATTCCAAAATCGACTTAAATTGTACAAAATTTTAATTATACAATAATTATTTTATAAATGCAAATTCAGGTCACTGTTTTTAGCTGTTCGAGCTGTATCAGACCATATTTTGTTTTTTTTTTTTTTGGGAAAAGTGAAAAAATTACAACAACAGTATGAGCGCGGTAGAAGTTATAGCTGTTTCGGAAACCACCACGTTTCTTCATCAAACTTCTAGCCATACACCATTTTCGAATTGGATCCGAACTTGGGAGGCACAAACCAAAATATGGTCTGATACAGCTCGAAAAACTAATTAATGTTATTGAACAGTGGCCTGAAAAAGCTTCTAGGAATTACGGAAGAGCTTACCGAACGAACGAAATTTTCTTTGACAATAAAAAAGGCATTGTCTTAGAATATTTGTTAGTATATTTTCACAACTACAATTGCGACAAATTTTAAAGCTACAGAAATTCTGAGAACTAACTCGTGAATATGGAGAAAGAGGGAAAAGTGAAAAACAACAAATGAGTTAACCCGGCACACACGTAGAATAACGGCTCGAAAAACTAATTAATAATTATCTTCCTTCAATATTTCTATTTGCCCATTCCTTACGACAGATCGTGGGCGGGCAGTCCTCTGTAAGATTTCCTTCTTACAAGTATCTTTTTTAACAATTCACTGGCTGTAATTAGTCAATTCAAATTAATCAAATTACATTTACTTATTTTCTTTGTTTCTTATTAAAAAATATTCTAATTTAAGTAATTTTTGTTTTGTTGACAAAAAAAATGATTCAAAATCATATGTTTTTCTAGAAATCTAATTTTTTCTGACCGAAATTTTGTGCCCTCTCGTTGCAAATTTTACTGGACTCACCGAGCGCAGGTTCACTAAAAATTGGCATTAATTGTTACTGGCCAGCACTCATTGAACGCAGCTAATATCTTCTTCAAATCACGACATTTGAATGAATTCCGAGCATTTTCTTTTCTCTTTGATCATTTGTAAGTAATTTTGCATATGTTTGACAGTTTATAAGTAATTTAGGTAATTTAAAATACTGCTCGTAGAAATCATGATTTGGGGTGATGATTCCAAAGCTCTGTATTTAATTTTTTCACTCTCTTTTCTATTTTAAAGAAACCGACATGACCCCTTTGGTAAGTTGACTTTTTGAACAGCTTTCCTTGACAGTTATATATTATTAAAGCAGAATTTTCATGGATTAACGCAAAAATTTAATGAGATTAAAAACTTTAAGTTTTACAGTATTAAAGTTACGGTGTACACCCCCGTGCATCAGCTCACAAAAATATGTCGCAACGCCGAGTTTGAAATGTGTGTGCATGTACCCAACAAAGAACTCAAGTGACTAGGGTAGATAATCAAATATATGATGATGGTCCTGCTGTCGTAATATAAGCATATTTTTATAAAAGCACGGTTGCTAAGGATAAACATGTGGCTCCATTGGCAGTTAAAGTTAGGTATGCCCAAACAGCCAGTAGGAAATTGAGATGTTTTAAAAAGTGATTACCTTGTGAAATTTTTTAATGACACTTTATAGCCCTTGAAAAACAATTTTCGAACGAGCTTCACTGCAATTTTTTAGTGCGGTGTGTGATGTTTTTCCAATAATTGAAAGAGGTACAATTCACTAAAACGTTTTATGAGGAGCTCTTAATGACAGAGACACACTTGGTATGCTTGGTTTCTTGACACTCCTTGCTGTGAGACGATATCATTTAGAAAATATTTTTAGGTATTATAGCTATTTTAAACGCATAGAGATGGGATTATGTCTCCAAACTTTAATAATGAAATGTCAACGCACTCCTCAAATTCTGCTTTCTAGTTCATTTGCACCAACTGTCGTGAAAGTTTTTGTATTGCAAAAATTTGTTTTAGTTTTCTTGCCCAACTGCAAATATCTGCTCTTATAGAAAAACATTAGTAGAAAATTTATATATGTATTAGCCAGTTGCGACATCTTTCGACAGTATGATCAAGATTTTCAAGCAACGAAATATATTTGTGAAACCATTTCGCCTGATAACGCTCAGAACAAATTGGATTAATTACAAGAAATATCTTAGCACCCACATGCAAATGGAAATCGAAGTAGTTTGTGAAATGGATAAAGAAGACAATATTAACCTATTTAACTGTTTGGTATCAACACCGGCTACACCAAAATTAACAGACTCTCTGAAGTACAATACAAACCACCAACGAAAAACGTGGTCTGCGGCAAGAATGACAGAATAATCATCAGCATCACTAAAAAAAACCACTTATAACTCGTTGAAAGTAACATTAAACAACATAAAGATCTCTCAAGCAAGTGAAGAACTCACCTAGATAGGCGATTGGTCTGGAATTTCTGCTAAATTACAGCACCTTAAACTTCAAACCGCCAGCCTAAATTAGTTATTGAGTTGACGTTTGAATCATAAAATCCTTTGCGTCTCGATGAGAATATATATACACCGAAACCTTGAAAAACATACAGTTCCGCTCCATTTGACTAAAAATGATAAAGGTTCAAACATCAGATATTTATATGTTAGATATGTATGTATGTGGCCTTATGAATATATGAAATAAGCATAAGTGTTATGCGGATATGGCAACAGCTTTTAACTAAGTTAAAGTCCGTTTTTTTCAAAGAATTCTGATAATCCCGTCAGCCGAGCCAAGTTCTTCTGAAGTGAATTTCTCATCCTCACATACACATGCATTTTTGACTATTTGTGAGTGTTCCTCTCCTGGTGCAAATCTTGCATTTCGGCACACATTCAAAGGAAAGATGTGTATCTATACGTTGTAACCTGAGGAAGAGGTGATGGATGAGTTGATTTAATGCACCGTAAAAAATGTAGTTCATTGTAGATTCATATGTAGAGGTTATGGTTATATTGAACGCTATGTAAGTCCGTTGAGGTAATTAAGAGTAGATACGTTGTCCCTCCCCTACATGTTGCCTTAGCAAAAGATGTTGCTTTTATACATTTAAATTCGCAAATGTTCGATACCCGGGTATCTGAAACTCTAATTTGAGGAAGTGAGGAAGTATAGGAAAATCACTAGGTGGTTATGAGATAATTACAGGTGACCGTAACATCGTTAGCCTCTCCTGTCCTGTGCTGATGAAGTTCTACAATCAAAAATTCTGCGAATTGAAACAACACGTATGCTCTATAAAATTTCTCTTTTTAACAGAATACAGTATTTATATGTCATTCACTTCTCCGTTTTGATCAAGAGCTTTAAGTTTATGCCACATATTGATATTAGATAGTTTATTAGTTTCTAGAGATGGTTCCGATTAGGCGAGAATTGAGCCTCCTATGAGGAAATAACCCAAAGTGAGTGCCGTCCGCAATAGCCGAGTGGTTAGCATTGCGTACCACCATTCGGACTGCCAGGATTCGAGTCCAGTCGAGCAACATCCCACGTTATTGAAAATTGGGAGGTAATGTCAAACCCTGTAGGTCCTTCCATTTGTTTGTAACCACAAATCCGCGGGGGAACTCGTCCAAAAATCACTACAGTGGTTACAAAGCACCAAATATAACATACATATATTTATAGTGCAGTATAATGTGCAGCATCGGCTGAACTAGGCGAAATCGGTCTAGAATTTAAACAAGCCTTAATTTAGCAGGATAATGTTTCAAACACATTGAAATTATATTCAAAATGGATAACTGTACGATTCGCACAAAAGCGCATGGTAAGTCGACATGATTAGAGGCATTTTATTTAACAACACCTCTTTGTGGAAGTTATATAAATATGAAAACGAGAATTATTCACTGAGATACATGGTAATAAATAACTAATTAGGTTGGAAGCTTAAAAACGTCCAGACCTATACAATTTTGGTATAGATTGCTAGGGGGTCGCTTAGATATTGGATAATTTTTATATTAATTGCTGTGTTCTTATACAGAAATAAATATGGACAGCTTTACCTTTCGAGGTAATGTCAAAACCGATACGGAAAGGTTTCCTGTCACAGTAAATTCAATTGATTCCCTTCATATTTTAATGAAAAAGAGAAGGTAGACATGAACGGATTATACGCGCATATTTTTTCTGTTTAATTCCTAATTTGTACAATTTTAATATTATCATCCTTGCTTGGAGAGCAAGTTTCTAAAAATTGCATTTATAAATAAACTTTGAGCTAAGACAGTGTCTTAGACAGTGTTCTTTTCTACTCTAACATACATACTTCAATGCTTCTGAATAGGATATACATATGTATTAATAAGATTAATATATAACAGATTGTAAAATTCCTCTGTGTGGGTTGATGCGTTGAGAAATTGTGGCTCATTATAAACTAAATCTATTGGCAACAGCATCATTATACAACTAAATACGTTTTTAATCAGAGACAAGAAATCCGAAGACGAGAAATGCGAACAGTATGCAAGCCGGGTGTTTAATTTCTAGTCTTATGACATAAGGCATAACTTGCTTTAGGCATTTTCAGAAAACTGAAAACGTAAAAAGGTTTAAAGACTGTCTACATCTATTTATATAATTAAAAAATATTGTTTTGAAAAGTTAATTCTTTAAAATAGTTAATTCCTATTTTCAATATTTTTTTTATTTTCACACAATAAATTATTAGGCATAAAAATTATTTTTAATTTAATCTACTTTAGAATTTTTTTTGTTACCAAAGTACAAAAGTCTTTTATTTTAATGTCGGTACGCAGCCCTAATGAAAAAAAACTCATAGATTTCGTGGATAGAAAAACTAGTAGGCACGGAAATTTGACTAAATAAATAAAAGGTCTAGAAATTTATGAAAAAAAAACTAAAAACTTTAAAATTAGTCTTCATCTTGTTTGTCCCGAAATCTGCATTTCCGTGCTTTTGTATTTATTTAAAAACTTTAGAAAGAGGCTGTAAAAAATGAAGTTTTTTTCGTTCGAGGTGCGCACTGCTTCGGAAAAAAAATTCTCCCGCATAGTTTTTTGTGACTTTTTTATATAAAGTATTTGGTTTACGTTGGAGCTGCATACCGACCTTTTATCGTAAAATTTAATTACTTAAATATTGCTTTGAAATTATTCTATAATCTTAAAAATTAAATAATGTAATTATTGTGCCCTTCTTATGTTAACTAATATTTACTCCTTACTATATACATACATATATATATTTACTATTACTTACTAGTTGAGTAATGATACTTACGTGTGAAGCACAGCCCACGAAATAGTCTGCACAGGAAGAAAATTGATTGATGCAGGACACGAAGATGTTGGCGAATAGATCACCACAGAGTTAGATCACACAGTTAGCAGTGTGGGTCGCAGGCTCACATTCAACTTAAGTCTGGCTAATATTACATCAATATTTAGCGGTGGTGTAATAGTTTCACCAATGGCATAAAAACTTGGATACAGGCAGGGATATATGTATGTAGCTACCACAAAAAACAGGTTATAAAAATCACTCCGAAAGCGAAATGATACAGAGAGAAATTGCGACAAATTTTAATTAACAGCTAGTAAAATAAATTTTGCAAAACTGCTTACAACTTGGGCAGTATATTTTAAAAAATGGCACGAAGAGCCACTAAATTTCTTAGAAACACACAAACGAATACATAAAATTTTTTCTTATTGTATCATGCTTTTCATTATTGAATCATGCCTATTTGCCTTCATCCCGCTTCCCCTTATACAACGGGACATCTTTTGCCAACAGCAAAACAAGAATGAAAAGTGAAATAAAGAAGTAAAAATCGAAAAAAAAAAATTTCACGTTTTCCCAAGTTAAGCAATAAACGTTAATTTTACAACCGGAAAGAGTTCAGCAAACAACAAAGTTCATTCAATGCTCGTTGCAAGCATCCTGTGGCGAAAGGTGAATGATTAGCTTAAAGTAAAATAACGACCAACATAATTACATATGTACATACATATCTACATACGAGTATATACTTAAAGATATTCAACTATTTTTTATTGTAGATCCTTGCTGACAAATTGCGAAATCCCCCTTCGTTGGAGCGCATTTTTCGACGGCGTCACAACGGGATTCGAGGGGTTTCATTTCGGGAATCACTTTGTAAAAATAGACACATAACCGTATATGTATGTACATACATACATAAAAATTTGTATGTATACGCGGTAAAAAAAATCCTCCCATTTCTCGTACCACATTTTTGTTGATAATTTTTCTTTTTTTCCTTTCTTTCATGCATTTCGCATACCAGATATGAGAACCGGTTGCCTGTTTTCAATACTACTAGTGTACCCTACTTTCTTGCAGCGTGTGTAGTATTAACACCAGCCAGAATGTGGTATTCCCCAGCAGTTCTGACGGTATCAAGCCAAAGATGAATAGATACTAAACTCTTTATTTCTGTGCTATTATTCTAGCCTTTTGAGATTTTTAGATTTTGGGTATTTTATTACGAAAGAAAAATCGTTTTAATTTCAATTTTACTTCGATGTCTTATTGAAAAACATTCGAATATTTACTTCTATTAAGTTCTAATATTTAACTACTTGTTACTACAAGAATTTCTGCAATACATCCTACTATCCCAACCCAACGAAATTCGTAACACACTAAATTTAAGTCGCAATTTTTGAGCGACTCCGTGGGATGATGACGGTAGTCCCAAAAAATGCAACTGTCCCGCTTTACATATGGTCATTTCCTAAACTAGTGAAAACGAAAAAAGATAAAAAATTCAAATTTGAAAAAAGGATAAAATTTTTTTAAGAGTACTGATGTGAAGCAGTAGATTTTCGTAGTGCCCTATTTTTAATGTCAGTGACTGTATCTGCTGTTTGAAGACATCGAAGGCACCAAATATTAACAGTTTAAAAAATTTCGAGTTCTTTACAAATAAGATGTACGTATACATATGTGTACTAGTATAAATTTTACCTCATGGAAAAGAAGTTATTTTACTTATTTTATTATTTAAAAAAATTATTATTCTCCTATTTATTGTTAAAGAAATTTACATTCATCGAGTTTTCTTTGAAATAAATTGATGTTAACTATTTGTTTTAAACTATATAAACAATGTAAAAACAATATATTTTGTATTCTTGAGATGGTCTACTAATACGGATTTCGCATACTATATAGCGATATGTACAGTGGCGGACAAAAGTCTACATACAGCGCCTGTATTCGTTGTGTAGAAAGTACTATCACTTTGCTGAAAAATGTAGTTTTACAGTTTTATTTTAAATACTTTTCTAATCACATGTATTAAAACAAATCCATTCTCTAACATAAAATAAAACAATTAGGGTGAAAAAACGCAAAAATATCCTTGGCAAAAGTCTACATACACCACGGGTTTACTAGCATTTATGTGGATATGCTATGTTGTTATGGCGGTTAGGTACCCTTTTTTAATATTTTTTTTTAATTATGTTTTCTAATTTGCTAGTATTGAATTTAGTTGTGATTTAAACACATTAGCATCAGCAATGGCTCCGTGAGAAGAAATATGCATTGACGTAAGAAACTTGGTTATTCAGCACAGAAAAGACAAGAAATCGTATGGTGAAATTAAAAAAATTTAAAGTTAAGTCGAACCACAGTACAGACCATTGTAAAAAACTTTGAAAAAAAGAAGGATCCACCGAAAAAAAGCCGCGTGTTGCCGCCCGAAGAAACTAACTTGAAGAGATATCAGCTTTATTCTGAAGAAAGTGAATGATGATCCTAAAGTTACTGCTCCAAAATTAATAGAAAGCTTCGCAAACTCATCAAGAAAGTGTGTCCATTTAAGAACAATTCGAAGAGCTCTGAACGATAAAGGCTTCCACAGTAGAACGCCATGTAAAAAGCCTCTTATATCTGAAAAAATCGTAAACTTCGCTTGGAGTTCGCTAAAGTACATTTAGACAAGGGAATGGATTTTTGGCAAAAAGTCTTGTTATAGACGAACCGAAGTTCAATATATTCGGCAGCGATGGAAGAGCAAAAGTTTGAAGAAAAAAAACACTGCACTTAACTCCAAAAATGTAGTACCAAGAGTGAAGCATGGTGGCGGCAACGTAATCGTTTGGGGAGCAGTTGCGGCATCTGGAGTTGGAAAGCTGGTTTTTATTGAGGGTAGTATGGATCAGTTCAAATATAAGTCATTGTTGGAAGCTAATCTGAAGCATTCGTTGGACAGTTTGCAGCTTGACGCAAGCTGGATCTTTTAACAGGATAACGATCCAAAGCACACGGATTTTATTGTTAAGGATTGGTTGCTTTATCATGCTCCAAGCAACTACACACCCCACCTCAAAGCACAGATTCGAATGTTATGGAACATGTTTGGGAGATTTTTGAGCGAAAAATTAGAAAAAATCAGATTTCCAACTCAGCATTACTCAAAGAACGTTTTATTGAAGCTTGGGATAGTATTACTCCCTCAGAATTGACAAATTTAGTAGCTTCGATATCACGACGCCTTCAAGCTGTTGTTGATGAGAACGTGGACTAATTCAATACTAAAAAGATCATGTTACCTGATATTAACCAAAGTTTTTGCACTAAGATAAGTTATGTATGTACTGTATGTAGACTTTTGTCAATGTTTTTTACGCCTTTTTGTCATAGCTTTACTATTTTATGTAAAAAATTTATTTTTGTTAGTTTTTTATGATAAGGGAAAATAGTTGAAATAAACTGTGTCGTTAAATTTTCTAAATTTTCCTTCAACATACCAATGCTAGTTTTAGCCAAAATAATGAACCAATAAATGTTATTTACGTTTATTTGTAACAATTTACTTATTAATATTGTTAAATTATTAATAATTTGATGTTAAACTTTTCACACATTTTTCATTAAATTTTAACATAACACGCGTACTAATGTTTCATATATGTTGTAATAACGCTACTTTTATATGTTCACAGTCGATTTCAAGTGTTATTTTTATTCTTATTTTAATTTGTTAAGTAGAAAAAAAATTTAATCTTTGTATATTTTTATCGACACGAATTGCAATAGAAATGCCCGACAATAACAATAAATGGGTGTTGCCATACAGCACAAAAATAAAAATACTCTGCCATAACGGTTGTATGTGCAAACTCACAATTATATTAAAGTATATTTTATTCATGATTAAGGGAATTATGCAGAATTCTGTGCAGGGCGTAGCCGATGTTGGTCCGATAAAGCGCCGACGGACCAACACCAGCTTCGCCTTGCACAGTGTTTTTAAGCTAAACATCTTTGTAAAATGCCGCGCTCTACACAAATAATCCTGAGCCGAACCAACATCAGCTACGCTACGCTGATCTTTAAGTTTTTTTATATATATTTTTCCTTTATATGTGGCAATACCCAAATTCAAAGTAGTTGCTTTACGTACGAACTAGTAGAGTGAAATTCGACATTTTTTGCAAATATCTCGAAAACTATACATCTCCGTTGGGTTTGGTTTACAGTTTCTGAAAGTGGATGCGGCCCCCAACCACCCCCATCGTTTTTTTTTATTCAAAGTGTGGCAAATTTTTGGAAAAGATTACCAATTTTCCAATAAACCTTTTGGACTTTCAATTCAACGAAAACAGATGGTGTCTGTAGACTTTTGTCCGCCATTGTATGTACTACATGTCTACATATATATAGACCTTTACGAAATAGTGTAATCCCTACCTATTTTACTACTGTATGTCAGGCAGACAAAATAAAAATATTTGCTAACATACATGCATATGTACTTACATAGTTACCTATGTATGTAGTTATCTTTACTTATACACTTATTATTCTTCCTTTGTTGCAGTTGTTGTTACTCCGCTTTTCTGCTTGGAAACCTTTGAGAATTTTGTTTGATTGCAGATGCGAATATACTTTTTCAATGTAACGGGAATATAAGGAAGCTCACAACGTAAAAGCGACTGCATATACATACATACATATAAATATACGTAGTTGGATATGTATATACATATGTACGATATTGCCAGTGTTGGTCCTCTTATTCGTGCAGATATAATTTGTCTACTCGTACAAATAGATACATGCATACGCACATTTGTATGTTATGTTGCAGATGTTTTCCCATGGCGTATTGGAAATGCTACGATGCTGCTCTCAATGTCATGCTGCCATCAGAGTCATATATACAAATATACATATGTATATATTTACAATGTGTACATGCAAGTATTTGGTTGAATTGTACAAGCAACGGTGCGCTCTTTATTTTCAAGCCATCCACTGAGTTAAACATCATGTGAATCACTCTTTGAGTGTTGGTTGTTTATTCCCTGCACTATGTGCCATTCATCCCTTCAAAATGTAACTCCGTGCGGTTTGCAGCATATTTCACGCGAGTGTAATACAGAATAATTTTCCATTTTTTGCTGCTTGCCATCGTTTCATACGCTCTTTCTATTGGAATTGTATGCGAACAAAATTGAAAAATGTTTCTCTGAAGAAAACCAAGTTTATGCTGCCAACTTCCACGTTGCGCTCACAGACACCAAAGTTAATTCCCTTCCACATACTCACTCTCTTTCAATCTCTTTCTCGATTTCCATTAGTTGCACCATTGATGTTGCAGCTAAGTATTGCTGTTTTTCCCCTATTTTTCATGTTATTCGCGTCCCGGCGTGTAGTTTGAAAAACGCTTTGGTACGTCGCGCAACATATAACGGATAGATGCAACGCCATACGTTTGGGGAGGTGCGCCTTGGTACAGCTGGATATAATTGATTGAAGAAATTTTAGTGAAAAATCTGCTTTTTATCTTTTTTTGCTGGAATTCTCTAAAAGTGCAATGTGAAAAATAAATTTGACGAATTAAAAAAACCATTAATCGCACAGAGATTCTTTGAAAAAAATCCGAAAAATTTTATTTAAAAAAAACACAAATTTGTGAAATTAATAGAATAATAAACAAAATAGTTTTTATGGTGATGATTTGACACAAGAGTACAAAATTAAAATTAATTTTGATAAAAAAAAAATTTCATTAAAATTAGTGTTGGATTGGATTGTGCAAGCTGAAAGAATATTTAATTGAAATTGGATAAAACTAAGTAAAATGTATGTATTAGCTATTCTTTAATTTTGTCCTTTTAATTAATAAATAAATAGGTTTTTACTAAATTACAGAATTTTTAGATACTTTATTTCAAGAAAAATTTTTTTTTAGAATTTTTTTAACTAGTTTGGAATTTTTAATTCTTTGAAAAAAATCTATGAAAAATAAAAGGGCCTCAATCAAACTAAAAGAGAAGCATTAAAACCTTGTATAAAAAAATATGAGTATGTACAATACAGAAAAATAATAATAATAATAACAAGAACGTATTTTGTTATATTATATACATACATTCTAAGAGATTTAATTCAATAGAAGCATTTAATATATTTTTTTTTATATGAAGATTTTGTGTAAGAAGCCCCTAGACAATTTTTTGAAAAATTATTAACGACTCTTCGAGCTTGTTTTTGCGGAAGTTCTCGAAGTAAGGATCAAAATGACTTCCGATAGAACCTAATATGTTAAAATGCTCCGTAAAATAGTTTCTCGTACAATTTTATTGCAAAGCTCTTATCTTTTTATTTACTCAAATATAGTATATACCTACTTTGACTAATTTTCGTAGGATGTACAAAATATTAGGAGAAAATAAGTAGATATAGAATTCGTGCTCTTTATTTCATATCAGAAATACATCCGGAGGGTTTGACATTCGCTTCCGAGAGGCGACTCTAGTTAAAAAAAATTATTCTATAATTGTGGATCTGAGTATGGCCAAGATTCGAACCATTATTCTCCTCGCTCTGCTAACTATTTGACTACTGTGAAAAATAATTAAAAGTAAGAATTTCGCCATATGTACCCATATCATTATTATCATTTGGGTTAACTTCGATGTGGAGCCCATGTTTTTATATAATTTTTACATACTGTAGGTCAAACATACTAAAAGCAATTGGCTAGACAGGTGCTGCATACTGGGTAAAATAATCTATAAATTAACAATAAATAAGCAAACAAAATAAAATTAAATCTTTGTATAAAAGTATTGTGTCAAAATATTGTGCAAGGCGAATTCGGTTTAAGCCAAGATTAACTATATTAAAAGGACAAGCCATAATTGTGTGATTATGAAATATGTGTCTTTAGTAGATTTTTTAGTAATATACTGGAAAACTCCTGTATGTAAAAGTGTAACTTCAGATGTTGGGGACCTCACACTACCAACCTTGCAAATTGCATAAAATTATGATAATCGAAGTTTCTCCAAAAAAAAAAAATTTTTTAATTAAATTATTAAAATCTTAATATACCGCAAAAAAAATTAAATATTTATTAAACTGACAAAGCTCTAAAAAGTACTTAAACGTTATTTAATCCAAAAATTTCTTAAGTCAGTTAGACTACTCACAGCGCAAATCATTAATATTTAGCTTATAAAGGCTGGGAAATAATTAAGCTCTAGTAAGTTTAAAAAAAATGAAATTGATTAGCAACATAATTTTGGTGCGGTAGGTACATATGGCGTGTACACACATATATATACATACATATGTATGCAGATATGTAGCTAGATAGCAACGGTTAAGCCCCAACCAAGCCATAATAAACCCTTTCATGACATGCTTTCGTACTTATGGTGGCATCTGTTGCAAGCGCAGCTGCATGCTTGAAGTAGAAAACAAGCAACGAAGCCTAACTTCCGCTTAAACAACCATCAACTTGCATAGATACATCCATATGTATGTACAAATGTATATATTAGCTACTACTAGCAATCAAAAACGCCCATTTATTGTTTAAAGTTTCGTTGATTTATTGTTGAAAATAAAGGTTTTGTAAAAACATTTATACCAACATGCTTGGAGCGGAGTCAAAAAAAAAGTGGGTCTTTTTTCTTTCACTGCATTTTTATTTCGTTTTTGTTTACATTCACCCAAGACAAATTTATTCAAAGGTGAGAGCATGAGAACAAATATAACAATTCCAGTGTATTTTGTTTTTGCATCTATGTAGTGATTGTCAAAATCATGAAAAATTCTTTGCTTTTTAAAACTGCAAAATTTCTCTGATCCACTCTTTTTTCGCGTAATGCACAACCACACTATCACAATTTTAAAGATTTCCACATTTACAAATATAAAATCGAATGAAATTTAAACAAACAAAACATACTAAAAAATAATTTTGACAATTTTTGCGAAGAATTGATGGAAAAAGTTGAGTTCGCTTGTTAAATTCGCCATGCATTCACCATTATATATATATAATATAATTTTTTTAGTTATAAACACATTTTTTTTTCTGCTCTTCCTCAAGTGCAGCTGCTAAGTGACCCTAAAGTATAGCTATATGTATGTATATATATATGCGTAAAGCGAAAGATACCCAGCAACAAAGACCTAGTTTTCTTTCCAAATATCTTCTGCAGTGAGGAAACTGTTCATGTGTATTTTCTTTCTCTTATTCCAACCTTACTACTACGCTTACTAAGTAAGCAGTTATTTCACATACCTATTACGCCTATTGCCTATTTAATATTTATATTTTAATACAGAAAATTTTTGCATATCACTATTTCATAATTTATTGTTTTCTTCCCATAGCTTAATATATATATTCCATTTTATTTTTAACATTTATTATTTTAAATATGTATATACACACAAAGAGTTTTTTTTTGGTATCGTTTTTCTTGCGAGTGTTAGTGTTTACTTTTAGTTTTTGAGAATCGATCTACATTATCTCTTCACTTCCAACAGATAATGCCTTACCAAATTTGCTAAAGGGTTGCTTTCAGACTAATAAACAAAAGAGTTTTTCAAGAAGAATAACAACTCATATGTTGCATTTGCTGCAACAGGAACAAAGATGACTGATACGAAGCTCATCAATTCGTGAGAGCGCTCAAATATACACAATTTTTTTATAAAATTTCCAACAGCGCACAGTGAACAAGCTTGTATGGAGCAAGCGGCTATAAGTAATTTTACTGAAGATATCATTTTAGTTTTTTTTTTTCAAATTTCTATAAAAATATAAAAGGTAATGAAACATATAGCGGTCGTACCAGAGCATCTCCAAAGTCCCACTCCAGCACCTACAACCCTCCGATCCCATGTAAATAAATCCAATTAATAAATAAACAAGAAAGAAGAGCTGTTTTCGGCCATGCCGAAGTCTTTATACCTTTCACGATTTCGATGATTTTCAGCGTCAATATTAACTTGAATTCACATCTCTTTTAGATGCTTTTAGAATTGATTTTTGGGGCAAAACCTCATATCTGTAGAAATCGGTTATACGGAGGCTATATAATAAAGTCTTCCGATGATTTTCAGTACCAATGTTGAATATATGTGTAATACTAATTTCTACGCTCTTAGATAGTTTTTTGACGGATTTACGGTTCATTTACATGAAAGGTATAAAATATCGTATGGTATTTGTTTCGGTATTTAGGATATTATTTCTCTGTATATTAATCACGGCCGCAATAGCCGAGTGGTTAGCAGTAGGTGTGTTTTTGACATGAAATAAAAGATCTTCATAAAAATCCATCGACCGTTCGGTTGTAGGTTACACAATTATTTAGTAGTCAGGCCTAATGTTATATTTATCGTGAATCTTTTCCAATGCTCAATATTAATATTACATCCTAAAAATATCTCTTGCATATCGTTCCCGTAGGTAGTGATCTAAGCCAGCAATTTGAACGTACAAGTCACCATTGTTTTTAATCAAATTACTAATTACTAACTTTTTTTTACATTAAGTCGGGCATTTCCTTCAAGCGATCTAATTTGCCAGACTAGTAAATCAAGTTTATATAAGAGGTGTAAAAAATATCCAAAAAAAAAAAACTGTATGTGGGCATGAAGGTGGGGACAATCGGAATTAAGATCGATCCGTTTGAAATTTTTTTTTTGCATGTATTACTCAAAATGACCAGAACACAACTCACGACACGAACGGAGCCAACAATCACAACAAAGAGAACAAAAAAGGACAGTTTGCATAAAAAAAAGAAACGAAAATGGAGAGGCTGCTTTAGTCTGAACGGCAGAGAGACATTTGCAGAGTGTTGAAGCTGAAATTTACACATTGCCTAATATTTTAAAATTAATTTGATTATTATATTCGATTTATTCCAAAACTGAAAGACTAATTGAAATTTAAGGTTAAACCCGATTTGGTACTAAAATAGGCACAAATGTTGCATCATTAATTAAATTAAAATAAACGCGACATGACAAAAACTCACGAATTATCATAATTAGTACTGAATACCTCTCTTTATAATATTTAAATTTTCTATTGTCCAAACGCTTTATTTTTTAAGACTATTTTTAATTTTCTTGACACCTTCACTTTATGTTGCCCATAGAGAATGCATAGACCTTGACATATTTCTAGTTAAATTATGACCCGAGTGCATGACACACAAATATCGACACATGTTGTAATGTACATCTTCTGGACCATATTAGCGGCATGCAGAGCTTAGCCTTCGGTATTCACGAGGACCCACATCCTTCCTTGTCCTGCCCATCGAACTTCTTGGACGGCAGTGATGTCAGCCTTTAGTGTTACGAGGACATCAACCAGTTGGCATTGGCCCTGACATTCCAGGTGCATGTTCTAAAATCGTGACGTTTACAGGGGTTGTTATGAGCGGAGGACTCGCCTTCTCACTTTAGCTTGCCTCCAACTGGATGTTTGTTAACTACTTGGTCTAAGGCCGTAAACGTGAGAATTCGCTGCCATAGTATCTTCGCCTTATTAAATTCGCTTGAGTATCATATCTACTCATGTTGGACAACAAGGTCTTGATCATACTTCAACAGTTTTTATTTCTTTTTTCATTATACACACTTTTTTTCATTTTTCGTATTTATTTCTTTTATTTAAACCACGCTTGAAAAAAAAAAATTTTTTGTATTTGATGATTTTTTCTCGGTCTGGCTGGTTAATTTCATTACGTTTACTTGCATTTCCGCTATAAATCTTTTCATATACATATGTTTATCTATGTATGTGAGTAGAAATATACATGCATATACGCAACACCCGCTAGCAGCAATTAAATGTCGTTACAATCGCAGCTTTAGTTATTTCTCGGCATGCAAACACGTAGTACATATACATCTACAACCAACATCAGTTTTACATGCAACTATTGCCCAATCGCACCTATACTTTGTGCGTTTGGTTTTAGGTTAAGAATAGGCTCTTCAGTCAGTCAACTGCTTCTATCTCGTTTGTGGCATCACGCATAAATTTATAATGTTTATTATAGCGTCGTCGTGTTGCACGCGTAAACTCATGTGTCTCCAGCGTCTAGCGTTATTTTTGTTATTATTTCGTATATTGTAAGTACTGTACCCCCTTTAGAGGTTCCCTTCAACGAGTCTAGATATTCGCTACTGCTTTTTTCTCGTTGCTCCATTTTTAGTCCGTTTGATGCCACTTAGCGTTGTTGACTCTGACAATGATATACATTATGAGTATTTTTGTTGTTGCTGCTGCTGTTGTTATATTTTAGAAAATTTAAGTGAAAATATATATAAACATATGAGGGAATTATGTACTAAGATACATAAATACAATGCAAAAATTTATAGAAAAGTTAAGGAGAATAGAAAGTAAAAATAAATAAATAAGTAAATAAATAAATAAAAATTTACCGCCAAACAAAAAATAATCACATTATGAAATAATAGTTATTCAATTAAAAATAAGTAAAGAGTAATTAAATTTAAAAAAATTAAAAAATTAGTTTTGGAATCAAATGTCAAACTTAAATTTTTTAAATTAGGTAATATTTATTTTATTTACATAGCACTAAAATTATTAAATACAATTTTTTAAGGGTCATAATTCTAGATATGCATTAATTAAATTTGCTATAACACTGTTTTCTAAAAATAAAGCAACATAAAAATAATACTTTTACCGCCAAAACTGAACGTCTAATAATGACAATAAATAAATAATTAATTTTAAAAATGTTAATAATTGTTAGTGACGTCGGAAAGAAGAAAATATCAATATATTACAAGTATTTATTTACTTAAATCACATGCGCCTATAGTACTTACATACATAAATATATAACTAAAAAAGATTCCAAGAGCCATTAACAGACTTTTTTGTCTACAAATAGTAAATTAATTACTCCAGAGATTGAAAAAAGAGCAACAACACAACTTCGAACCACTTATGGGTACAGTACTCCCTCAAGTTAACCTTTTTTTTTACTAGTTAAAACATATAAAAAAAGTAGAAAGAAGGCAAACGCAAAAAAAAAACAATTCTATTAACCCAACGTAACTGAGAAGAAATAAGCTTGTAAGTGCTTGAACACTTTAAAACCCGCGTGGGCAACAGCACTTAAAACTCGATAACCACAAATATATGTACGTTTAAACGCAAAACTTAGAGGTTTGTTTAGTAAAATATTTTTCTTTTTATTGCAGCTTGTTAAATCTTTTTTTTCCACTGAGCGAAACTTTGAGTTAAGCAAAAAGGTACTAACCGCAACCGCAAAGAATTAAACAAAACGAGCTTCAATTAATAATAACCAAAATAAAAATGAAACAACAACAAATTTCAAACCGCTGCAATGGTGGTTAGCCACTTTATAGCGTTATAATTTCTATGAAATTTTTTATTTTCTTTTTTCTATCTTACATTTTTTTTTTACCATTTTAATGAACTCAGTTTGTTGCTGACCAACATCAAGTGGCGCACTCAAGTAACGCCAGCAAAAAAAAAGCACAGTCAAATACGAAGTGTGTACAAAAACCCATTATGATGGGGCTACCGGCGGCCATCGGTCAGGAACATTCAGTTACTTTTTCGGCCATCATCGCTAGCGATGTGAAGGCTCACTCCAATCTACCTATATATTCCCTTTAAGCACTCGAGAAGGTACTTTTGTGTATTTGTAGTAGCCACAGGGGTGGGCGATGCACGCTTGTTGCAGAGTTGTATTGTGCAGGTACTGATTTACAAAGTTTTCATATTTATTTTTTAAGAAGAAGAAGAAGAAGTTGATTGGTCTCTTGTTGCTGGTAGGCTAATGGCAGCAGTGGTCACTGACATCAGTGGGAAAACTCAATTATAAGATTACGAAATTGCATAAGCTTTAGGGTGAACAAAATATTTTTTTTTTAGATTTCTTCTATCGACCAGAGTTCAAAAGGAAATAAAAAAAACAGAAAGAAGGGCTGTCGATGAAGCCGAAGTATACCTTTCATGAACTTATCAAATTTATTGCAAGTAAAAAATTCGGTATTTCTTATTTTCAGTGTCAATATAAACTAGAATTCACGTCTGTAGAATACTACGCTTCACGCTCTCGTATGCTTTTTTGGCGTGTTTTTGACTCAAAACCTTGTACCTGAACAAATCGGTGTGTGTGATCTATATTTTATAGACGTCCGATTTCGATAATTTTCAGAATTTCACTGTCTTCGGAACTTTTTTGGCGGATTTATGAACCAAATTTTCAAATCTGAAAAATCACGGTATATTTGATGTAGATTCCGATCTGGCCGGTTCCGGCAAATGATCGTTTAAACTTAGATGTGCATCTGCCTACAAAGTTTGGTTGAAATATCTCAAAAACTGAGAGATTAGTTTGCATTGAAACAGACGGACGGAGAGATGAATAGACGGGCATTTTACCCTTGATCATAAAAATTAAGACCATATATTTTCTTTCATACAATGAGAATTTGAGGTAATTTTAATTCCAAAATGGTTTTTAAATTAACCGTTATAGATAAATTAATGGAACTATCAGCATTAATTTTTAAGATGTTTAAACTTTAATGAAATATTTAAAACTAAAAATTATTTGGTTATTATCATATTGTTAATTAACTTTTAAGTTAAAAAATGAAACTTTCATTGATTTCTCGGTGAAAAAAATTAATTTTTTTTATCGGGTACATGCGTTATTTATTTAGATTTACGATTCCGAAAGAAAATTTTACTGCTCGCGATTAGTTTAAACAATGAATTTGTTTATCATAGCGCGTCAAACTACGTTACAGGTTCGGTTAATTATAATTACAAATAACAATTAAATATAAAATTATCAAACACATTTTTTATTATCATTATCAATAATATTATTACTATTACTATTACGATTATTATTATTTGTATTATAATTATTAAACAAATTTTATTCTTGTAAAATTTTCTATGAGCTATGCAATGCAATTATTTTTTATTATTACATTAAACAACGAAAATTTATAAATAAATAATTAAAAATTTTTCAAGACCGTGTATTTTATATTGATTTTTGCTTGGTAACTTTGTAAGCTATTGTTTTTAAATTTACAAATAAGTACTCCATTTTTAGTTAAAAAAATGAACCGCATGGTTACGATTTGTATTTGTTATTCGTATCTCCACTTAAATGACCAAAGAATTTTAGCAGTCATTTTGGTTTATTCGTTAAAGGAGTTCGTACGTACATGAGTTAAATAACTATTAAAAACGAAAACTGAGATTGTGTAAATTTGTGTTTTGCTTCTTAATCTATTAATAATACAATTTTTATTTACATTTATAATAATTTTTGTGGCTTAAAATGGGCCGAGTAATTAAATGTTGCAATTCATTAAATAAAAAATAATCATTAATTAATTAAAAAATTTGTTCTAAC
The DNA here is from genome assembly GCA_030068015.2 of Neoceratitis asiatica. Lineage (NCBI taxonomy): Eukaryota > Metazoa > Arthropoda > Insecta > Diptera > Tephritidae > Neoceratitis > Neoceratitis asiatica. The sequence goes on along the minus strand of CM061526.1, from coordinate 39,893,492 downwards.
ACAGCCAATCGAGCTTGCGATTTATCTAGGCCGTAAATCTGGAATACCTGAAAATTCTTGCGAAAACTCCGTAAATAACAATTCAAAAATTTATCCGACAGATGCTGAAATTAATGAGATCCAGAAAGACCCGATCTTCAAATGTGATGCTGTAGAAAATGAATTAAAAATTGATAACATTGATAAATTACTACTGGAGGTCGGTGAACCACCAATAAAATTGAGACAAAATGTCGAGTGTCTCTGAGTGTAAACAAGCTATTACTTCTGTGTAGAAATTTAGTGGTAGTTAATCATAATCATAATCATAATCCAAATAAAGTTCTTTTGAATAATTTGAGGTCTGCTTTTAACCAAACAAACAGTATTTACAAAAAAAAATCCAAGTGTTGACTACTCTTCCGTTGGATTGGCCAATAAACATGATACGACGCGAATTCAAACTTTCGAAGAGAATGGTACAAGCTGCTAAAAATATTAGAAAAAGATCAGGATTTTCGTCAGAGCCTGATACTAAAACAGGGAAAAATCTGAGTAAAATTTTTTTATTTAACTGATGATGTTAACCGTGTGATGCCTGAAATAAAAGATTATATTACGTGTTTTTAAGTCCAGAAACAAAAAAGACTTACTATTTAACATTAATGACTTATATACAATATTTAAAGAACTTTTTTCAGATGAGAAACCAAATTTCAAACTTTACGAATGTCTACATAATTTAATATTTGACTGCTAGTTCGTTTTTCATATTTTTGTTTAATAATAGAGGATTTATTTAATGTGTTAGTCATAATATTGATAATAATAATAAAAAAATTGTTTGATAATTTTATATTTAATTGTTATTTGTAATTATAATTAACCGAAGCTGACGCTCTGACGTAGTCTGACGCTCGGCCGCGCGGTGTTTTGACAGCGCCTGGCGGCCGGCGCGCTATACTAAATAAATTCATATTGTTTAAACTAATCGCGAGCAATGAAATTTTCCTTCGGAATCTTAAATTTAAATAAATAACGCCTGTAGTCGATAAAAAAAATAATTTTTTTCACCGAGAAATCAATGAAATTTTCATTTGTTAACTTAAAAGTTAATTAACAATATGATAAGAAACAAATAATTTTTAGTTTTAAATATTTCATTAAAATATGAACATTTCAAAAATAAATGCTGAAATTTCCATTAATTTATCTTTAACGGTTAATTTAAAAACCATATTTGAATTAAAAGTACCTAAAATTCTCATTGTAAAAAAAATTATTGTTAAAGTCTAAATTTTCAAAAATCGTTTGAGGCTTCAATTGTTCATAGTAACTACTTATGAAAAAAAATATATGGTCTCAATTTTTATTATCAAGTGGAAAATTTGGGGTCCACTTGACGTGATCTTGCTCACTTCCAATTCATTTTCTTCAGAAATTTTATAATTTTTTATTTGAATTTACTTAATTTAATTTTATTTTAGTTTTCGCCGTCTTTATTTTATTCCATTATATTTTATTTTCTTATTTTAACATTGCTTTTCTAATTTTTTATTTTGTTCATTTTCTATGTTACTTTACTTTTTTCATTTTTCTTTAAATTAAATTGTCAATTAAGCGCTTTTCTGAACAGTATTTTCATATACGTGATATCTGCTTTTGGTACACATATTTATTCTGCTTAGTAGCGGTGAAGTAAATGATAATTGACTGCAATTAATTGTAATTGGCTGCATTGTCAAACAACAGCTTGTCCAGCAACATCTAGTAGCCTGTTGTTTAAGAATATATGTTTCCAAAAGTAAGCACAAGAGATTCCTTAAAACAATAAGAATCTTTATAAAAACTCAGAGTTCTTATAATATCTACCTGAGTGATATAACTATGCAATTTTTTAAAGCATCAACTTAGATTTTAGTCATTTAAGAATTTAATTTATTAAATACTTTCTTCATTTAATTATTTTTCTTTCATTCATTTTTTGATTTGAACATTTTATTATTTTTTATTTATTTATTAATTTACCAGTTTTTGTAATATAGTTAGTAAAAAATTTATTAAAATTAACTATCTAAAACTCTTCGTTGGTATCATGTCACATTTGACATTTGAATATTTCCGTTTTTGCTAAACTAAGTTGCCAACAATTTCCCGGAACAATGCATTTGGACGTAAAAGTCATTGTCTGCAAGGAAAAGAAATGCCTACATTCACATGCACATATGTTTTCCATATTCATTTATGTATGTACATTAATTTTTTACGCGAAAATAGGCACGTGACTGATTACCACAAGATAATATACCATCGTCGGCCAACAGACATCAAGATATAAGAATAGTTACATGCATGCATGGAAAAAACCAGACGGTCAATTTAAAAAACCAATTTATTTGGTGTGTGCCAAATCCCTTTGGTAGCGTACAATATTTACATAGTAATTTCTACGCTCAATGTGAATCAACTGAGTAATCTCAAACTTTGAAAACTTTTAGAAATGTTTAAAAAAGTGAAGGGAAGAGATTCTTGGTAATCGTGAGAAATAATAAATCTTACGTGAACAGGATTTTATATAAAAAAAATGTAGTTGGGCTGGTTTATATACAAATTTGTATTCGTCGTTGACCTCCAACCCGAAAGTCATGCGATTTGGTTACTTTGAAGAAGCTGTTCGATTCTCCAAGCGATTTTAAGAAAATTTTGTCATGGAAAAAAGTTAACTTGAATCTTTGGAGCCTCAAAAATTCTTCAACATGGCCGAACCTAATCTGGTTGATTTTCTAAGCTCATTGATCCTGTGTAAAATGAGTAAGGAAGGAGAAGAGAACTAACGCAAACGGAATTTGTTCTGGTGGATGTTAAGATAAAAAACTCCAACCCACCGCTGGTAAACCATCCCAGTGAAGGTTTGCGTCCAATCTTCTAGAATCAAAAGAAATTAAAAAAGGATTTACCATCTTTACGCCAACGAACGAACAGTAACAAAATTTTTTATATAGATAATTTATTTACTATTGGTGCCTGCCTACTTGTACATACTCAAATAGTCATTGCCAATAAACGAAAATTAATAGGAAAAAAAACTTTTGTTAGTGCAAAGTTGGCGCCACACGTTTTTCTAAGTGTGACATATCGTGCAAGGTTTGGCGACTAACAACCATAGAGCCAAAGTGTAAGTGCATACATATATTTTCATTTGTGTACTAAGCTCAAGAAAAAGGCAGCGAGTAAAACCACTAAGCCTCACACCACCAACCCGCACGTAAAGCCGCCGCCACAACAAACACCTTAAACCCATCATCCAATATTACCGAAGTGTGCGCCTTCACGGCGCTACACTAAGTATAATAATAAAGTCTAATCCCAATAATTTAAATTTTGTGTGATTTTTGTTCGCATTTATATTGAAGTTTGACACTGCTTTGATTGCCTGTTGGCGGCGGACTGAGCAATTTGCTACTGTATCAAGCAAGTCAGCGATTCTTTTTAGCAAATTCGTGTTTGAGATGGTATTGACGGTTATAGACTAATGTACTTGGATTAGCTTGAAAAGGTATTGTAGGAAAGTTTTTGTAACCTTATATGGAGTTTCAGACTGACCCAATTGATAATTAACAAAAAAGGTCTGCCTGTAAAGTTGAAAAATGTCTAAAAAAGAGAACTGATGTATGTTTTTTTTTTAATTATTGTCAAACTGTTTGATAACATAGTGAATATATTTTTGTGGAACCTTTAATTTTCGATTTATCCATCTATTATTGTATTACATTTTAAAATACAAAACCTGCAATCAAAACGAAATCCAAATATTTCCCAAATAAATTTTAAAAAAATATAGTTTTTGCCCTCGATTGAGCACAATATATATGCTTAATTAAGTGTATCTGAACAGCAAATTCGAAAACTAAATTTAAATTTAAATTATCATTATTAATAGAAAATTTTAAAATGACATTGAACTATGATGCTATGAAATGGTTGGAAATGATCTTTAAAAAAAAGTGATAATTTAAACTGTTTTAATCTTATTCCTACATGGTCTTCATGCTTTTGTGTTTCAACTTTAAAATGTAAGTGCTATGTACACACTGTAATTTGTTATAAATTGCAGTCGCATAATTTCCAATGGTCTCTGTGGGCGGCGGTGAACATATAGACCTCTTTTTTTAAACTATTCAATGTACAACAAAACATTTCAGAGTAATAAATTGCCTATAAAATAGTGTGTGTGTGTTTAGTGAGTACATTAATTTAATCGCACTGCAATTGAAGGGTTTTTAGAAAGCAAAACAAACAATTATTTATATGTATATACGTTGTAACTGTTGGTTTTCTAAACTTTTACCGACCACTTCACTTTTTTCATAGAACTCATGTGCAGGTACGCTACATGTTTTGAGTGCATTGACCTGGCCGTACGTACCGACCACGCCTTTGTTTATATCCTTTAATAACTTTTAGTTTTATTATAAAAAAATTGCTTTTACAATCCCCAAGCTGTTGCACAGAAATTTCCGCTAGTTACTTTTCTCTTTTCCCTCCTAAACTTCCTGCTCCGCTATTTTGCTTCATTTTCATTGCTGTACTCTACTGGTATATGTTAAAAAATTATATGCTGCACTAAGTCCTTGGAGAATAGTAGTGTGATTTGTTGTTTTGTTTTTGTTTGAGTTTATGCGCATCACCCACCCACACATACACACCTTCGTTTTCTTGGTAGTGCACTAAAATCCCTTAATGACAACACGGTCGCATTCCGATTATTTTCCTACGAGTGTATGGTTTTGATGATTGTACAGTTTTTTTAGATATTTTTATGTTACGAAGTTTTAAATTGAAATCTTTATAATATACTCGTCACGCAAGCTGTGGCCCATAACTGGATTCCAACATCCATATCGGTCTTAATGTGGCATTATATAGAAGGACTTTGTTGTTGAGGGTGAGACCAGACTTTTTGGTCAGAAGCCAATGCCAACTGGCATATGTGACTTTGAGCTGAATATACTTAGCTGATTGGTTGTCGACTCCAGTTTAAGCGCCTGTCTAAGTGAGTTACAAGGTATTTAATTTCGTTAACTTACGGAATAGGTACGGATTTTGCTTTATTGTAAAAATTATGTGTTTAAACTTAAGGCAACCAGCTTACTGGCCACAAACCCAAGTAAATTACCTGAACTGATTGATTTGCATTGATTTGTTAGAGCAATATTTGATTAACAAAAAATAAGATGAAGAAACTTAGGATAAGTAATGCTAAAATCCTTGTCAGAAAATGAAAAAGTACAAATTTAGAATTTTAGAATTTAAAATATAATTTAAAGAAATTTTACATACATGTAAAAAAAAAGGTGTAAAATGTTTGGGACTTAAACCGAATTCTCAAATATCAACAACACCAATTTACCACCAACACCAAAAATTTTAAAAAAAATTTACTAAAAGAATTGCCATTAATTTTTATAATGCTCAACTACCTTTCAACCCTTTTTGTATTTAGTTTATTGCACTTCTCAATCGATATTTTTATTACTCTTAAAGTATTCTTCCACATAAATATCCAATCATGAGGTTTTCTCTTTAATTTCCGAAGCTTCGCTATTATCCCATATTTTATTCACCCTTCTTTATCCCTAGATCGTGTGTTAAATTTTATGTTCATCACTAATAGCAAACAATTAAAATGATTATCTAAACTAGAGTAACGAGTTACACTTCCGGCATATTGGGGTGACTTATTAGACTCAAACATGTTCTAAATATTTTGTAATTATTTTACCACCTGCGGTTTGGGAATAGCCTTATTATTTTTACCCTAATTCCCAACAATTGATGTAGACAGAAAGAAACTATTTAATCATTCATATTACTGGAAAAAATGTCGCTTTTCTAAAAGCAATTAATTATTTATATTTACTTTCTTTCAATAAAGAAACTAACTATAATTTTTTACTATGGTAATATAGGATCTGTTTCCGAAAAATAAAAGGTGCCAACATTGATAAGTTTTGAAAACAAAAATTTAATTCAAAAATACAAAAAAAAATTAATAGTTTTCATAGCAATGTCATTTGAATAAATACTGTAAGAAATTTAATTATATGATGCATGAAATATAATTTTTAAAACTTAAATAGATTTTTTTAAATTAGTTGCACAATTTGTCTCTAATCTGAAGTTATCATTTAATTTAAATTCTTATACTTTTGTACAAGTTTTTATGAAAATACATAATTTTTTTGCAAGATTATTTTACAGAAGCTATGATTGATTAGTGCAACTAGGCAGTTAATGGATAAATTTGATTGATTAAGTGAAATTTTGACTTGAATGTTGAGGCTTGAATTGTATTAAATTATTTCAGTTAATTTTTTCTTAAATTTAATTTATTTTATTGTATTTTTTTAGACCGTTCATGTACATGAAATGGTTTGTTAACTTTGGTCCGAAGTATGTAAGTACCAGAAGGAAAAGACCCACCTAAAATTATACCGATGGTATTAGAATGACGAGCTGATTTAGCCGTACCCACATGTTCTTCTGTCTATTTGACTAGTTTAGACCCTCAATTTTTTAGATTTTTCAACCAAACCTGGTAGGAAGATGCACCTATACGTTTAAGCATTTAAATATATACGACCGATTTTTCAGATTTGAAATTTTGGGTCATAAATCCGTCAACAAAGTACCCACGAATGTGATATTTGGTTCTGCAAATTGGTCCTGAAAATCATCGAAATCGGATGTATATAACATATAGCTCCCATACACCGATATTTTCAGATGTGAGGTTTTGGTCAAAACTCAGTAAAGAAAACAATAGGAACATTATATTTGGTATTATCCATACATATGCTGAATTGCATGTTGATACTGATAATCATCGAAATCGGAATACTATATCACCAGATTTGTTCAGATATAAGATTTTGCGTCCTAAGTCCGCCGAAGAGTAATCTAAGAGCGTGAAATTTAGTATTCTACAGACGTAAATTGAAGTTCATATTGACACTGAAAATTATCAAAATCGAATTTTGCAATATGTAATAAATTTGATATGTTCGTTAAAGCTATAAAGAAGACAGTCGTTCTTTCTAGTTTTTAATTCATTATGTTCTTTCCTAAATTTGTAAATATTTTATTTCTCCCAGAGTATTTTTCAAAATTCAACTGTACACAGTAGTATGTAAGTTTATACGAATATATACAAACTATATATTTTTCAGCCTGTGAATGTAAATGATTTGAATTTTTAAACAATGGCAACATTTTTTTTAACAAGAGTTTTTCCAACAGCGATTTCCTCACGTGCAGCGACGACTTAAATTAAATAAATGCCTCTCTCTCGCGCCTCAGGAAGCCTCAACACATCTATAGGGTGTTTTTTTTTATAGATCTATAGAACTTTAAGTTGGCATTACTTTTCAAGATGGCGACCGATTTAACAGCTGTCAAGTGATTTATTCTCAGTTTGGTTTGGCAATTCATCATGAATAGACTCACGCATGAACAGCGCTTGCAAATAGTGCAATTTTATTTCGAAAATAATGGTTCTGTGGGGAAAACGTATCGCGCACTACGTCCATTTTAGCGATGTTTAGCGATGAAGCGCACTTCTGGTTGAATGGCTACGTCAACAAACAAAACTGCCCCATTTGGAGTGAAGGTAATCCTTAAGTGTATGTTGAAACACCGTTACATCCAGAAAAACTGACTGTTTGGTGCGCTTTATGGGCTGGTGGAATCATTGGTCCGTATCATTGGACGTAGTGCGCGATACGTTTTCCGCACAGAACCATTATTTTCGAAATAAAATTGCACTATTTGCAAGCATTGTTCAGGCGTCTATTCATGATGAATTGCCAAACCAAACTGAGAATAAATCACTTGACAGCTGTTAAATCGGTCGCAATCCTGAAAAGTAATGCCAACTTAAAGTTCTACACCTCTATAAAAAACACCCTTTAGATATGAGCACAGCATTTGTCCATGCGGGTCGCAACGCCGGGTCACAGACAAATGCATTTTTTTTTTTAATTTTCGATAGCATCGCGTGTTCAATACTCGTTACGTTTTTTGAACAATTACACTTCCGTAACAATTTTTTTGTGTTTAACTATAATTTATTTCCTTTTGCTGACGCCGACAAATTACTGTACAAACCACAATACACGTGCATAACTGACTGACACCCACCCTTCTGGAGATAAATAAAAATAAAATAAATTACCTTAAAGTTTATGAAGGGGGTGGAGGTGGAGCACATTATTCAGGTTCATTGCTATTTTAAGTTGCACGTGTAAAGATTCATAGGTGTTACTTTGATTAGACAAAGTGTATATTTTTGAATTTCTACAGTTATTTAAATCTCCTACTTTTATTTTGTCTTTCCTATGTCATTGTTAAGTACAGCAATTAAATGCGCGACTAATTTATACTAATTTTAGTTTTTTTTTTTTGCTTTTACTTCCATTGTAATGTTTCCAGAGCCGTTTAAATTAAGCCAACTGTTTTTGTTTGCTGGCCGGTCAACCGGGCAAAAGGTCACCATCATTATCTTCATAGTTATGATTAACAACAGCGAAAAAGCCATTGTAAAATTAAATTTCAAATAACAGAATTAAATTAAATTAAAAATAGCACAACTTGTCGCCAATACTATTTTTAAACTTCGCTCCAAAGCTGTAATAAAGAGTTCTATTTCTAAGAAATTATTCATCTTGAAGAAATTTCCCCCTGTTAATTTGTTGTAATTAAAGTAGTCGGGCATGGCAGTCTTTAATTGTGGCAGACTCTTGGTTCTTGAGCTTTTACAGTGTGTGTAAGTTGAAGTGACAACGTAGAAGTCTTAGGAATAGAATTTCCAACAAGGAAAAAATTTGTTTTGTCGATATTAAACACTTTAGTTAAATAAATTTTACATAACCTTCTTAGGTGTTTCGGTCAAAATGAATGAGAATGAGAAAAACTTACAAGGAAAAAATTTGGTAAATAAAATAGTAATTATGGTATTTTTTTAAAACTAAGAATAGATTTACATTTACGATAACAAACATTTGTATATTCTATACAAAATATATCGACATATTACAGTAAGCGCTCGGCTTCGAACCTCTTCTCAAGTATTTTAAACCGCAAGTCTTACCCTAAAAAATCCACTATTTTTTTAAAAAGGTTGCAGTCTTCCAAAAAAAAATTCCTACTTTGAACTTTCTTAAAATTCTTCAGCGCGATGCGCCTTTTTCAACAATTCATACACTTTTTTTTTTAATAAAAAAAATATATAATATAAATAAATAAATCTTATGTCGAAAATTCTCCTATTTTCTCGGGAGTCATTTCAAATAAAATTTTTCCAAAATTTCAATGAATTCATACTTTTAGACGATTTCTTTACTAATATTTTAATTTAAAGCTTCTTTAAATACAAGATTCTGTAATGGCTTGATCTCAAAAACTTTCGTTTAGCAAAACATTTTAAATAACTGACAATCCTACTTTAAACTTTTTCAAATTAATTCTCTATCGAATTTCAACTGTTGGATACCGATACGGTACGGATACGTTTCCTTTATCTTCACAATGTGTTTTTGATCACAAATTTCCTAACAGGTGGCAAATTTCCTAACAGGTGACAACCTTCTATCTTTAGTAAATCCATTAATTCAAACAAAATTTAACCTATTCAGACCTCATTGTAGTATAATCTGTCGAATTCGTTGACCTGGGTGTTTCTAATTCTTCTCCCGCCTACTGTATCCATGAGAAGAAAATGTGTTTTGTCACATTTGTCCATAACAACTTTACAACGATACATACAGAAATACATTTTTCGTAATTAATTCCAATTGCAACTGCTTTCCTATTCCACATATTTTGTTCCACTCACAACAGATGCGATGATTCGTCTGCCAGCAAGCGCCACTAATTCGGATCATTATTCACAACTTGTACACAAAATAAATGTATGCATGTGAATATTGTTGCAATTGCAATGTGTCGCCAGCCATGGAAATGTGCATGTTGCATAATTACTCTGCTGGCCCTAATCGCGCTCCAAATACTCCTACAAGCATTGCAACACTGTGTTGCACAAAATGTTAAAAGTAACAACAAAAACATGAAAAGTAAAAAATTCAAATGCGAATCATTGTTACTGCCTGTAATTAAAACAACAACAACAATTGCATGCACTTTCAACTCTTAATTCCTTGCGTTGCACCAGCACGCAATGACGTGTCACACTTCCATGTTATACTGTGCGCCAAAGGGGGGTCTGATGTCTATCGGACACAGGCACGTATACACACATACATGTGTTGCAATAACCATTTGTCGTTGTTAATACGCCATAAATCGGCTTCCACATGGCAAGCAGAAGTGGCACATTTAACGCATGTGCCGCCGCCAACGCTAAACAATATTTTCTTTTATCTTTTTCCAATGTCTCTACTGCATATCTGCTTGTCAGTGTCGCATGTTCGCACCACGCACCAATTCCTCAAAACGCATATTTCCCAAAAACACATACAAACATAAGCATTTAAATTTATTTTATTTTAAAAAATATATATTTTTTTTTTAATTTGATCATTTGCACGCTTTCATATTTCTCTAAGCCACTGATGCCGCTCACTCACCCGAATGCACGATCGAGTGGCGATTAAAATACAGATTAGGACACTTACGATTGAACTTTGGGTTCAAATTTAATAGCATATGCGTTTGGGAAGACTGATCTGGTTGATGACAACGACTCATTGTTCGACAGCATTTGTTGTTGGTCGACAGTGAGGTTGCTGCAATGGGCTTGGATGCGAAAGTCGGCTGACTTCGCTGAACCTTAGTTTTTGAAATTTGTTGTTATTATTCTGTTATCTTGTCGGTTACTTATTGGGCTACCAATAAGTTGCCTCTCAGACATAGCAGCTGCATGTTGATTGTCAATAAGATTATAAAAAATGCTTCCTCTTGATTGTAAATTATTCATGATCTGCATTCATTGGACCTTTCAGAATGCTTTAGAAATGTATGTGTACATTTTTAGATTATATATAACAGTTATTTGTTCCAATCTCTGGCCTATATATATCAAATATGTATTTAAACGAAAATAGAACATGGTACATATATACATATATAAACGAATATATTTTTAAACGCCAGGAAGCTTATCTGGCTTTACCATAGCGTTAAGTTATGCTAGAGGAGGCTTGTCTATGGATCCATATCAGAATGTTTTTTTTTTTTGGGCAGGTGTTTGGAACTCACTGTTACTATCGTATCCAATGTGATCAAACCTTTTCAATAAATTACTTAAATATTCGGTCGTAAGTCCTCAGATCGGTCAAAAATAGAAAGTATGTTATATGGGAGGAAGGTATACATATATGGACCTATGTCCTATGTTTTTGGTAGGACTTTGGTGTCCATTAAATGTAGCATACCTACTAATGTCTTATAAATCCAATCTTCAGTCAAACGGAGGGAGGAAAGAAAAAGTCCGTTATATTGTAATATTACGTAGCTGTTGCACGGCTGCTCCCATATTCAATTCATGTTTTTAAAAGACCATGTGAAGTATAACTGTCAAATTTAATCAATTCAATTCAAAGACACACCTATTTTTTTACCCACATTTTTTAATGTAATACAATCGTCCCTAACAAGTATGACTTTAATTGCACTTTTAGTTACTGAACTTTCGCGATTTTCGTACTTTTCCAAATTACCGTTATTCGTGTCGTTATAAGAATGTTTCATTATTGAAACCTTCTGTAAGTCGTCGCATGTTTTCATATAATTTTCGATCATAGCATTGCCCTTGTTTTATGGTCACACGGCGAGGGAGTCTCTCCTACTGTAATAAGTATAAATATTTTATTTTATCACTGTAATAATTTTCATCCATCGCATTTCACCTTCACAATTTAGGAGCAGGACTTTCCAGATGCATGGCTCAAATCGTGATCCCTTTGCCCATGGTATCAACATTCTGGAATAATACAATTAATAAATCAAGCATTCTATGAACTCTTATCTTCATAAAGATAAAGATAATTAAATTTTTTAAATTATCGCAACGCTTCAAACAGTCATTTTAAAAAATGTCCTTAAAAATAGCAACAATCAAAAGTTAGTACGTTAGTCGTGCGTAAAAAATTATGAAATTTTAAACTCTACACAGAATACGTTCATTTTCAAAGAAAAAAACGCACCACTGAAAATTTGAACATTTTTGCTGATATACTCACAAGTATATTCTGGCTTATTGTTAAAAAAAAAAAAAATTGAAAAACTTCATGCTCGTGATTTTTGTGGCAATTTCACCCTTGATCGTGGCAGACAACGACAACAACAGCATCAACATAATCCCAAAGTACTCTGAAGCCATAAAGCCAAAGAAACCAAGGCTTAGATATTTGACGGCTGGATGGCAGTTACAACAAAATGTACTACCTGGTGCGTTTTGCGCGCTCAACTTCGATACGTACTTTCATATTCTATTTACCAAATCGTCGTCAAGCCCTTGCAAATGAGTGACAGGGAAATTCAATGAAAATGTTAAAAGGACTACGGAAATTTTCATATGCGTTTTACTATTCTTCACATCAATGTATTTGGTATTTTCCTACCTGAGATGAAGTATAAACTACACGTTTGAGTAGATATTTGTGTGCGATTGTTTGTTTGTTCAGCATACGTGATCTTTATTGCTGAGAAAATTTTTTTCTGACTTTTTAGCTATGCGTTAAAGAGACAGCGAGAGAGCATGCGCTGAGAGGTTTTAAAAATGTGTATACATAGTTTCTGTGAGAAACTCTAAAGGAATTAAATGTAAATGTATAGTAGTGAAGTGCAGAAGTGTTTACTAATAGCGGTTAGTTGTTTTTTTGCGTTGTCATAAATTATTTGAGGTTAGGTTTAAGTTATCTTCGAATAAATCCTTTTATATAAACTTGTTAAATATATATCTTAGTAATATTTTTAAAACCAATGTCGAGTACTATAAATGAAGAGTGAAAGTCTATTTAAGCTCGCCAAATTTGAAATACTCAAAAAGCAATATTTGACTTTTTAAAACCGGCGTAGAATGTATACAGCATAACTCTAAACTTTTTTTAACTTTTTAATGTACTCATTTGAATTGCAAATCGGAGTCAAAAGTGTAAAAAAATGTGAAACTTTTATTTTAATGCAAAATTTTCATATTCTATAATGCAACCGATCGAGCTATTTATTTTATTTTAATTCCTTATTATATTAATTTTAATTTTTTTATTTTCGATTCCTTTTTATTATAATTATCATTTTATTTTACTTAATTTTGCTTTATTTAATGTTGTTTTACTTTATTTGATATATTTTCTTAGGTTATTTGATTTTAATTTAATTATTATTATCATTTATTTTTTATATTTCGTTTTAAAATTGGGTTCCTTTGTTTTTATTTTGCTTTGTTTTATTTGATTTTAATTGTATTTCAATGCATTGCATGTTATTTTTATATATTTATTTATTTTTTTATTTAATTTTAATTTGATTTAATTTTAATTTATATTTTCTCCTTTCTATTGATGCAATTTATTATAATAGAAATAGATATTAGTACTGTTATTATTATAAAAACGTTATAGTTTTGAATATCTGTTATTAATTTCAATTTCTTCCCATACACTTTCAGATATTGATCATACTACGGAGGTGTGTAAAAATTCAAGAGACTTGTGAAACCCGCCAAATTTTTAACTTCCACTAAATTTTTCACAAACCTTAATATATATATTTAGAAAAAAAAATTTGAAATCAAAAGTGTAGATAAGACAAGCATAGAGCCAAGCATAGCATTACAAAGCATGGGCGAATTGGAAGAGAAGGAAACAGGACCATCAGAAACTACACCACAACAAGAGGTAGTCGACGAGCCCAAAGAGACTGATAAAATGCTCGATAAAAAGGAGGATACCGAGGCTGTTGAACAACAAACAGACAATGCAGGCGTGAAAGATAAGAATCTCAGTCCCAATACGGAAAAGAAAAAGACTGCTTCCTCGAAGCCGACTACACCAACTTCATTAAGTGGCAAGAAATCAGTAAGTCAGTCCGTAGAGAAACTCGCCACCAACGATGTTAATGATGATGCACAACCTGTGAAAGCGAATGGCGGTAGTGGTGAAGAGATAATTGACATTCCCGAGTCGATTAAAACTGAGGAGGGCGATGAGAAGAAGATCTCCACCGAAGATCGTGAGGTCAAACCGAAAAAGATACCAATTGGTGGTTTGAAATTGCCCGGTTTTTTTATGAAGAACAAACCCAAAGCCGATGGTGATGGCGCTGATGGCGAGCTTTTGGAGCGGGAAAATAAGGATGAAATGCCTGCTGATGCAGCAATTGGCGAGGGCAAGTCGAGCAAGAAAGAGGAAAAGCCACGCAGCAGTTTTGGGGAACGCTTACGCAACTTTTTCGTACGCAAACCCGCTGCCGATAAGCAACACAACAAGCAAACAGCTAATGGTGACGCCGATGCAAAGAGTGGTGAGTGTGTGTATGGAAAACACAAATGTACTCATTATAATTTTTATTATTTGTAGAAGCTACCGCTGAGGCCACAGCAGCAGATGGGGAAGCAAATAACACAGCAAATGCCTCGGACGCGCCACCACAGAAACGCGGGCTTTTGAATGCGATCAAATTGCCTATTGCGAATATGATACCAAGGAAGAAGACGGATGACGATGTCGAATTGGGTATGGGCAAAGCTGGTTTGGCTTCGATGGAAACGCTCGACGACTCGTTGAAAGATCAGGATTGTGTTGATAAAGCGCCCGCTAAAAACAATGGCACCGAGGATCCTGCCAAGTTGAAGAAAGCAGCAAGCGGCGAAATCAAACAAGAATCACAGGAAGATGTGAGTAAAAACAAATTTAAAACATTTTACTTACAATAATTAATCCCAAACACATATTCTGTTATTTTGAAGTTCTATCCTCGTCAATGCTTTAATAAAAAAAAAAAATTATTTTACTTTACATTACTCGTTTTTCTACAGAAAGCCACCGAAGAGCCCGAAGCTCCCATGTCTTTCGCCGATCGCTTGCGTTCGTACCGCTGCTCTGTTGATGACGGTCTAATTGTGCTCGGCATTTTGCTTTTCCTTGCCCTCATCGCTGTAATTGGCTATGTGCTCTCGTTGGAGACGCTCACCTCACCGCCGGTACGTGAAGGTCGGTTTATCGATGCCGTTACTGGGTGCGGCATGGTTGAGGGACTACAGGAGGATGGAGCTTTTGCCTTCCGAGGCATACCGTATGCACTGCCACCAGTCGGTGATCAACGTTGGCGTCCAGCACAATTAATCGAAGGCATCGACGATTGTTGGAACGGCACTTTGAGGGCACACAATGTCAGCAACTACTGTACACAGCGTTTAGGTAATGGCACAATTGTTGGCGATGAGGATTGTTTGTATTTGGACATTGTAACACCACATGTACGTTACAACAGCCCTGTGCCGGTAATTGTGCTAATCGGTGCTGAAACTTTAACGGGCCCATCGCCGGGTGTACTACGTCCCTCGGCACGATATTCGCGTTCACATGACGTAATTTTTGTGCGTCCCAATTTCCGTTTGGGCGCATTTGGTTTTCTCGCCTTGGAGGCGCTGACCAAAGACGCTTATCCACGTACTTCGGGCAACTATGCACTCTCTGACATCATTGCTGCTCTAAAATGGGTACAATTGAATATCGCACATTTCGGTGGTGATCCAAAATCGGTAACTCTGCTTGGTCATCGTGCTGGCGGTACGATCGTTTCAGCGCTTGTGACCACAAACAAGATGGAAGGTCTCTATAAAAATGCTTGGGTTTCATCTTCTTCGGCCATATTCCCTGGCAAGCCATTGGAAGAGTCGGAGAAGCGCAATGCCCAATTTATGACGGCATTGGATTGCAGCGATATCTCATGTTTGCGCAACACTGCAACCGAACAGATATGGGCCGCGACACCCGACACCTGGCTACACTTCCCCGTCGACATTCCGACCACCGATGAGAACCCAAGCACGCACCATGAATGGCTCGTGTTGGATGGTAACATATTGCAGCGTCACCCTGCTAACGCATGGAAAGAAGAGCACACTGGCAAACCGAAACTAGTTATGGGCACAACAGCACATGAGGCACACACCGAACAGTTACGTCAACGACACGCGAACTGGACTGCCGAAGAGATATTCGCATTTATTGCAGCTTCGAAGATTGGCGCACTCAATCTAACCGACGAAGCTATTCGACTCTATAATGCTACAAATTATCGCAGTCTTATCTCCATGATTACCGACATTCGCACCATCTGCCCACTCTTGACCAATGCGCGTCTCCAGCCATCAGTACCGTTCTATGTAGTGCAGCAAGGTGAGGGTGAAAATCAGCTAGCTACTGTTGATACAGACGTGCTCGCCATACTGGGCCGTTACGAGCCACACACAGCTGAGCAACGACGATTTATGTCATCTATGCAACAACTCTTCTACTACTACATCTCACATGGCACTGTGCCACAGTATGATCCCAGTCGAAGAGTGCTGACCATTGCGCAAGATCCCTTGCCGCAGTCAGATCATCCGAACTGCAATTTCTGGATAAGTCATGACATTGTGCCGCGTTACGCTCGTGTCGATTAAAGTGTGTGTGTAATAGAGATGTAATGGTGGAAGCAAACAATTGGTAGTGTGCTCGAGGGCTAAGATGCATAAAAACATTAATGGGAATAAATATGTATGTAGATGTGTTAAGCGAGGCAAATAGGAGAATGACTGTGGATTTAGAGCGAAATGCAAACTGACACTCAGCGGGTGTATTGGGGGCCGTACTAGAGCCAATGAAGTTTAATATGTATATAGACTTTCACACACACACAAACACGTTTTCATTTATACAAATTAAAAGATTTGACTGACGCTCCCAAGCAGTCCCACAAAAGCAATTGCAAAATCCAAAAAAAAATTGAATTTTTGCAAATTTCTTCTTTTTATACAAATTTTCTTACTCAAAAAAAAAAAAAAAATCTTCAAAAGAGACAATAGAAAAATGGAGTTTATTTGTTTTTTATATACATAATTAAAGTAATTTATAATTATTGAATAAAATTTAATGAAAAAAGTAAGTAATTAGTGGCTAAGCAATGCTAGTTTTTATATGTAAATTTAATTTAATTATTAAATGAAAATAAATTAAGAGTTGATAAATTTAATTTTTTTTTAATTTGAACAAAATTTATAACTGCTACATACACAGTTTTCGAAAATCTTTGGAAACTTTAATATTTGTGAGAAACGAAATTATTTAAGTTTATCAAATGATTTTTTATACATAACATACATACAGTAAATATGAATGATAAGTACGTATTTTATGTATATTTAGCATAAAACACCAACACAAAACATACATACATACATGTGAACACAACTCATATATATACATACAAAAAGCAAAACGAATAAATTAAAATAAAAAAGTGTAAAACAATTTACTTGTGAAGTGAAAGACAAAAAAAAACATGTTTTTGCATTTTCTTTCTTTTTACAACACAAGCAAAAAAAAAATTTTGTTGTTATAACTGAGCTTTATTCGAAAGGCCTTTTTGTTAGTATTTTAAATTGAATATTTTTTTACACAACAAAAAAAATGTTAGAAGTGGCAACTGTTTCGGAGATCTCCAAATCTCCTCATCGGACTTGCTTTGCCAGGGATCGAGCCAACGGATCTTGACTTCACAGTCGAGTGCTCTACCACTGAGCCAACATCAGCTTTGTAATCTGTTGTTTAACACTAGGTCTAGCAGCATTTGTTGTATACCTATTTCTACCAAGCGGTCAAAATGACCGCTTTGATGTTTCGTTTGAAAAATATTAAAATTTGAGAAAAATTTTATAAGATTAACCCATTTACAACTAATCGACCAGCAACTTCGAAAAATCGCCGAGTCGAAAATAAAAGATATATGTCCTGAAAGCAATAATTGTATGTCATTTTGCATCTTTCTGAACTTAACAAAAAATTTTCTTTCCCTAATTTATTAATTTTTTAAAATTGGCATTGACAAATTAGAGAAGCCTCGTCGTTGTCAAAATTGTCACAAGCATTCGTCATCATGATGCAATAAGACAAGGTGCTATACGTAGTGGCAGCTCGTTTTGTCGGCTCCCTTAGCTCAAGGTTGTATTTTAAGGGGAACGAAACAGGAGAAAAAAGGGCGCTTTGCGAAAAAGTATCAAAATTTAATACTCTTTTTCGCTTTTTATGTTTCAATATTTCTTAATATATTTTGTTTTGAAAAAGCGTTTACCGTTAGTTTATTGCAAAAAGTGTACCATTAACTTTTATAAGCTCAAACATGCTTATTAAAACGAAATAAATAAGCATATTTTATGAACGTTTTATTAAAGTATTTAACTTTTTGGTTCGAAAATACATTCGACATTTAAAAAACAGTTTTTTTACATCCATTTCACAATCACAACCTTCGCTTTTCTTTAATAAGGTTTGAATAAATTTATTTTGGGTCTCGATGACTTGACCATTGAATTGAAAAAACAACTCCTCAAGTGCCTTTATTTTATTTAAAAAGGAGGTGGAAGCTCCCCTTGATATTTCGTATACCCATGTATATGTATTCTCTTTGCTGCCATTGAGTTTTATCTTCTTCAACGTTTCCGCGTATTGCCATTGATCCTGTGTTTCGTGCTATAAATATGTATGATAAAAATACCAAAAAAATAGGACGAGTTTTTTTTACCTAATAAATATCTTCGCAGTCTATACTTGAACTGCATCGCTGTTGGATGATCGTGTAAGCCGCCTCTTGCACGCATAGCCCTAAAAAAATGTTCCACTATGTCTTGATTCAATCGATATGTCAAGATATATTCCATGTCATATTTTCCTTGACGAACTTATATAAATTCCGCAAGGAAGAATTTGTTATGAGTAAACCTTTCTGAAAAGGCAACAAAATATTGCTTCTACCTACACGCATCTCCTTCGCTCATTCGTCCATTTTGGAGAGAATTTTTAACTGCTCCTCGAGTTGCATGCCAAAAGGTCTTTTGGAGGGGAACACCTGGATTGTCGATAGTTTTGTGTTTAGAAGATCGAACCAATCGTTAGGAATTTCAAAAAAACTTGCTGTTTCCACGGCTTTGTAAACGCTCAGGCCAAGTGTGTAGCAGCGTCTTATGGAACTAGCCGTACTATGTTAAAACAATTGGGCCGTTTTTAGCGCCCCGCGTGGTGCACTGCGACATGGACTTCTGACAGCTTGTGCGCAATAGATACGTCGGAAACAGAAGTGTGGGCTATAAGATCAGCAATGGCACGAGAGGTTAGGTGATCACCCCGAAACTTAATCCCAGCGTTATTAAAGTGGTTTCGAATCAGCTTGGGCAAATGTGGAACATCAGCAAAGACAAAAACTTTTGAACCATTCACCGGATTCATAAACCAAATTTTGTCTAAAGAAATAAAGACTAGATTATTCTTCTTAAGTTTTACGTGAATTATTTAATGTACCAATTGAAATAACCAGCTCGTTCCAAAGTCCTATATTTCCTGCTCCCATGTCTGGTACGACCCCAACAACTGGATACCCTGCTTCAACGACAACTGAAATTATGTTGAACAATATAATTTTTGTCATCCTACTCGTATTTTGGCTCCACTTTCATTTCATCGAAAGAAAGGATACAAACTTTGTCTTCAGTTGCCATGTCGTTTACGCTCCACATTGCCCCAATCAAAAAATTCAAAACACCGTCTTCAAACTTTACTTTCTGTACCCAAGAAATCCGAAGAAGGGAAATGCAAACCGCATATTTTTGCCCCGGGTATTAGCATCACACCGCAAGCTTCCGCCCATTTTTTTCTTTTAATTTAATTTTTTGGTACATGATACATCTTTATGCCTTCAATGTTCCACGTCTTATGACATAAGGCACAACTTACTTTAAGCATTTTCAGAAAATTGAAAACACAAAATGAATTAATTACTCTTTAATTTTAATCTTAACAATTAAATACCTAAATGTTATTAAGAAATTATTTTTTGTTTCCAAAGTACAATAGTACTTTTATTTTAATCGTAAAATTGAATTACTTAAACATTGTTTTGAAATTATTCTTTCATTTAAAAAATTAAATATTTTAATTAGTATACCTTTCTTAAGTTAATTAATATATGCTCCCACTGTTATAGTAATCTTACTTTCATGTGAAGCACAGTTAGAGCACATTCCACGAAATAATCTGCACAGAAAGCAAAGTGGTTGATGCAGCTCACGAAGATGTTGGCGAATAGGTTAGAACGCACAGTTAGCAGTGTGATCCACAGGGTCAGATTCAACTCCTTTAAAAATAATTTGGTAATTGTAAGTATGTCGAATATTACATCAATATTTACCGGTAGTGTAATAGTTTCACCAATATGCATACAAACTTGGTTACAGGCGAGGATACATGTATGTAAATACCACACAAACAGGCTACAAAAAGCACTCGGAAAGCGAAACGATACAGATGAAAACCTTTGAGAAAATTTTATTAATAGCTAGTAAAATAAATTTTGCAAAAATACTTACGCGTTGGCCAGTATATTTGAAATACTCCCAAGAGCCGACGAAATTTATTGGATACGCACAAACCAACACAAAACCTTTTGAATATAATTTCATAAAGATACAAATACATAATGTACTTACGATGTGACCAATTCTTTTAAAAAATCCAAAGACTTGGTTAATTCTATTGAACTTCATTGTAAATATGCAAATTTTAATATATTTAAATTCAAATTGTCAACGAATATCAATAGCGTAAAAAACGAAAAAATGTAACAGTGATGCTAACGCTTGTCGATCTATATTTTTTCTGGGGTGAGTACTAAAGGGTGTTTTTTTATAGAGGTATAGAAATTTAAGTTGGCATTACTTTTCAAGATGGCGACCGATATAACAGCTGTCAAGTGATTTATTCTCAGTTTGGTTTGGCATTTTAGCGATGTTTAGCGATCAAGCGCACTTCTGATTGAATGGCTACGTCAACAAACAAAATTGCCGCATTTGGAGTGAAGGTAATCCTCAAGTGTATGTTGAAACACCGTTACATCCAGAAAAACTGACTGTTTGGTGCACTTTATGGGCTGGTGAAATCATTGGTCCGTGTCATTGGACGTAGTGCGCGATACGCTTTCCGCACAGAACCATTATTTTCGAAATAAAATTGCACTATTTGCAAGCGCTGTTCATGCGTGAGTCTATTCATGATGAATTGCCAAACCAAACTGAGAATAAATCACTTGACAGCTGTTAAATCGGTCGCCATCTTGAAAAGTAATGCCAACTTAAAGTTCTATACCTCTATAAAAAAACACCCTATATTTTTGAGTACTCATAAAAATTATTCTAGCATAAAAAGTAGTTTGTCAAAGAGGCAAATTGAAATCTGTAAGGGAGTTTAAGGAAACGATTAGAGCGAGAGGGAGGCGCACATATAACCTTGTCTTAATGCATCATGATTCGTAATATAAATGCACCAAATGCGATGTAGCCCTACATGTGTGTTTCAATCAATTCCATGAAATAAAAAGATAGGATATTGAATTTTAAAAAAAAAATTCCTAAACTCACTTATCAGATGTATCTTTCTTTTATTTTAAATGAAATTTAAAGTGAAATTTGAACATCGAAGAAAATAAACGTGTTGAATGATAAACTTTAATAAAACACTGTTTTACTTTAGTAAGTATCGTTTTCGGCTGATGGTCGACTTTTCGACCACATTCCCGTGGCTAAACGGCTCAATTTAAAAATCTCAAAAACATTAAAGTATCGAATTTTGTCCATACTAAGCAAAATATAAAGTTTGAATTAAATCAATACAGTGGATCTAAGTACCGCCGGAAATAAGTTAAGTTGTTTTTAACTAAATTAAAACATGGTATATATTTTTATATATTTTTTTCAAAGTACATACACCACAAACATATTTTTTACAACCACCACAGATATTGGTGGTTTTATTTTTATTGCATAAACCTATTTGGCAAGTTTTTCGTATATTAGAACTTTGATAGTTTGTCAAAAGATTGGTAAAGTTTTCTAGTTCAGATGAATCTTCATATTTTGATGAAAGTTCTTCCGCTAATTGAAACAGGAAATCTTTTCTTGATATATTTTCTCCACATGTTTCATTATACAAAACCCATGCATTTATTGCTGCCAAGTCGAGAATATTGAAAAAGATTTGGAGAGGAAATAGTTGCTCGTCAATTGTAATGTTCTGTCCTGGTACATAGCAATTCTGGCTGTTTTTGATAAATGAATCCCAAACATGTGAGATCATTGTAAATTTGTCGTTCTTCAATCGTTCACTTCTTTCATTTTTTTTTTTATCGAAGCGTACAAAACGTAAAATATCTGTGAAATCGTTTCTGGAAATAGTTTTTGCAAAAAAAGCTGGTCCCTACTGTTTTGACCATAAATATGATAATTTTAAGTTCTTTGCTTCGTATGCGCCACGTGCTTATAAAACTGCAAGAAAATTATTGAACTTTTCATGAGATAAGTCCAATTTTTTTCCAAGTAGTCGGAAAGCTTCTAATTCTGTGCATTTTATAATATGATCTATAATTTGACTATCAATTATCAATGAAAACGCACTACTCACAATGCCCTTTATTATATTTCGTTTTGCAAATGCTGTAGGCCCTTTGGCCTTTTTGAAAATTGTGTGTATCGCTCTTCGTCCTGGACTGGATCCAGCTTTTATTTCATTCCACATGATTCCATCAGCAGCAATTTTAATCTGGTCGTCACTTTCATCAAAATATGATGGTATTCTCAGAGTTCTTCCTGATCTACGCCTATTGAGGATATTTTCTACCTCACTATCGGTGTCTGAGAATTCATATATATCTTCGTATTTGCTTCTTGGATTTTTCAAACGTCTATGCATCTTTACGGTAAAGATTTTTACTGAATAAATACAATATAATTATATACAAATTATAAGAATATTTGTTACAATTTACTTACAATATTAGTTGTATAAAAATATATGCCAAAGAATTTTTCACTACGTATTATTATTTCAACTCTACACAAAAAGCACTAACAAGAAAATGAAATTAAATTGACGCAGAAATTTAAATTATGAACAAAGCACAAAATCTTTTTATTCGTGGGAATCACCGTAATCAGAATAAACAATATGCTTTTGGATATGCTATAATGCTGCCACAGTTTGCAATACACTCTAGCAACATTATAATAAAGTTTTGTTCGCATTTACACAAGCAATCGTGAACTTTGCTAATGTTTTTATATATCGGACAAAATGACCGCTTGGTAGAAATAGGTATACCACATACTTACATATCTCTGTAAAATAAAAGCGCACGAATCTAGCAGTTTGTTATATTAAAGATTACATAAATTTAGTAAAATACATAATACATTTACAAAAATTTAAAAAAAAAAAATTTTATTTAAAAATTTTGTGATGAATTCATGCAAACGGTTATTTTGACCGCTTGGTAGACCTTGTGTTAATGTAAGTGTGCCTGAATCATAAACAAAAAATCCAACGCGGAGTACCCTTAACCCGATCGCAGAAGGTCGCTGTTACACTTCCCTCTTACACTGGACAGCTTCAGATTTTCCACTCTCTTCGTTATCTTTTGCATTTTCGTCCTACTTGTCGGACAAACAAAACACACCTGAACGACTTTGATAAAATTGATTTACATATATTATCAACAATCAATCTTCATTCCAATATTTTTACATAAATCAGTTAAGCAGTTTATATAGCACAAATAAGAAACAAAAAACCAATTTCATAAATTCAACAAAATATTGTAAATAACACCAAAAAAATTTCTTTGTGTCATCCGGCGGCGACAGCTCCATAGGCTAGCGGCTTTACGAACGTCTCCCTCATATTCGCGGCTTCTTTGAACTCGAAATACGTCTAAATAAAATATTAAATGGATTTTCAAAGTAGAAGGTTATAACTATCTAATTGGAATTATACTTCGCAAAATTTCTTAGAATATTTTGATTCGCTTGTCAAATCATCCATCCTCCATTAGCTGATCGCTGAAAACTTGCCGCACCCTTTGAGGTACATCTCCAATGTCACATCGAACAAAATTGCCATTACCGAAAAGTATTGCGAAGACGACGACAGTTATAAAAATAAATGTCATTTTTGTATCAGCTGTTTTATTTTGTACAGAATTTTTATGCAAAATTTGCTATTCTAGGAGATGTTTAATTGTTTCGACTGAATATTTTTACATAAATATTTTATTCAATAATGATAAAAAAACAACAAAAATTATAAGGCAGAGCTCTGATATATATATGCAGCTAATTCGCTAGGTAGGAAGTAAGTGAAGCGATTTAAATACGCGCAAAAGCAATTTCGAGGAATGTTTTTAAAACTATTATCCATATATATCACCTTTTCGTACTATCCCGCTAAATGGAATGTAAATATTTTTAGAAATAAACATTCCAAATAAAGATTCGCTCGGTAACCTTGAACGCGATCGGTGTACCTAAAAAATTATGAGCATGAAACGTGATATTAATATCTAATAAATAAAAAATAAAAGTGCATTTATCAAAGCCGAATTTGACAAGGTTAAGTTACTATGGCAGCGAATTCAATTTATGAATTTCATTTATAAATAACAGCATATTCATATATATTAGCCGAAATTTGCAGGTAGAAGTATTACGACTGATAGTGAAAGTCCATGAGGATTTGACAGCACATTAGTTACTTTAATTAAGGCATCTTCAACCACTTCTGTAATTATGATTCGGTGGTCGTTTATAACCGTTTCTTTAACTTTTTGCAAATTGATGTGCTGGAACATCCGGGCGCTCATTATCTTTAACGTCTCTTCATGGCCCTGGAAACGCTCATATCACTTTGATTGCATAGTTTGATAGCATACTCTCCAAGCCCACGATATTTAAGAGTTTTCGATAGTTTTTGAAGCGTAACTAATGGCAAAAAGAAAATGGGAAAAGGTTTGTGGATTACAACTTCTGAAGATTTCGAGAATTTGTGAGCTTCATTTTAATTCGGAAGACCTTGAAGTCGATTTTGGAATATTAGATGTATTAGTAGAATTTTTGTCACCTTGGAATGAGCCGCATTTAATAAACTATTATAAGATTTATCCATCAACTCAACGTGGCTTGCTACTTTAGTTTCTAGAAAGGAATGTATTTTGTTTTCAGATGTGGTTTTATTTCTTTCGGCTATATTTTCCACGGAAACATGAGTAGCAAATTTAGCACTCCGTTATGTTTCTCCGCAAAATGTGATTCGAACTCATAACTCTTTTCCATCATACATCTTGAAACTCAATACGTTTACATATGTTTTGGAATAATGGTGGATGACTCATTTATTCCATTCTTTCGTTGTCAAAAGCGGTGTCTTTCTTTCGACTTTTCTAGAAATTATAGTGGCAATAATCGAATACAGCTCTCTATAAATGTTAGTTTGAGTATAGTGAATAGAATTGTAATTATTGAGGAGCAAGTAAACGATGAGTACATTCCGCCAATTAAGCCAAACGAACATATCTTGGGACTTTACTTAAGCAATTAAGTGGTTGGACTCGAAGGATTTGGGAAAATACCGAGGTTAATTATGAAAATCGTTACAATATATGTATATAGTATAACTGCTAAAGCAATTTTCATGTATTATTCATTCCATTTTAAAATAAAAATGTAGTCATAAAAATAACTCTCTAAATATCCCTTTTTCTACTTCTTTAAAAAACAATACGAAAATAAGACTGCGGAAAAAGTGTAGTAAGTCTACCTATTACACCTTTTAATGATTCCATCATGGTTCCAATTATTTTCCAATTTATGTTTTGTTTGCTTGAAATTGATTTAGTTTTCTATTTGTGAATGCGAAAATCTTGAAATTTGTGAAGATTATTGAGAATTTTCCACGATATTGGCAATAACAACTCAAAGACAAAAACAAAATACAAGGAAATTCTTAAATTTGTTCTCCCTCTCGTCTTGGTTCTTTTCTAACAAAAAGGAAAAATAAAAGTACATACATATATGTGTATGTGTATTATTCATTAAATATTGGAAACGTCTTTACGGTGGCCGCAATAGCCAAGTACTACGACAACATCCGAAATTATAGAAAACTAATTTATCTAATTATGATCGTCCCCCGGCAGGAAATGAGCCCTCTGAGTGTATTTCTGGTTTGGATGGCATTCCGAATAGTATATGAAATAAAAACTCCTCATAAAACTTCCATCTATTATAGGGTAGAACCGAAATGAAAATTTGCGAACGAGAGTCGAGACTTTATGTTCCCCAAGCGCTAAGTGCATACAAATACGAGTACTTATAAGTAGCGAGAAAGTTTATAAATATATTTACATATGTATGTACATAAATAAATATTATCAAAAACAAAAAGGAAAGACAAAATGGTGGTGAAATAAATAAATAAAATATACATATATAAAATAAAACAATGTAAAGTGTTGTGCTGTACTGCATAATATGAACAAAAAACACTAGTACGCAACTTTAACTCAAAAAATAAAATAATAATAATTGGAGATACTTACCTCCGCTAAAAATTAATTACCATACATGCATACATATGTAAGTGGAACAAGTGTTTACATCCAAACATAATAATGAAATCAACGGTGTAGTAAATATATATGTATGCACAAACAAGTATAAATGTGCACATGAACAAAAATAAAATTAGTAGATAAAATTAAAATTTTAAATAAAAAAATTTAATAAAAATAAAATAAAT
The DNA here is from genome assembly GCA_030068015.2 of Neoceratitis asiatica. NCBI lineage: Eukaryota > Metazoa > Arthropoda > Insecta > Diptera > Tephritidae > Neoceratitis > Neoceratitis asiatica. The sequence continues at coordinate 39,866,616 of CM061526.1, read as the reverse complement.
GTACTATTGATTACAATATAAACTAAAGTACGCACTTTTGTTGCGAGATGGAAAAATCATCGAAAGACACTGTTCCCTGCGCCTGGTTTGGTTTTGTGGGCAGAACCAGATGTTGTCTTTTCCATATATTTGAAAAAATGCCATCGCGCAATCAGTTGGTGAAAAGTTCTATGAATGATTTGGTTTTGCGTTTTATAGCAATTTCTAAGGCCCTATTCGGAATGCCATCCAAACCAGATGCTTTTTCAGGACCAAAACGTTCAGATGCTTACACTACCTCTATGTCAGAGATAATTCTTCCTTTGCTTTGTGCTTGCTGTTCTGGAAACAAAGTTTCTACTACATCTTTTAGTACAGGGCACGTCGGCATTTTTCCTTTATCGCCTCTAACCATAGACATTACTGCTTTACATGCTCCACACTCTAATTTGTGCTTTTTTCCCTGAACACTTCTCCTTTGGTATTTATTACAATTGCTAACGTCTTTTCTGCTAGTGACCAATGGTGAAATAACAACCACGTGAAGTAAGTAAACAGTTGTCCCTCTCCCAAACGCTTCCTTAGCAAACTATGTTACTTTAATACAATTTTATTTCCATATTTGAACAAAAATTTAAAAAAAGGGTGAACTTAAAATTGTTCATCAATGAGCAGAGTAGGCACCACTAGACATTTTTCAATGTTTATTAAAATGACATTTCGTTTTAAATTTAATTTTATTCATATTTTTTTGGGTTAAAAACTTATGTTATGGTCTGTTTATCATTTAAGTAATTGGATATAATGAACTTTTTTAATATAAACTTACAATAAATAAATTATTCCCCTTTCATTAATGAGTCCTCACCCAAAAGGGGAAATTTTGATTTATGGAAAATTGATAATAAATGTGAGGAAGTAGAGTTCATTGGGTTTGAACAAAAATACATGTGGCTGCTACCAGGCGTAACGAATTTCTGCTTATGTATTAAAAATATTTGCAAAACTAGAAATATAAATATACTCTATAAAAATTCCATTTTTAATCAAATAAAGTATTTATTTGTAATTCTCTTCTCGTCTAGACCAACAGCTTTAATTTTATGTCATCTATTGATAATAGATGGAGGGTTAGCCTTAAGAGATGATTCCGGTTGGGCCAGAATTAGGCCGAGAACAGAAGGAAGCATTCGCTGAATTTGTCGAATTTGAGCTAAAATCTACACTAGCCTTAACTCGGCAGAGAAGGATTTGAAACTCTACGAAATTTTATACAAAATAAATAACTGTATGCTTGGTACATTACCTTAACAAAAAGATTTATATTAAATAATAACTCTTCATGTGAGATATACAAATATGTCATAGAGAATTATTCCCTACAGTAGCTAAACTAGGTACAATTCCTGATCTGGGTAGAATGCTTTAAAACCGCTTTATGCAATTACAAATTGAGGAAATAACGGACAGAAATATGGAAAGGTTTACCTTTCAAGGAAATGTGGTAACCGATGAAATCGAATAACTTCGCGTCACAGTAAATTAAATTGATTCCCTCAAAGGGTTCATTGGAAGATGACGAAGACATGAACAAGCCATACGTTTGTATTTTTTCTGTTTGAAAAGCTAATCTAATTTGCACAAAATGGATTATATCCTTGCTTGAAAGGATAATTAGTTTCACAAAATGGGTGGCATATTTTCCGAAAGTTACAATATTTTTATAAATTCTCCTAGAAATTCCCGATTTTTCTTTTTTTCTCCCCCTTCTCTTCAAATTCGATAATACAACGTTGAGCTAAGACAGTATCAAAGTCTGTTTCTACTCTACTTACTTCAACTAGCTATTATTTCATCATACTAGGACCTACTTATAAACGTAATGTCAATTATGAATTCTTTTCAAATGGGTTCTTACTTCCCGTGTTTAGCAGAACCACGTCAAATAGTGAGAATATTTTGAGTAAAGCATTTCCACGCTGAATCTAAATACTACCCATTCCACTGCTCAGGCGTTGAAATCTCCCGCTATTATATTTGGCTGTATTATTCTAACTAGATCGTCAAAAATATTTTCATACTCTTCTAGCGATAAACTTGGTGGCCCGTAACAACTATACATGTAGACATCACAAACCTTTGCTCTGACATAAATCGATTTATCACTCAGTGGTCTATCTTCCACCGCTTTGTCGCCGCAGGCCCATATTGCCACTTTTCCTGTGCTATCTGACTACATTCAGGCTTTTATATTGCTCGCAGACATATATTTTGTTCTCATAGGCAGTTTGCTTTAGCTGCTTCACAAAGGCTCAGATTAACTTGTATGATTTTCATTACCAGGGAAGAAACTTTGAATCGGCGGTGTTTCAGGAGATGTGCCTAATATCGGGTATTTGCAAAACCCGAACTACAGCTGTTCATCCTCGATCAAATGGCATGAAAGAATCTTGGAAGAACACTTGTGGAAGGTCGTGAACAAAAATCAAGATAATTGGGATATTCACATACCTCTGATTCTGATGGGATATGGCTCCGCAGTGCATGAAACAACGAGTCAAACACCTGAAAGGACAATCTTTGGTAAATTCAATACTAGTGATTTAAGATTTGGAATAAATGGTGAATGGAAGATTTGGGAAGGAAGCATCTAGCCTTCTAGAGGGAGAATTGAGAGAGATGCATGCTCTTTTGAGACAGCGAACTCAAAATATGAATGACGAAATGAAGGCCAGGTATGACAAGATGATGAACTTCGAAGGTTTCCAAAATGGGGATTTAGTGTTGTTATACAATTCACAACGGAAAAACGTTTATCCCCAAACCTTCAATGCAATTGGATAGGTCCATATAAGATAATCAAACGACTAAACGACGTAGTGTATCAAATCCAGACTTTTAGGAAACCAAGAACCAAACTGAAAGTGGTCCACCTGGAGAGGCTTGCAGCGTTTGAAACAGCTAATGTGTTCGATCGGAACGATCCATAAATTTGATCATCCCAAGGGCAATGTGGCGAAAATGCGAAACGAATATCAGATAAAAAAGAGAGCCCGATAACTGGCATGTTATAGAGCGTGAATAAGTACATTCGTTTTAAAATTCAGTCTTTTTTTCGAAATTCTTTTTATAGATAATGTGAATGTGCATAATCTAAAACCTTACTTCTATTTCTTATTACTAATTATACAGATATGGTGCTCAAGTCAAAAAGTAAGTACAAAATTTATGTAATTCAAAACAAAATTTTGTGTAAAAAAATTTATATATGTACTTTAAAGGGTGATCCAAGTAGAGGTACTTTCTTCAATCGCCTTTTTTTGACAGACCAGACAGTATTGTTTGGCATTTCATCGTGGAAAGACTTACGCCTGAACAACGTTTACAAATCATTCAAGTTTATTACGAAAAATCACGTTCTGTAAAGAATGTGTTTCGCACGCTTCGCTCAACTTATGGTCAACATAATCCGCCTACTGAGCGTATTATTAACAGCACCATCACCTACATATCTTAAGACCCAGCATTCATTATTGGATAATATTCGACCAGAACGCAGTGAAGAAAATATAGCAGCCGTAGCTAAAAGTGTACACGAAGACCGTGGAGATTCGGCGCCGTTCGCAGCCACTCGGACTGACGTATGGAACGACTTGGCGCATTTTACGTCGAGATCTTAAATTGAAAGCGTACAAAATACAGCTTGTGCAAGAACTGAAGCCCCTCGACCTTCTCGAGTGACATCTCTGCGCTCTATGGGCTCTTGAAAAGTTTTAGGAAGATCCGACGTTTTCAAGCCAAATTTTTTTTCCAGCGATTAGGCCCATTTCTGGCTCAATGGGTAATGTAAACAAGCAAAATTGCCGCATTTGGTACGAAGAGCAACCTGAAGAGATTCAGTTTCATTTCATCCAGAAAAAACAACGTTTTTTTTTTTGATTTGTGGGCCGGTGGAATCATTGGTCCATATTTCTTCAAAAATTATGCCGGTGAGAATGTCACTGTCAATGGTGACCGCTATCACCCCACGATAACCGACCATTTGATGCCTGAAATTGAAGCTCGTGATCGCCGCGACATTTGGTTTCAACAAGAAGGCGAAACTTCCCACACATCGCATCAATCAATGGATTTATTGAGAGAACACTTCGGTACGCAGATAATTTCTCGTTTTGGGCCGGTTGATTGACCACCAAGACCGTATGATATCACACCGTTAGACTTTTTCCTGTGGGGATAAGTCTAAAGTCTATGCGGACAATCCCGCTTCGATTCCGGCCTTGGAGCAAAACATAACGCGTGTCATTCGCCAGTTACCAGTGAAACCCTCGAACGAGTTTTCGAAAAATTTTAAAGAGATATTCTTCAAAAAATAAATGCCAAAGAATGCTCTTTCGAATGATAATAAACATTGCCCACTAAATTTTCTGTGGTTTTATTCTTTAAAAAAGTAGGGAACCTCGAAATAGATCACCCTTTATATGTACTAAGAATTCTTCAGTATTTTCGCTCTGTATATAAATATATATATATTTATATATAATTCTTAACTATTTTTCATACCGTGAGGTGGACCAGACACTGACCTATTCGAAATAATCGTATTTATGGTTCGTTTTGATTGAAATTTGGTACATAGGTAGTTTTTTCCTAAGGTTAGTAGGAACACCACCTTTTTCTCATTAAAGAACGTAAATTAATTTACGTTCTTTGGTACCATGGACCGACCTAATCGAAATCGTATGAAATAGTCACATACATATAAAGTTAGTACTTCCAAATTTTGTTACATATGTACATACATAGTTTTCATTGAAAACTGACGAATAATTTTTAAATAAATAAAATGAATGAATTTTCGAAGTGCGTTTTTTATTTCATTTTACTTTTTAAGCCCATATTAGTATTATTTTGCTAGATTTGGTTTTCTGTCCTTTGGAATCTTGTGATTCGTCTCCTTGCAGCTCCACGTGTTGACGTATGTAAATAAAGGTGGTGATATGGCTGTATTTCGAGTTGAAAATACCGATATGAATGCTCCTCCGGTGAATAACAATAATGAATATCACTTTACCAAATTGGCCGACTCCAATGAAGCTGTTTGGCGTACCTTTGGTTTCCAAATTCATTAACGGAATCCAGTAGTTACTCATTTAGCCGTTCATATTGAAAACGGTCAGCGCGTGTATTTCACAAACGAGACAGCTATTTATCGTGCTATAAATCCGCCGAAAACTACACCCACCGCATTTTTTTAATTATGTAGCCCTGCTGATGCTTTGGATGCCTTTACACGGACATTGCCGGTCGTTGCATGTCCCGGCCTATTTAAATCCAACACTTTGGGGCGTTTATTTACACTCAATCCAAAGCAGACTGATGCTTTTATCTTCGACTTTTGTTGGCTTATGTCACCCATGCTCGAAGACGACTACCAGTGAGAATTTATTCTTACTGAAGCTGGAATAAACTGTACAGCGAACCAAATTCGTCTACTATTCGCTATAGTGTTGACTACATGTTTTCCAACTCGAGAAGAGCACAATATCTCAATCACAAAAATTCAATGACATAATATATTACATCAGTATCGTACACGATGCAATGATCTAACAATAGCATTCAACGACGCTTTGTACAATGAGGCATAGACTTTAATTGAGGATTTTTGCAACTGATTTTGTAGAACACTGAAATGAATCGTGAATTACAATACAATACCGTCATGGCAGCGATTGTTACTCGCAATGAATGAGGACCAAAGAGCCATTTACGATTCTTTTTTTTAGATGCGCCAGGTGGAACTTGCAAAACATTCCTTATTTCGCTAATTCTCGCCGAAATACGATGTTGTAACGGCATCGCACTGCTGTTGCATCACCTGGGATTGGGGATGGAGGCAGAACTGCTCATTCAGTATTTAAGTTACCACTAAATATTCAAAATAACCTCGAAGCGGTGTGCAACTTATAAAAAAACTATCGTCCATGGCCACAGTGGTAAGACAATGTAAAATTATTGTCTGAAATGAATGCACTATGGCACACAAATATTCACTTGAAGCGTTGAACAGGACATTGAAAGATATAAAAACAACGACAAACTATTTGGTGGCATTCTATTACTCCTTTCAGGTGATTCCAAACACTTTCTCATTCCGCGTTCAGCACACGATGATGAGATCAACGCGTGCTTAAAAGCATCGTTATTGTGGGGCAATGTTGAAAAATTGGAACTGAAAATAAATATGCGTGTTTAAATGCTGCAAGATCCATCCGCTGAAACATTCTCAACACAACTGTTAGATATCGACGATGGGAAATTTACTACAGATGAAACTGGGTGCATACAATTACCAACGGATGTCTGCATAATCACCAATTCGCAAGATGTGCTCATTGGCCAGATATTTCCTGATGTTCACATACAATACACTTGTTGTTGTTGTTGTAACTGCAGAAAATTCCACAAATTGGGATTCGAGGAATAATGCGGGAGTGACAGTCCTTGGCCAGATAAAAATCCAGGTCGTTCTGGTATAAAGACCCGACTGCCGCGGGAACTATTGGAATTTGGTCGCCTCTTACGACAGGCATGCCTTACCGCGGGTATATTCTTGAATCCCTAATCCGTAGGGGGTCATATAATACACTAATAATGAGTGGTTGGCAAAAAGAGCAATTTTAGCATATCATTTTGTTGCCAGGGTCTTAGTGTCATACAGATCTATTGAAACAGTTTGCGATGCCACCGAAGCTGTGAATTATCTGACAGAGTTTATGAACTCATTTGGTGTACTAAACATGACACTGCATAATTTACAACTGAAGGTGGGATCTCCTGTTATTTTGTTTCATTATTTGAACCGACCGCGCCTGTGCAACAGCATGCGGTTAGTAATTAAAAAATTGATGAAGAATGTTATCGACGCCATCATTTTAAATGGCGAATTTCGAAATGAAAATATAATACTATCACGGATCCCTATTATAACTACATACATACATATGTAGATTGTCATTTGCAATGACTGTTAATAAGTCTCAAGGTCAAACGATGTCTGTTTGTGACTTGGATTTGAGCACACCATGTTTTTCACACGGGCAATTATACGTAGCGTACTCTCGAGTAGGCAAACCCACCAGTTTGTTTGTGTTAGCTAAAGATGGGATTACAAAAACTATTGTACACTCTCTTGCATTAAGGGATTAATATTGTTTTTAGTAATACTGTATCAATAAATAATATATATATAATTTTAAACAACCCATTGCATTTGGTTTTGTGTTTTTCCGACAGGGTGGATACTAGATTTATATCGGAACGAATTTCCGTCATCCCTTGTCAATTTTGGTTTAGTAACACACCGGTTTCGGCAAACCGCCATCTTCAATAAATATAAAAATTAAATTTTTATTGTTATGTATTTTTCATTACCCGTCATCGATCACAGCGCTCCCTGCCTCTTTCACTCATATACCAAATACTCACACACTCATAATAAGTTAGTTACTTTTTCTATCAAAATATTATCTAGAAATAATTTATATGGAAAAAAACAACGTTTACCGGATCTGCTGGTGTGTATATATGTATATACGTAAATATATTATACACACATGCACATACATATATATTTATACTTAATATTCTGTTCTGAGCAGTTCTCCATGTTTTAATATGTTCTTCTTAACGACTGGAAATGTGTTTTTCTATTATGAAACCAAATAATTAACGATTCTTGAAAATTACGTATACATATACATACATATGCACATATGTATGTATGTATGTATATATTTTCGATATGAATTCTTTAATATTTAAAACACAATTTTACCACTTTTATGCAAATGATTGCAGTCAAGCACTTCAATGTTTATTTCAAAGGACGAAATTGAAATTTTTTCAACAACAAAATGAACAAAATAAAAATTAGGGAATCTGACAGCATCTTTAATTTACATTATTCTCTAGCAGAACTAGCTTTTCGAGCACGGGGTCCATTTTTTTAATTTCTGGTGAAAAATACAATACAAACACGAAATGTGTATTGGAATTGCAATATCTTTGATGAAAATACCGAGAAGAAAACAAAAAACGAATAAGGCGTTGTTGGCCATAAGACACTGCAAACGAATCTCCGCTTTTTATTTAACTGCAATGAATCGACCCGCTCCTCCCTACTTTTACCAATGCTACCCTACCTCAAATTCGACTCAAGCTAGGAACAGCCCTCGCCTGAAACTTTGAAAAGCCGCAAAAAATATCAGTGCCTTCCGAACCGGGAGCTGATGAGAAGCAGATGAAGAAGTTAAACACCCCTACTCTAGTTGGCGTCGAAGGTGTAGTGGCTGAATTAGAAAAAAATTGGCAGAAGGTAATATACCATTCCGGTCCAACTTTTTTCAATAAAGTTTTTTATTTATAAATATATATTTTTCCTATTGTTGTTAAAGGTGGGATTACAAATTAAAAGTAAAAAAGTAAAAAAAAAGAACAAAAAGGAGGGCAATGCAACAGGTGGTGGATGGTAAAGCCAAGTAACTTTGCCCAATTGAGGAAACTGCAATTTAATAAACAACTAAATTCGGAAAGTACTGTGCAGTATGTACAGTTTAACGAAGTTTTGGATTGTTTAATGCGGCCTGTAATTGTTTTTGGTTATAAGTAAATGAGCTGTATTCAAAGCTCTATTTTTGTTAGAAAAATTATTTTTTAAATGAATATTTTGTTACACAACAAAGAAAAATTAGTAGAAGTTTTGTTCAGTCGAAAATAGTATTTAAATCTGAAATCAGAAAAATTCTTCAAAATTACAAATCTGCGAATTTTAAGTAAAACACTTACTCGTTATCTGGCAATCTAAACATATCTGAGTTGCATGTTTTCTAAACTCGATACATTCAACATTACACTCCCTACTTGGCTTTGTAACGGTTCCAAAAATAACAGTTGTGGTGTCTACGCCGGCGTATATAAAATAACCAGAGAGAAGTTGTTGATAGTTGTGCATTATTACTCACCAATATAAACGATGTCCAGAGCATTTCTCTATTCTGCAGTTAACTAAAGTTAAGGAGTACTTGGCACAAAGCAAAATGCAATTTTTACGTTAGCATTCAGTCCGAGCAAAATTTTATTAGCAGTTTGAATAAGAACTTTCTTTGCATTAGCAAAATTACATAACTTTCTTTGCATTAGCTTTAAATAAACTTAATGATTACAAATATCATTTGGTTACTGCACCGACTGACACTACTATGAAACGTAATAGAGTCAGTCAATGTGCCTAGCACTTATGCCGATGAATATATGTGTATATTTTAAAAAAAAAAAAATTTAGTTAAGTATTTCGGATATTTAGATGCCAAATAAGAAAACAAATAACTAATATGTAAAAATTGGAATGATAAAAGTACACAAAAGCTTAATTAAGATTAAATATTAATTATAAGCTAAGATAATTAAGGGCTATTTTTCGTTAATACATTATGAGGGCAATGAAGTCAACTTAAATATACGACATTTAGTTTCGGAGAGTCCGGCCAGAAATGTGGTCTTCTTGGCATAAACGGGACAAATATCGTAGATCACTTCCTGTGCAGGCATTGTTTGGATACGTTTTTCACGACACACGTCAAATAATGCCAGCTGTTTAACATCCTGTATGTAACTGGCTACTAATGTGTTCGCTTCAACCGCAACTTGTGTGCACCGTGTCATCACTGGTGTAGCTTTGGAGCCAAGGAAGGTAACCTTTATGTTGAGCACAGTTGTACCATCCAATTTCTCTAAACGGCCGACAATATAGCGCGATTGTGGATGGCGTACGCTGCACCGCGCTGATACCAACAGAGTTTCGTGTGCAGCATCGAATTGCATCGCACTAAAGGGTCCCTCTAGATTGAGCCGAGTAGCTATAGTTGTACTTCCGACACTAGTGTATTCGTAGAACCAAAGCGATTGTAGCTTGCAGGCGAGAAAACCGCCGTGTGGGAAATTATTGCAGGGAGACACGCTAGCCACGTTGATCACAGTGCTCAAATCGCCTACATAAAGGATGATGGAAGATTAATTGATTTGAAAATATTTTATGATTTGCATCAAACTAAACTCACCTTCCGTTTTGTACTCCTCCAAAATGTTCTCTGAGAAACGCATATCATAGGCAAACGTGCTACCATTGGAACCACCCAGATAGATTACATTATCGCGTTCTTTGCGATCTATTGTACAGGCCCAAAGCGTTTTCTCGCCTGGTTCGAAGACGGAAACCACTTGGCGAGTCCGTAAATCGAATAGTTTGGAACGAGTCTCCATACTCGCCACAGCCAGCTGTTGTTGATCGGCACTCAAGCAAATGTCGCGCAACAACTTGGACGAAGCGTGTAAGAATGTTGAGGTACGTAATGTAGGTACATCTATGAAACGCACACCATAACCGGGAAAAAGACCTTGTGAACTTTTCTGTGATGCCAAAATGGACGAATGCTGATCAGCGTGTATTAATACACGACAACCAGGCTCGCGTGTTAGCTCTATGGTACGTTCGAGATAAAGTCGGTGCATCTGCGCTGTAAGCATTTTATATCCAACCGAAGCTTCAGCATTGTAGGAGAAATGATTACCATCACGTAACATCTGTTTCATTCGATCATTCTCCGCCTGGAGTGTTTGCATTTCCATTGTAACCATTTTGTGTGTCATTTTAAGTGCTGCTACTTCATTTTGCAGTGACTGCGCGCGTCGACGCTCTTCTTCTAATTGATCGCGTAAACGATGTTCTTCGCTACGATCAATGGCCCTTAGCCGTTTAGCATATAAACAGCGTATATCCCGATTTGTTGCTTTTGTTTTGCACTGTGGGCACGCTTTTATACCTGATTGACGTGTACTCTCTGCCAGCCAGCGGCGTATGCAAGAGTCGCCAAAGAGATGACCACAACGCAATGACACAAGACGATGTTCACCTGACATTTCCCAGTTGTCGAGGCATATGGGGCATATCATGCCTTCATCTCCTTCGTCATCTTCATCACCGCTGCCATTTTTAGTTTTTATTCGTGGTGTGTTTGACTTTGGTGTACCCAAACTGTGTCTCTTACGTTTTTTCGGAGGTGATGGTGACACTAAATCCACTGATGATGCCTCGTTATTGGGTACAGCAAAGCCAGCAGTAGCTGCTGAATCGTTGCTTTGCGCTGACGCAGGATCAGATTGAGTTGCTGGAATATAGATTTACACATATTATATATAGCTAATTTGATAAGAAAATATGAATTTTTGCCGTTTACCATCATCTTGTCTTTCTTCATCTGCCTGTCGCTCATGTGCCAGATCTACTCTAGCCATTGCTTGCGCTTCCTCAGCATTGCTTCCCCTTCCATCATAGTCTGCATGCGCCTCCTCTGAGTATTCATTGTTGGGCTCGTCATGGGCTTCAGCTTCAGTGTCCACCTCTCCATATTCTTCAATTACGGCTCGCGGCTCAGTGTAATCATGATCAGTATTAACTAAGCGCCCCCGTGTTCGTCGTATCCTTCGCCTAGCCGGATTATTGAACTCAATACTGGAGTCATCACTGGAAGTGGAGCGAGTACGACGTAAGTTAAGCGTAGCTACGTAATTATGATCTCCTTGGGATTCAATAAACGACCTTGAACTTTGCATGTCTCTTCTCCAGTGACACACCAATTTAAAACAAAAATTTGCCGGAAATATTAAAGTTATTTTCACATTCGTTAGCCTTTGAGGGAAAAAATTATATCAACACCAAAACCTTTCAGTATTTTGATTCAAAACAGCGGTAGTAGCAGAACAGTGTTGTACTTTCTGTATGAGAAAAATAATAAGTGTACCGAAATCGGTATAAATGAGTAACCAAAGAACATAATATTGTGGCGAAAATGCGAAGCGAATGACATATGAAAGAGAGGAGCCGACAACTGGCATGTTCTAGAGCGTAAGCGAGACGATTATCGTAACGAGACGATTATAGAAACAACGCGATTATCGTAACGACGCGATTATTCCAGGGGTTTCGTTTTCAAGCAGCAAACAAGTATATAAGGACGACATTCGACTGCAAGAGTGATCAGTTGTGAATTAAACTCGCGGAGATTACATTACAGTTAAGTAATAAAAACAGTACATTGTGAAAGTTGTATAGTAACGTAAATTGTAATTGAATTGTGAATTACCGAATAATTAAAAGGACATTAATTAAGTCTTTATAAATAAAGAGACTGCAAATTAAGTTGGCAATTTTATTTAACAATCCAGAGGTCGTACCCGAAAGATTAAGGAAATCATCGAGGTTAATCAGCAAGATCGTAACAATTGGTGTCAGAAGTGGGATTGTTAAATAAATTCCAAAGGATAGTAATTGAAAATGGTGAAGATTCAAGATTTGACGATACCTCTTCTCAAGAAGGAGTTGGCCAAGCGAGGATCATCTACAACTGGAAATAAGACAGAGCTGCGAGAATCAATGGAAGTCGAAGGCACCGACTTAAACCAGTACGAATTCCGTCGCGAGGAGGAAGATGTATCCTTGAAGGATGTTGACAAAGAGGAAGCTAGTGATTCTGCGAAGGAGTTGGAGCAGCCACAAAGTAAGATTCAAGAAAATGCTCCTGGTTCATCTGCCGGTATGGACATGAACATGTTGCTAGCTGCAATTTCACAAATCAATGACAACATGTCACAAAAGTTTGATGCACAGGATGCCCGTAATTCACATAACATGTCTACAATGAATGACAGCATTACATCACAAATGGTTGAACAGAGGGAGCAAATATCATCCTTAGGAGGAACCATCGCGCAAATACAGCAAAATCTGGAGAAAGACAATGCAGAACTTAAGGAAAGACAGGATCTAATTGAGAGCAAAGTCAACGAATTGCACGGTCGACAAGACAAAATTGAGGAGCTAATTGAGACCAAAGTGAACAACGCATTGGAAGGTCGTGTGCCGGATTTGCAGTTAAATCGTCCAACCACTTCAGTGAACGCTCCCAAGGTAAAAACACCATCTTTTGACGGAAAAATTCCCTTCCAAGTCTTCAAGCTCCAGTTTGAGAAGACGGCTGAAACCAATAAATGGAGCACGGAGGAAAAATCTGCTGCACTATTTGTTGCGTTGGAAGGACCTGCGACAGAACTTTTGCAAACTGTACCTGATTATGAGAGAAATGATTACGACGTATTGATGCGAGCCCTGGAAAGACGCTATGGTAGCGAACACAGAAGACAAATTTACCAGATGGAGTTAGAAAAGCGCGACCAAAAACCCAACGAATCTCTACAGGAATATGCCTCGGAAATTGAGAGATTGGCTCATTTAGCCATTGAAGACGCATCGGGTGAACATTTCGAAAAGGTGAAAATACAAAGATTCGTCAGCGGAATAAAAGACATTTACACCAAGCGAGAGACATATGCGAACCCAAAGTTGACATTCGCTGAAACTGTTGCGTATGCTCAAACACGTGAAACGGCGGCATTCATAAGCAGACCAGCATACAAAGTTAATAAAGTGGAGGTTGCAACAGCAGATGTGATGACCGAAATATTGAGAACTCTGAAGTCGTTAGAAGGAATGAATCGTTCTGGTGGTAAGAATCAGGCTGGGAAATGCTTTAAATGTGGAAAGCCTGGTCACTTCGCACGCGAATGCAAAACGGGTTCCAGCATCCAGGAAGGACAGCGCAAACGGAAGGCTGAGGAGGATAAACCATCAACTTCTCAGTCGTTAAACTAAAACGAGCCAGTCTAAAAGGGCGTATGCTGGCTCCTGCAATTGAATGCCCCATAATCTCCGTCTCGCAAATTGGTAGGAAAACGAGCAACATTACTATTGGTGGATATGTGGATGGACGAGCGCGAAATTTAACAGTGGATACGGGCGCATCACACTCCATCATTCGAACTGACCTGATCGCTAAAGAAGTGAGACCATTACCTGGACCAATATTGAAAACGGCGACTGGTGAGGACACACAAGTGGTGGGAGAAGTAACATGTGAGGTCTCAATAGGGAATGTGACGGTGTTACACAGCTTTATAGTCGCGCAGATCGTAGATGAGGTAATCATAGGAGTGGACTTCTTGATGAAGCAAGGTATCAAGATCGACTTGAATAACAAGGTTATGGAGTATAAGAACATGGAAGTACCACTAAGCATTGGCTACGATTCCACATACAGCAGCAAACAAGTAGTCTTAGAAGGCAGTGAACTGATTCCACCGAAGTCAGAAGCAGTTGTTTGGGCGAAAATTAATGGAGATTGTGGGACGAACAAATTGTGGGTTGTCGAAGCAGCACAAAATTCTACACTGGACCTACTTATTGGAAAAACCCTGACTAAGACACGAAAGAATGGACGCATCCCAGTGAGAGTATTAAATGACTTCAGATCATCAGTAAAAATTCCTAGTGGAACTGTATTAGGGCAATGTCAAGAGGTAGAAGCCATTATTAACAGCAATGATTCATCTGGAATCGACTCTATTGGCAGCAAGAAGATGGAGGAAGATATCAATGCATGGACGCAAGGGTTGAAAGACAAGTACAAGCACAAGGCCAGCCAGATGATCCGTAAATACTCCAACATATTCGACAAGGATGGCAACAAACCAGGCAGGACCAACGTAGCGTAGCATAGCATTGATACTGGTGACGCAAGACCAATTCGTCAAGCACCTCGAAGTGTTCCACTAGCCAAACGTGACGCTGTTGGCCAAATAATTAGGGAAATGAGTGAAAGCGATGTTATCGAACCATCAGCAAGTCCAGGGAGCTCTCCTGTGGTACTCGTGAAGAAGAAAGATGGCCAGTTGCGGTTCTGCGTGGACTATCGGAGATTAAACGTTGTCACAAAGAAAGACAACTATCCTTTGCCCAGAATCGATGATACACTAGACTCGTTAACTGGCACAGAATGGTTCTCAACACTTGACCTTAAGAGCGGGTATTGGCAAGTAGAAGTGAGTGAAGAAGATAAAGAGAAGACAGCATTTAGTGCTGGCAACGGTCTATGGCAATTTACAGTAATGCCATTTGGTTTATGCAACGCTCCTGCCACTTTTGAAAGATTAATGGACCATGTGCTCAAAGGACTACACTGGAAGACCTGTTTGGTGTATCTGGATGACATCATCGTATTGGGAAAGAGCTTCGACGAACATCTGAGTAATTTGGAAGAAGTTTTCCAGAGAATATCTGGCGCTGGTCTTAAACTAAGTCCTAAGAAGTGCTCTTTATTCAAGAAGGAGGTGAATTACTTAGGTCATCAAGTAACCACGAAGGGCGTGTGTACTGCGAAGGAAAAAATAGAGGCAGTGAAGGATTGGCCGAGACCCAGAAATTTGCATGAATTAAGAAGTTTCCTTGGGCTGTGTACTTACTATCGCCGCTTTGTTCCGAATTTCGCCAGTGTACCTCACAGTCTCCATGAACTCACAAGGAAAAATAGATCTTTCGAGTGGAAAACTGAACAAGAGGAGGCTGTTCAAGCTTTAAAAGAACGACTATGCACCGCACCTATGCTAGCGTACCCGGTTCCAGGTGCAACATTTATTCTGGACACAGATGCTAGTGGTTATGGCATAGGAGGGGTACAACGCGATTATCGTAACGACGCGATTATTCCAGGGGTTTCGTTTTCAAGCAGCAAACAAGTATATAAGGACGACATTCGACTGCAAGAGTGATCAGTTGTGAATTAAACTCGCGGAGATTACATTACAGTTAAGTAATAAAAACAGTACATTGTGAAAGTTGTATAGTAACGTAAATTGTAATTGAATTGTGAATTACCGAATAATTAAAAGGACATTAATTAAGTCTTTATAAATAAAGAGACTGCAAATTAAGTTGGCAATTTTATTTAACAATCCAGAGGTCGTACCCGAAAGATTAAGGAAATCATCGAGGTTAATCAGCAAGATCGTAACAATTGGTGTCAGAAGTGGGATTGTTAAATAAATTCCAAAGGATAGTAATTGAAAATGGTGAAGATTCAAGATTTGACGATACCTCTTCTCAAGAAGGAGTTGGCCAAGCGAGGATCATCTACAACTGGAAATAAGACAGAGCTGCGAGAATCAATGGAAGTCGAAGGCACCGACTTAAACCAGTACGAATTCCGTCGCGAGGAGGAAGATGTATCCTTGAAGGATGTTGACAAAGAGGAAGCTAGTGATTCTGCGAAGGAGTTGGAGCAGCCACAAAGTAAGATTCAAGAAAATGCTCCTGGTTCATCTGCCGGTATGGACATGAACATGTTGCTAGCTGCAATTTCACAAATCAATGACAACATGTCACAAAAGTTTGATGCACAGGATGCCCGTAATTCACATAACATGTCTACAATGAATGACAGCATTACATCACAAATGGTTGAACAGAGGGAGCAAATATCATCCTTAGGAGGAACCATCGCGCAAATACAGCAAAATCTGGAGAAAGACAATGCAGAACTTAAGGAAAGACAGGATCTAATTGAGAGCAAAGTCAACGAATTGCACGGTCGACAAGACAAAATTGAGGAGCTAATTGAGACCAAAGTGAACAACGCATTGGAAGGTCGTGTGCCGGATTTGCAGTTAAATCGTCCAACCACTTCAGTGAACGCTCCCAAGGTAAAAACACCATCTTTTGACGGAAAAATTCCCTTCCAAGTCTTCAAGCTCCAGTTTGAGAAGACGGCTGAAACCAATAAATGGAGCACGGAGGAAAAATCTGCTGCACTATTTGTTGCGTTGGAAGGACCTGCGACAGAACTTTTGCAAACTGTACCTGATTATGAGAGAAATGATTACGACGTATTGATGCGAGCCCTGGAAAGACGCTATGGTAGCGAACACAGAAGACAAATTTACCAGATGGAGTTAGAAAAGCGCGACCAAAAACCCAACGAATCTCTACAGGAATATGCCTCGGAAATTGAGAGATTGGCTCATTTAGCCATTGAAGACGCATCGGGTGAACATTTCGAAAAGGTGAAAATACAAAGATTCGTCAGCGGAATAAAAGACATTTACACCAAGCGAGAGACATATGCGAACCCAAAGTTGACATTCGCTGAAACTGTTGCGTATGCTCAAACACGTGAAACGGCGGCATTCATAAGCAGACCAGCATACAAAGTTAATAAAGTGGAGGTTGCAACAGCAGATGTGATGACCGAAATATTGAGAACTCTGAAGTCGTTAGAAGGAATGAATCGTTCTGGTGGTAAGAATCAGGCTGGGAAATGCTTTAAATGTGGAAAGCCTGGTCACTTCGCACGCGAATGCAAAACGGGTTCCAGCATCCAGGAAGGACAGCGCAAACGGAAGGCTGAGGAGGATAAACCATCAACTTCTCAGTCGTTAAACTAAAACGAGCCAGTCTAAAAGGGCGTATGCTGGCTCCTGCAATTGAATGCCCCATAATCTCCGTCTCGCAAATTGGTAGGAAAACGAGCAACATTACTATTGGTGGATATGTGGATGGACGAGCGCGAAATTTAACAGTGGATACGGGCGCATCACACTCCATCATTCGAACTGACCTGATCGCTAAAGAAGTGAGACCATTACCTGGACCAATATTGAAAACGGCGACTGGTGAGGACACACAAGTGGTGGGAGAAGTAACATGTGAGGTCTCAATAGGGAATGTGACGGTGTTACACAGCTTTATAGTCGCGCAGATCGTAGATGAGGTAATCATAGGAGTGGACTTCTTGATGAAGCAAGGTATCAAGATCGACTTGAATAACAAGGTTATGGAGTATAAGAACATGGAAGTACCACTAAGCATTGGCTACGATTCCACATACAGCAGCAAACAAGTAGTCTTAGAAGGCAGTGAACTGATTCCACCGAAGTCAGAAGCAGTTGTTTGGGCGAAAATTAATGGAGATTGTGGGACGAACAAATTGTGGGTTGTCGAAGCAGCACAAAATTCTACACTGGACCTACTTATTGGAAAAACCCTGACTAAGACACGAAAGAATGGACGCATCCCAGTGAGAGTATTAAATGACTTCAGATCATCAGTAAAAATTCCTAGTGGAACTGTATTAGGGCAATGTCAAGAGGTAGAAGCCATTATTAACAGCAATGATTCATCTGGAATCGACTCTATTGGCAGCAAGAAGATGGAGGAAGATATCAATGCATGGACGCAAGGGTTGAAAGACAAGTACAAGCACAAGGCCAGCCAGATGATCCGTAAATACTCCAACATATTCGACAAGGATGGCAACAAACCAGGCAGGACCAACGTAGCGTAGCATAGCATTGATACTGGTGACGCAAGACCAATTCGTCAAGCACCTCGAAGTGTTCCACTAGCCAAACGTGACGCTGTTGGCCAAATAATTAGGGAAATGAGTGAAAGCGATGTTATCGAACCATCAGCAAGTCCAGGGAGCTCTCCTGTGGTACTCGTGAAGAAGAAAGATGGCCAGTTGCGGTTCTGCGTGGACTATCGGAGATTAAACGTTGTCACAAAGAAAGACAACTATCCTTTGCCCAGAATCGATGATACACTAGACTCGTTAACTGGCACAGAATGGTTCTCAACACTTGACCTTAAGAGCGGGTATTGGCAAGTAGAAGTGAGTGAAGAAGATAAAGAGAAGACAGCATTTAGTGCTGGCAACGGTCTATGGCAATTTACAGTAATGCCATTTGGTTTATGCAACGCTCCTGCCACTTTTGAAAGATTAATGGACCATGTGCTCAAAGGACTACACTGGAAGACCTGTTTGGTGTATCTGGATGACATCATCGTATTGGGAAAGAGCTTCGACGAACATCTGAGTAATTTGGAAGAAGTTTTCCAGAGAATATCTGGCGCTGGTCTTAAACTAAGTCCTAAGAAGTGCTCTTTATTCAAGAAGGAGGTGAATTACTTAGGTCATCAAGTAACCACGAAGGGCGTGTGTACTGCGAAGGAAAAAATAGAGGCAGTGAAGGATTGGCCGAGACCCAGAAATTTGCATGAATTAAGAAGTTTCCTTGGGCTGTGTACTTACTATCGCCGCTTTGTTCCGAATTTCGCCAGTGTACCTCACAGTCTCCATGAACTCACAAGGAAAAATAGATCTTTCGAGTGGAAAACTGAACAAGAGGAGGCTGTTCAAGCTTTAAAAGAACGACTATGCACCGCACCTATGCTAGCGTACCCGGTTCCAGGTGCAACATTTATTCTGGACACAGATGCTAGTGGTTATGGCATAGGAGGGGTACTTTCGCAAGTGATTGATGGGCAGGAGTAGATAGTTGCCTACTATAGCCGGTCTATTGGGAAACCATATCGTCCATACGATAATCCTCTCGGTTACGATAATCGTTTCGGTTACGATAATCGTCTCGTACGCTCTAGAAGATGTCAGTTGTCGGCTCCTCTCTTTCATCTGTCATTCGCTTCGCATTTTCGCCACACTGCCCTCCACCTAAGTCTGATCGTCCCGATCAGACACATTCGCTGTTCCAAACGCAGCAAGCCTTTCTAGGTGGACCACTTTCATCTTGTTTCTCGGCCTCCCCACAGTTTGTATTCGATACACTACGTCGTTTAGTCGTTTGATTATCTTGTATGGACCTTCCCAATTGCATTGAAGTTTTGGGGACAAACCTCTCTTTCGTTGTGGATTGTACAGCAACACCAAATCGCCATTTTGGAAGCCTTCGGAGTTCATCGCCTTGTCATACCTAGCCTTCATTTTGTCACTCATAATTTGAGTTCGCTGCCTCACAAGAGCATGTATCTCTCTTAACTCTTCCTCGAGAACAGTACCCGCTTCCTTCCCAATTCTTCTCGCATCACCAGTTATTCCAAATTTTAAATCGCTGGGCAACCGAAGTTCACTACCAAACAGTATCCTGGCAGGTGTTTGACCTGTTGTTTCATGCACTGCGGACCGATATACCATCAGGAAAAACGGTATGTGTACATCCCAATCATCTTGATTCTTGTCCACTACTTTCCGCAAGTGCTCTTCCAGGGTCCGGTTGAATCGCTCTACCATGCCATCTGATTGAGGATGCAGGGCTGTCGTTCGTGTTTTCCGAATACCAAGTATCTGGCACATCTCTTGGAACACCGCCGCTTCAAAGTTTCTTCCTTGGTCTGAGTGCAATTCTACAGGCGCACCGTATCTGGTAACCCAATTGTGAGTGAATGCATCCGCAACTGTTTTCGCTTCCTGGTTTGGAATTGGGTAGACCTCAGGCCATTTACTAAAGTAGTCCATAACCACAAGAACGTATTTGTTTCCTTGTCTGCTCATAGGGAATGGACCGGCTACATCCATGGCAACCCGCTCAAATGGTGCACCTGAGTTATACAGCTTCATCTGCCCATGACTTCGTGACGTTGGCCCTTTAGCTGCAATGCACTCCGTGCAATTAGCAATCCACTCAGCGATCGATGGACGACAACCAACCCAATAGAACCGCTGCTTGATCTTCTCCAGCGTTTTTGTAATGCCTAGGTGCCCTCCACTAGGACCATTATGGAATTCCTTAAGAACATCCGGAATTCTTAACCACGGAACTACTATAAGCTTCCGAGAGCACTGGCCATCTTCACTTTCCCATACTCTATGCAAACAGCCAGTTATCAATTCTAAACTGTTCCATTGTGCCCAGTATGCTTTCGCGATGGGACTTTCCGCTGCCATTTGTTCTTTACTTGGCCGTCTGTTCACCTCCAATCCGTGCATTACCAATTCCAAGTCCGGATCTTCTTGCTGACATTTCCTTAAGTGACTTGCCTCCCACTCTTCTGCTGATGTAACTGTCATTAGCCGGACGTCTATTATGTCTTCCTTACCCTCTGCTTTTGAGCAATGCTTACATTCCAAACTACATGGTCGACGAGACATGGCGTCAGCATTTCTGTGCGTATTACCCTTGCGGTGCTCGATGGTGAGGTCATAACTTTGCAGCCTCTCAATCCACCGTGCAAGCTGCCCTTCGGGATTCTTGAACTGTAATAGCCACTTCAGCGCTGCATGATCCGTTCTAACGCGGAAATGTTGACCATACAGATATTTGTGGAAGTGTTTAATGCAATCCACCAATGCTAATAGTTCTCTCCGCGTTACGCAGTAGTTCCGCTCCGGTTTTCCAATAGACCGACTATAGTAGGCAACCATCTTCTCCTGCCCATCAATCGCTTGCGAAAGTACACCTCCTATGCCATAACCACTAGCATCTGTGTCCAGAATAAATGTTGCACCTGGAACCGGGTACGCTAGCATAGGTGCAGTGCATAGTCGTTCTTTTAAAGCTTGGAAAGCATCCTCTTGTTCAGTTTTCCACTCGAAAGATTTATTTTTCCTTGTGAGTTCATGGAGACTATGAGCTATGCTGGCGAAATTCGGAACAAAGCGACGATAGTAAGTACACAGTCCAAGAAAACTTCTTAATTCATGCAAATTTCTGAGTCTCGGCCAATCCTTCACTGGTTACTTGATGACCTAAGTAATTCACCTCCTTCTTGAATAAAGAGCACTGCTTAGGACTTGGTTTAAGACCAGCGCCAGCTATTCTCTGGAAAACTTCTTCCAAATTACTCAGATGTTCGTCGAAGCTCTTTCCCAATACGATGATGTCATCCAGATACACCAAACAGGTCTTCCAGTGTAGTCCTTTGAGCACATGGTCCATTAATCTTTCAAAAGTGGCAGGAGCGTTGCATAACCCAAATGGCATTACCGTAAATTGCCGTAGACCGTTGCCGGCACTAAATGCTGTCTTCTCTTTATCTTCTTCACTCACTTCTACTTGCTACCCGCTCTTAAGGTCAAGTGTTGAGAACCATTCTGTGCCAGTTAACGAGTCTAGTGTATCATCGATCCTGGGCAAAGGATAGCTGTCTTTCTTTGTGACATCGTTTAATATCCGATATTCCACGCAGAACTGCAACTGGCCATCTTTCTTCTTCACAGGTACTCCGGAGAGCTCCATGGACTTGCCGATGCTTCGATAACATTGCTTTCGCACATTTCCTTTATTATTTGGCCAACAGCGTCACGTTTGGCTAGTGGAACGCTTCGTGGAGCTTGACGAATTGGTCTTGCGTCACCAGTATCAATGCTATGCTTCACTACGTTGGTCCTGCCTGGTTTGTTGCCATCCTTGTCGAATATGTTGGAGTATTTACGGATCATCTGGCTGGCCTTGTGCTTTTACTTGTCGTTCAACTCTTGCGTCCATGCATTGATATCTTCCTCCATCTCCCTGCTGCCAATAGAGTCGATTCCAGATGACTCATTGCTGTTAATAATGGCTTCTACCTCTTGACATTGCCCTAATACAGTTGCACTAGGAATTTTTACTGATGATCTGAAGTCATTTAATACTCTCACTGGGATGCGTCCATTCTTTCGTGTCTTAGCCAGAGTTTTTCCAATAAGTAAGTCCAGTGTAGAATTTTGTGCTGCTTCGACAACCCACAATTTGTTTGTCCCACAATCTCCATTAATTTTAACAACTGCTTCTGACTTCGGTGGAATCAGTTCACTGCCTTCTAAGACCACTTGTTTTCTGCTGTATGTGGAATCGTAGCCAATGCTTAGTGGTACTTCCATGTTCTTATACTCCATAACCTTGTTATTCAAGTCGATCTTGATACCTTGCTCATCAAGAAGTCCATTCCTATGATTACCTCATCTACGATCTGCGCGACTATAAAGCTGTGTAACACCGTCACATTCCCTATTGAGACCTTACATGTTACTTCTCCCACCACTTGTGTGTCCTCACCAGTCGCCGTTTTGAGTATTGCTCCAGGTAATGTTCTCACTTCTTTAGCGATCAGGTCAGTTCGAATGATGGAGTGTGATGCGCCCGTATCCACTGTTAATTTACGCGCTCGTCCACCCACATATCCACCAATAGTAATGTTGCTCGTTTTCCTACCAATTTGCGAGACGGAGATTATGGGGCATTCAATTGCAGGAGCCAGCATACGCCCTTTTAGACTGGCTCGTTTTAGTTTAACGACTGAGAAGTTGATGGTTTATCCTCCTCAGCCTTCCGTTTGCGCTGTCCTTCCTGGATGCTGGAACCCGTTTTGCATTCGCGTGCGAAGTGACCAGGCTTTCCACATTTAAAGCATTTCCCAGCCTGATTCTTACCACCAGAACGATTCATTCCTTCTAACGACTTCAGAGTTCTCAATATTTAGGTCATCACATCTGCTGTTTCAACCTCCGCTTTATTAAATTTGTATGCTGGTCTGCTTATGAGTGCCGCCGTTTCACGTGTTTGAGCATACGCCACTTTTTCAGCGAATGTTAACTTTGGATTCGCATATGTCTCTCGCTTGGTGTAAACGTCTTTTATGCCGCTGATGAATTTTTGTATTTTCACCCTTTCGAGATGCTCACCCGATGCGTCTCCGATGGCTAAATGAGCCAATCTCTCAATTTCCGAGGCATATCCCTGTAGAGATTCGTTGGGTTTTGGACCCGCTTTTCTAACTCCATATGGTAAATTTGTCTTCTGTGTTCGCTACCATAGCGTCTTTCCAGGGCTCGCATCAATCCGTCGTAATCATTTCTCTCATAAACAGATACAGATTGCAAAAGTTCTGCCGCAGGTCCTTCCAACGCAACGAATAGTGCAGCAGATTTTTCCTCCATGCTCCATTTATTGGTTTCAGCCGTCTTTTCAAACTGGAGCTTGAAGACTTGGAAGGGATTTTTTCCGTCAAACGATGGTGTTTTTACCTTGGGAGCGTTCACTGAAGTGGTTGGACGATTTAACTGCGAATCCCGGAAACGACCTTCCAATGTGTTGACTTTGGCTTCAATTAATTTTTTTATTTTTTCTTGCCGACCGTGCAATTCGTTGACTTTGCTCTCAATTAGATCCTGTCTTTCCTTAAGTTCTGCATTATCTTTCTCCAGTTTTTGCTGTATTTGCGCGATGGTTCCTCCTAAGGATGATATTTGCTCCCTCTGTTTAACCATTTGTGATGTAATGTTGTCATTCATTGCAGACATTTTGGTATCCAGCTTTTGTGACATCTTGGCATCCTGTACATCCATCTTTTGTGAAATTGCAGCCAACAACATGTTCATGTCCATACCGGTAGATGAGCCAGGGGCATTTTCTTGAATCTTACCTGATGGCTGCTCCAACCCCTTCGCAGAATCAATAGCTTCTTCTTTGTCAATGTCCTTCAAGGATACATCTTCATCCTCGCGACGGAATTCGTACTGGTTTAAGTCGGTGCCTTCGACTTCCATTGATTCTCGCAGCTCTGTCTTATTTCCAGTTGTAGATGATCCTCGCTTGGCCAACTCCTTCTTGAGAAGAGGTATCGTCAAATCTTGAATCTTCACCATTTTCAATTACTATCCTTTGGAATTTATTTAACAATCCCACTTCTGACACCAATTGTTACGATCTTGCTGATTAACCTCGATGATTTCCTTAATCTTTCGGGTACGACCTCTGGATTGTTAAATAAAATTGCCAACTTAATTTGCAGTCTCTTTATTTATAAAGACTTAATTAATGTCCTTTTAATTATTCGGTAATTCACAATTCAATTACAATTTACGTTACTATTTACAATCACTTCTATACAACTTTCACAATGTACTGTTTTTATTACTTAACTGTAATGTAATCTCCACGAGTTTAATTCACAACTGATTACTCTTGCATTCGTATGTCGTCCTTATATACTTGTTTGCTGCTTGAAAACGAAACCCC
Organism: Neoceratitis asiatica; assembly: GCA_030068015.2. Lineage (NCBI taxonomy): Eukaryota > Metazoa > Arthropoda > Insecta > Diptera > Tephritidae > Neoceratitis > Neoceratitis asiatica. The sequence goes on along the minus strand of CM061526.1, from coordinate 39,841,899 downwards.
TGGAATAATCGCGTCGTTTACGATAATCGCCTCGCTTACGATAATCGTCGTTTACGATAATCGCCTCGTTTACGCTCTAGAACGTGTCAGTTGTCGGCTCCTCTCTTTCATCTGTAATTCGCTTCGCATTTTCGGCACAATATGTTTCGGGGTGGCATTACCTAAAAAGTAATCTTCGAAGCCGATTGTCAAATTTAGCGCAAGTCGCGCAAAAATCTCAGAAATCAGTGAATAGTTTAGAAATTTGGTCTTTTTCTATCGTTATTTCTTTATTACAGTTATCAAAGTTAGTGATATATTCTCGATTAATTGAATTAAATTTGTTTATAAGTTATTTGTGTAATATAGGTTTTAATATCTATACTTAACTCCCTTCAGATTTTGCGGTCCTCAAGCCTTTGTTACCCGCTTCAACACCGCCTGCGCACCAACACTGCTCTAATTTGGTAATTTGGATCGAAGCTGACACATTCCGTTCTACCTCGCCCTCCTCACAATAAGCTTTGTAGGTCTACTTAATTAGTAGCCAAACGTGTAAAAAATAACATATACTTGGAAGAAATTAAGAAGAACGAGCAATTATGTCGCAATTGAATACACCCGAAAAGGATGCCGCTGGCAAACCGCCCACTAATCGTCAGCAAAGCACCCACAGTCCGAATTTAACTTTACAGCTTCCCAGTCCAATTATAACAAAACGCACACGCACTGCGTCCACGTAAGTAATTATAATTTTGTTTTGTGATCCAATTTCCAAATATTCATACATAAGTAAATGTTTGCATACTGTCAATAAGAATACTTGATTTTGGATTAAGTAGTACTGTTATGGAGTTTTTATGTAAACAAAAGTTTGAAATTTTTTTTTTTACAGTTCAGCTCGTGCTTTAGAAAATCCAATTGAGACAGGTATTGTCAAGTCGTTCAGTCGTTCAAAAGGGCATGGTTTTATTACTCCTAGAGTAGGTGGAGAAGATCTTTTCTGTCACGTCTCTGAGTAAGTCAAATTTTTAATTATAAAGTTTACATATATATAAATTTGTTTTATTTTATTTTATTTCAGTATTGATGGAGAATATGTGCCACAACCAGGTGATGAGGTTAGATATCGCTTATGTGCAATTCCGCCTAAATTCGAAAAGCACCAAGCTGTACATGTACAAATTATTAACTTAACACCAGAAGTGCATCACAAATGGGAGGAGCCAGTCTACCCTGATTCTCCAGCTAAGTAGAAAATTAAACACCGGCAATTAAATAAATTGTAACCTTTTTTCTGGCTGAACCTTTCAACTCAGCTAGTGAAAAAGAAGTATACAATGTTATAAAGGCCTACAAATGCCTTTCAACTAAAAGCTAAAAAAATGTTCAGAAGCAGACCGCATAAAGAAATCCGTTTCCATCAAAAATAATAAGCGTTAACTAAAAACAGAAACTTCGAACATTTTTAAAAGTCAAAAGCAACTGAATAGCCGGCAAGAACTAATAAAAACGGTTTTTTTTTATACATCTTGCATAAATTAATAGAAAATATTTCAATTGAGAACAAAATGTCTGTGTGTATGAAATTAAATTCCTTTTAGACAAACAATTCTGTATTAAAAATAAAAAAGGAATTTATTATTCTGCCAAGTTAAAAACGTGTCACAAATTGTATACATATACGAGTAATATACAGATATAAACATGCATGATGATTCATTGTATTCGTTTTTTATATGCAGCATTGAAATTAAAACGAAGCGGCAATAACAAGAAGCAATTGCGTCCAATATATATAAATAAAACAAAAAGACAACAAGAAAAAATAAAATGCTAAACAAAACAAATTGAAAAATTGGCAAGCTTTGTGTTATCTTTATTATTATCAATTGCTATCACTTCCGACCCTTTTTAATCTACTTACTATTTTAAATTTCTTATTAAACTAAAAAGGTACTCTACTAAAATAAACTAAATTAATTGTTTAAAATATGGAATTTTCTACGTTGAGAAGTTTTTAAGGTGCAGAAACGATGGAGATTTTTTACTGTTACTTAAAAATATTTTGAATGCTTTGGCAATCTAAATTTTTCTAATGTTCATATGCATACATATATAGTATTTGTACTTTATGCTAATTTTTTTTGATCAATATAAATAAAGAGTAATGATAATAATTATTTAATTTGTTGTCAACAAGTTTGAAAACATTAAAGTATTGGCAGCAGGAGGGCTGTTAGTATAAAGGAAACGAATTGAAACATACAATATAGTGATGTTGTTGTTGCAGCGGCAAGCCCAGTCCCCTTTAGGGTCAGGCAAGTTTAGTTTTGGTCATCGAGGTCATCTAACGGGAGGCCCAGGAAACGTGCTGTTTCGACGGGGTCGGACCAAAGGGAGAGGGGTGTTAGATGAGTCGGTTTAAGTGGGCATGCAAAGAGGTGGTTAGTGTCGTGCAGGGATTCTTTGCATGCGGGACATGTGTTAGATATGTCAGGGTCGATTCTGGATAGGTAGGAGTTAAGCCTACTACAATATCCAGATCTTAATTGTGCCAGGGTTACGCGGGTCTCACGAGGCAACTCGAACTCTTGTTCTGCGATCGGTGGTGGTTTGACTTCGAGAACACCATTCACTGGAAGAGAGTTCAAGAAGGTGTTGACGGTCTCTCGGTGAATGGTGTTGATGGCCTGTCTGTACGCCGTCCTCTCCAGCGGGTCTTGTCTGTATTGCTGTATGTCGTCGCGGTAGTCAAGTACTCCCTTTCTGATGTGCCTAGGTGGTGGTTCAGCTTCCAGCAGGTGCCTATTGGGATGATCCATGCGGTAGCATCCCAGCAGGTACTGCTTACACAGCATGACGTTATGCTCCTTAACTGGGAGCATAGATGCTTCACTGTGTAAGTGGTGCTCCGGCGCCATCAGGAGGTTTCCCGTCGCGGTCCGAAGGGCGGTGTTCTGGCAGGTCTGTAGCTTCTTCAGCTGCGTCGTGCTAGTCCCCGGCGTCCAAATCGGCGCAGCATAGTTTACGACCGGCCGGCCAATTGCCTTGTACGTTGCCAGCAACGTTTCTTTGTCTTTCCCCCAGGTGATACCGGCTAGCGATTTGAGGATTTTGTTGCGGCTTTGTACTTTGGTGGCAATTGCAGTCCTATGCGGAGTGAAGGAGTGCAGGCTATCGAATGTTACTCCCAGTAACTTTGGGTTATTCGTGGTCGGAATTTTTACACCATCGACCTTCACATCGAGTTCTAGCCGGTACTCCTTCGTCCAGCTGGTGAAAAGGGTGGCAGAGGATTTCGCAGGTTGGAGATGTAGATGTCGTGCAGCGAAGAAGTTGGAAAGGTCGGCGAGGTAGCTGTTTACTGAAGAACAAAGGCTATCAATATCCTGGCCAGATGCCAAAATCGAACAGTCATCGGCGTATGAGCTCAGCGAGAACGCCCTCAGGTGGTGAAGGGAGCCTCGAGATGTAAAAATTAAACAGCATTGGGGAGAGGACACCACCCTGCGGGACCCCTTGTTTAATCCCCCCTGCGGGTTAGGGGTTCAAGAATTTACCCGCGGTAAGGCATGACTGTCGTAAGAGCCGACTAAAATCCATAGTTCCCGCGACAGTCGGGTCTTTATACCGGAACGACCCGGATTTTTATCCGGTCAAGGACTGTCACTCCCGCAATGTTCCCTGAAGCCACATTTGGAGAATATTCTGCGGCTACAACAACAACAACAACAACCCCTTGTTTAATTTTCCGTAGCTTAGATGTTTGACCTCGAAACTCAACCGATGATCGTCGACCACTCAGGTAATTCATGGTCCACCTCTTCAACCTAGGCGGTAATGAGGAATTCTCAATGTCCGATAGTAGCACTGAATGATTCACTGTGTCGAAAGCATTCGACAGGTCCTACTAGTGCTACTTGGGCAGTTCGCGCACAGGGTCGATCTTGGTTGAGGCCATGAATTATCTGGGTGTTTATGGCGTTAAGTGCAGTTGTGGTGCTGTGCACTTTTCGGAAGCCGTGCTGATGTGTAGCTGGGCTCAGATGGTGTGTGAGGGACGGGAGCAGCAAGGCCTCAATTGTCTTCGCTACTGGGGAAAGGAGGGATATCGGACGATATGACTCTACTTTATTTGCGGGTTTCCCCGGCTTTAGTAGCGGGACCACTCTACCCAGTTTCCACACGTCGGGTATAGTTAGGGTGGTCAGGGACAGATTGAGAAGCTTGGTGAGATATTCTGCTCCCGCTGGGCCCAAAGGTTTTAGCATCAGCATGCTTATTCCGTCGGGGCCGATGGATTTGGAGGCTTTCGCCTTCCCGATAACCCCCTGAACCTCTTCCCTGGAGAAATAAAGCGTCGCGCTGGTGTTCGGCAGTTTGCGCAGACGGCGGGTTATACGTCGTTTCGTTTTGTCGACCGAAGGGTGCAGTGTAAAAAGCCGGCTAAAATAGCTCGCGCACCTCTTCGGGTCCGACGAGGCGTGATCACCGAATGAAATTTCCACCCGATCATCACGTCTCGTCGGATTTGACAACGATTTGACAGTGGCCCAGAGCTTGGTCACCCCAGAGGAGAGATTGCAGGATCTTAAGTGCTGTTCCGCTTATGGATGTTTACCTTGTTCCGAATCTCGGCGTTGAGTTCCCTGATACGGGGATCGCCTGGATCGGCCAGGCGTAATGTGTCGCGCCTTGTCGCTACAACCGCCGCTTCGATGGGGAAATTAGGGCGGATTTCCGCGATTCGACCTGCAGGTATGAAGCGGGCGGCAGCAGACACGACACGGAAAATCTTTTCTGCAGGGAGGACGTTGGTGGGAGTGGGGAGAGCACTGAAGGCGTTCTCAGTAAATTCCGTGAAGCCGGGCCAGTTAGCTTTATTAAAGTTAACAAATGTCCGGTGGTCCACGGAAACGAAGTCGGGAGGCCTGTCAATCGAGATGACTTATTGTGATGTTAGGCGAGCTATGGCAGTTGCCCACAATCCTGGTGAGGGCTTCGTCATTTATTGTGCAGAATGTCGAATCGTCTATCTGTTCCGCCAGCTCCATTCCTCGACGATCATATGACGTGCTGGAATGCCAAAGATCGTGGTGCGCGTTAAAGTCGCCCAAAACCAAACGATTTTCGCCTCTGTGTAGCGCACCTATATCAGGACGGTATCCAACTGGGCAACTTGTAACGGGAGGAATATATATATATTAAATATTTCGAGCTCGACACCGCCTGACCGGATAGCTATGCCCTGACATTCTAGGGTAGTATCCCTGCGGTCGATGTCGCCGTCGATAAGACGATACTGCACGGTGTTGTGTAAAATGAAGGCCAAGCCTCCACCATGATCTCGTTCGCGAGATGATTGGGAGTCATGCTGCGGGGAGCTCCGATGGGCCGTGGAGGCCTGGGGGAGTTACCCAAAGTGGGTAAGTGTGCAGAAGGCACTGCCGTATGGGCCAGAAGCGCATCTGGGCGCTGGCAGCATGGGGCCACGTAACTCGTGGTCCACTCCCTGTGAGTCTTAAGGCCTGAGCAGGTCTTAAGATGACTCTAACCATTGCACTGGTTGCATCTAACCGAGGTGGAGGAATGGTGGAGTCGTCTTTGGCACACGCAGCAGAAATAATCCTTCGAACCAGGATTGGATTCTACACCAGCCCTGATGAGAAGGATTTGGAGCAGGCCTGCTGCGAGATGTTGCTCCGTTGATGTACTAAAACTAAAATTACCTGATGAGCTAAACGGGGTTAGGTCGCCGAAAGGGTGACAGCCCTTGGCCGGATAAAATCCGGTTCAACTCCGGTGCGTAGAACCGGCTGTCGTGGGAGTCGTACAATATAGTGATACTTCAATATGGTGAATATACAGCAGATGTAGCGCTTAGTGATATGTGCGAAGATTAAAAAATTTATATTTTTGGAAAGCTAAATAAAATCCCTTTTTTATATGCATATTTATATACTTTGTGTACATAAATTTTGAGAAACAATGCCATTATCAAAATTTTGTGTAATTAACTATAGACCAAAAAATGTTAATTGAAAAGAGTATAAAAATACCTTAAATTTGATGTATAATTTGTATTGTTACGATCTTGCTGATTAACCTCGATGATTTCCCAAATCCTACAGGTACGATCTCTGAATTGTTAAATAAAATCGCCAACTTAATTTGCAGTTTTTTTATTTATAAAGAATTTAATTAATGTCCTTTTGATTACTCAGTAATTCACAATTCAATTACAATTTACTTTACTATTTACAATCACTTGTATACAACTTTCACAATGTACTGTTTTTATTACTTTACTGTAATGTAATCTCCAACGAGTTTAATTCACGACTGATTACTTTTGAAGTCGAATGTCGTCCTTATATACTTGTTTGCTGCTTGAAAACGAACCCCCTGGAATAATCGCGTCGTTACGATAATCGCGTTGTTTCTATAATCGTCTCGTTACGATAATCGTCTCGCTTACGCTCTAGAACATGCCAGTTGTCGGCTCCTCTCTTTCATCTGTCATTCGCTTCGCATTTTCGCCACACTGCCCTCCACCTAAGTCTGATTGTCCCGATCAGACACATTCGCTGTTCCAAACGCAGCAAGCCTCTCTAGGTGGACCACTTTCATCTTGTTTCTCGGCCTCCCCACAGTTTGTATTCGATACACTACGTCGTTTAGTCGTTTGATTATCTTGTATGGACCTTCCCAATTGCATTGACGTTTTGGGGACAAACCTCTCTTTCTTTGTGGATTGTACAGCAACACCAAATCTCCATTTTGGAAGCCTTCGGAGTTCATCGCCTTGTCATACCTGGCCTTCATTTTGTCACTCATAATTTGAGTTCGCTGCCTCACAAGAGCATGTATCTCTCTTAACTCTTCCTCGAGAACAGTAGACGCTTCCTTCCCAATTCTTCTCGCATCACCAGTTATTCCAAATTTTAAATCGCTGGGCAACCGAAGTTCACTACCAAACAGTATCCTGGCAGGTGTTTGACCTGTTGTTTCATGCACTGCGGACCTATATCCCATCAGGAAAAACGGTATGTGTACATCCCAATCATCTTGATTCTTGTCCACTACTTTCCGCAAGTGCTCTTCCAGGGTCCGGTTGAATCGCTCTACCATGCCATCTGATTGAGGATGCAGGGCTGTCGTTCGTGTTTTCCGAATACCAAGTATCTGGCACATCTCTTGGAACACCGCCGCTTCAAAGTTTTTTCCTTGGTCTGAGTGCAATTCTATAGGCGCACCGTACCTGGTAACCCGATTGTGAGTGAATGCATCCGCAACTGTTTTCGCTTCCTGGTTTGGAATTGGGTAGACCTCAGGCCATTTACTAAAGTAGTCCATAACCACAAGAACGTATTTGTTTCCTTGTCTGCTCATAGGGAATGGACCGGCTATATCCATGGCAACCCGCTCAAATGGTGCATCTGAGTTATACTGCTTCATCTGCCCATGACTTCGTGACTTTGGCCCTTTAGCTGCAATGCACTCCGTGCAATTAGTAATCCTCTTAGCGATCGATTGATGACAGCCAACCCAATAGAACCGCTGCTTGATCTTCTCCAGCGTTTTTGTATTGCCTAGGTGCCCTCCACTAGGACCATTATGGAATTCCTTAAGAACATCCGGAATTGTTAACCTCGGAACTACTATAAGCTTCCGGGAGCACTGGCCATCTTCACTTTCCTATACTCTATGCAAACAGCCAGATATCAACTCTAAACTGTTCCATTGTGCCCAGTATGCTTTCGCGATGGGACTTTCCGCTGCCATTTGTTCTCTACGTGGCCGTCTGTTCACCTCCAATCCGTGCATTACCAATTCCAAGTCCGGATCTTCTTGCTGACATTTCCTTAAGTGACTTGCCTCCCACTCTTCTGCTGATGTAACTGTCATTAGCCGGACGTCTATTACGTCTTCCTTACCCTCGGCTTTTGAGCAATGCTTACATTCCAAACTACATGGTCGACGGGACATAGCGTCAGCATTTCCGTGCGTATTACCCTTGCGGTGCTCGATGGTGAAGTCATAACTTTGCAGCCTCTCAATCCACTGTGCAAGCTGCCCTTCGGGATTCTTGAACTGTAGTAGCCACTTCAGCGCTGCATGATCCGTTCTAACGCGGAAATGTTGACCATACAGATATTTGTGGAAGTGTTTAATGCAATCCACCAATGCTAATAGTTCTCTCCGCGTTACGCAGTAGTTCCGCTCCGGTTTTCCAATAGACCGACTATAGTAGGCAACTATCTTCTCCTGTCCATCAATCGCTTGCGAAAGTTCACCTCCTATGCCATAACCACTAGCATCTGTGTCCAGAATAAATGTTGCACCTGGAACCGGGTACGCTAGCATAGGTGCAGTGCATAGTCGTTCTTTTAAAGCTTGGAAAGCATCCTCTTGTTCAGTTTTCCACTCGAAAGATTTATTTTTCCTTGTGAGTTCATGGAGACTATGAGCTATGCTGGCGAAATTCGGAACAAAGCGACGATAGTAAGTACACAGTCCAAGAAAACTTCTTAATTCATGCAAATTTCTGGGTCTCGGCCAATCCTTCACTGGTTACTTGATGACCTAAGTAATTCACCTCCTTCTTGAATAAAGAGCACTGCTTAGGACTTAGTTTAAGACCAGCGCCAGCTATTCTCTGGAAAACTTCTTCCAAATTACTCAGATGTTCGTCGAAGCTCTTTCCCAATACGATGATGTCATCCAGATACACCAAACAGGTCTTCCAGTGTAGTCCTTTGAGCACATGGTCCATTAATCTTTCAAAAGTGGCAGGAGCGTTGCATAACCCAAATGGCATTACCGTAAATTGCCATAGACCGTTGCCGGCACGAAACGCTGTCTTCTCTTTATCTTCTTCACTCACTTCTACTTGCCAATACCCGCTCTTAAGGTCAAGTGTTGAGAACCATTCTGTGCCAGTTAACGAGTCTAGTGCATCATCGATCCTGGGCAAAGGATAGCTGTCTTTCTTTGTGACATCGTTTAATATCCGATAGTCCACGCAGAACTGCAACTGGCCATCTTTCTTCTTCACAGGTACTCCGGAGAGCTCCATGGACTTGCCGATGCTTCGATAACATTGCTTTCGCACATTTCCTTTATTATTTGGCCAACAGCGTCACGTCTGGCTAGTGGAACGCTTCGTGGAGCTTGACGAATTGGTCTTGCGTCACCAGTATCAATGCTATGCTTCACTACGTTGGTCCTGCCTGGTTTGTTGCCATCCTTGTCGAATATGTTGGAGTATTTACGGATCATCTGGCTGGCCTTGTGCTTGTACTTGTCTTTCAACCCTTGCGTCCATGCATTTATATCTTCCTCCATATCCTTGCTGCCAATGGAGCCGCTTCCAGATGAATTATTGCAGTTGATGATGGCTTCCACCTCTTAATACAGTTCCACTAGGAATTTTTACTGGTGATCTGAAGTCATTTAATACTCTCACTGGGATGCGTCCATTCTTTGGTGTCTTAGCCAGGGTTTTTCCAATAAGTAGGTCCAGTGTAGAATTTCGTGCTGCTTCGACAACCCACAATTTGTTTGTCCCATAATCTCCATTAATTTTCGCCCAAACAACTGCTTCTGACTTCGGTGGAATCAGTTCACTGCCTTCTAGGACCACTTGCTTGCTGCTGTATGTGGAATCATAGCCAATGTTTATGGAAGTACCATTTTCTTATACTCCATAACCTTGTTATTCAAGTCGATCTTGATACCTTGCTCCATCAAGAAGTCCCCTCCTATGATTACCTCATCTACGATCTGCGCGACTATAAAACTGTGTAACACCGTCACATTCCCAATTGTTACCTCACATGTTACTTCTCCCACTACTTGGGTATCCTCACCAGTCGCCGTTTTCAATATTGGTCCAGCTAATGGTCTCACTTCTTTAGCGATCAGGTCAGTTCGAATGATGGAGTGTGATGTGCCCGTATCCACTGTTAAATTTCGCGCTCGTCCATCCACATATCCACCAATAGTAATGTTGCTCGTTTTCCTACCAATTTGCGAGACGGAGATTATGGGGCATTCAATTGCAGGAACCAGCATACGCCTCTTTAGACTGGCTCATTTTAGTTTAACGACTGAGAAGTTGATGGTTTATCCTCCTCAGCCTTCCGTTTGCGCTGTCCTTCCTGTATGCTGGAACCCGTTTTGCATTCGCGTGCGAAGTGACCAGGCTTTCCACATTTAAAGCATTTCCCAGCTTGATTCTTGACCCCAGAACGATTCATTTCTTCTAACGACTTCAGAGTTCTCAATATTTCGGTCATCACATCTGCTGTTTCAACCTCCACTTTATCGACTCTGTAAGCTGGTCTGCTTATGAGTGCCGCCGTTTCACGTGTTTGAGCATGCGCCACTGTTTCAGCGAATGTTAACTTTGGATTCGCATATGTCTCTCGCTTGGTGTAAACGTCTTTTATACCGCTGATGAATTTTTGTATTTTCACCCTTTCGAGATGCTTACCCGATGCGTCTCCAATGACTAAATAAGCCAATCTCTCAATTTCCGAAGCATATACCTGTAGAGATTCGTTGGTTTTTGGTCGCGCTTTTCTAGCTCCATCTGGTAAATTTGTCTTATGTGTTCGCTACCATAGCGTCTTTCCAGGGCTCGCATCAATCCGTCGTAATCATTTCTCTCATGTTCGGGTTCGGGCAAAAGTTCTGCTGCGAGGCCTTCCAACGCAACGAATATTGCAGCAGATTTTTCCTCCATGCTCCATTTATTTGTTTCAGCCGTCTTCTCAAACTGGAGCTTGAAGACTTGGAATGGAATTTTACCGTCAAAGGATGGTTTTTACCTTGGGAGCGTTCACTGAAGTGGTTGGACGATTTAACTGCAAATCCCGCACACGACCTTCCAATGCGTTGTTCACTTTGGTCTCAATTAGCTCCTCTATTTTGTCTTGTCGCTCCTCCATTCGATCCTGTCTTTCCTTAAGTTCTGCATTTTCTATCACCAGATTTTGCTGTATTTGCGCGATTGTTCCTTCTAATCCATCCAACTTTCCTGAGATGCTGGCTTTCATTGCAGACATATTTTGTGACATCTTGGCATCCTGTGCATCCATCTTTTGTGACATGCTGGCATCGATTTGTGACATGTTTTGTGACATGTTGGCATTGATTTGTGAAATCGCAGCCAGCAACATGTTCGTGTCCATACCGGTAGATGAGCCAGGAGCATTTTCTTGAATCTTGCTTGAGGGCTGCTCCAACTCCTTCGCAGAATCACTAGCCTCCTCTTTGTCAACATCCTTCAAGGATACATCTTCATCCTCGCGACGGAATTCGTACTGGTTCAAGTCGATGCCTTCGGCTTCCATTGATTCTCGCAGTCTCGATTGCAGCTCTGCCTTATTTCCTGTTGTAGACAATCCTCGCTTGGCCAACTCCTTCTTGAGAAGAGGTATCGTCAATCTCAATCTTCACCATTTTTTAATTTTTTTTTCCAGAGGATAAGAATTTATTTAACAATCCCACTTCTGACACCAATTGTTACGATCTTGCTGATTAACCTCGATGATTTCCTTAATCTTCCGGGTACGACCTCTGGATTGTTAAATAAAATCGCCAACTTAATTTGCAGTCTCTTTATTTATAAAGACTTAATTAATGTCCTATTAATTATTCGGTAATTCACAATTCAATTACAATTTACGTTACTATTTACAATCACTTGTTGACAACTTTCACAATGTACTGCTTTTATTACTTTACTGTAATGTAAAAGGATAATTATTGAAAAATGGTGAAGATTCAAGATTTGACGATACCTCCTCTCAAGAAGGAGTTGGCAAAGCGAGGATTGTCTACAACAGGAAATAAGGCAGAGCTGCAATCGAGACTGCGAGAAGCAATGGAAGTCGAAGGTATCGACTTGAACCAATACGAATTCCGCCGCGAGGATGAAGATGTATCCCTGAAGGATGTTGACAAGGAAGAGGTTAGTGATTCTGCGAAGGAGTTACAGCAGCCATCAAGTAAGATTCAAGAAAAGGCTCCTAGCTCATCTGCGGGTATTGACATGAACATGTTATTGGCTGCAATTTCACAAAAATTGGTTACACAGGATGCCCGTAATTTACAAAATATGTCGGTAATGAACGCGAACATGTCACAAATCGATGCCAGCATATCACAAAAGATGGATGCACAGGATGCTAGGCTGTCGGAAAAATTCGATGGATTGGAAGGAACAATCGCACAAATACAGCAAAATCTTGTGAAAGACAATGCGGAACTTAAGGAAAGACAGGATCGAATCGAGGGGCGACAAGACAAAATAGAAGAATTAATTGAAGCCAAAATCAACGAGCTCGAGCGACGTGTCCGAGATTTGCAGTTGCATCGTCCAGCCAGATCGATGAACGGCCCGTGGGTAGAAACACCAACCTTTGACGGCACAGCTCCATTCCAGATCTTCAAGCTCCAGTTCGAGAAGACGGCTGAGTTAAATAATTGGACCATCGAGGAAAAATCCGCTGCGCTATTTGTTACGTTGAAAGGACCTGCAGCGGATATTTTGCTGACTATTCCCGAATGTAAGAGGGATAACTATGGCGCACTAATGCGAGCCCTGGAAAGACGCTTTGGTAGCGAACACAGAAGGCAAATTTACCAGATGGAGCTGGAACAGCGTGACCAAAAACATAATGAATCTCTACAGGAATATGCTTTTGAGATCGAGAGATTGACTCATTTAGCCACAGGGCACGCGTCGGCTGAATATCTCGAAAGTTTAAAAATCCAGAGGTTCATCAGCGGAATTAAAGACGTGTTCACCAAGCGAGAGACTTATGCGAATCCAAAGTTAACATTCGCTGAGACGGTTGCGTATGCTCAGACACGTGAAGCAGCGGCACTGCTATGTAAGCCGGCCCACAAAGTGAAGCGTTTGGAGGCAGAAACATCAGATGTGAGGACTGAAATATTGAAAACTATGAAGTCGATAGCAGGAATGAATCGTTGTGGTGTTAAGAATCAAGATGGAAAGTGCTTCAGTTGCGGTGAAGCAGGTCACTTCGCACGCGAATGCCAGTCGGGCTCCAACAGAGTGGAAAGACGACGCAAACGATGCTCAAAAGCTGAGGGCATAATAGACGTCCAGCGAATAACAATTACACGAGCAGGAAAGTGGGAGGCAAGCCACTTAAGAAAATGTCAGCAAGAAGACCCAGACTTGGAATTGGTAATGCGCGGATTGGAGGTGAACAGACGGCCAAGTAAGGAACAAATGGCAAAGGGAAGTTCCATCGCGAAGGCATACTGGGCACAATGGAACAGTTTAGAGTTAAAATCTGGCTGTTTGCATAGAGTATGGAAACGTGAAGATGGCCAGTGCTCTCGGAAGCTTATAGTAGTTCCGAGGTTAAGAATTCTGGATATTCTTAGGAAATTTCACAATGGTCCTAGTGGAGAGCATCTAAGCATTAGGAAAATGCTGGAGAAGATCAAGCAGCGGTTCTATTGGGTTGGTTGTCGTCAATCGATCGCTGAGTGGGTTGCTAACTGCAAGAAGTGCATAGCAACTGAAGGGCCAAAACCACGAAACCATTACAAATTGAGGGCCAGGTATGACAAAGCAATGAACTCTGAAGGCTTCCAAAGTGGAGATTTCGTGTTGCTGTGCAGTCCACAACAGAAGAGAGGTTTGTCCCAAAAACTTCAATGCGTTTGGGAGGGTCCATATAAGGTAATCAAACGGCTGAATGATGCAGTGTATCGAATCCAGAATGTTGGGAGCCCAGGAAGCAAGATGAAAGTGATCCACCTAGAGAGGCTTGCTGCGTTTGGAACAGCGAATGTGTCTGATCGGGACGATCAGACTTAGGTGGAGGGCAGTGTGGCGAAAATGCGAAGCGAATGACAGATGAAAGAGAGGAGCCGACAACTGGCACGTTCTAGAACGTAAGAGGCGATTATCGTAAACGACGATTATCGTAAACGACGCAATAATTGCAGGGGTTTCGTTGTCACGTAGCAAACAAGTATATAAGGCCGACATACGACTGCAAGAGGGTCAGTCAGCAATCAGTCGTGAATCAGTTGTGAATTAAACTCGTGGAGGTTACATTACAGTAAAGTAATAAAAGCAGTACATTGTGAAAGTTGTCAACAAGTGATTGTAAATAGTAACGTAAATTGTAATTGAATTGTGAATTACCGAATAATTAAAAGGACATTAATTAAGTCTTTATAAATAAAGATACTGCAAATTAAGTTGGCGATTTTATTTAACAATCCAGAGGTCGTACCCGGAAGATTAAGGAAATCATCGAGGTTAATCAGCAAAATCGTAACAATACATAATTCGAACACATATTTCAAAACGCAACTCTGACGTAAAGCGAGTTCTTACTCATATCTGCATCAGCATTTACTTACTGAACGCACTGCTTCGTCCAAAGCGAATTGGAAAAGGTGAGAGCAGGAGAACTAATACAACAGCAAATATGACTAGATACGAAAGTCTTTATTTCGTGAGAGCGCTCTGAAAATCCACATTTTTATAACATTTTCAAACCGTGCCACTGCGATGAAAAAGTTTCACTTTGGGATTTCTGGAAATTTTTTGGGCATTTTTTGATAATAAAAAATTGTAAAAATGAATATTTCTGAACCTTTACAGCTATGCTTGGAAAATATTTGACTTCAATAAATACAAACAATATTTGATCTTAATTTTAACATACAAATTTATCGTGCTAAATGAAAATTTATTGATAACCTTAAATGGCTTTCTGATGAAAAATGGTGCGTTTCATTATCGACGAAGTGGTACTGAGGCTGGTTTACCATCAGCTGTTCAAAATTCTTTCATTTGTCTTTGTTACCAGCACAAGAAAAATAATCGAGGAACGCAATTTATCTACATTTTAGAGAGTTTCGTATCTAGTCATCTTTGTACAACAGTTATGTGTATCATGTTTTTTCTTTGGGGTAGAGATTGTCAAATTCACGGATAATGCATTGCTTTAAGACCGCGCAAAGTTCCAATTTTTTTAAATTCCAGTAATCAAAACAATTTGGAAAATAGATTTGACATTATCGGCGTTCAATCAGAACACGGAACCATTCAATGTTCTAAGCACTCTTCTGTCAGTGGCATCTGTGAAACTGTCTGGAGAGCTAATGTCAAAAGCAAAACTGGCAACGCCGTTTTCTTTTTAGTCTCTGTGTGCGGTTTGTGTGGTGAGTGAAAAAATTTTCCGTTTTGTGTTGGTGGGTAGCGGAAACAAGAAAATTTGTTGAAACAGTGAATTATTAAGGAATAAAATAAATGAAACAATTAATTTAAAAAAATTGTTTTAGTGAAAAGTAATTCTTGTGAAGTTGAATTAGAAAAGATATATGTGCATTTATATGCATATATGTAGATGAAATAGTATAAAAATACCCCGTGCAGTGGAGAAAAAAAAAAGATGTTGGGAGAAAAACGTTTGTAGTTAGCTATGCAGTGTGAAAGCGACGAAAACGCAGCATAAAGTGAAAAACCGAAAAGATAAATAATAAAGTAATTTGAGGAAAAAGTGTTTGCGTGGTCTCGCCCTTTTTGATGATGTGAATTATAAAAAAAATGTGTGTTCAAGTAAATTTTACAGTAGAGGAAAATAATGATTAAAAACAAAACCACTAAGTGTTAAATATGATTTATTTCCTCCTAGTTGATTTGGGTAAACTTACGTTGTATATCCGTCCAACATATAACTTCCAATAAAGTCCAGATATCCGTGTACGAAACGGAAAAAAGGCACTGCCTGTCAAGTTGTACTTTTTGCAGACAACAACCACCGTTGCAGCGGCCATAACTTTTTTCTTTTACTGTATTCCTGCGTCGTTGCGTGTGGCGTCCTTTGCCTTGTTTCTTTATAATACTTCCCACTTTTAATGCTACAGTGCCCTCACGACATACATACACTACTATAATGATGTATTTATTTATGTATTTATATGGACTTGTGTTTTGCGAATTAGCCCTTGGCGGTGTGTATTTGTAATTTTGGCATCGCTGAAGGAAATGCTTCCATTCTCCATGCCGAGACTACTTGAATATAGTCTAACTTTATTTTCAAATTCATGTAGATACATATATCCATATGTACCCAAATTCTTACTGCCGTCCGAAAGTTTAATTTATTTGAATAAAAAATTTTTAGGATTAATCTGTAATGCCTGGTTCCCTTTGTTAATTTAGCCTATTTTTTTTAACGTGACTGCATAGACGACCTTACTTTTATTTTTTGCAGATATAAAATCTGTTTTCCTTTAATAAGGTTAGGATATTAGAATAGAAAAATTACTGCCATACTATAAATGTTTGCACAAAAGTTATTGACATTAATGGGGGATTTAAGTGTTAACGGGTTTCTGTAAACGAGGACAATTCAGTATTTAACTTAAGGTGAGTAAAAATATTTGTAACATATATCTTTCAAGTCTAACGAAATTCTGCGAATATTTTTAGTTAGGTGTAATTATTTTAATATTTTATATTTAGACTTTATAATCACAAATATAGAAATGTCTATAATGAATAATTAACAAAAAAAAAAAAAAAACAAATTGTACAATTTACGTCATTACAATTATTAAACGGTAATTAGCTAAAAACTACAACAGCTGAACAAATTTTTCGGATTCTAGACTAAAAGATAGTTGTTATTTCGGCACATTTATTTGTTGGAGCAGCTGCGCTGATGTGATCTCTATGTGTGTTTACATTTTGTACGCACTTGCACACACACATCGAAATGCATATATAGAAATTTTCTTACAGTCAATTTGAAGAAGGTAAAACACTTGTGTTCACCACTTAATATTGCTTTGCGTCAAATAATAATATCTCCAATTAGTCATTTTGAAATTTATTGTTCTTTTTTTTTTTTTGGGAAACATCTTTATAGTTCTATACTTCTTTTTTCTTTTTATTTTGAATTAGAGTTTATTGAATAAATTTGGATGAATTATATTATTAACTTAATTTTATGGGAAATACTGTGTAAAGCGAAGTCAAGTTGTGAAAAATGTCAACTTTAGCTGCCACGTGTAAATGAAAAACAAAAAACAGTAAAAACACAAATTTTACACTTTCTAAACATGTTTAAAGTTTCTATTAATTTTTTAAAAGGAACTTCTGTAAATTTGTGTCCTTCAGCCGCGCTTAGAAAAATAACCCTCTGCCGGACCAGCACCGACTTCGCCTTGCACAGATTTCTTAAGTGAAACACCTTTGTAAATTGGCGGTCGCTTGGAAAAATAAACCAACACCGACTTCGCTTTGCACAGTATTTCCCATAAAATTAAGTTAATAACAAAATTCTTCCAAATCTTTTCAATAAACTTTTATTTAAATATAGTAGAGTATTTTTATATTAATGCCGTATGGAAAAATCCATTTACTGTACGTATCAAACATTACGATTGCATATCATTTAAGATAAATTATGCATAAATAAAATTTGTTTTATCCATAAAATAAAATCTATATATATATATAAATCAGTGTAAATTTTGATGAACGTTTATAACTTGAGAACCACCAGATCAAATTGCACCAAATTATTATTATATTAGAAGTTATAAAGATATATTAGGAGAAGGCTAATGTGAAGTTTTTGTGAGAATGGTGCAGCCGTTCCAGAGATATGACCATTTGAATGAACACATTCCATACAAAATACATGCAACAACAAAAAATACATGTGCAAATTCCAAATTACGCGTATGTTGTTTGTGGTGTTGAAAGATAGAGAAAGAGTGAAAAAATGAAAATGAAAATAAAAATAAAAATTTCAATTATAGAAAAAAGTTTGGGTCCGCTGGAGTCCGCTAGTAATATATAAATCTTAAAATCTGTGAGATAGTGAATGAGCATATAAAAGTAACTTTCTTACACCATATATAATACATATGTGTGCGTGCTATATGAAAAATTTACAGTGCAATTGTAAATTTTTTAACAACAAATTATAAATAATTTAATAAAAATAATATGGAAAATAAAATCAATTTTCATAAATAACATCTACGGTATGGGGTGCTAAGCCCTTTTTTATTGTTATTGTAGTTGTAGACGAACAAATCCCAGTAGTTCGGCTGCCTCGGTTCACAACTATCGAATTCGTTAACTCTCAGATATGTGTCCTAATTTATAAGCAACACTCATTCATTAATCTAACGAATTTAACATTGGCGATGTCATTGCAACGTACCTTTCTGCACGACGATGCATGACCTTGTAATAACGATTTCTATTGTGGAAAGTGGAGGTTAGTGACCAGGCTAGAAACGATTTGCCTGTTGAAACGAAGTTTGTTATCCCGCTAATGCGATATCAATATTGAATAAATATACAGATTTTAAATATAAATAATAAAAAACTATTTTTTTGGGCATTAAATAGTAACATAATAATTAATATACAATACAAAATATTTACAAAATTTTCATTTTATATATATATATATTTTCTTGAAACTGCTAGTTTGGATACCCGGCAGTTTCCCTAATTGAAATTGATTCTGAAACGTTGGAAATAACATCATGTTTCAGATTTTTGCCTACACCATCAGGAAGCAAAGGCAAATTCATAGTTTTAATCTGAAATAGTTTAAAAGGCTTTAATTTTATTAAAGTATTCTGCGATACTAAAATACTATTTTGTAAAAGTACCTTATATTATGCAAGACAGTCGGTAACCTTTTTTACGGTAATTATCGGTTTATTCAACTTATCCGAAGGATTTAAGGGTGAACTTAGCTCAAATATTCTGTTGGATTCAATTATCAAAAAGTAAATTGATAAATTATACAAATATCCATTTTATACAAATAATGACTTTATTAATATTTAATATGCATTCAATTACTTGAATTTTAAAATTTCTTTTATAACATATCACCCATCCATTGAAATAGGTCATCATTTCGATTGATAAACATTTTTTTTCCGTAGGTCCGTCCTATTATATGGCAACTTCCTATCTTTGTTACTTTTTTTTTGCAAATAGCTTAATTTTCACAATTTTCAATATTCTCTAATTGTTAAATCTATGTTTTTGTTTATCTTTAGGAATTTGTGTGCCTTCGCATGCACAAATGTGTTTCGCCGACAAGCGTTGCATGGCCATTCGTTAGCGAATTACTTAGCGCTTGGTAATATGACATCGTCAGAACTATAGTAGTAGAACGTAGATGATACGAGTATCTCATTGACTTGAAGTTCATGTGCCGCGGCGGAGGTCTTTTATATATATACAAGAGTATTTATATTTATCTTTTCAATGCCTACCGCTAGCAGCTTCCCTTATCACTCCAGCTACATATTAGGGGTATTCTCTTTGTCTAAGAAATGCATACTATGCAAATATTTCATATATTCAAGTGAAACAATAACAACCACACAGGCACAGGGTTACTTTTCCTTCACAGGGTTGCATTTTCCTTCTTGCTAGCTGTGGGAAATAAATATACATAGGTTTTGTTATAGCATATTTTTCCTATCGTACCATATGTTTTTTGCATGTGTTTTGTTGTTGTGCCATTGCACGATAATACCCATATTGTTTATACGAAGTATTTTTTTTGAGTCTAATTCATTCAACGCCTCAGCAAAGTCTGTACTTGTCCTCTTCCTACACATACTCTTATATCTTAGGCATTCACGGGAGTTCAATATATCACTTTGCTGCCTAGGCTTCTTCTCTTAAAATGTATATATATATATGTATACATATATATGTTTATTGTCTGTTGCCTGATTGTTTTTAGTTGTTGTTGAGATAATAAAAATGCATTTGTGTACATACAAATTTTTTCTACACCAAAATGTATCCTTTTTATTTTAGCTCTATCTATATCTATCTTCGCATCCCTACATATGCACATACGTAAATATTCATATTTCACTATGCATGGCTAGAAAAAGTCAGAACTACACTTGACTTACATTTGGTCCACGTCTATCAGCACCTCCAGTATTAGCTACCGCCGCAGGTCTTTTTTCAGCTTTGCTTTGCCGTAAATATTTTCTCCTAAAATAGCTGCGACAATACTTTTCACCAATTTCTTTTGTCTGCATGCTACAATATGTTGCACAAACATATTGTCGACTAAATATACAATAGCTGCGTGTTTTGTTGCCGAAGGAGAATCTTACATAGATACTACTACTTCCTAGTATGCAACATGCACGATTCGTACTGCCCGCTAAGGGTGCACCTTATTCAGGTCCGCGCCCAATCAGTATTATCTTACCACACTGGATTTGCGGAGAAATACGCCTACGTTCTAAACTTTGAATTCCTTCGGGGCCGAGATGTGCTCTACCTTCTCGCTACTGATACTTCAGCAGGAACAAGCTACCCCATCGTCCTGATGCCAGTATTCCCTGAAACTTCCGTGTCCCGTTAGGAACTGCGTCATGTAAAAATCTGTTTTGCCGTGTTTTCGTTTCACCAATGCTTGTACATTTTCAATGAATCTGTGCATCCACTTTCCCTTTACTGCTGTGTCCCAACAATTTGCCATTCTTGTATGCTGACCTGCCTTTCTTCTTTGCGTTCTGTCAATGTTAGCTTCCTGCCTACACGTTTGCTTTTTTTGCCATATTTAGCTTTATTTTTGGTGGAATTACACCAGATATAATACTTCATGCGACACCGTGCAAAATGCGCTGGCTGTTCTGATGGCACTCACCTGGAACACCGTCCCCGTACAGTCACTGCATACATTAGAATTGACTGGCTAACCTTGGCCAGAAGTGATCTACTGCTCTGCTGTGGTCCTCCTATATTTGTCATTATTCTGGATAGGGCCACTTCCTCGATGTGGACTCTATAGCTGAGTCTCGAGTCTAATATTACAACCAGGTATTTCAACGATGTTTGTGTTGTGATGTTATGCCGTCTATACTTAAGGAGATATACTAAAAAAATTTCCTGCTTGTGATAAGCACAGCTTCTATTTTTTGTTCGGCAAGTTAACATATGCACAGTATAAATACATATGTGTTGAATTTGATACAGTTCCTTAGCTACTATTGTCACCGCAATATCTTCGGCATATCCGATTATCTGTCCTTTTTTAGGCAAGGGAAAGCGCAGTATTTTAATATAGAGTTCATTCCATAGAAGTGAACACAAAACAGAGCCTTGCGGCATACCACCCGTCAGATCATACGTTTTTGGCCCTTCATCCGTATCATAGATAAGCAACCTTATCTACAAATAGCTCTTTATGATGATCCGCGGATATGCTGGTGTTCTTTTAAACTCTGCTGTACGCAATATATGGGACCAGCCGAATTAAACGTATTTGTAACATCAAAGGTAATGACCGCGCAGTTTCGATAGCTTTTTGTTTTATATCCGTGAGATTCTTGATTACATAAATGGCTGACCGATTTTTCCTTAATCCTTAATCCATATTGGTTATCAGATGGTCTGCAATTTTCCTTTTCAAGGTAATTCTCTAAGCCTGCATAGATTAAAGTAGTTTAATAACAAATTCTAAATCATTTTATGGTTTCGTCAGGTATCCGAATTTCCTTTTATGACGTTTTAAAATAACTTCTAGTGATAGTCAGACAATTTCTAATTTCTTCACTGAATTTTTTAAATCTAATGATTCTCCTAGTATTCAAGTAACCTCATATTACCCTTACAAATTATGTCCGGGTGACTTAGTCCTACACCTACGATATCGTTCGACGATTGTTTCTCTATATAAAGTCCTAAGAAATGACATTAACATATGGTCCTGACCAAATACCTTCTTGCTTTCTTGTAAATTGTGCTGAGTATATTTTCGAATCTTTGACTCGTTTATTCTATTTATCACTTATACCCCTTCATAAAAATGGAAACAGATCTTTGGTAGAAAATTGCCGAGGTATAGCTAAACTCTACAATTCCTAAATTATTTGAATAACTTATCACTGATCATTTGACTCATTCAATCTCATCATTTATAACACATTCCCAACATGGATTTGTTAAAGGAAAATCCACAACCACCAATTTACTTGAGTTCACTTCTTATATCATCGATGCACTCAGAAAGAACAGCAGCGTTGACGTAATATATACCGACTTCAGCAAAGCTTTTGATAAAATATGTCACTCGTTGTTAATCAAGAAACTTGACTTACTGGGTTTCCAAACAAAATTTTTATAATGGATCTTCTCATACCTGTATGATCGAACTCAAAGACTAATGTTTAAAAATTCCATTTCATATTCCGTTAATTTTTCTTCATGCCTACCTCAGGGTAGCCGTCTAGGCTCGATTCTGTTTTCACTATTTATAAACGATATATCTTCTCAGATAAAATTTTCATATCTTTTAATGTATGCGGATGATGTGAAACTTTTTAAATTTTACACTTCGGCAAATGAAGGTATCTTACTATAAACCGACATAAATAGCATGGTTGAATGGTGTAAAATAAATCGGATTCCCCTAAATCTGAAAAAATGTAAAGTTATGTGTTTCCCCCGATAAGTCATAAAGACAACTACTTACACAAAAGATAACTACAATTTCGAACAGGTGCACCGTTTTATTGACTTGGGGATTATTATGGACCCTAAATTGAACTTCACACATCACATTGATGTGATAGTCAACAAAGCTATCAAAGGTATCCTGGTTTCTGCAGAACGTTGGTCAAGAGAGTTTACTGATCCTTATGTTACTAAAGCTTTGTATACAACATTAGTAACACCTATTCTGGAATACGGCTCGGTAATTTAGAACTCAACGTCTCATTTCTACTCTGCTAGGATAGTCTATTTTATTCTTTTATTTGCCTGAAGAAATTTGCACAATTGCAATTTTCCTCCTTATACTAGTCGTCTGAAACGTATCAATCTCCCTACTCTGCCAGTCGCCGGGAAACACTTGGTGTAATAATAAAAAGTTTCAATTTCTAGCCCCCTTATTTTCTCTGTAATAAAATTTAATGTTCCGTTTAGAATGTCCAGAAATTTTCGCCCCTTGTTTCTGAAAACTTGTATAAAGAATTTTGAATTTCACGAGCCTTTGCATTGTTTGTGTCTTGATTTCTTACTCTCTTTCAAGCCCATTTTACATATCTGATATTTTGTCGACTATCAACTAATTATTAAATAACATTTTATTCTTAAAAATCAGCTGATGAATTTTTGTTCTGTAGCCGAGCTTTTTAGTTCTCGACACTAAACAAACCCCTGCTCATCGTGACTCGGTATTCATGAAAAACAAAACAAACAAAACAATGATTAAAAAAAAAAGATTTCAGATATGTGATTTTGAATAATAATTATTACAATAAAGCATCTAAGCGCATGAAACGCAGTACTCTACACACATATACTGAAAAACATCGAATGTACTGAATAATGGTGTGAAATTTCGTATACTACTCACGTAAATTCAAAAAAATATTGATGCTAAAAACCGTCAAAATCGAATTTTACATTTTGCAATAAATTTGAAATTTTCATGAAAGGTATAAAGACTTCGGTATGGCCGAAGACAATACTTCATTCTTGGTCTGACTGCGATCGCCTTTTGGCAGGGCGATAAATAAAATTAAATAAAATTTAAGTCATTAAAAATAAATAACAATAAAGAATAATAATAAAAAAAAAATACTGGTTAATATTTAGTGATAAAAACTTAAAAATAATTATTATAAAATAGAAATATTCAACGAATCCGACTCACTATTAAATCGTTTTCATTCGTTATTTGGTATTTTTATGACTATAAAAAAGTACAGGGAGTTTGCTAACATCCTTGGTCTTCGAAATATGTATATGTATATAGTTTTTGATAGAAAATGCAGAAAAGTGAAACATTATTTTAACAACTATTAAATATAAGAAAAAATTTTTTTTCGTCTTTCTTGAATGTTTGCTTTTTATATAGATCTCTTTTCAAACTAGAACAGTAGTTTGCCATAATCCCCTCTTTCCTTTTTTGTCTGACCCTGCTCCTCATTGAAATCAGGAAGTGAATTGTTACACACATACTGCACTCTAACATTTGTAAAACCAAAGGAATTCCAGGCTTTGGATTCGAATTAAGCTACTGATTTAAAAAAAAGAGCATTTTTCATAATTTGCCTAATCTGTGTCACATCAAAAATAATTGCTGTAAATTTTTCTGTAAGTTACTTATAGCTTCAATCAGAGTTTTCACTTGATGTATTTCCTTCGGGTTCATAGGAACTTAGATTATCAGAATATTTAGATGTGTTTGTCTGTGCTTCTCGTGACCAAGCCTTTATGAAAACAAACATAATATATAATACATAATATGGTAGAGAAAGATTATTGATATATTTAAAAAATACTCGTCAATTTGATATAGAGAAAAATTAACAGGAGACAAACAACTTTTTTTCTTTCTGTTGGCCAGTATAAATATTGAAAATTAGCTGCGCATGAAAATGGGAGAACCAAAGGCGATTCTGAAAAGTAAACATTAACAGAAACAGCAAAAATGTATTGCAGTTTTTGTGAAAATTCCTCTCGAGCTGCTATCACTTGGGTACCATTTTTATTATCGTTTCTTCCACATTTAAAAATTTATCAAAACCTTTTGTTGCTTTATCCAACCCCTAATAAAAATAAAATAAAATAAAATAATAATAAAAAAACGATTTGGCGTAAAATTTATTTGACAGAGTTAGTAATAGCTTTAGTAACAGAATTTTTTAACCTAACTTTAGAGCCGGCTCTAACTCGACTATGGTTAAGATAAAGTACACTTTTAGTCAGTTGCCACATTTACGCAGTGTCCCCAGGCACTCGCAGAATGGCAAATATACGTACACCGATTGACACTTTCCTGTTTTTTGTAAAGTAAAAATTCAAATAATTTGGAACTCTTCAGTTCGTACTAATGAACTTTTCTTCCACTTCCTTACTACTATTTTTCCCTTCCTTTTGAAAATGCAACACCACCATCGTTCATTTTTTACATTTACTTTTTCTCGGCCATTTCCTTCCAATTGCGAGGCGAGCCAGGTAATGTGAGTTGACCTTTTTCCACGTCATCACTACCTTTCCACAGTTTAAACACTATCCATATCTTGCCATCGTCGATTTCCCCCACATTCTCTTTTGTTCATTTAAAAGTTGCCGCTAATTCCTCCAACGCTGGATGCTACGCCACTTTAATGTCACAAACTCATACATCTTGCTTGGTAATGCCGGTAAATTAATAAAAGCCCATAAAACTGGGTTGGTAACTACTTATTTTGCATCGATAGATAGGTATGTATGTATTGTATTTATATACTCGTAAATACCCTACAGGGAAAAATACTAGAATCCTACTAGTTAGCATTTTTGTACTAACTCGTTCGTCTTTCATATATTTTCCATGTAAGCAACTGATATTTTTAGTATGGCGACGGAGTATGTGTTGAATTTCTAATTCACAAAAATTAAAATAAAAAATAAAAATAAAAATGCGAGCCTCACGCACACTGTGATAGCCTATAACTACTCAGCTATCGTGGCGATGAAAAGAGCAATGACATACTGCGCTCTTCAACAAAGCTTATTTGGATTCAACCGTAGCGTACTAAAATAATAACAACACAAGAACATTATTATCATTCCCGTTACTGGTGAAATGCTAACCAAATAATGAACAGATATGATTTCACCTTTTTTATACTAGTATTTAACTCGAATTTTTGTACAATAGTTCATGTATAGAACTGTAAACGTGGTAGTTATTTTGCTTGGGTCATCGTATCGATAGTATAGGCGCATTGTCGCATTGACATACCGCAAGTCTTAGCCTCCGCACTGTATACTCTGGCAACGCTTGCGTTTCTATAGTTCTCGATATGCCAGGACGTAATGTTGTTGTTGTTATTGTTAACGGCAGCGATAAAAACTACCAACAGTTATTTACATACAAGCATTGAATGGGAGGTGAGAAGCGTATAGTGATGTTAGCATGGCTAAGGAATAGACTGTGCAACAAATTGCCAGCGAGAACTGTTCATAGCACAAAACGAATTTAAAAAAGCGTAAAAGCTTTTAGATGAAATGAAATCAAACAAACAGTAACTGTAACAACGACCAACACTATAAGGTTAATAGTTGGATGGGGATGATGACGACAAAAACAGCAACAGCAACAACAAAAGTAATAGCAATATCAACTGCTATTACGGCAATCAAAGTTAACTACCAATATATGTATGCATACTCCTATAATGACCCTGTAGTGAAAAGATAAACTAGAATGCCGAAATTCTAGTTAAATAGTAGTATTCCAAGGAAGAAATCATACTAGTTTGTTATTTGTGTAACAACAACACAACAACACAACATAACAGTATAACAGTTCACAATTATTCCTGGTATGCCATTAGTAAGCTTTACTTTCTGTTATGCTCTGTTGAAGAGCACAGCTCGTGGTTGGCGGCTCCCAATGCAAACACTCGTAGCACGCAAATTAGATTTTACTTTTATTTTTATTTTTGATGAAGTAGAAGTTCAACATAAATATGACATTTCCTAGTGCATCGCCGTCTTAAAAATACCAATTGCTAACTTAGGAAAATTATTAAAGACGAACTAGTAATGCAAACAAGTTGGATTCTAATTAACAACTATTGCTTTTCTTTGCAGGGTATGTATGTTTTATATCTATGCATATCTCTATCTGTGTGCCGCAACAACTCTGTATGTATCCTCCTCATACACACATATATTTATCTGTGCGTCGCAACAATTTCGTACTCACAATGAAAGTTACTGATATGGTTCACTAAAGATGGCGAACGCAGCAGTGCAGTCAAGCCAAACGAAGAGCACCTGAAAAAATGAATGAAAACAATGCCGCCACCACAAGTTGCGACAGGAACCCAAAATAGTAGAAGGCGATGAAGTGGAAAAATAATAGTAAGAATATAAAAAATATTCACGTGCGACTGCAATATTGACATTATTTATGGCGTAGAGTGTTGAGTATCAAAGTTCGATTAGTTCTTGTCGTGCCGACCCATTGAAGACTTTCTTCAGAAATTGTTTATTGATGGCTTATTTAAAAAAAAAAAATTTATAAATAATTAATAAGAAATCCTTAAATAATATAATAATTAAAATTATACGATAATAATAAAAAAATTAAAAATGTAATAAAGAATTTATATAATTTGCAGAAGTAAAAATAAATTAAAATAAAAAATATATAAAATGATTAAATGTAAACATAAAATATTGCACACATTTAATCGGTTCGTTCTTAAAAGATGGCTCCTTCTGCATGTTGTGGCCGATCTTGGAGACGATCCCTATTTCATTCGAAAGGTTTCACATCTTTCAACAATAATTAATATGCATCAGCGTCTGTTTTTGGCAACAACATTGCGGTTTGCCCCTTCGAAAAGTTCCGGGTTTGACTTAAATAAGCAGCATTTGTAGCCAGTATTGATTTGCTATTTTAATTGGAAGAAAAGTCAACTGGAGTCCATCGAACGCTGAATCTCCGCCGGCCAATAAGTCATGCAGAGAGTGGTTGGAAGTAAAAGTAAAATATAAGTAAAAATGAAATACACAAAAAACAAAAAAAAAATAATAATTAAAAAACATAAAATAAATTAAAAAGTAATATAAAAAATAATATAATATAATAAAAAAAAAAATAAAAAAAATATAAATATAATTAAGAAAAATATAATAACAAAATATTAAAAAACAAACAAACGTAATAAAAAATAAAAAAAAATATAAATAATAAAAATAATAAGAAAAATTATAATAATAATAAGAAGTTATAACAAAACAAAGAAATTATAAACAAAAAGTAGGAAAAAAATAAATAAAAGATATTTAAAAATAATAAAAGAGTATATAAAAAAAGTTTTAAAATAATAAAATATTAAATAATGTATTTTATAAAAAAAAATTAATAAACAATTTATAAAAAATTTAAATTTTATAAAAAATAAATAAAGGAAAGAACAAAAAAATAAATAAGGGAAATGAAAAAAAAAATAACGGAAACTATATAAAAAAATAAATAAGGGAAATTAAAAAAAAAATAACGGAAACTATATTAAAAAACAAATAAAAAAATTTAAAATAAAATTAACTTATGAAAAGGAACTAAAAAAAATTATAAAAAATTATGAAAAAAAATATTAAAAAAATGATAAAAAATAGTAAAAAAAAAATAAAAAAAGAAATATAAAAAAATTATGAAAAAAAAATTGTAAAAGGAAAAATTAAAAAGAAAAAGAAAAAAAAATATATAAAAAAGGAAAAAAAATTTAAAAAAGGATACAAAATATAAAAAAGGAAGAAATATATATAAAAAAATTACAAAAATGTAAAAATAAAGAAAAAGATAAGAAAAGTATAAAAATGCAAAAGGAAAATCTTTAAAAACAATTGTAAAAAAAAAAAAAAAAAAAATAAAAAAAAAAAAAAATAAGAATTATAAAAAAAAATTATAAAAAAAATTAGGAAAAAAGTTATAAATAAATAAAAGAAGTTAAAAAAATTATAGAAAAAAATATTAAAATTCTTTGTATTAAAACCATAAAAAAAATTTAAAAAAAAATTTTATAAAAAAATTATTAAGAAAATTTAAAAAAAGTTTTAAAAAAGCATATAAAGAACAAAAAAAAATATAAAAATATTTATAAAAAAAAATTATAAAAAAATATAAAAATAAAAATAAATAAAAAAATGTAAGAAAAAACTTACAGAAATATAAAAAAATTATAAAAATAAAAAAAACATAAAAAAATAAAAAAATGAACAACAAAGTAATATAGGAAAGATTATAGAAATAGTAAAAAAGAAAGGACCATAAAAATAAAATAAAAAAATTTAAATTATAAAAAAAAATATAAAAAAAATTTAAATTAAAATTATTAAAAATTTAAGAAGAAAAAATCAAAAAATAAATAAAATAATAGTTAAAAAAAAATTATAGAAAAATAAAACACTTTTAAATATAATAAAAATTAAAAAAAAAATTATTGAAACAATAAAAACTCTATTTAAAAAAAAATTATAAAAAAAAAATTGTCTAAGATATTAGCATGGATCCATTTGCGCAAATTATTCTGCCTTACTTATTTAATCTAAATCTTCAATCTTATTTTTTATTATTAGTAATGTTCATAAATTACGATTTGTTGTCATTAATTTTTAAATTGATAGAACTACACAATTGTGCAAATTGAATAACACTTCTTTCTATCTCTTCCAAAGCACTTTGATCTTTTTTGTCGTAAGAAATTAAGAATAAGTCATCCGCAAATTGAAATATTTGTGTATTTTCACTGGAAATATTATATAAATAAATTAAAAAGGATTGATGGAAGACAACTCCCTTGTGGCAAATCATTTTTAACCTCTCTTCTCTAGTTTTAATTTTCTATTTGAAAATAGATTGAAAATCCATTCAATGATTTTGCTTTTGAATCCTTTCCCATACATGACATCTCGTAATTTACTTAAACTGGCACTACTATAAGCATTCTTAATGTCAATTATACATATATAACTTGTTTGTTCGCTAATTTACCCTTCCTATATGCATAATTTCTGTGTGGCACTTTATTATTTCTGTTTATCCCTTTTTCCATCTTATCATTCACCATCATGGTGAGACATTTAACCATAACAGATAGAAATAGGTATAAAATTTCTTATATCATTTAAATCTCTGTTTGTCTTAGGAATTGGAACTAATTTTAAAATTCTCCATTGTTCTTTAATAATATTAAAATTAAAATAATATTCTAAATTCTCTAATAAATTTTTTTAACTTGCTCTGGTAGAAGTTTCAACATTTCAAAAGTTATTCTATCATGATCCCCAACCGATTTTTTTTCTTTTGGAGAGCAATGTTAAACTTTCCAATAAGAATTTTATAATATCTTCTTCACAAAGATTCTTTTGTTGCCCTAAGCCAGATAAAGCTATAACTTTATTGTCGTTGCTGTCTTTCACCTGTAATCTAAAAAATTCTAAGTATTTTTTGTTATCTGCACTTATCCAAAAATTGCTTTTATGTTTACTTCCTTTAACTCTGTTGACGAACTTCCACACTTCGCTCGAATTTGCTCCTAAATTTAAGTCTTAATTTTTCTTTTTTAACTTTCACTTTTACCTTTTTTTAATTCTTTCCACTTAATTACTTGATTCAAGGCTTGTTGAAAATGTTCCAATAAACCTGTGAGTCTTGTTTTCCTTTTTTATCAAATCTATTGTAGACTTTTTTATTTCGTTACAAATTAATACTTCAAGGCCATTTTTTAGCATCCTCATCGGTTATACTTGCAAGTTTCTTTTTTAACATAAAGTATTGTGGTTTCTTTTTTAAATTTGAAACTTCGATAATTATTGGATAATGATGGCTACTTCCATTAACACCTTGATTAGTCATCCACTTTGTACATCGATTGGAATTAGAAAAGGAAAGGTCTAGAGTTCACTTTACTATTCCTTGTCTAGTATTAGTCACAAAAGTATTTGAACATCATTTAGACATCTAAAATAACTTTTTTTTTTTCAAATTTAACATTTTTCCTTTAGCTGTGTTCAATTTGTTACCCCAAACCTTCGCATTGAAGTCACCCAAAAGAAAAACTTTTTCAAATCTTACTAGGAAAGTAAGTCATTAGTCTACTTATTTCTGTTTTGAAATCAGTTACATCAACATTTGGAGCCATGTACACTGAGCAAATAATTAAATTCTCAATAAGACTACACGTTGTGACAATAAAAATTTCATGAATACTGTTGAATTAAATTTTTTAAATTTTTATGTCTTATGCTTAATAGCTATAGCCACACCGTCATAACTATCCAATTCGCTTTTTTTTTTCAAAATGTAAGACGGCTATATCTATTTTGTGATTACTTATAAGGAAATCCAAAAAAAAGTCTTATTCTTCTTCAAACTCTGGTAATTTACTTGTAGTATTTTTATCTGTCGTGTCATTTGAAAGCTTTAGGTTAGACATCCTGTCATTAGCAAATGTTGAGTTAATTTTATGATTTTTGAGACTTTCCCAATTTTTATTTTCGTAACATGGAGTAATTTTAGTGTTATTTTCAACCTTTGGTGTCTTCTTTATTTTATCTAACTTCTACCTTTCTCTTAAAATTTTGTTTAACTATATTATTATATTTTTTTTAAGTTAAAATATGGGTGACAATATTGTCATTATTTTGAATGTCATCATTAAATCCATTTAAAGTAGGAAAGAAGTTTCGCAGCCTTTTAGAACTGAAAATCAATTATTATTCCCTATAACACTTTTATATGTTTCAAAAACTTATTTCTTTGATAACTTTTTTATTGTCATTATTTGTCATTTTTTCGGGTCCCATCGACTAATTCTTTTTTACTGAATTTACTCCAATTAAAGACTCCAAATTATTTAAGATTTCTTCGTCAAAAATTCCAAAGAAATCTGCATTACCAACCCATATGTTTCTATAAAACTTTTAGGTATGAATATTTTAATGACTTTTTCTTTTAATTCATTATTGAAAAGACCATTACTTGCATTTTCCATATCTTGAAAATATACTTCATAAAGGGATCACCCTATTGCTTTACATACATTTCCTAATTTTTCCAAATAAAAAGAGACTATTTTTAATTTTCTTATTATTTTGTTAATTTTGTTATCATGCAAGTCATCTTTGTGATTTTCATTGCAAAGAATTATTCCCATTTCTTGTTTCTGATTTTCTTTGTAGTTTACAAATTCACAAATTATCCATTGCTCTCTATCATCATATTTTCACCCTTTTTTGCATTCCTTCTTTTACGTTTTCTTATTGTTTGTTTTTACTCATAAGTAACGGCTTTATTGCACCGTTATGTAAAAGTGTATCCCTAGACATCAGCATACCTTGTAGAGGTATTTAGTGGCAAAGGAATTTTCCTTTTTAACCCTTTTTGATTGACTTCCTACTCGTGTCTCTTCTCGATGAA
This sequence comes from Neoceratitis asiatica, assembly GCA_030068015.2. NCBI lineage: Eukaryota > Metazoa > Arthropoda > Insecta > Diptera > Tephritidae > Neoceratitis > Neoceratitis asiatica. Next base: position 39,809,902 of record CM061526.1, on the reverse strand, counting down.
GGCAAAAAATGCCCTCATGCATCACTTGCTTCACCTTCACATTCTCATCTGACGCCGAGGCGTCACCCATCCTAGTTCCTTCTAACACTGCCAGAGTCTTACCTTTAAAAGTAGTATTTCCAGTTCTCTGCTTCTGAACTGCTCTTCAACTTTCTTCAATCCACGTTATTTCTCACACTATTAGAGATTCTATAATTTATTAAAATTCACGAATTTAATAATATTTAATCAACAAAAACTAAAAGAGAAATGCTTACACTTCGCCAACACAATCTCAAACCTCATCTCACGTATCCAAGTTTTTTTTTTAAATTAGTTTGTTAAGATAATGTTTTTTGATCCATAAATAGTTTTTAGAGATTTTTTAGTTTTATACACTCTATTAAATCTTATTTATTTTTTAGAAGTTGTGTTTTTCCAGCTTTATTTTAATTTTAAATTTCCCACAAGATTTAAATCGCAACCTTCCTACTTCAATAACACAAACGATCGCTATCACTACACGAATTTACAATTGCACAACAAGTTTTATACTCGTATACAGAAAATGTGTGGAAATTAAACTGAGTCAGTTTCGTTTCGCTGGTGAGCTCTGTTGGAACAAAAGCAGAGCAAAGGCGCAATCTGAAATATATTATATATTTATTAACAATAATCTATTAATATTAATATAAATTTATTTAAAAATACTAAATTTTACTAACTTTTCACCAAAGCAGATGGTATTCGAAACTAAGGAGTATGTTCGAATGTAATTTTCGCAGATACTCCATAATGTAATCCGCTGTAGGTACTCAGGGAGCATTCGGATGTTATACAGAGATGAATTATATGGTCCAGCCCTAGGACATCACAGCGTTAATTGAATCAAATTTGTATGGATTGTGGTTGGTTTTGCATTACTCTATTGGTCGCGTGGAGTATTTATTCCTTGTTGCTTATGGACTTGCGATTATGAATTGAGAAGGTTACAAAATTGTTGTTCTGAATGGTTTTATGCGTGCCATTATTTTTATATATATATATATATATATATTCATATAAAAATTAATATATTGGTCTTATTTCTCAAAAACACTAAACTTTCAATATACATAATTTGTTTCTTAAATTCTTAAATTCAAATTTTAACAAAGTGGGGAATCCCTTTCCCGTAACTTTCTAACTCTGTGAAAATTTCAATCGAGCATCGGCAAAAGTCATTTGGACCTTCTTGTTGTTATAAGTTCTCTGCCAAAGTTAGTATACCATTTCAGATTATGAAAGGTATAAAAAGAGAAGCATAAAATATTCAAATATTAAAATATATAAAATATAAAATTGTGTGAATATAAACCAAGAAATAACAAATTTTTAAAATTAATACAATATATTAAAACTATAAAAAATAATAGAAAAAGGCATGAAATAGTGTTATATAAAAAAAAAACAATTAAATGAAAGTTTCGGCTTGATTTTCTGGAGAAAGCATATCTTCTATTGCGAATTGCTGGTTTCGTCCGCAATATGAATTTTTTTTAATCCTAGTTTAAAGTTGTGATATTTGAAGACATTTTCCTACAGTGGATTCGAACCTTCACCTTGACGGCGAAACTCCTAAATACTTTCGTGATTGTACGACAGCTTAAACACGACGGTGGTGTGATGGTGGAAATTTTTCTTGCCCCTTTGCTGATGATTTTGCTGATGATTTTTAAGAACGATGACCTTTCACAAACCTGTTTAACTCGAAAACAACTACTACCATAACGGTAATTTTAGTTGACTTTAAGAAAACAATCTGTAAAGCGTTCATATTAAAATATAAAATGCAGAAAATTAGAAATTAACGGAGAAATGTCACCTCAAGCTGCGGGCACAAATTGCATCAACCTTCTTCTAACACATTTCGTGGGACAATAAATAAAAATACTTATCACTCATCTAAACTAAACTTTGTGCGAAGTTCGAATGCGAAAACGAATGAAGAAAATTGTTCTAATATAAAACTTTGATAGCAACGATTGACTCACATTACGATAGAACCGACGGTGGCTGGGCTCCTAGTAAAGTAGTTGGGATCATCAATCAAAGCTCCTTCTTCTGGCCGCACGTGTTCTGACAATCCCTGAGCTCCTATATCGGTCGTAAAATGCAAATGAAAAGAGAATAATCAGCAATAACATCACTGTGCCTTACGTTGAAGAAATTTGCGGAGTCGAATGAAAGAAGTTTTGTTTAATATTTTGCTGCTGCATTGCGTTTGAGCTGAACTATTAAACTTCGTGCTGTTTGGCTCAGGGTAATGCAAAAACAACAACAAACGAAATAACATTCTTTTAGTAGCAAGATCAAAAAAAAAAAAAAAAATTATCTACTCTTTATGCGCTTGACAGACAGGGTCAATTGAAGGTACAATTGCACCACCCATAACTCTATACGTTATTGCTGCCGGAGTTGCAGACTGCACATTGGCGCGCACTTTCCGTTCGCAGTGGCAGTGAGTGGCACTTGACGTGCTTTCAACTGTGTACTTACTGGCCTACTTGAGTAGCCGTGCCCGAGTTGATAAGCCGGCAACTCTCCATTAGATAGTTTCCCATTTGACTTTTTGTTACTTTTGTTTTTTGCAATTGTTGTTGTTGTTAATGTTATTTAATTTTTTTGTTTTAAGCGAAAAGAATTTCGATTAGGTACCACGGAGAGGTGGTGTTTTAGAACAAATCATCAGGAATTGTTTGGGTATACAGTGGAGGAATGTTAAATGAGGATGACGAATTTTAATGTACAAAAACTGATAAAAAATAATTATAAGAAAAGTATTACAATAAAATAAAATATAATTTAAATTAAAAAAAATGTATTAAATTAAATTAAAATGAAAAAAAAATTAAATAATATAATACAATATGAAATAAAATAATATAAAATAAAATAATATATAATTACTATTTGTCACAGCTGTTTGTGTACCGACTTTTAAGTGTAATAACACAGTGTATTTAAAACTGCTCTACACTGCCTTATAAACTGTTTTTTTTTAAACTGTAGATCTGCGATACTGTTGAGTTTAGATTTTTTCAACATATTAATTTTTAATATTTTCGTTTTTTACTTTGTTTATTTACCATTCCTTTTATCGCTTTGCCCTAAAAATTTTTTCATAACTACCGCCGTAATATGATAACCACCGCCATAATAAACGAAAACGGAGGAGCAGACTGTCCGAGTATGAAACATATCTCTTCCTCCTCAAAAGAAATGTCCGTTTCCTGATCAGGGAAAAATTCCACTTCCAGCTCTTAAACTTGTAAATTTACCCTCATCTTGTCCGTTGGTTGAGAAACCATCCACTTTTTAGGTGCAAAGGCACTCTGAAGTTTCCTCACATCCTCAACCCCAAACTAGCTTGCAAGTTCTAAAGCATAGTCCCAGGAAGTTGTTTTTGTTTTTGAATTTCCAAATGATCCTATTACATTACGTCAAAATTAAATACTTATGACTAAACTATTCGTTATTTCAGTTTTAAATACGAAAGAAATATACATTTTTCAAATCTTTGTTTCTGTTGAAATATTTGACGTTCTTAATAACTAATTCTGGCACCTGGGACTGTACGTGAGTTTGAAGAATCAAAAAACTAAACAATAAATGCTCGCTGGGTTTATATTATGAAAATGTTAGATGTCTGAGTATCAAATCAACTAATCTTTATTTGAGATATAATCGCTTGAACAGATCCGGCAGGGAGTACCACTTGAGGTTCATTTTTTTTTTTTTTCTTTTTTTTCTTTATTTATTTACGGTCTTCAAGACCTAATTCAAATATCGTTTACAAAAAAAAAATTTTATTGCACATTTAGTGTTTTACAATATAAAAATAGTTTTTCTTTAAACTTATCAATATTTTCGCAGTCTTTTATTGCGGTAGGTAGTTCATTATACATTTTATAACCTATATATTCTAAAGTTTTCTTTGCAAATTCAGTTCTTACTCTAGGCAGTCTTATATTATTACAACTTCTAGTTGCATAGTTGTGAGTCTCATTATTTAATTGTATTCTATAACTTAGGTACTTCGGTAACATTCCTAGTTTTACATTATGTATGAATTTCAATGTAAAGAAACTTATTGATTGCTTTATACTAAGCCAGTTTAACGAGTTTAGCATAGTAATTTTTGGTGTTCTTGGGGAACATTTTAAAATTAATCTCATTGCCTTGTTTTGCTGTATTTGTAGTTTCTTTATTTGAGTATCATTCGCCAATAGCAGGATTGTAGGACAGTACATAAAGTGCGGTTCAATAATTGCTCGATATACTAATAATTTGTGACGCTGACTAATGTGTTTACATGTTCTGTACATAAAGCCTATCTTTCTTGCAATTTTATTTTCTAAGTAATTTATATGTTCACCAAAAGTTAAGCTTTCATCAATTAATACTCCTAAATACTTAATTTTGTCGACTTTTTGAAGTTCATCGTTTTTTATCCTTAGACCAATGTTGCTTAGATGATTGTTGCCCGTATTGCTGCGGTTTTTGCAAATTATCATAAACTTTGTTTTATCCACATTTAATTTTAACTTTCTGATGCATAGCCATCTATATAGCGAGTCTAAATCTTCTTGCATTTTCAACATTGCATCATATGCATTCGTTTCACTGATGGTAACCAATGCATCATCCGCAAACAGCCGTATTTTACAATGTCTGAAACATTTCTTAATATCATTGATGTAGATTGTAAATAATATTGGGGCCAGCACAGAACCTTGTGGTAATCCAATGTTTACATCAACGACGGATGAAACTGCACTTCCAATAATCGTCCTCTGTTTCCTATCGCTCAAATAACTTCGGAACCATTCAAAAGCTGTTCCACGGATACCAAGCTTAAATATTACGCTCAACAGTTCTCCTCTATCAACAGTTTCAAATGCCCGTTTTAAATCCAAGAATACGGAAACCACAACTTTTTTTCAGCGATGTCTACTTTCCATTCCGCAATTACCATGTTCAGTGCTGTTTCGCATGAATGACTCTTTCTGAACCCTGATTGTTCAGGTATTAGCACATTATGTTTGTCTAGGTGAGCTACCAGTTGATTTTTCACCACAGTTTCCATAATTTTTTCATCTACAGGTAAGGTGTTTATCGGACGGAGCTCCTCTGGTTTAACTGTATTTTTAACTTTTTCCACAGGTACTATTGTGGATATTTTCCAGCAAATAGGTACAATGCCACTGTTTAGAGACTCGTTTATTATATCTTTATACAAGTGCGCAATGTATGTCATGGCATCTTTAAACACACCTTCCGACAGAAGCTTTTTCCCGCCATATTTATTTTTAAACGCTTTAGTGATCCTTATTATATCATCTAGCTCTATGTTTATAAATTTAAAAGTCTCAATTGCATTAATTGAGTCGAATTCAGTTGCATTAGGTATTTTTTCAATGCTGTCATTGATTTCAACTATACTTTGTACAAAAAACTGGTTTAGGAGATTGGCTATATCATATTCAGTCTCAATACATTGACCATTGATTACTATTTTGGCAATATCTTTTTTATTATTTGTCAACTCCGCGGTGTCTTTCAGACACTTCCACATCTGTTTCATGTCTCCTTTATTTCTTGTGACTCGATCTTCCATGAATTTCTTCTTTTTATATTTAATTTTTCTCTTATATATTTTTTTAATGGCAATATAATCATCCCAATAGCCCGTGTTTCTTGCAATATTATAGAGGTCAAGTTTCCTTTTATTAAGTACTGTTAACTCATGATCATACCATTTGTTCCTGAGTTGCTTCCTAATTCTCTTCTCATATGTTAGTCTTTGCATGGCTTCGTTTAGTATATCGTTCACAACTTGAACTTTATTTTCTACTTCAGCACTAAGCACCAAACTCAGATCAATTGATCGCAACAGGTTTAGTAGATTTTCTGCACTGTAATACTCCCAACAAACATTATTATAATATTCTCTCATTTTGCAATATTTTGTTGTAGGCACTTCAAAATGGATAGTCTCATGATCTGAGATTCTATATTCACCTAAATGTTCAGTTTTAATTTCATCATTATTGCTGAATAACAAATCAATTTTTGTAGTTGAGTGCTCTGTTATTCTAGTATTAAAGGTAATTCTCTGTATCATAGCCATCTGGGCAAATGTATTTGCTAGCTGGTTAGAATATGTTGACGATATGTTCATATTAATATTGAAATCTCCGATTATTATATTATTGATTGATTCCTTGAGGTGCTCAGTGATGATATCATTTAAATATGTAATAAATTCAGCATCACTGCTACTTGGTGAATGGTAAAGTACACCAATTTGCCATTTTAATGCGCATTTTTTAATTTTTATAATAATGCACCATATATTCATATTAAAATCTTTATTGCAGACTACCTTAAATTGTAAATTTTCGTGTATATACATTAGGACACCACCAGTATGCCTGCTGTGGGAATCGCATCGAATCAATTTGTAGGTCATAATATCTAGCTCGGAATCCATTATTAAATACGTTGTGCATGTTTCCGCGCATAATACTATGTGTGGTTTTTTTATTTCCATAAGTCGTTCTAATTCAGCTTTATTTGCAATTATACTATTAATATTAAGATATATACACCTCAAGTTATGCACGTTTGTGCTTTTATTTGTATAGTTTTTCGACCTTTGTTTGTTGTTTGCACCTTCCGCTCTTGGTTGCTAGTACCCAATCTTCCTTTTTTTTGCAGCTAGCTTCTGCTGATATACAGGACAGTTTCTATCCCTGGAATCGTGGTTCTCATCTAGTCCCAAATTTAGCTCCTTATTCGTCCTCATACAATTAATGCATTTATTTATAGCATCTTTATTGCATACTGCATATTTATGCTCACCTAAGCATTTAGTGCATACTTCTTTTTCTATGCAATCAATCGCTTTATGATTAAAGCTCTTGCATTTAAAGCAACACAAAACTTGTACTGCGTCAAATATTCTACAACGATCCCAACCAACATTGAGCCTCTCTTCAGCTAATATCTTTGCGAACGCTTCTATATCAACTTCTAGAATCGCATTATAGAATATTTTGTCGCCCTTTTTAACTTCATATTGCATCTTTGTTCGTATCGGTTTATATAGCTTTTTCTCATATTCTTCCCCAGTCAGATTTATCAGTATATCTTCAGCTTACATACTCCTTTAAACGTATTGTTTCAACGATAAAATATTCTGATTCAATTATAGCCTTGGGAAATTTTAATTTACCTTGTATCTCATGGAAACAATTCGATGATAACATTATTCCAGTTTGTAGTCGACCATGTTTTACAGAGTTCTTAGAGGAAATGTCTGAGCTTTTTCATAAAATCCTGGATTAAGTATATGTTGACAATATTTTCGGTGTGATCCTATTGTTCTATCTTTTGAAATCGTAGACAGCCTTCCGGTTGATAATACGTTATGCATATCTGTTTCGAGTTCTGGCTTGAAATTTGCGAAAGCTAACCTGAAAAATTGAAAGCTTTAAAGAGCTTGAAGGAACTCAGACGATCTTGGCACGATTCCACCATGCTTTCTTAGATATTGTGCTGAAAACTTGTACAGCCTTTAATGAACATCCTCAATGCATCTCCAAAACAAGGTATTTTCCCTTTGATATGGAAAAGATCGTTTAAAATTCTACTCAAGAATAGTGGAAGATCTTCGATTAAAAATTAAAGAAGGTTACAAAAGATATCTGCTAAACATAAACATTTCGCCATTTTCACTACTAAACAAATAAAATTTTCTGTTTCCTCAATTTCCAGTTCCAAACATGAGTTTTGCAGGAAGATATCAGAGTTTTGGTTCGGTTTCGTGGAACCCTAATCATAAAGGGCATACTGTAAAAAAAAGTTGTTCATTCTATGAGGAAAGGTTTAAAAGATGTAATTAAAAATGAAAATAAACATACATGACGGTGACTACAGTAAGAAAACTTTTTTTGTATGTAAGATGAAGTAAACAAAGACTTCTTAATTAAATAAACATATGAAATTAGTTGCAGTTCCAGTTGAGAAAAATTACTTTTATATTTTTCATATTTTTGAACGTGTTCGCTATTCGAACATTGATAATACCAAATGACGCTGACTTCTGTCCAGCAGTGTACATATAAACGATTCTTATTTCATTGAAATTCTACGTACTATATGACACCCATAAGGCGTTTGCCATGCAATTTATCTGCGTTGTCAGAACTTTGAGTTGATTTCATTTCATGTCATTCTTGTTGATTTTTGCTTTATTTTGTGCTGCAACTTCTGATTTTGATGAAGCTTTTAATTTTCATTGAAAATTACTTAATTTTGTAGATAGAAATGAAAAGAATGAAATGAAATTTTGTGGCAAATATTATTTTATGACATTTCCACTATATGATATGGTTTGTGCATTAGCCTACATATGTAGATACATATAAACAAGCACATGAAGCGTGTTCCTTTAACAATTTATTTCGTTTGTCTGCATTATCCTGTCGCCATTATACTAAGTTAACTATGTTTTATATCTCTCTTTAGCATTTTCATTTAAACTCTTACGACTCGATTAATTGTATTTGTCCTTGATAGATTGCAATCGAAACACTATAAAAATTGTAATTAATTACTTACTAATGGCAATGAAAACCTATGACTTCATTTTCATTATTACATAATTTATTTTTATTAATTTTAACTGTGTTAATTTGTTATTGAATTGAATTGAATAGAGGTAATGAGTTAATGTCCATTATTCTTGTTACCGTTAATTGGGGAAAATGGTTAATTATTAATGTTTAATTCTGCTAAAAGAAATAAGTTGTTCAATATAGTAGGGAAAGTTTGTAAGCAACATGTGTATAAATTTTAAAAACAACTCTACACATTTTTTATTAGCAGGATAGTTTTCAAAAAGAATGAAAGAATGGAAGTTTTAAAAAAGATCGGAAACGAAACTGAAAAAAGCTCAATTCGTAATATACTGTGCGTATATCTCCTCTTTTTTATGCCACGGAATTGAGTTTTCCCGTTCAGACATTCGGAATTCAGGTTATTCAGACATGTAATTAGGTTTTTCTTTATTCACTGCGTTTTTGATTCCAATACCTGATAGCTAGACACTTCATATATGTAGTCCCTAAATTTGTTCGGTATGAGGCCAAGGAGGGTCCGAGCAAGTTCTTATGAGGCCATACATACCAAATCAACGAGGGTTAAACGCACTCTGAGACGTAGCTATTAAGAAAGTGTTCCCAGTTTCCGAAGTAATTTCTATTAGGAAGAGGTGGACTCGCTGCTATGATTTCCGTAAGACAATAACACTTACTGTTCCATGAGGCATTTACAATCCTTAGTTCTCTCAGCATTGCCATGAAAACTCCTTTCGTTTTCACAATTCTCATTCACCTGTGAGTTCTGATTAAGATTTTTCGTTTAGAATTCATACAGTGAGGTTTAGGTTTTGTCTGAGATTTACGGTCGGGTTACGTAAAAATGTTTGGATCACATACTCTTACAGAACCTGAAGAGCTAATGAAAATTGTATTTAGCCATATTTGCGGCCTTGTAACCGTTAGTAAGCTCTGAGTTGACTAAACACTGGTGTAGCCTCAGAAGGCACCTTCAATAGGCATCAAAATGGACCCGTGTTATATGAAATCCCAAACAGGATCATACCTAGAGGTCGCTTATTATCGTTTGCACTATCGATACGAATTTACTCTTTTCAGTCGTAAACCGCTGTTAAAACAAACTGTTCCCAAAAATTTTATCAGACTTCAATGTATAGATATTGATCAATTTCCAAATCGATTTTGGGGCAAAACGGAGTTTCCCAATATTTAGGAGAAATATATTGCGTTAAAGGTAACGAAAGATAAGCATAAATCTAAAAAAAATTTGTTAAGGCACCGTCATCTTCATTTTAATTTCGTTCATAGTTTATCGATGGTTTGCAAAAACTCGCTCACTATCGAAAGTGTCTCACTATCGGTAGTTTCAAACCTCTAACCATATATCATTTACCTAGTCTAACTGGCAGGGCAGAACAGAAAATTCATGTATTGTGATAATGGAACCAAACTTCTTGTCCACAGAACTAGGTACATTTACATACGTATTTGTTTATATTATGTGTTTGTGTATTACTACTTTCACACGAAGAGCAATCGGCCATTTGTTTCGAAGTGTGAAATGAGGCCGATTCTGTGGCTGACTTCCAGTTGTTTACTAGAGCAAATGCCACATTGTCCTGTCGTGTCTATTCGTGGAAAACAGCTGCACTTACCCGCTTCCTCCATGCATAAAACACTACGAAACGCATACAAATACAAAAAACATATACTCACATAAAATAGATAACTTTATACACTTCTCACTTCCTACATGTTCCGCTCTTTAGGCTTTACTGGCTTTACTGCCGACTACTTATTTTCCTCACACTCTCTCTGTGGTTCACATACATATACCCGTATGCGAGTATATATTCATGTGTCTTGACAGGAAGTTCAATGCTCTTCTGCTATTTTATTAGGATACTAGTGCAAACAACTAACTTAGTATTTGCATGCATGCAATGGAAACTGACATTGCAACAGTACCCGCCTGAAAGTTGAAATACAAACAAAAAATGTATTATGCGATTAATTGTTGGACAGAAAGTCAGCAAAATATCATTTATATTTTACTTTTTAGCTTATGTTGTACAAAAAATTATCAAAATATTCTTAAATAGAAGTTTGGACTGAGAAGATAGATGACCATTTAGTGCTAGCCCTCTCCTGGTGAGTTCAGTTCTTATTATACTATTGTTTAGAAATTTGGAAGTAGACAAGATCTGCACAGACGGTTTCAGTACTTTGAGAAAAGTTTGCTGCTGATGAATAACTTGAGGTTGTAAAAACACAATTGAAAGATTGAAAAGGTTTAATAAAATTATCAGTTGAAATATGTTTGAAAGGATTACCACCTGCTGAATTTTTTTCTGAATTTTTTTTTTTGATGAAATAGTTAAACAATTATGAAAATAAGTACAAAATGAAAAATAAAATAAAAATTACCGAAAATTTTGTGCCAAAGGTTGTACATGTTGTACATATTTATTAAAAAAGAACATTGAAATTCAAATTTAAAATTTTTATTTTTCCAAAGTCATAAATTTTGTTCATCTTCTGCTTCGGTACTATGTTTTTTACGACCACATTAACAGATTGTCAATTGGAAGAAATTCTTTGTGCCAGTACCTGATCCCAGCTTTGTATTTCATTTCGAAAACTTGTGCGGTCTTAAAATTTTGACAGCATAAGAGTGAATAGTCCGACAATAAATTGCGTATAAAAAAACAAATTTTGAACATTCCCTTTTTTCTTGAGACAGAATTTCCAATTGGGACTCTTTACACTGTAAAGAATTACAACGAGCACACTTGAATAAATGCAAGCATATCAAGTGCATTTCGGCCGGAAATCGCCTCAGCGGTTACAAAGCACCAAAGATATATAGATATATGTATATATTTAGAGCAGTCATATCATAAATACAATAATACGTGTGTGGATTTGTACAGACTATATAGTACCTACAATAGTAGCAATTGATGCATTTCACTTCTATTTTATGCCTATCCCAAGTATACACATTGTTATTTACAAAACACCATATTCCATAGATGTGTATAAGTATATACACACCTCCAAATAGTCATCAAATAGAGCTTAAAAAATACAAAAAACTGTGATCACAAAAAAGCGGAGTTAAACCAAAAAAAAAAAAAAAGAAGCCATGTGATCCAACTGACCTCTTGCCATTTCTCTAAGCTCTCGTTGTCTCTTCACTTGCCACGCTACATTGTAGGTATATGTGTTCATGTAAGTCAAACTCTCCTGCTATTCCCCACATATTATTTGATACTTAAATACGTCTTTATATGAGTGTATGTTATGTATATGAAGTACTCGTAGCTTAGCTATAAAGCCTTTTTCATTCACATCCTCCTTCGCTCTTCCTTCCTCGCTCGTTGGCTCGCAAACTTTCCAATGTTGCTACATTTTTATTGATAAATATTGATTTCTCTTTTCCTGGTGGAATAATAAAGTAGCTAAAATGCTAGTCCACTGAAAAGTGCTGCTGATTTTGTGTAGATTTACAATTCAAGGCACTATAACCGGAAAGCAAATGCTTTCTAAAATGACAAAAAAAAAATCTATAAAAAAAGAAACAAAATTACAACAACTGCAAAAACATTTCATATGTAAAAATGTAATAAAATTAAGATTTACACAATTTACTGTTGATCCTTTAGTTGCAAAACGGGATATGACTATTATTTCACGCATTTTTTGTTATGAGAATCTATAAATTTTTCTTTAGTTGTAAACTTATTTATTTCTATTAAAATTTTTATTCTCAGACTGTTCTGAAAATACAAGTTAACTCATTCTTCAGAACTTAGAACTTTTGATTCCGGTATTTAGTTGACATTATGGCTCATAAGCTTACTTAACTTATTTAAAAATTGTACAAAATCAAGAGATCAACATTAAATATATTTATAAAACTTTAATATTCTTTATTTTCTTGTTTGTGTTTTCCATTTTTACTAAGCACTTGAGTTAATCATAGAAAGTGAAAAGTTATTAAATTACAATAGTGACCGCTACTTCATACTTTCTAAAGCAATCAACGTAGTTTAAGATTACAAAGCTTAATGCAATAACAGTAAAATCAACTAAAGATACTTTCATATATTTTCAAGTCTCAGTAGATTAACTACAACGCAGTAATGAGGCTTTAAATGAAAATGAACTTAAAAACAAGAAAGAGGGGCTGTCTTCATGCCATGCCGAAGGTTTTATACCTATCATGTATGTTACATGCCAAATTTATTCCCTCTTCGAGATGCTTTTTTTGATACAAAACCGCATATCAGAACACGTCGGTTATATGGGTGATATAGTCTTCCGATTTTTATGATTTTCAGTACCAATATTTATTTAAAGCTATATGTGTAGGATACGCTGAAGTGCTATTTTGACGGAGTTTTGACCAAAGTTTCATATCAACAAATCGGTGTAGGGAGCTATATGTTACAATCAGCTGATTGCGACCATCATCCGATGCGCAATTTATTATGTATGTTTAGAAACACGCTTAAATGTACCAGTGAATCTGCATACCAAGTTTGGTTGAAATATCTCAAAAACCGAGGGACGGACATAGCTGTATCATCTCAGCTTGTCAGTCTGATACGATTGGTGTACATTTTGGTGGACCTATCTCTTCTCCGTTTGGTACTTGCATCCTTCGTCCTAAAGTTTTGATATATGCCAAACTTAACTGTCAAACGTAACATATTTCACGTTCAACCTCAAATGTCGCTGTCGTAAGTGAGAGTGTTGCCGAAGACAAGAATGTGTCTATTTTTCGACGTTCACAAGAGCTGGGACGGCATATTATGGCATATTTTGCACTTGGACTTACAAATACATCCATGTAAATTACAACTCACACAACAACTGAAGCCAGCTGATCATTTACAACACCGTAGTTACGTCGATTGTGTGTTTGAACAACAAGCAGTGGACCGTGATTTTTCCAACAAAATGTTCTTCAGCGACGAGGCACATTTCTCACTCGGTGCATACGTAAATAAACTAAATTGTCGAATTTTAGGATTCATGAATACTCAAATAAATAAAGAGGGGCCATAACATCCGAAAAAAAAAAACTTACTGTCTGGCGCGCTTTGGTCCGTAAGTGCGATTGGGCCTAATTTCTTTGAAAACGATAACGGCGAGACTGCCACTGTCAACTCGGTGCGTTATGTTCGTATGATAACTGACTTTTTTTTGCCCGCCAATGAAGGACACGACGTGGACAATGCTTGGTTCCAACAAGATGGGGCCATATGCCACACAACACGAGCGAATATGACTTTAGCGAGAGAATTTTTGCGGCCGCGTAATCTCTCGTCTTGGCGAAGTCAATTGGCCACCAAGATAGTGCGATTTGACTCACTGTGGTACTACGCGAAAGACCATGTTTATGCGGATAAACACTTAACTCTTGAGCACTTGAAAAACAACATTCGTCAAGTTATGACTGAGGTACCGCTCAATATGTGCCCAAGAGTGTTCGAAAATTACGTCAAACGGATCCAAGTTCACAAGGCGGTCATTTGAATGATGTAGTGTTTCATATATAAAGCCAATGTCCAAACTTCTTAATAAAAAATGAATTTCATGAAAAAAATTATTTTTAAATGCATTTCATTTACTTAGTAGGGACATAAATACTGTTACAAACATTTTATGTTATAAAATAAAAAATAATGAATGTTTTTGGACCAATTTTTTTTACATATTTATTGATATATATTGTATACAAAAAAGCAGTATTCATTCGAAATGCCCGCCTTTGGCCTTCACGCACGCCTTCAGTCGGACTGGCCAATCATCAATAGCCGCACGCACCTCCTCCATTGGGAAATTGGCCACAGCACGAATCAAAGATGTCTTAAGAGAATCAATGTTGGGGTATCTTTTGTGGCAAACCTAAATCTAAAACTGTCCACAATTTGTATTCCAGCGGGTTCAAATCAGGACTGCCAGAGGGCCACTCTTCAGAGGAAATGAATGCTGGTAAATTTTTTTGGAGCCAGATTTGGGTTATTTTAGCTTTATGGGCCGGCGCAAAGTCTTGCTGAAAAGTCCATGATTGGTTTTGGAACATGGAATTGTTAAGTGGTCTTACAACAGCTACCAAAACGGTTTCTAGGTAAACTTTGGCCGATGTTTTGACCCCTTGTTCGTAAAAATGCATGTCAGGTACCCCATCATAGAGACACCCCACCAAACCATGACTTAAGCCTTTTTCGACCCGTGGAATCAGTTCAGATGCTTCCTAAGATGACCGTGCATACACCCTATCATTTTTTTAATTAAATTTTTCCTGCACGGTAAACAATTTTTCATCGGGAAACAAGATTTTTCTTTGCAATATATCACCGTGCTTCACCAAAATACCTTTGCATTTTACCACCCTATTTTTTTCAAAGCTGCAGTCAACAAAGCCCGGTATGGCTTTTGAAAGCCCCAAGTCCTAAGTCTTTTTTAATAATTCGACTCATGGACTTTTGCGAAACATTCATCTCCTGGGCCATGATTTTCTGTTTTCGGAGCGGATTTCGCAGAATTCTTGATTTGACAGCTTTGATGACTTGCGGCGTTCCAACTGTGCCGGTAGACGAACATGCGACTAATGCCGAGCGGACGGAGTGTTTTGAAAATATCACCTTTTCTCATTTCACACTTAAAAAGCGCTATAACAGCGATACGGTTTTCACTATCTTACCGTTCCATGCTGAAAACACACAATTTAGAATTCCCGATACAGACCAACGCTTTACAGGTTATAAATATTTTATAAATCATATGGGAATTATGTGGTGAGCAATGCGTATGTTTAATGTTGTAAATCATGAATAATAATAATATGTAGAATAAGGAAAAATAAAAAAGAACACAAATAAACAGGAAAAAGAAAAAAGAAGAAGAATGGAAAATAAGATCATAAAAATTAAGAGAATAAGAAAGAAAATTAAAAAATAAGATTGAAAAAATTACACGAAAACGTCAGTATAAACGTAAAGTATAAGAGAAAGAAGTCCAAAAGTAGAACCAGCGTTAAAAGCAGAATATGAAAATGATTTTTTATACTTCAAGTATTTTTGTTGTTGTTGTTGATCTGAAAAATGTTACTTGGGAAATGAGTGTAAATATGACACCTGACAAATGGGCGCAGAGCAGTCTGCTCATAACGATGCATCCTAAACTTTAAATGGTACCTTTTCAGTTACACATATACCAATACTTGAATACACACCTATACATCCGTACTTACACACACAAAAAGCTTGAACTGTCGAATTCGCTTTGAAACAAAAACGTCAACATCAGCGCCACCACATCACATCACAACACAGCCCACCACATCAAGTCATCAGGGAAATTCACTGTAAACATACATTTAGAGTGAAGTTGAAAAGAGCTGTAGAAGCCGCTCAAAAAAGTGAAATAATAACAAAAACGAAAAAAAAGCTGCTAAAGAGTGTGATTTGGGGTTGGCGAGGGGTTTTAAAAGTGAGGAACAAATTTAGATTTCCATAGAGCGAGCTATAATTTTTGCTTTAACACACACCTCCTCTCTTCCGATTCACACTCTTCGCATGACTTTGTTACTGGGCGCATGTTGTGCAAATTACGCCAGAAAATATGCTGCGAAATTTGTGCGAAGAGGCAAAAAGCGGAATCTGCGAAATCATCTCAAGGAATTCGTGTTCCAATTTATTCACATAATCACCTCGTATCCCTTCACTTTTCGCAGTGCTCTCTTTCGACAGTATTTGTAGATGTAGTATTTGGTATTTGTTGAGAAGCGACCCAACAATTTCAATGTAGACATGGTCTTAAATTACTCTGCGACTGCGGCAGGAACATTCATCTTGTTAGCTGGCGCATCAAAAGCAATTTTTAGAAATTCGTAGCATAACTTTGTTCTCAACCCCCTCATTTGGCTGAGCTCCGACTGAGCAGGTATATGCACTCTTAATGCTAGAAAATGTCGTCATTATACACTTGTTGGTTCACTAGCCAAAGCTTGTGGGGTTATAATTGAAGATTTCGATGCAGCGCAGCATTGCTAGCAGGGGTAGCGACAGGCGGAAGGACGTAAGGAATGCGCCAGCCACCTCATTGTTGTTGTGTTGCTGTGAGTTGATTGTTGTCTCAAGTGCCTGGTGTGGAATGATGTTTAAGCACTGCGCCCTGTCGTTCTTGATGCTCGGTGCGTGAGTGTGGGTTAAAGAATACCCTGCAGTGATAGATAAGTATTCAAATATTCTGGTAAAATACTAGTATTTTAAGGAGGAAATCAAGCCAATTCCTTATTTGTATAGTAATTCAATAATAACGTGCATAATACTTAATTTCACCACCACGCTATTCTTACATTTTTGTTATTTTCAACACACCACATCTGAGTTTCACATCCATATAAGCTCTGTTGAAGTGCATTGTATCGTTGCTCTCTACATCGTCACTATACTCGAGTGGTTAGAAGTTATCACTGCAGTGTGTAAGATTCATGGTTCGAATCTCGCTGCAAACAAATTATTATTTTTATTTTTTACTTTTGGTGAAGTAGAAATTCAACACACATATAAAAGTTCGAGGTTCGAAATATAAAAGTGGAAGATGAACTAATTCAAAAATGCAAACTAGTTAAATTCTGATTAAAAACTAGTATTTTTCTCTAAAGGGTGTAGCATATTTTCACATATTGACCATTGTAAGCTTATCCACTTTCAGCACCACCTTAATTTTTTTCTTGTTTTTTTTTTCGCAATATTGTTGCCGTTGTTATTTTATTATTGTTGTAAATTTTGCTGACACTTTTGTGTTGGCAACTCATGGCAATTCAAGGCAAACTATGTCATCTTATTTTTGATTGCTGTCTGTAAATTGACCGTAAAATGTTCTTTGGCATAGATTCTCTAAATTGAAATAGATTGAAATCGAATTTGAAAACAACAACAACCACAGTCTTCAGGTCAGTCACTCACTCACTTAGTCTTATCTTCTGACATTTTATGTTTCCGTCTATGTATTTTATATATTTAAAAGAAATCCTTTAAGAAATTCAGCAAGAACTGGAAAGAGAGACAATTCTCCTGTGACCCAGAAAAATGTCCCGATTGGACAACAAGCGTGCACGAATTATCAATCGAGAACGAAGTAATATGCATTCCATCCCTAAGTAACATACAACGATTTTTGAAAATTGGTATCCCATAACTCCCCAAATATCAGAGAAGATTAAAGCGAATATGAAAAAGGTTACATTCCATATTTTCGAATATTCTACAACCGTGAGCTTTGGAATTGGAAATAAAAAAATTTAAGTTTTTTTTGATCATTTGAAAAAAAAGTTTGGATCTCTATATATAGAAATAAGTTCACGTTTTTGTTGTTTATAGTTCGGCTACACAAAATTGAACCAAAACTGTTGCCATCTGTTCTGAAATTGTTTATATACCATAGAAAGCCTTCTTGTGTAAGTGTGTCTATGACTGAACTCAAAATGTCTGAACCGAAATTAATGAACGGTTTTGATGAAAAGTGGCTCGAGAATGATTTAGTTTTATAATTCGCAGAGCTATTACCTGTTCTGAAATATTTTTGAAATAGTGATAAAATAAATTAAATTTTAAATATTGGATCAAATTGAAGAGATTAAAAAAGGCTTAATTAAAAAAAATTGCGAACA
Organism: Neoceratitis asiatica; assembly: GCA_030068015.2. Lineage (NCBI taxonomy): Eukaryota > Metazoa > Arthropoda > Insecta > Diptera > Tephritidae > Neoceratitis > Neoceratitis asiatica. The sequence goes on along the minus strand of CM061526.1, from coordinate 39,791,566 downwards.
GCGTTGCAACCTGTTATATTATACATTATACATTACACGATATCCATCGGAATAAAATGCTTTCTAAAGTTTAAACGTAGATTCATTCGGGAATGCACTGATAAAGTAAAACTACATTTTTGGCAAAAATAAACAAAAATTATGAAATAAGACAAATGATTTAAATTTTAATATAAAAAATTAAGATTTTCAACATTTTCAATATTTTCTTGGTGTAGCGAAATGCTAGTAATAAATAAAATTTAAGAAAAAAAACAGATACGCAAAAATATGATGGGAGAAAAAATTCAAGAAATACAAAATTAAAGAAAATGTAAAAGAAGGGAAGAAAAAAAAATCAGAGGAAGGAAGTAAACATAAAAGTTAAAAACATAAAAATAAAACAAAAGAAAAAAAATATTTAAAAAAATGAAAAATAATAAGGGAAAAGAATACAATAAAAAAAGAAGCTAAGCAAGAATAAAAAAAAGAAATAAAAAGTAGGAGAAAAATATTCAAAATGATATCAGAAGTAAAATTTGAAGAGAAAATACAAATGAAAAAGTTTAAAAAGATAAAGCAAAGAAGTAAAAGATATGGCCAAAGCATAAATAAATATAAACAGAGCTAAAATAAATTAAGGAAAGAGGAAGAAAAAGTAAGAATATCTACTGTGAAGTAAAATAGAGAAGAGAAAAATAAAAATATTAATTCCTATCATGGGTGGCGTCGTCGGTTTTTAGTCGACATCACCTCGTTTCTGCTGTTGCCGAAAAGTTTTGTAATCGATGAAATAAATGTCATTTGTCAATTGGGCGTTAGATTTAGCGTCATTTACCGTCGACGAGGACAACGACGACGCGATTGACAACAGCTAAAAGTATCAATATCTGCCAATAGTTATCGATAAAACCTACGCAATAGCAAATTTGTCACGTCATCGGCATAAAGTGACCAACCTATCACCCCTGTCAAGTAATTTATATGTGATTCGCCAGATTCACTAATTCTTAATGGATAATTATAACTTTAACTTAAACTTTTTTATTCAATTCCTATTTGACTTTTTAATTCCAATTACCTTCTGAGAATACAAATAATGAAAAGTTATAGAAAAGCATAAGTGAAAAAAATTATATAAATGAGTAACAAACAAAATCAGTGAATATAAAAGAAAAAATAAAATATGTGAAAGAAGGGAACAAAAAAAAAAAATAGAAACTAGAAGAAGAAAAATTTGAAGATATCGAGAGGAAAATTGAAAAAATATGTTTTTTAAGAAGAAAGAAAAAATGTATGGAAACATAGAATGAAGAAAAGAAAAAGGAAGAGAAGTAGAAGAAGAGGACGGAAGATAAAATCCGAATCATTTTATTAATTTGATCGGAATATTTTAGTTATTTCTAAATTGATTTTTTCAACTTGTGATAATTGAGGTTTAAATGTTAATACTATAATTGGAGTAAACTAAGACAGAAATGATAGAAAGAATTATAAATTAAAAAAAGATTGCGTAAAATGACTAGCTATTTTATTTAGTGAAGAAGAAGAAGTTAGACTTCTTCGAAATTCAAACTAATTTTGTGAAAAAACTCCAACTGTAATTATTTTCCCTGAATATTTTTTGCAAAAATTTCTTGCAGGTCCGTGTTTTGATCATTTCAACTGCTGCTCTTGGTCATACATTTATTGGCTGTACAGCAGACAACAAAACATCACATTTGTATTTTGCAATTCAATTGCAAAATTAATAACCATGCACTGCAAATTAAGGATACCATGCAGTTGAATATCGGATTTTCAAGAATGTTTTTGAAGCTTTTTTATTTTGAAAGTCTTGAAAAAAATTAAATTGATATTTTTTAAATCTAGACATTTCTCACCTCATTTTTATTTTTAATTGCCCTAAAATCCATTTCTCAGGAAATGCATTCTTCAGTTTCTAAGACAATCGAATTCCATTTTTCGTGCCAACAAATTTCAAAACTATAGAAAAATGTACAGAAAAACCTTTTAGGAGTTCTATATAATAATTTGTATATGTATTGTTATAAATTACATACATGTACATAGAAATTATACACCAAATAAATGCATTAAAATTATTATAAAGTGATGATCAATTTTCTTTAGCAACAATCAGAGCCGATTGTTTGTTGGAAGGTATCAATTTTATACATTTCTCGGTGCTCGATGGAGCGATTGAGAGAATAAGTATTGAATATGTACATATATACATATGTATATGTGTATGTAGTACAAAGATTTTTATGAGTTTGTGGATTTGTGTTAGCTTCATTGTTGCAGCTCTATTACAACAGTTGCATGTACATATGTACATATGTACAAGTATGTTATCTCACCCGCTCCCAAATGCATTAAAATGTCATTGCTGCGCCAACAAACCCATAAAGTATTAAATTTATGATAGTACAACCGAGTTACGATGGGTCGGTCGGCCGGTTGATCGCCAGCGAGGCCGCCAGCAACTCATAATCAAATATGCACCTATACGCTAACAAACAAACAAATATAAGTGTTCATAATTTTTTAAAATTCTTTACGCAGTTTTTCCAGTAAGCTCGATAAATGATAAACATCTACTGGGCAGATTGGTTTTTTGGGTGCTCTGTATGTAGCGCTAAGTGCTTTCATACGTAGGTTTTATTTGTAAATTCTTAAATTTATAATTTTCATGTTATATGTTCGTCCAAATTCTTTTCTAGTGCTGGCACTGTTTTTTTTTTCAAATTATTTCATTGACTCTCTTCAGAAACTAACAATAATTTCGAAAATGTTAAAGTTAATTCTTATACCTAATATAAGTTAACTAATACCACATCATCGAATAACAAAGTAAGCAAAGCACAATAAATTCCAAATATTATATAGTTTTAACAAGGAATATGTTCATATAGACATCATTAGGGATAACAAACACTCACAGTTAACACACAATTTTACAGGATATTAACTGCCATATAGATATAACTGCCATGTGGGACAATTAAATGTAGAAGAGCCATTTATCGCAGTTCAAACGTAAATCCTCTTTCTTTGATCGCGTAGGGTAGTCCTGCTATATTAAACTTTAGCTAGGATGTTTGGATGGTTGGTTAGATTACCTTAATGAGTAATCTTTAATCTGATTTTTTATCCCATCTGTTACGGTTTTAATCCCGAGATCGTTGTGAATCGCGAAGTTTTTTACACAGCAAGGGGCCCTGCATATTGATCTTAAGAGTTGAGACGGCAGCCTTTGAATTCTATCCAGGCTAGTAAAAATCAAAATTTGTTCGGACTTGGTTAATATTATTATCCCGTTATAAAACCCTTAATTTAATGGATGTTAGCTCGAATTCTTCTTTTGTCGTCATTAAAATTTCACAACATTTAACATTATTACTCACTTTCTCCAAATTATGTAATATATTTTCGTAGAGTTTTTAAATCCTTAAATTTCTTTGTATAAAGAATTTGCTAATAAGAATTTCTTTAGAATTTTTTTAGAACATTTCAACCCTCTAACTGCGTTTCAGTTACGTATTCCTAAAACCTTAATGGCGGTCATAAGATTATCACAATTTCCCGTTGGGTGGCGCCGGAGTCAAGTTGTTACTAAAAATTTTATTTATGGTAAAACTTGTTTCATATTCGATATAGATAAGAAAGAAAATATTTATAACAAAAAAATTTTCTACTATGTGTTCTACACTGGATTAGCTCTGAAAGAAGCTTCGCGATAAAGGATGGCTAAGCGGAAGAGGTCGGCGGATGGAGATAATACAAGGAAGTCGTGAACAATCGGCACATACTCTAAATAAATACATAGAGACGATCATTTCGGGACTTTTTAATAAATTAATCATAGAAGTCCTGGTCCACATCCAAAGTTCGAGAGTGACGTTTAACACCATATTTTATAAAAGCTGGTGAGATGTAGCGACAAAAGGCAGTTTCCCTGGAGGCAGTTTCCCGGGAGGAGAAGGTCTGGAAGGTAACAATGCCGATCTGCTCTTTCATCTACTGGCTTCATACTAAATCTTCGTCTTTTGTCTAAATTGAGTACATAATTGAAAATACCAACCCGACCCATCCGCCGCATAATCGGAAGATCATCCGCTTGAGAAGAACCCTATCCATTTCAATTGTTCTCTTTTTTCATAGATTCTTCTCTTTTTTTCGTATGCACTTCATTGATTTTATCAAACAAGGCCACCCCCTTAAAAATTTCACCGACCCCCATTTCTCTTAAACCTGCTGGGTAAAATTTCAAACAAAGAATAATAATAATAATTGAAACAGATGACAGTTTGATATTGAAATCCATTTTGCGATGTTTTTTTCTTGTTTTAGTGTAAATATTCTAAACAAACTTCCATTTCTGTCTCTCTAACTTTTCACTTCTTTTCTCAATGCCTTTAAAACGTTTTGCTTTCATTATTTTCCTTCGCTTCAACCGGAAGCAAAAATTATCAATTATTCATAGGTTATATTTCTCAGCCTACCTAATTCTCACGGCACTTTTCAATATTCATACAGCAAAGGGATAAACTAATTACGAGTAAGACATTGATGATAGCTGAGTACACAATTTCTGTTTTTTATTTTTATATTTATATTTTTTAGAACTTTTTTTTTTATAGAAATTCGTAATTTATTCTGTAATGTTTGTATTTGTGTATATAAATCTGAAAAAGTAACCAACTTCCTTAAGCGTATTTCCACGAGATAGAAATTTGTTTGTACGAATACAGATTTTGCCGCCTTCGGGGTTTTTCCCAGCCGATATACGCACACCCATTCGTGGGTACAAATTAAACATTTTATTTCATACTCAATGTGCGTGTCACGCGAATAAAATTATAAATATGTGTATGCATTTAGTTGCTGACTTCGGTGAATGTCTCTGCCACGAACAGAAAAGACAAGTCCTCATAAAATGTCTCATCAGCAATGCGGGAGGTTCGCTGCTCGTTCTTTGCTGAAGCCTATCATTATTCCTTCATTTCTACTTCCTTACAGTAAATCCGTTTTTTATAATTAAACATATTCTGTTATTTCTGATTTTACTTATTCGATTTTTATGTTAAACTTCTTTTATTTTACGCCTTATTTATATACTCGTACTAGATGAACATGGTCTTCACTTTTCTTTCATATGCTTTCCAAAATATTATTTTGGTAGAGATTCGCTTCTGAAAAGGTGAATTTAAAGTAAGCTGATGGTTTTTTAAAAATATTTTTATTTTTATATCTTCCTTATTTATCTTTATAAATTTTCTGGATATTTTAGGCAGTTAATTTTTGTTTCCTATTTTTAATTTCAGTTTTTGGTTAAGTTCTCGCCTGCTGCGCTTCGTTTAAAAAAAATCAATATCAACTCTTTTATCTTTGGATTGCGTGTGTAGAATTTGTGTGTATACCTTACGTGTATAGTTATATACATACATACCTTACATGCATTCATTATGTCTGCGTATGTGCACAACCAGAGTACCACTAATGTAATATTTATGCTTACGCCCACATTAAAGAGTCATTTTCTTTGCTTTTTAGGGAGAAATAAAAAGAGATATTACTATACTCTTCATATTTTTTATGGGAAATTTTCTTGCTATTCAGGACAAAGTTACCTATATTTTCCAAAGCGATTTTTCATATAATTGTTTTAAATATACAGTGGCGGACAAAAGTCTACATAAACCCCCTGTTTTCGATGAATTGAAAGTCAAAAAGGTTTATTGGAAAATTCAATGATGCAGTTTATTTCAACTATTTTCCCTTATAATAAAAAAAAAAAAAAATATTTTTTAACAAAATAGTAAAGCTATGACAAAAAAGCGTAAATCCAGCAATGACAAAAGTCTACATACAGTACATACATAACTTATCGATGCCGTCGTGGAATCGAAGCTACTAAATTTGTCAATTCTGAGGGCGAAATACTGTCCCAAGCTTCAATAAGACGTTCTTTAAGTAATACTGAGCTGGAAATCTGTTTTTATTTTATTTTTTTGCTCAACAGTCTCCCAGACATATTCCATAACATTAAAATATGAGCTTTGAGATGGTGTGTGTATTCCTTGGAGTATGATAAAGTCCTTAACAATATGGACCGTGTGTTTTGGATCGTTATCCTGTCCAAAGATCCAGCCTGCCAAGTTCCTAACTGTCCACCGAAGGCTTCAGAATAGCTTCCAACAATGACTTATATTTCAACCGATCCATATTACCCTCAATAAAAACAAGCATTCCAACTCTAGATGCCGCAACCGCTCCCCAAACTATTACATTGCCGCCACCATACTTCAGTGTTGGTACTATATTTTTGGAGTTAAGTGCAGTGTTTTCTTTTCTTCAAACTTTTGTTCTTCCATCGCTGTATATATTGAACTCCGATTTTTCTGTAAACAAGACTTTTTGCCAAAAATCCATTCCCTTGTCTAAATATGCTTTAGCGAACTCCAAGCGAAGTAAAAGATTTTTTTTTTTTTTTTTTTTTTTTTTTTTTGAAATAAGAGGCTTTTACATGACATTCTACTGCCGTTATCGTTCAGAGCTCTTCGAATTATTCTTAAATGGACACACTTTCTTGACGAGTTTGCCATATTTTCGGCTAATTTTGGAGCAGTAACTTTAGAATCATCATTCACTTCCTTCAGAATAAAGCTGATATCTCTTAGGGCGCCCAACACGCGTTTTTTTTTTTCAGAGGACCCATTTTTGCAAAGTTTTTTACAATGGTCTGTATCTTTGGTGGACTTAAGATTAAAAATTTTTAAATTTTACCATACGATTTCATCTCTTTTCTGTGCTGAATTAACAATTTTTTTTACGTCAATGGATATTTCTATTCGCGGAGCCAAAGTTGATGCTAATGTGTTTAAAGCACAACTAAATTCAATACTGAAAAGTATAAAATACAATTAAAAAAAAAATAGAATACCTAACCGCCATAACAACACAGCATATCGATATAACTGCTAGCAAACCTGTGGTGTATGTAGACTTTTCTCAAGGAGATTTTTGTATTTTTTCACCATAATTGTTTTATTTTTTGTTAGAGAATGGATTTGTTTTAATACATGCGATTAGAAATGGATTTAAAATAAAACTGTAACCTACATTTTTCAGCTAAGTGATAGTACCTTCTACACAACGGATACAGGTGGTATATGTAGACTTTTGTCCGCCACTGTATATCTTATGCTCATATTTGAATATGAAGACTGAAGACACTGGTTTTGTGGTTTTGTGTTGTGCTGTTTTTTAATTTTTTTTTACAGCAAAAGGGAATATAGCCGAGGGGAGACCGCAATTAGAAAAAATTATTTTTTATAATTTTGGATGTTGGTCGAACATGGACTCCAACTCTGGCCTTCCGAATGGTAATACACAATGCTAACTACTCGGTTATTGCAGCCGCCATTTATGTATATACATACATATGTACAGTTGTTATATGTATTTATTGATTGAATCCGAGAAATTTTAATTTTTCAAATTTAAACTGATCTAAATTTTATTAATTTCAATTTGTTTGCCTCTTTACAGATTAATCAACATATTGTCAACAAAAAGGTAAGATTAAAAAAAAACTGTCGTAGTAATTTTCTACTTCGATATAATATTATGCATGACCAATTAGAATTGAATCGACAACGTTAACACACCTTATATGTATTAGGTGCACTTGTAATTTTGTTCTGTGAGAAAGTCATGATTTTTGTTGCAATTATTTCGAAAGAAGTTCAGGCTTAGATCAAGTTAAGAGCTATAGCCTCTTGTCAAAATATATATAGTATCTTTATAATGTCATGAACAGGGCCAGTGTGGTATTCATATCCATTTAGATGAGTTAGAGGAACATCTTAAACAGCTTTGCTATAAACTACTTTGCGCATACCACAAAACCAGCTGAAGTATCCCAAAAGTTTGTCTTGAAAACAAAACCAGGTATCTAATTGAGTGACACATAGTTCATTCACCATTTAAGGTCGGTATGCAGCTCTAACGAAAAAAACTCATATATTTCGTGGATGGAAAATTGTATTAGGCGCGGAAAATTGACAGATTGATTTTCTATCGTGAACAGCTCTTTACATAGGAAGAAGATATGTAAACGTAAATGAAAAGCACGAGTAGAGCGCTGTAAATATTTGTCGCTGAGTATGTATACCAATGTTTTCCATGGTTAAAAATAAATAAAAGGTGTTGAAACTGATGAAAAAACTAAAAATATTACATTGCATTAACACGTTCTTGTTTGTCGCGAAATATTTGTTAGACTATTTATTTCACTCGGAAACCTGTGCTTTCGTATTTGTTTAAAAACTTAAGAAATAGGCAGTAGAAAATAGAGGTTTTTTCGTTCGACGTTCGTACTGCTTCGCAAAAAAAAATTTCACGCAACTTTTTTAGCACTTTTTTATATGGAGTTTTTGGTTTGCGTTAGAGCTGCATACCGACCTTTTACCTAATGGTTCCAAGTACGTTTTATTCATAAGAACGTACAAAATTCTTCACACGCCTCTCCACTCAATGCGGAAAGTACTACAGCAATTGGCTGAAGAAGTCTTATATAGCCTTAAGCTATAGAGTTTATTAAATAAAGTAGTGGATTAGATCTACGAAACCAAAATAAAGTCTTAAGTTTCATAGAATGTACGTCTGAAAGCACGACGTTGATGAAAGCACCACTAAAAGCTAAAAGGTGTCCCTGTGAAAACTGGGAAGCTGGGATCGAGTCCTACATAAGAGTAAAGTGTCCTTTCTTCCTCATCTCTAAACATACCTCGACTTCATCCCTAAATACACCCACCGTTGCTTTTTTGAATCGGCTTCCCAAGAGCGCTTCGTCACCCTCATTCCATTTATGTGAGCCGAAGCTAGGTAGAAGGATCGATGGGAATTTGCAATCTACCCAACGTTCAATCGAAAGTGGGAGTAATAAAGTAAATGATTGTTATATTGTTCCAGACTGTCATTTTAGTTAAAGTCCTTACATTTATTCTGCTTGTAGTCAGCCAAAAGCTTATTATTAAAACATTCGTTTGAGAGAGAGAGAGTGAGAGAGAGAGAGGGAGAGAGGTGAGGGGAAGAGAGAGAGAGAGAAACATGATAACAACTTTATTTCTCTAACCGTTGCAAGGGCATTTAACATATGTATATACAAGTATATCTACATAGAAATGTAAACTCATACGTTTTGCTCGTTTACCGTTGGTTGCTGTTGCCAGCATCTGCTTGGTGTTGCTGAAGCTACTTTGAAACCGTTGACGTTAGCGTTGCTGCTGTTTGTTCTGATGGTTCCATACTTCTACGCATATTTTCTATGAGCTATATACATACATTCTTATTTTTTCAAGTATTTATTTTTTTCTGATTTTATCTACGTAAGAGCATGTATGAGCACAAGAGAATCCATCATCCAAAGCTGCTGTTGTTGCAGATGTTGTTGTCTACGCGTGATTCCGAGCAGATTTCAACATGTGTGTCAAAGTGGCCATTAAAATGCGCTCCAATTGAAAACAAAACAAAATTCAGCGAGAAGCTACCAGCCGACACAACAACAGAACTGAAAAAATTTAACAACAAATATATAATAAAAATATAAATTAACAAATATGTATATTGAGTAAGAGTGTGTAAAATGCCACTTATGAAATGTTAAAAAAGACTGAATACAGCAAAAGCGTGAAGCTAAAGTTCGCTTACACTTGCAGAGTTGCTTTCGAAAAAAATTTTATATTAATTTTTTATTATTAATATTTTTCTTGTTGTATGAAGTAGTCACACTGAAAAGCATAAACTATAATATTTTAGAATTGTCGTTTGTGTTAAGTGTGTGAAAACTTCACTGAAACAATAAAAAAGTGAGACACTTAAATTCATACAAAAAATTATACTTGACACAAAAGTTTTAAATTGTGAGTACATTAAAATGTACAAAGTTTTACGTCGAAGTAAAGGTAACTCTTTATGGGCATCAGAAATGGCCAGTAGGTCTGAGCGCACATGGTCACATATTCAGGATTTGACTATCCTAATAAGTAAGCGACTAACTAAGTATATCCTCATTAGAGAAGAAATGTCTTTCGGACCGTGAAATTACTACAGAAAAATAATAATATTTAGTTTGTAGAGTGAACAGTTTTCTGAACAGCCTAGACCCATTTCAGCTTTTGTTTAGCTGTGTCGTATGGATAATAATAAAATTACATGCTTAGGCAATAGAAGCTTATTTAAGAGACCATATTTTATTTATTCATAACACAAAGTTTATGGAAATAATCAAAATTTCAGAATCCATCCACTCTAGCTCGTTTTAGTCACTTTACACGTTAAAAATGAGGACGCTAAGTACTTGAATGACCCTCCCTCCACGTGGTCTATCGTAGCTTTTACCCGAACCCCCCACCCTCCCCCTAAAAAAGTTAGGACATTTTTGTTTCAATCCAAGCTTGGAACGGAACACGAAACTAGCCATTCATGTAAATCATCTACTACAGGCACACATGTTTCTTCAGTAATACTTTGACGGTCGAGTTGATTAGTGGATTCGTCAATTTCGCACATCAACTCATTATTTCGTCGTTTCAGCACTGACTTTGCACGACATTATTTACCATCTATGGTTTGACCGTGTATTGTTTTGACGTGTGAAACCTTCTGCTTTTTGGATGCATAGTATACACCGCAACAATCACAGGTTCTTCCTAGTATACAAAACAATGATCTATGAACCATATACAGATAATTATAACAATATAAAATAAAAAACTCTCGTGCACAACTTACCAGTAATATCATTAAACACTGAGGGGCAGTAAAAATCATAAGGAACCGGTAGGCCTGTAGCAGTCGTTGGCTTTATACCTATAGCTTGCCTTAGAAAAAGATCACAGAAGCTGTTTTTTTCTTTAGCATCTTCCGGGGAAGTAATTACCAGTTTACCATCATCTGTTCTGCGTATTGGAAACGGAGGTGGCAGGAAACCCTTAGGAATTGGAAGAAGATCTTTTAAGTTGCTCCTCCAATCTCCACAGAAAGCTGCGTTTAATCTACGACTTGTAATTTGACTATGTTGAGGAATAGATCTCTATATATGTGTATTGTGACCAATTATACATTACAAAATTTACAAAAATGTTGGTTTTGTGCAGCTAGCTTGTTCTAGACGAATCTCTGCACTGGAAGAATGTCAAAAGGTCATACATAATAATGATCAATATGAACTCGAATTAAATTAAAATTAAATTAAACCAATATTTTAACCATTGTTCGGTGTGCTGTAGTAGCATACGTCAACTGATGATAGATTGATCCAGATGATGCTACTATCTAAAATACTTATATGTGGTAAGTTTTGCAAAAGGCAGAGTTTAGCGAAGGTTCCGCAAACCCTCTACAAATAAAACACACAGCGCCCGTAATAGCCAAGAAGTTAGCAGTGCTCGCTGCCATTCCAAAGGCCATGTTTCGACTCCTGGTCCGACTAATATTCAAAATTATATATTAAATTAATTTGTTTTTATTAATTGCGGTCACTGCTCAGCAGGAAATGTGAAGCCCTCCGAGTGCATTCCTGATCAAAAAAAACAATCATAAAAATTCATCGTTCGTTCGGAGGCGGCTTAAAAAAATTGTATATCCCTCCATTTGTTGGACACAAAACCACAAATTGGAGGACGAGCTTGACCGAAAATCGCTCAGCGGTTAAAAAGTGCCCATTATATATAATTATTGGTGCTTAATTTTAACACACACGGTTATAGATAAAGAAAGCAAACGGAAATGGTGCAGATAATTGTTATTGCAGAGTGGTCGTATTGGGTGGTTTGGGAAAGTGAGTTTATGAGCAGGTCTCCAATATAGCAGAAGGAACCGATTAGCATTATACCGTGGCACATCAACGTTTTATTCCTCCAGTTAAACGGCTGCTTGGCCTAGGACATGACAACGTCTTGCTCGACTAGTTAGCCTCTCACAGATGGAGTGTTTAATACGCGCTCAGCTAAGCGCTGCCTAAGACACAGTTTATGAAATGGTTGTTTAGCGATTAAAGTAGTTCTTTCGTCTTCTTATTGCTGCTGAGGCTAAGCATTTATATGTATGTACATATGTAAAACTTGTCTGAGCGAAACTCCAATGCATCCTCAAAATTTTTGGTGATACTAATACACTCACAGTTATACTAATACTAATACACTCTGCTTCCTTAGTAAAATTTTATACGAATAAAGCGAATTAATTTTAAAATTCACTGTCGACAAGAAATAAAGCGAAAAATTAAACTTAATAATGCAATATCAAAGGCTCTAAATCAAGTTACTTTACTATAGCGTTGTTATCGAATCATTACCAGCATATACAACTTCTTGGAGGAATGTGGGTTCCAGTCCTGGCCAGAGCAGAGCAATTTTTGAAATGAAGGTTTCAAGAAGGAAATGTATTTCCTTTTTTTTAGTTAAAAAAAAAATTAATCTGAATGATATTTCACAGTAGTATTTACTTATTTATGTCCAAAAATCTAAAAAGAAAATATTAAAAAGAAGTCTTCTTGTAGTTATGGGTTTGACTGTGTTGTCACATACATAGCGGACCTCTGTCTGTGCAGATGAGATCGTAAGAATCTGTCATAAAATTCTATGACACCCGCAATATGCAGTGGAATTTTTTACTTTTACTGCATGTAAAAAATCTATAGCAAAATTAAAACAAAAAATATGTTATTATATATATATATATTAAAAATAACATCTGTGTCAAGTCTTTGGAAATGCATGTAATATTTGCATATATATTTACATTAATATATATGTTAAGGCATTTTTAAAATATTTTCATTTTCACATATTGCATATCCCTTTTTCCATTTAGCATTGGCTTATAATTTGGTATGCAAAGAGTTGTGCAGCTACTTCGCCTACATGCAGACGCAACAAAAAAAGGATCATAGGATTCTTTTTATACAGTAGTGAAGAAAAAAATTTATTAAATGGAAATTTATCTGTTCGATAAAAAAAAACTATTCTTCGTTTTCAAAAATGAAAATACTTGATTTATTTACATGTATAAATTAATCACCAAAAAATAATGAAATTAAAAACAAATATAGAAAACTAACAAAATAAATAAACTTTTAAGAAATAAATTAATAAAAATTAAAAAATAAATTACATTTCCAAATATTGTGGAAAAAAATTGAAAAATTAAATTAATTAATAAAATTTTTTAAAATAAAGCATTAAAAAATAAATAAGTAGTATAAATAGATTAATAGAAAACCAAAAAAAAAAAAAAAAATAAAAGAAATAAAATAATAAAATATTAAAGTAATATAAAACAATAAAAAATTAAAATAGCATATAACTAAAAATATATAAATAAAAAATAACAATTAAGTAAATAAAAATAATAAATATATAAAAAATAAAACAAAATAATAAAAGAATAATAGAATAATAAAAATAATAAAATATTAAAATATTAAAAAATAATAAAAAAATAAAATAAAAAACAAAAAATATAAAAAATATTAAAAAAGTAATGACAAAAAATAGAAAATAATAATAATAAAAATAATGGAAAATAATAATTTTTCTTTTTTATTATTTAAAAAAAAGATACATAAAAATTCATAACAAATTAAAACTATAAAAAAAAATTAATATTAAAAATGGTAGAAAATGTTTGAAACAAAAAATTTAGATTAGTAGAATAAAAAAAAACATTTTTTAAATACAAAGATCATTATTAAGATAACGTAATTGCCTTCATTAGTTTTTAAACAGTAAAGGGCTTATGGAATTATTACAAACCTTTTTTATCTACGCTGTGACTGTTTTATAGAGATGTGATGGCATTATGAAAACTTTGCATACTTTAGCATAAATACACAGATAAAGGCGTAAAGGACAACAAAACGTGCATGAATTTTATGTGCATATACTCGTATTACATAAAATATATTACTACATACATTTGCATATATACAGTACTTGATGCTCCTAGGTATTGGCATGCCTTTTATGTAATTGTGCATTTCATATGAAATCAAAAAATATAAAAATATAAGCATACATATGCACATATATGTGTACATATTTCTAACATATAAAATCATATTTATATTTGCTATTTTGATAGTGACGTGCCTATTAGATGAAAGGGGATTACTCGTACGTATAAAGGGGATGTAAAAAAGGAGGGCAGCAGACAAACAAATCGAAAGATAGTCTAGCAAATAAATAAGTAAGTAAAAATATTATATTGAAATTGATGGGTGTTTATTCATATAACTGGCGCTACATATATCACACTACTCGTGTACATGTCAGTGATATCATAAACAATTTCTGAACTTTGATTTATACTAAAAATTAATTGAGAGAGTGGGAGAAACACTTTTGTAATGATTTTTCTGCATATTCAAACAATTAGCTGATTGGTATTATTTTCAACATGTTATTTTATTATATTGGCAAAAGATTGTAATAAGTCAGCTTTAACTATTGATTTTGTTGTTGGAAGTTTACAGCCAATTTGATTTGGAAATGTAGATGTTAGAATTTCATTGGATATTTAAAGCTCTGGTGAGTTCAAATGAAGAACTATTTTATTCTTCACATTCTTTAGTATTGTAAATATTTGCCAATGTTGTAAAATCTTATTTGACTTATTATTGTTCAGTTTATTTTGACAATTTTTTCAGTCTGATATTTTTTTATTCAACTTTTTCGATTTAAATTTAATTTAAAAAATTATTAATTGTTGGCAAGACTTCTCAAATATATTTATAAGCTGCTAGTTTCAAATCTATTCTTCGAAACCCATATTCCCAGTTTGTTGAATAAATGTGTTCAGTTAAAATTTTCGAACAGACGACTACTTTCCTTTTTAAATGAAGAATAGTTGTAATAATTAAATAAATTTAAAATGTTTAAAGGAAACGAAATTCTTTTTGTTGTTATGTGATACTAAATATTGGCAACGTTCTGGAAAAGACAACAGTCAAATCTAAAACATTTTCTTGTTATGCAAGGTATACAATTTAAATGAATACAACATTATTTGGTTATTTTTTCCCAATTTCTTTAGATATGAATATAAAATAAAAGAAGAAAGTAGTCTTTATACCTCTCGACTACCAATATAGTAAAATTTAAATTATTTTTGAAGAAAGAGCTTAAACGGATTGATTGACCTGATTTTATACGAAATCTGAAATATTTTCTGTGGCCGTACTTGACTTCGGGATGAGCATGTTCATTATCCGAAATGGTTATGTGAGCTGTATGTTGTAGCCGTCCAATTTTGATAATTTTAGTTAACTTCATTATATGAGTGCAGAATACCAAAATTCATGTTCTTAGATGCTTTATTGTAGTATCTGTTACCACAAATAAATTTTCGATGCAGCAACAGCTATGTAACTTGATAATTTTTTTTGTGCTGCATCTATGTATGCAATGTAGGCAAAGTTTTCTAAAAAGTTGTGTAGGGTGTTTTTTATAGAGATATAGAACTTTAAGTTGGCATTACTTTTCAAGATGGCGGCCGATTTAACAGCTGTCAAGTGATTTATTCTCAGTTTGGTTTGGCAATTCATCATGAATAGACTCACGCCTGAACAACGCTTGCAAATAGTGCAATTTTATTTCGAAAATAATGGTTCTGTGCGGAAAATGTTTCGCGCACTACGTCCAATGAAACGGACCAATGATTCCACCAGCCCATAAAGCGCACCAAACAGTCAGTTTTTCTGGATGTAACGGTGTTTCAATATACACTTGAGGATTACCTTTACTCCAAATGCGGCAGTTTTGTTTGTTGATGTAGCCATTCAACCAGAAGTGCGCTTCATCGCTAAACATCGCTAAAATGGACGTAGTGCGCGATACGTAGTAGTAGATAACCAAAAATCTTTAAAGTAATTCAAAAATTAATATCTAAAAAGAGGGCCGTTACTTTTATTGCTTTGAAATAGTTGTTTCATTAAAAAATGCCAAATTTTTTTTTGCCCACTTGTAGTAAATGTCTACTAATGTAAACCAATCAAATAATTTATTTGTAATTCTAATTTTATGCAAAATTTGTCAACTTACCCATGAGTATCTCGCCGTCAGCAAAATATTGAAAATCTCGAGTCCACAAATATCAGTATTCCATCTAAATTTCATATTGAATGGTTTTTTTATATTGATTAGGTGAATATGCGTTTGCTTGTTGATTTACGCTATCACGGATCCGTGTAGTAGGCATTCAAAGTGTGAGCTTTATAATAGACATATATATTTTAATTTTTTTTTGCTAAATAACTCCACAATTTTAGACAATGTTTTTTGTGATATGAAATAAAATTTTGGACATACATAAAACCTAAAAATGAAAAAACAATTTAATGCAACGGCTTTTTCTTAATTTTGGGTTATTCTTCATGGTAATTATTTTTAATAAAAAATTTTACATGCTTTTTTTACGACATTGTTGTTATTGTCATTTAAGCAGCCAGTCGCAACCCACCCAGCATAAGGAAAACACCACGTCTTGTGCGAGCATAAGAAATATCAAAAATGAAAATTTAAAAAATAATAAGCCTGCAAACCATGGAGCTTTGCTTCACGCATCGACGTTGCTCATTGAGGTGGTGTTCACAATATAATCCGATAATTCAGAGACAAACCGCTTAACCTTCTCCATTTACTTGAAAATACAAGCTTCAACTAACCCACCGACTGACCGATAAACATTGACGACGGCGAGTTCAAAGTCTGACGCAGAAAAAGCTTTGCTGAAAAATATATAAAAGAATAAAAAGCAAAGGCCAATAGTTATTGGTAATGTAACATTTTTCTATAACTGACCTCGCGGAAAGGGTCTGAGAGCGGCAGTTTATGGTTTGGGTTTCTTCATATTGGTTAAGTGTACTTGCCCGCGTTGGTTTCATTGGAAAATCGATTTTTTTTTAAATATATTTTTTCAAAACAATATATTTTTCCACCACATTTTATCCTCGGCTTCAGTGGTTGCCCTGTGCTTTCGCTTTCATTGTGGCTTTTATGCGCTTGAAGAAAGCAAAGTTCATGGCATAAAAAGCATAAACAGATGTGAATATTTTTACAGTGTGTACGATGTAACCTATTAAAATCAACCTTTTGTGCAGCTTTCCTTGAATGTGAAGTTAGCTTCTTACTAAATAAATATCGATATCTGGTTGAAGGTGCGAGTCGTTGAAGATCTTGCGTTTTGCATGTGACTTTGAGAAGGTTCGAGTTTCTATTTGAAATATAAGTATTAAAACAGGTATAATAACAGGATCCTGGCTGACGGCGACTCACGGATAATGGGCCTCTTATCTAATGACTTTTTTCAACTGCGAGGATATTGAAAACGACTAGTCGGTAAACAAAGCCTCATTTGTCATCGCTAGTTCATACATCGATTAAATGAATTGGGCAATTCGGAACTCATCTCGAAATCCTCCAGCCGTGAGGGTACTATCCAGTTGCTAAGAAAATTAGTCCGCTGAGCATCTCAATACAGGCTGAAGAGCTGTGGCCTTATTATAATATAATGCTACAAAATGAACGTTTCAGAGGAACTTTTGTTAAAATGCTATTTTAATCTGACGATGTATGTTGGCAAGTCGAAAGGATAACCAAATGACGACTGCCGTACTGTTGCCGATTCTGTTTCCTAGGAGATCGTCATAACTGATGAAAGTATAGAAATCTGGACTCCCTAAGTCTCGAACTTAATTTTGGATACGGCAAGCATCGGAGACCGATAAGTTTGAGTAAAAAGATATAGGCTCGCGGTTAATATTCAGCCGTCATCAGGAAAGTAGGATCATATCCAAAGAACTATCCGATAAAACTATTAAGAAGCAATGCCAAATATGCATCTCAAATGGCTGAGCCTGGAAATTGTATAACCATTCAGCCGAAGATAAGAAATGGTGAGTCCGGGCGCTGAAGAAGTCCTTATTATACCATTTTCAGCTTTCACGCGAAAGAGTGTTTTCTAAGTTCTTAGATTCGACCACTTTAACATTATTTTCACATCACCAAACACCTAGCTAACAGACAATTACATCTCAATTCGAAGTTCGTGTCAAGTATTTCAATAATGTCTTATGTAGCCCTTAGTATTGAAAAATCTTGTCTGTCTGCCTCTCTTTCATTTCCTCTACTATTATACCGAACTCTATAAGAACTTCCTTGAATTTCATTTCGTTGGCAAGAAAAATTTCTGCTTATATTAACCAAAATCTCGTTTAACTAAGCCTGCAACAAAACACAGTATACAGTGCCACATTTTATTTATTAACCATTTAGGGAAATTAATATTAATGAAACTCGGAACTCATAGCTCGTGTGGGGTCCGCAGCAGCGTCATTCGTGGAAATTTCAACCGAAATGTAAAGTCAACATTTTCATTGTCAATGGATTACGTGTTGAGGAGCCACAACAGGGTGGATGTGAATTTGAATGTAACTGAAAACAAATTTGAACGCATTTACATACACACACACATGCATGTCGATATGTATATATACATTTCCACAAACGGAGCTTAATTGCAATGCATTTTCAAAACGTAAGATGACATATCTGAAATTCTTCTCATGCTAACCCTACGTACCTACACATAAATAAACACATACATAGTCTAAATCCAGGTATATACATGGTATAAGTCTCTTGCACTGCTGATGTGCATATTTCTCATTCAATCATTCATAATTTCCGCCACTTGAAGGTGGGAAGACATACACCATGCTAAACTCATAAAATTACTTTATGGATATTCATACACTATTAGTCTCTGTAAATTTAACTTGGAGCTTGTGGTTTTAATGTTTTAAATTGTTTTGTTTTCATCCACTCTGATATCTTCGTGCTTAGTATTAAATAAAAAACATGACCCGCAGGGAAATCCGTTAGTTTCGTGAAATTTAAGTCTATGGGGATTAATGAGTACAGGTATATGTGTATATTTGAAGCTATATACGTTTTTTTATTTTATTTATTATTTTTATTGACTTATATTAATTTTAACAACAACAAACCGGATATCTCAAGATGTGGAAAGTGAATAAAAAGAGTCAAACAATTTTGCTCGCCATCTGAAGAATGTAATTATCTCACAAAATATAGAGTCCTTTGATTTTATAATAAAAAAGTGAATGAAACCCTAAACCACTTTCTTCAAATGAATCCACCCATACAAAAGTTCGTTCTCCAAAACCCAAGTAGAAAGTATTATTAAAACTCAAAACGAAGTCTACCTACCGGCTACTTATTTTATTAACATATTTTTTAACTTAACTGTTTAACTCAGTACATAAAAGGGAATTGTTCCTGCTCAATGGGAAGTGCTCTAATTATAATGATCCCTAAACCAGGTAAAGCTGCCAACAAAGTAGAATCACATCGACCTATTACCTAAAATATCCAAACTATACTAGAGCTTAATCAAAAAGACAAAAGAAAGGACTAAAAAATTTAATCGAAAGCTCTCAGAATCAGTGCCAACTATCCCTATTACGTCAAAAATGATTAACTTCACAGAGACCTGAATATAATATCTGTCTCACAAGAAAATAAAAAGTATAGCGTATAATATAGGCAGAGATTATTAAATCATCCAAATGCAATAATCATTCATTGAACAGATAAAAAGTATTTTCACAAAAAACCATCTTTAAATCTACAGAAAAGCTCCTCTGCGGATTCTTTAGGTAGCTCAACATATTAATTAAACCATTCCATTCTAATTTGGTAAAGGACTTTGGCACTTCAGACGCTGCTTCTTCGATATTACTATCTCTACTACTTCGCCATGCGTTTCTTCGATTGATGGCTCACCGTAGACCAAATAGTTGGAACAGGTACTTAGTCTGAATTTGGTAAAGGTGTTATATCTGATTGTAAGTCTAGATTTTTTTAAATTAACATCTCTAAAATTGACATGGCAAAAACTTCAAACATCATGCGACCCACTTTCTCAAGTGTTCATAGTATTTTGCAAATAATTTGGGGTATCCACGGATTGTTTTCGACTTAAATTAATTTTTTGTTGTTGAAATTTGTTGAACGTTTCCTGAACTTTTTGATTGTGTATTCTCCACGAATGTAAAAAACAACACATTTGGATCCTCGAAACAATTTCTTCGCGTTGAAGATATATCGATTTCCTTATAGAAGAGTAGTAATAAGATTTGAAACCGTGCTCCCGAAAGTAATAATTACAGCAAAATAAAGGAAAGAGAAGAAAGAATAAAAGAAGCTAAAAAACTACGCTTAGGAAAAATATATTTTTAGTGTTGCCAATGGATACTTAATACAAAGCTACTAACTAGATTTTGTCACCAAAAAAAAAATTGTTTCATACGTTGAGGTGTGCTATTTATTGAAAACGGTTGTGCCAATGGGTTCCTCCATAAGCGTTAGAAAAATTTACATTTGTAAAAAGGCTTGTACAATGGACATACATATTATATACAGATTACAATAATATTAATTCAAATTTATTTTACTATTTCCATTTTTTATTTTACATTTATTTATTTATTTTTTCATATTCCAAACAGGGTGTAAGAAACCGCGCTATAATTCTTTCTTATATGAATGCATATGTATGTTCCGCTGACGCAACGTTATGCATGTTATTCCAAATGTGCGAAACATTTTTGCCTTCGCCAAACATATATGCTCTTATATATGGGTGCATAGAAATACAGTTATTTGCGTTGTATATTGAAAACAATTTAAATATGATATTCAGAAATCCAATCTACAATCTACCTATCATACAAATACATATATTTGTATTTGCATTTGCATTGGTTTACGTCTTTCGCCTTCAGTTCCAAAATGAGACTCTTTTTTTTTTTTTTTTTTTTTTTGGTTAGTCATAATTACCATCATTTCAAAAATTTAGACTCAAGTGACACTTTTGTAACTTAAAAAGTGTTTTAATTTCACATTTCACATAATCTCTTTTTCGAAGCATACATTCTGGCGTCACCGAGTGAGTGTACATACATATGCACTGTAGGTTAACCCAGAAAGGACATACTTAAGTTGTATATGAAAGCTTTAGTGCTGGATAAGCCTAACACTCAACATAATTTTGAGGCTACCTCTCACTATGTCTTGGCCCTTCGAGTAATTTTTTTATATTTCGTTTGACGAAAATCTGTTTATGCCAACAACGAAAAATAAATGCAAAGTGAAGTAAAATTGAAAAAGTTGATGGTCTCATGCTTATATGAGTGTGCGACCGTTACTCTACTGCCCAGTGCAATCTTTAACAGTTTCGTCAGAGAAGTGTCATATATATGACGTCTTCTATTCGCTGAAGACAATGCAATAATGATGTTATGAAATCTGTTTCTATCGTCTTTTGGACTTTTGACTTCTGCTTCTGTCACAATAAGAGGTTTTTTTTTCTCATTGGCTCGTTAAAAGGTTAAAGGTTAAAAACTCAATCTTCGGTATTAGATGATGTTTTTCTCAAGCTTTGCAATATCAATCAGCTAACTTTTCTTTCCTAAAACTTGACTAATGCATTCTAATAGGGACAAAACCTTGGTCAACGTAAAGTTCGGCATAACATCTATGATAATCAATTCAAAATTAATGGTATGAGCACGAACATTACGAGTATTTTGACAAACACTTTGACTCTTATTCAGACCTCTCTTAAATAATTTCACTTTTATTTATTTATGCAAAGTCTAAAAATCATTGCATATTTCGAACAAGCGTATTGAGTGAGCTTGAGAAGAAGAGAACTATAACGGCTAAATTGTCGTCCAGTTGCAGTGTCTTTACAGCAACTTTTAAAAATGTATACCACACATCACTATCTATGTACATTTATAAATGCACATTTATTCATACATAAATGTAGATATGTACATAGTGTGTGTTTGTGCGAGCCTAGTTTGTTTTTCGTGAAGTACTGCATAAAATGTCAGCAAATGTGGAGCATGTCATGTTTGTGAAGCGGCAGCAAAAAAAAACTTACAAGAAAAATTGACGACAACAACATTAGTATTAACACGCTTTCCTTCTTTCTCGTCTCGTCCTTCAGCTGAGTGCTGCCGGGATAATCATGACATGGTGTAATAACAGGTCAGACAAATACATACACATTCTTACATATATACCCTGCAAACATTTGTTGATCATATGGTCCATTGGAGTACCTACAAATATACTCCTCTGTGTGAACTATTGGACTAACTCTTTGTTCTTACACGACCTTATTCGAGTTTTACGGATCACAATCACTATACGAAGTTACAATTGCGCAATAAGTTTTATAATCGTATACAGAAAATGTGTCGAAATGAGATTGAATGAGTTTAAATATATTAACAATAAACTATTAATATCAATATAAATTTATGTAAAAAATGTAATGTTTTACTAACTTTTCACCTTAGCAGTTGCTATTCGAGACTAAAGAGTATGCTCGAATGTAATTTTTCGCATATACTCCAAAATATAATCCTCTGTAGGTATTCCATGGAGTACCCGGATGTTATGCAGAGGTGGATTATATATCCTAGGACATCACAATGTGAATTGGACCATATTTTTTGTATGGATTATGGTAGGTTTTATATTACTCTATTGGCCGCGTGGAGTATATATTCCACACTTGCATGGAGTACTCACATTGTTTGCAGGGTATATGTGTGTGTGTAGAAATAAATCGCTACTACATGCCGCATGCAACGCTTGTCTCCGCTTGCCACGACACCTCGATGGAATCGGAATACAGACATACAGCAACAAAACCTCGACGCAGTGTGACGGATAGACGGAACAACTCTGCCAGAGTAAATGCTGCGCACCTTTCCCTCCATCAGCATGCTTTCGCATAAGGGTAAACAGAAGAATGCTGAACGCTTTGAGTGTGGGTATTTACATGCATTCTTTTCCATCATTTCTTTGTAGTTGTAGGTATTTGAGTTTTGTCTTTTATCTCTATTTTTAATTTGTTTTTCAGTTGATTTATTGCTTGTTTAGCAACAAACTTGACATATTGCTGCAATTGAAAATGTCTTTATATCCCATTTATATACGTCATCAAATGACATACTTAGATATGTACATACACGGATTCATACATACGAGTACATAGGTACATACGTAGATAACTTCATATCCATGTAAAGATTTGTCTCTTTGTATCTCTTAACTGTAAATTAAGTGCTACAAATGTGTATTTATCCATTAATTGAAAATAATATATTTCTTGTGTAAATATGCATATGCATGTCAATTTTGGTTTAATAGAGTTTATCTGAATGAAAATAATGAAGTTTTTGACATTTCATTTATTTTCATAAATTCTGCCTCTCAGATATGGAAAAAATATATATATATCAAAAAATTAAAAGAATTTAAATTAACAAGCAAGGAAGACTAAGTTTAGGTGAAATTGAACATTAAGTACTCGGCTGAATGAAATATTCCTTGTATTTCTGAATCTATGTCCTATGTTTTTGGCCGGACTTTAGTCCCCAATAAAAGTAGCATACCTACCAAGTTTGCTTGAGCTCGTCGATGAAGAATAATAATTGACACTTTGTTAATGCCGAAGCGATTTTCGAGCGAGCTTCTCCTCAAATTTGTGGTATGTCGCATCCGAAAGGCTGATGATTTTTTGCGGAGCTTTTGTTTTATGTCGGCGATGCACTCGGAGGTACTGAAATTTCCTGCCGAAGGCGACAGCAGTTTGAAAAATTTACTTATTATTTTATTATTTAAATTAGTTAACTAATTTTGGATGCTGATTATACCAGGACCCGAAACATGACTTTCGGATGGTAACACACACTGATGACCTCTCGGATATTGCAGCGGTCTGTTGATTCCTTATCTTCTTCTTTGGCATAGGTACCGCTTACTAACCGAATAGACAGTAGCGCGCTACTCCTTCCTTCTCTTCGCTGTTGGTGTTAGTTGGAAACAGCAGGTGAAACCAAATCACTCTTCACCTGATCTTCATTCATTTGGACGGCTGACCTAGCCAGTTTTGCCGTTGTCTCTAGATTCGATAAACTATCAATATCGTCGTATAACTCGTACAGCTTATCGTTCCACCGTCTGCGGCATTCGTCGTTGGCACATGCAATGGACTATAAATCTACCAAAGCCCTTTTCTATCGAAATTTCCTATCCTAATGCCGTTTCGCCGCATGTCGGCACAGTCCAATCTTCTGCATCATTCTATAGAGGACTTTTCTTTTCAATTGCCTATTGAGCCCAAAGTAGTACCTGTTGGCAAAAGTGATTCTGCGTTGGATTTCCAGGCTGATATTATTATTGGTGTTAATGCTGATTCCTGGATAGGCCAAATCATCTACGACTGAGAGTTATGACTGCCAACAGTGACGAGGGAACCAAGTCGCTTATGCGATGACTGTTATTTGATGACAGCAGATGTTTCGTCTTGCCCGATGTTCACTACCAGAACTATTCGCTTCGCTTCTTTGTCTAACCTGGAGAAATCAGAACTTATGGTGCGGTTATTAAGGTCAATGATATGAATATAATACGCCAGAAATTGTACACTCTTACAAAAGATTGTACCTTGTCTACTTAGCTCTGCTCGTATTACGTTGTTCCGAATAAAATTGAAGGAATCACACATAAAAAAATCTTCCTGTCTGTCGTTTGGCACCGAACGACACGGAGAGGTCCTTCCTAATTCTGACTACGTTTCTGGTATTGACCAGGGTCAGTTTACTTAGTATGAATTTTGCATGGATAACCAAAATCAGACATAGCAGGGTAGAAGCAACTTCTTATCCTGCTGCCGAGGGCATCTTTAGAAAGTATAAGTGGTGTGTATCGATTATGTTCTCCAAGATTTGCCGCATGGATAATATTGGCCTAAATCCACACTGATAAGGTTCAATCAGTTTATTGACGGTAGGGATTTAATCTTTCTCACGATACTCTACATAGGACCTTAAATGCAATATTGAGGAGACTTATCGTACGATAATTGGCGCAGACCGTGGGGTAGCCCTGTTTTTAGGACTGAATAGAGTACACTTAGATTCCATTCGTCGGGCATGCTTTCGTCCGACATATTCTGCAAAAGCACTTTTCCGGTTCTTCGCCGGTGTTTGTGATTAGCTCTGCCGGTAAGCCGTCGTCTTCGATGTTTTGATATTTTTTAAAAGGGTAATCGCTATTCGAACTTCATCATAGTCGGGTGTTGGAATTTCTTTACCGCGGCGATCTATTCACTGCCATTCAGCAAGCTGAAGAAGTGTTCCCTCTATACGCTAAGTATGCTCTGGACATCTGTCACCAGATTACCTTATTAATCCTTTCATGAGTAAGCTCCGGTCTTGAAACCTTCTGTAAGTCACTGCATATTTTCATGGAATTTTCGAGCATTACCCTTTGTCAGCCAGCTTCTCAAACCTTTCATACTCACATAATTCGGCCTTTTTTTGTCTGCAAATGCGACTCACCTCCCTCTCTTCCCGTTTTCTCTCCACTGTAGATCTACATTCCTCATTATACCAGCTATTTTTCTGAGACTGTTGAAAACCAATTGTTTCCGTAACGGCGGTACGCAGGGAGTTTGATATTCCGTTCCACAGCTCCCCTATAGAGAGAGCAGGCTGTGGTTGTTTTCGGGTGTTCTTAGCTGCACAGAGGCGGGTACGTATCTTCGCTGCAACAAGATAGGGATCCCATTTGATATTAGGTCCTCGTAACATACGCACATTTAAAGCACTGGGTACATGTCAATCACAACATGATCGATTTGGTTGCGTGTTTTTCGATCCGGCGGCTGGCACAATGCTCTGAACATAGACGAACTAACATACATGGCATTATTTTGTGAAGTATCAAATTATTATATTTAGATTATGAAGTTGCATACAATATTTGGGTGAACAAACCTAACATACTAAAACAACAAAAAAATGGGTAAATTAGTGGATGACTTTTGATTAACAATCTTATATAATTATAATATATATATATATATATATATATTTGGCGCTTTGTAACCGCTGAAGCGATTTTCGGCCGAGCTCCTCCTCCAATTTGTGGTTTTGCGTCTTGATGTTTTTACCAACAAATGGAGGGAGCTACAGTTTATCCGAACGGCTGATGGATTTTTACGAGGAGCTTTATTTCATGCCAGAAATACACTCGGAGGGCTTGACATTCCCTGCCGAAGGGCGAGGGAAATTAGAAAATTTTATTTTCTATAATTTTGGATGTTGCTCAAACCTGGGCTCGAACCCAGGCCTCCCGAATGTCAGTACGCAATACTAACCACTCGGCTATCGCGGCCGCCTATATAATTATATATTTATGAAAAAAAAAATCGAGTATAATTTCAGTGAAAAGAAAGAGATTCTTCAATTATTTTGAGAAAACACTAAAGCTTACCAAGAAAGTCTACAACAAATAGTCAAACATACACGTATGTATGTGTGTATGCCAACGATCTCACAATTGCATAGGAATTTAACTAATTTATTTATATGTATATTTATTATTCAAATTACGTTGGTAAGATTTATCAAATAGACGATCCTATGTTACGAGTATTTACTTGGTTTGAAATACAAAAAATCAAAACATAAATGCAAGGCAGTCTGTCCATCCGTACGCTTGTAACCTCAAGTGCATTTTAAATTTTCATATGTGTTACACACATGAAACACACTACATGTATATGCACGCAAGCTCATGTGTGCTTCAGAGTATCAACCATCGGGTAGGGACTTAAAAAAGCAACCACATGCCGAGTCGATATTCGTTCGAAGTGAGTGTGTAGGAAATTTTTTACTCATTTTATATTCCTTTTACGCAATTTGCTGTTAACAAATGTCAATTTTGCCGTGTGATCACCTTGAAACTAATTTCTAATTTCTAATGTGTGACTGCTCTTTAAATTTGAAATTTTTACGGCACCTTTACTCTCCGTACAGAGCGCTGAGTCGGTTGAGCATTTCTCTCTCTCTTCTTTGTTTGTATGTTTTTACTGTATTTGTACTGTACTGTTATGAATTTTTAACGCTTTTTGTTCCGTTCAAGTGTTTAGGCAGGTGAATTCTGGAAATCATAAAGAAAGGGTAGTGAGCATATGTTGGAAGTGTGCATTGCGCTGCATATCGAACATTATTGACGGTCCCTGGTTCCTTTCTTGGAGAAAAATTAGTCCATATCTATATTTATAAAAATAATATTAATCTGTTAATATTAACCAATCTGTTTGGTATCTGAAACTCGATTAGACAAATACAAGGTCTGTAAAACGGAAGTTATGTTTGTGTAAATCTTCTCTAGTTAAGAAGAAGCTATCTCGAGAATATGAACACACTCAGCTCAATAGTTTCAGAATTTATAACCCGCATATATATTTACATACAAATACAGATATGGTGATCATTAAAAGTTTCTTTTTATCTAAAAAATCGCTTTTTAATCATTATTTAGTCATATCATATCGCCCAAAAAATAATAATTAAAATTATTTTATATATATTTCAATCAGATACTCTTCGATTTTCATATTTTCGTTGAAAAGTATAATCTTTAAGTTTCTTAGTATTCTGATCAAAAATAATCATATTGTTTTTTAAGTTTTTTGATTAAAACAATAATTTCGTGTTGAGTTTTATTTTTATAATCAAAAATATTCATTGCACTTCGAGTTTTGGATCTTTATTTATTTATTTATATATTCATAACTTATACTACCATTCCTACACATACACTCATACGTAGCATATAAATGTATACTTAGATGGTAACAATTAGCTTATTTTTATTTATTGTTTTTACTCTTCTTTAAGGGCGGTATATCATTATTATCTCTGTGACATTGGCGGATAATCTCTTCTTATTTTTAACTAAGCTAATAAGAGGTATTATCAAGAGCCATTCTACTTTAGTATCCCTTTAAGATCATTTAGATACTTTAAACCCCTTTCCTTGGGTTTATGCACAACAAACTTTGAAATGCACGCCACACTCAGATGTTTTTGTAATGGTTTTTTTTTTAAGCCCAAAGGTTAGCCTCCTCCCGCCCAACCGACACGAGGGGCGCCATCCGCATAACGTACGGCATATGCCGAGTCAATAAAGCAAGAGTTTGTTAAGCGTCGAGATTTAAAACTGCTCAGCTACAGAAAAACAAATTCATCATTATAAGTTTTAAGCGGCGGAGGAAGATTTTGGCGGAAATCCCAGTGCAAATGACGCAAAGCAAACAACAGAAACTGTTTTTGCACGGATTCAATTTTATCAGAATGGATTTTATAATTACGGTTCCATACAACCGAACCATACTCCAATATTGGTCTTACTAATGACGTAATTTTCGTAATATAAGGGTCTCTGAATTCTTTAGACCACCGCTTTACAAAGGCAAGGACACCTTTAGCTTTCAACACAGTTGTATTAATATGAAGATTGAAATTGAGTTTGGTATCCATTGTTACACCCAAATCATTGCTCTAGACTATTGTGTAAGATGGTGGTTGAACACATTTTCGTGTAAATAACATGGTTTTACATTTATTAAGGTTAAGTGGCTTATCATTGTTATTACACCAAGTTACTAAATTGTTCAAATCGGTTTGTAATAAACATCTTTCATTAATTGAGGTATAAGATTGGAAAAGCTTTACATCATCTGCATATAATAAAATCTTTGAATATTTTATAACTGAAGACAAATCGTTAATAAATAGCAAGAACAGAATCGGCCCAGGTGGCTACCTTGCGGAACACCAGATGTTACATCAATTATGTCAGAAAAGGTATCATTAAATAATACTCTTTGAGTCCTGTTGTAGAGATAGGAAGATATCCATTGGAGAAGGCTTGGTTGAAATCCAAGGATATCTAGTTTTTTAATAAGTATTGTATGATTTACTCAGTCGAATGCTTTACTGAGGTCAGTATATATAACATCAGTATCCTTGTTTTCTCTAAATCCATTTGAAACGTGAGTAACAAATTAGTAATAGTAGATTTCCCTTTGCAAAACCCATGCTGGGAACTGAAAATTAAAGGAAAAATGGAAAAAGTTAATTGGGCAGTAATTATGGCTTCAAAAAGTTTAGGTATAGCACATATCTTTGTTATCCCTCTATAATTTTCAATCGAAGATCTACTACCATTCTTACGCAAGGGTATTATAAATGATTTTTTCCATGTCAAAGTGAATATGCCTCGTTTTAGGGATGCATTAAAGAGGTTTGTCAAAGGCCGGTACAAATTTTCAGCACAATATTTAAGAAAGCATGTTGGAATCATGTCAGGGCCGTAACTGAAAGAGCTCTTTAAAGCCTTTAACATAACACATCTTCGGAAGAAACAATTGGGGTATTAATTGAACTTTGAGGCTAAAAATTCTCTTGACGAACAAAATTATTTCCAGTTGAATTGATAATGTAATTAGACCTGAAAAATTGTGCAAACATATTAGAGAAAATCACTTGATGTAGTAGATTTATATGTCATGGCGGATGGAAACAAAGAGACTCTGCGTTTGGAGTTAACGAAGTCATAAAACATCTTAGGATTGCGTACAATGCTTCTTTTAACTTAGTTTATTTGGTTTTTTGTTTTTCCGACAAGGTGGATACTAGATTTATATTGGAACGAATTTTCGTCATCCCTTGTCAATTTTGGTTGAAACAAAACCAAAACCAAAATTGACAAGGGATGACGAAAATTCGTTCCAATATAAATCTAGCTTCTTTTAACCTTATTTAAGTAGTTGTTGTAACATATTTTGCTAAGTTCAAGTACTTACGACGTAGCTTTGAGTATTTTACATAGTCTGTAGGCAAGCTTGTTATTTTATACTTTTTAAAATCGCGAGATTTTCTGTTTTTTAACAAATTTAAATCTTTTGTAAACCATAAATTGGTACAAAATTTTCAAACAATTTTACAATTGCATTATTAAAATGAAGAACACTTTCCTCGGTATTACCTTTATAGACAGGCCAAATCAATGTGGATAGTTCCTGATTTAACTTTTTAATGTTAGCTTTTGCAAAATTAAAGCAAGAACTAGAACCAAGTAGATATGCCACGTTATCAACCCGTAGACTGCCCATTACTTCAAAAGTTATAACCAAAGAAGGATGATAGGTATCCTCTGGTAGAACAAAAGGATCGCACCGAGTCACAGAAAATTTTGAAATATTGTCAACATACACTAAATTCAGGATTTTATGAAATTTATTTGGTACTAAATTAATTTGGTTAACGCAAAGCTCAGACATTTTCTCTAAGAACTATGGTAAAACATGGTCGAGTACAAACGGGAGTGATGTTATCATCGATTTGTTTCCATGATATATAAGGCAAATTGAAGTCTCCCAAGACCATAATGGAGTCAGAATCTTTCATCAATGAAATAATACTTTCAATTGATCTAATAAGTTGAAGATATACTGATATGTCAGACTGGGGAGGTATGTAAGATAAAATAAGTCTTTACCAGTATGAACACGGATGCGTTTAAGTTCAATGGAATCTATGCGAGAAGTACAAACTTCTTCTGAGGGTAAAGACGAAGGAACCGCAAGGAGAACTCCCCCTCCGATTATTTTCAAGCGATCACTTCTATAGATTTGATACTCGCTGCATAAAATCTCATTATCAAAAACGTGAGGTTTTAGCCACGTTTCTGTAAATGAAATTACGTTGAAGTTGCAATGAAGACTGCTTAAATAAAGATCAGTCAACTTGGTATTCAGGCCTCTAACATTTTGATAATAAATACGCAGCGAAAGATGACTTATTAGTTTTTTGGTCCCTCGTTTGGTCGTGGAATTCGAGCAATATTTTTATCAATTTTCTTAATAACCCTATGTTCAAATCCACATACAACAGCTCCTGGGGGCCAGAGGGGAGCTGTTTAAAAGAATCTCAAATGTATCAACAGAAATATCAATTTTAAATAACGATATGTTTCTTTCATAACTAAAATTAAATTTTCGAATATTGAAATCATTAGTATTTAATTTTGACGAGATGTAATGCCTTAACTCATCAACAGTTGTATCATTTGCAAATCTAGACGCAAAAATAGATTTTTTGGGTGGAACAACAACCAGCTTCCTGAAACCAGACTCTTGAATTTGCAGACTATTATTTAAGAAGCAATTTTTTTGATAAAGCATATAATGATTACAACTCTGGGCAAACGTAAATATATTTGAAATCAAAAATTAAAAATGAAGTCGTAAGAGAAATATGAAAAAAGATTAATCAAGAAAATCAAAAAAAGTACAAAATATAGTAAATAAATAAATGAAACCAAATAAAAAGCTGCTTCATAGATTAAGTTTGTAAAAGCTTCTACTGCATTATCCAATTCTTTTGAAGTTTTAACAGAAGTATTAAGAACCGCATTTTGGGTTATCCAATCTTGAAAAATACTAATTTCACTTTTGTTATTTCAAGCGAAATATTTCCATTGTTTGGTATTAATTAATGCGTTGAAACCAACTATGATTGGCGATTGATCAGAGCTTAGTTCCGGAGAGCTAACAATATCTAATAGCTGTGTTGGTATACCTTTGTATACAGCGAAATCTAGAAGATCGGGAATTTTCAATAGATCAGTTGACCAGTAGGCAGGCTCCCCGCTTGACAAAGTTTTTAAATTATTTTTTATAATGCATTTATAAAGCTCTCTATTTGATTTTCTTTTAATTCCTGCAGCTTGTATTGATGGCATTTGAATTGGTTCGAGCGCATCATATTTGATACAAGATTTAATTAAAACAGCACAGCCAGCATGAGCCCTGTTATTTGGGGTATTAGAAAGAATTATATCATAATTTCTTATTTCTGTGTTTCTGACACTAACATTATATCAATATAATTCTCATTTAAGAATACTTCAGTCTCTTGAGTGTGACGGGATAAGCCATTGGCATTCCCTATTGCTGATCTTAAATTCACTTGCATAGCTTACTAATAAGTAGAGATATCATATTAAGAAATGTGTTTGTTAATTCTATTTGTTTTTCTAATAACAGTTGGATTTTTTTCATCGTATTTTGTTCATTCATTACATTACCTTTCAAAACATTAGCGTAAGATTGCTCAGTACAACCATTTGTTTCATTGTTAGTGCAATTTGGTTGAGACATACCATTGCCTAAGCTAGGGAAGTTTTGTTGTTCTATATTTTTCTTCTCTTTTTTTATATTTGCGACATTTGGTTTCTTTCTGATAAGTTGTTGGTATACAGTGCATCCTTTATAATTTGCGGTATGAAATATTTTTATTAATTTACTTCTTCCAAAGAAGTGGAAAAATGAATTCCTTTTATCACTACTCTATATGGTGGGTCCTGTTTAAGTTGATATGTATGGAAACTCTCTTCGCTAATGTGTAAATGTTTTACAATTTTACGATATGAGTATATATTATTTATTTATCATAAGTCGAATTTGTCCATATTTCAACGATTTATAGCTAAATTCTCTTTTAGTAACTACACTTTAAATAGAGGTTATCATTTCACTTATATTGTAAACTCCAGGTGTGATTATAGGTTGCGGCTTTGGAATATTCAACCCTTCATCGTCATCATCACTTAGAATATCAAATCGATTTGGGTGTTTAATAATTTGACTTTTCTTTTGATGGAAATTCTTTATTTACTCGTTTTCCACTTTTTGTTGGAACATTTTGCCAATTATGATTTGTCTGTTCATTTTTTTCATTTTCTCCTGCTCCATTCATATCAGAAGAATTGTTAGTCAGTATTTATCTGTTGTTGTTTTTTGTTATTCTTTTTATTTTTATTTTTTATTTTTATTTATTTTTTGTTCTGAATTCTGTTTTGTACTCACTAAATCAAACTACAAGTATATGGTGTAGTAAATTAGCTGATAAAGCACGTCAGCTATAGGGCACGGTCAATTAACGACATATCCTAATGCAGATGTGATATTTTATATATAATTTTAGCCTTGCTACGCAGATGCATTTCATACATCCGAATTATTCAGATATGAGGTTTATTGTCAAAAATCTGTCAAAGAACTATCTAAAAGCGTGAAATTTGGTATTCTACATACATGTGTTCGAAACAATATTGCAACTGCAAATCGTCGAAATCGGATGATTTATCCCACGGCTTCTGTAAGCCATTTTCGAAATATGAGGTCAATTCCGAAATGTAATTCGATTTTTATATAAATTTGTGATCATCAATTTGTCAACCAAAATTGTTTATAAAATGGTTTGAGTAAGCTTGTTTTGTTTAAATACACACATGCGAATATATGCAAATACAGTTTTGACCGAGAAAACTGATCAAATACTACCATACATAAATTAGTCTCGGTATGAGTGCTCGTGATATGTGTATTTTGTTTTTCAAAGTCTGAATATACTTATGAAATATATTATAATTCGCCCAGCCATTTATATTTATTTCATAAATTTACTTCCACACACATTAATATTTTATTTTTAATATTCATTGTTTTTTTTTTTTTTTTTTTTTTTTGAATTCCAGTCAATTTCATTCACACATTTGGTATTTGTCTGTCAGGATTTAACTCCATAGTAAATATTTTAAACTTCCATGATACAGGATTTAGCACGTTCGGCTGACAAAAAATGTTTTCATTTATTTTCGATATACATATGGCGGGTTGTACATTTGTAAATATTTTTTTCTTTTTAATAAATAAATATATAAATAAATTAGTAAATTGATTTAAAAAAAATTTTAACTTCGAAGCATGATTCAATAATTAAAGGTTGGATAAGTAGGGACAAGTGAGTTTTGACACTAGTTTACAAAGGGTTGCAATTTGGAAAGTAGTAGAAAGGGGGATAAAATATTTCCCGATTTGTGAAAAGGTAGTGAAAATGTAGCCAAAAAGGTGTGAAAAATAGGAATGTTAATATTTTATTTAGTCTTTTTTTTTTACATCTCATATATTCTAGACAAATATAATAAACCTGTAGACCAAAGAATCGTTTTTAATTTAAAATTTGACTTGCAACTATGTACATTGTCAAAGAATATAAGAGAAGTAAAGAAACGTTTCTCAAAAGAGTAGTAAAAAGTCGTAAAAAAATGATTAAAATCTTATTGAGATATTGACATTTTATAGTAACTCAAAAATCATTAACCACTTTTCTTTTTATATTCAACAAACAAATACCCCTATAAGCGGAGGATGAGATCATATAGTAAAATTTTTTAATTTCCTTTCACCTGAGGGTAGTCATATAGCTGAAGTAGCTCCCGAAGTCATCGTAGGCCAAGTATCCTCTGATTGGCCAACAAACATCTTTTTGGGGGCGAACTAAAATGAGAAGCCGTAGGTTTTGGCACCCACCACATAAAAAATCTTTCTCCGATGAACAAATCGAACAATATGCTTCGGATGAGAGAGCCCCTTTTGGTGACGGCCGCCGCAAACGTTTTAGGGATCACGGAATGTCCGGTCCTTAATTCGAAATGTGCAGCTGCCCAGCTTGTCCTTGTGACAATTAAGGCTGACGTCAAACGTCGCCCAAGAAACGTGATATACGAAACAAGGACGGCAGAAAATGGATCTTTGCAAAAGCTACTGCAGCGGCTCTATAAAGGGACGAAAATTTGGTATTGGATTTGTAATAGGAGGGAGGCTCAGTCGCCGAATTCCGGCATTTACCTCGGCGGATGAACGTTTCGCCACATTCTGCAGATTTGCGTTCACGCTCCGACGGAAGAGAAGAATTTTGTAACCAAAAATGGTTTCAATAAAAGCCTATAATGCACCTATGAGCGCTGCCACCTCCACGATGTCTAAATTCGGTTTTGTGATTTTAACCAGGGTGGACGAAGAAGGCTCTCTAATTACGTGTGGGTAGAAGAATATGTCGACTCACACGTAAACAAAAGAAAGAAATTAAAGATAATATTTAGTGTGGATAAATTATCAGTGTATTTATTATTTATGAAAATATTTTACAATTATTGAGGATAATGAGTGATGATTATGTGATGCTTACCAGGAGTGGCGCAGTGATTGATGTTTTCTTCTTGGCGGTTTTTCGCAAGTGAAGTTTTTTACCTATTTCATACGGTCACGTATAACCGTTTTCAATGCCAATGTTTTGGAAGAGAAATAAAACGTTAGTTTGTTGGTGAGAGCACGCATGCAGTCACCATGCATTAGGGTGGTCATTTATATTTAGGCTGTTGGCCTAAACACTCTCTTAGAGACGAAAATTCCGCAAACTATTCGATCTTGTTGTGATAGGCGGAAGACACTGTAATTTAGATGTGCGTGCATTGCGATGGTGTAATTTCAAATGATTTAAGAAATCTTCTTCGCAGGACATATATTTAGATTTTTCTCACTTTTCGCTGATTTTTTGCCCTGACAACGTTCAAAATGATCACGCAGATGCTACCAACAGATTCACATTGATTTTAACACCAACATTACCTGAAACAGCTAATAATTTTAATATTTTATGGACACATATATTTCAACTTACTAAAAATCTGGGGGAATATAAAAATTTATGGAAATCAAATAATTAAAAAATTAAATTAAATGAAAACAAATTAAAATAGCAAATCGGGAAAAAGCATGTCTTGCGTACCAAATGTTTTCAATGAAATTCAAAAGATAATATTACTTTTTAAAATTTATTACTGGAAATCATATGCTTTTTTTTAAAAAGAACAATTATACTTTTCTAGTAAGGAAGCCGACCTGCCTTGAGGGAGCGAAAAAGCTGTCTACCTATCCAATCTTTTCATAACCCATAATGAAATCCTTTGGGAAGTATTTCGCTTACTATTCAAAATGGGTTTTATGTCGTGAGTTTAAGTCACTTTAGATGACGAACTGCCACAATTAATTGCAAAATGAATTCATTTATTTTTATATTTGAGTTGAAGTCATGGCGAAAATGGTAAAAAAAAATAGGTCGACCCAAATCACAACTTAAGGATATTATCTCGAAGGTTCTTCGAGATTTGAGGAGCCTAATCAACTCATTGCAATACCAATCTGGAATCACTCCCCTAACGTTTGCGGATGTCATGATTCAAAAACACTTACGCCGTGAGTCATTCGTTGACATTCATATGTTGTGAAGAGTCTCTGCTTCAGATTTTTCTTCGTGCTTTGCAAGAGGCCTTTCATGCCTAAGACTTCCACTTCGAGCGCGTTGACATAAAAAACAAAAACAAAATTAGAGTTTTAACTTAAAATAATAAAGCTATGACAAAAAAAAAAAACGTAAATCCAGAATTGACATTAAATTTCATACAGTACATACAAGTACATAACTTATCTTAGGGCAAAAGTTATAGTTAATATCAGGTAACATGACCTTTTTAGTATTTAGTTGGTCCACCGTTCGCATCAATAACAACTTGAAGCCATCGTGGCATCGGAAATACTAAATTTGTCAATTCTGAGGAAGTAATACCATCCCAAGCTTCTATAGGACGTTTTTTGAGTAATGTTGAGCCGGAAATCTGATTTTTTTCTAATTTTTCGCTCTGAAATCACCCAGACATGTTCAATAATATTCAAATCTGGGCTTTGAGGTGGTGTGTGTGAAAGATCCAGCTTACGTCAAGCTCCAAACTGTCCACCGAAGGCTTCAGATTAGCTTCCAACAATGACTTGTATTTGAACCGACCCATACCATATTAACCTCAATAAAAACAAGCTTTCCAACTCCAAATGGCGCAACCGCTTTCCAAATCAATACGTTGACCCCACCATGCTTCGCTTTTGGTACTATATTTTTTGGCGTAAAGTGCAGTATTTTATTTTCTCCAAACTTTTGCTCTTCCATCGCTACTGACTTTATTCAACTTCGATTCGTCTGTAAGTAAGACTTTTGCCAAAAATCCATTCCCTTGTCTAAATGTGCTTTAGCAAACTCCAAGCGAAGTTTAAGATTTTTTCAGAAATAAGATGCTTTTTACGTGGCGTTCTACTGTGGAAGCCGTTATCGTTCAGAGCACTTCGAATTGTTCTTGGATGGACACTCTTTCTAATTTTGGAGCAATAATTTTAGGATCATCATTCACTTTCTTCAGAATAAAGCTGATGTCTCTTCGAGTTAGATCCTTCGGACGGCCAACATGCCTATTATTTTCGGTGGATACATTTTTTCCATTGTTTTTTACAATGGTCTGCACCTCTGGTGGACTTAAGTTTAAAATTTTTCATTTCACCATACGATTTCTTCTCTTCTGTGCTGAATAACCAAGTTTCTGACGTTAATGGGCATTTCTTATCGCAGAGACCTTGTTGATGCTAATGTGTTTAAACTACAACTAAATTCAATACTAGCAAATTAGAAAACATAATTTAAAGAAATAGTAAAAAAAGGGTACCTACCCGCCATAACAACACATCATATCGACATAACTGCTAGTAAACCCGTGGTCTATGTAGACTTTTGTCAAGGATATTTTTGCGTTTTTTCACCATAGGATAAGGATTTAAAATAAAACTATACCTACATTTTCCAGCAAAGTGATTGTACCTTCTAAACAACGGATACAGGTGGTGTATGTAGACTTTTGTCCGCCACTGTACATCCATTATACTTTCACAAAAATTTGACACATATAAATTAGTTAAGGCGAGGCGAAGAGAGGTGAAGCAAAATAATTCATATTGGTAAATTTTGTTATATATTCCAAAGTTATTAAACAACAAAAAAGAATATCGGGTACGGGAACTCGTTCCAATATTCATCAACTTTTAACCCTGTCGGAGAATCAACTGAACAAAACCAATATCGGGTACCCTCGATTTGTTTCGCTATCGGGTGAGAGTTTTATCTTTGCTGAAGAGAGCGTGCTAAAGTGAATTGTTTGGCTATTGGGTCAGAGTTTTATCTTTGCTGGTTTCGAAGACATAAAAATAAGTGCACATCAAAGCAAAAAACATGCCCTAATGTCTTCCTTAACATTGTACCTATTTCACAAGATAACGAAATTACATACCTCGGAATTCACTTAGACAGGCGCTTAACCTGGCGACCTTCTCTACAAAGCGAGCATAAATCCGATATGAATGTATGGAATCCAGTTATATGGTACGGCTTGTGTGACAAATATTAATATATCATAAAGATTTTAGTCTGAAATTCTACGAACTATAACGGAAGCACCATGGTAAAAGCGTAATGAAAACATTCACAAAGACCTAAACATACGCACCATGACAGAAGAGATTGAAATCGTACCAAAAAAAATACCTAAGAAAACACCTTGGCCTCCGCAATAAGCCAAACCCGCCTGAAGAGAAGAGATAAGCCATCTTTCTCAAGAGCGACATTGAGTCAGCAGCCCATTCCTGTTAATGGGCTATTATGTTTTAGGTTGGTTATAAAACTTTATTACTAATTGTGAGGCTTCCGATGGATGTCGAAGCAGATTCAGTGAATAAATAAAATATTAATAATAATAAATAAATAGAAATTAGACCATATAATTTGTACGGATTATGGTAAATTTTGGAGTACTCTTTCATCAACGCGTGTTTTTCGCAGGATTAAGAACAGCTGCTGCTGGCCAAAAACAACAACAATAATAACAATGGAGTTTATGAGTACCGATACTGTTTGTTCACAAACACTCACACACATCCATATACGTTTACATAAATGGATGCATACTTGGCAACAAAATGATGGTTATAATATCTTCTGGATGCTTTCCAAATGACTCAACGAGACCCAGATGCATGTCTCGCTACTTCGTATGTAAATGATGACCTGCATGGCCGAGTCACGAAGACTACATCGACTCAAGCTAAGACAAACCGCACCAAGTACATATAGAGTGCGAAGAGCTAGCGAGTATGTGGGGCGTGCAGTATTTGGTTGATTGCATATGTGGCTGGCTGACAGACTGGGTGGTCGTGATGGAGCTCACGTTCGACACGCAACGTCATTAACAGTAAAAACTTACATTTGCTTAAACGTCCCAACAAGGTGCAATTCATGCCTTTGTATTTAGTTGATTATTTCATGAAATTTTTCGTCTTTATCGCCATCTCTCCGCACGCTGTTGTTGTTGATCATCATCATCTTCATTTGCCAGCGCCATATTTCCCGTCACAGTTGGACATTATTTGACTGCCATCTTGGGACGGCAAGAAAGTGCTTGCTGCAGGCATTAATACCATTATTATTTTGTGTACGTGCAGTTATTGTTTGTTATTGCACTCGTTTTGGTTAGTTTTTTTTTCTAAAAATTTACATTCTATGACCTATTCAATGTTTACTCGAGGTCTGAACAATTTTTACCCCCAATACATTGTGACTTGGGATTGAATTCCTTTAAGTGCTTACTCATACATATTTTTAATTTCACTCCCGTGTCATCTCCTTCTCTAGGTATCTTTGAAAATGACCTTTTGTTCTTAAATATCAGTTTATGATTTTTAAAAAATTTTAAAATAAAAAATCCTTTTTTCAAATCATTGCGACTTTTCATTGAGAGCTTCATTTAAAAACTGAATTAATAAATTCTTAAAACTAAAACTAAAGCTAATGTACCGGACTCAGCAATTGGGGTTTCCTGGAATTCGGTATTTTCGTCAATTGGTAAAACTGACCCCTGACTACCAATTTCAATAAAAACGTTTGTCAATAATAAGCTGCCCAATTACACATTTCAAAAACAGCATTTCGTATTGCAAGAAATATCTGACTGCAATACTTCCAATACTCTTTGCTTCAAAGTTCTTACGGAAAGTTTATAAAAAGAAAAGTATAATTAAAATAGGATTCAGTCAATTTGTAATATCAGCCATAGTCATATCTTATTCGAAATAAAGGAAATATTAAAAATTAAAGTTTAGGCGTTTAGCGAGAACACATTTGTCCATTGCATTGGAAATTTTGAAGAATTATTTGAACTGTTAATGATGATTTTGATGCAAATGCGTCTAGTTTGATTTTGTAGGAAATTCAGCAACATAAAAGTTAACATTTGCCATTTTAACACT
Source organism: Neoceratitis asiatica (assembly GCA_030068015.2). Taxonomy (NCBI): domain Eukaryota; kingdom Metazoa; phylum Arthropoda; class Insecta; order Diptera; family Tephritidae; genus Neoceratitis; species Neoceratitis asiatica. The sequence goes on along the minus strand of CM061526.1, from coordinate 39,751,531 downwards.
TTGTGAAAGAATCTGGTTATCTCCACAACCTGATGGTACTGTTATTTCAGTTCTCTTCCAAAATTTAATAACTACTATTATGGAAGTGCTCGCAGCACTGCTCCAAGCGAAAGTGTGCAGTTGGATACTGTAATAGCTTTAAGAAAACTCATTTTCCGGATATTGGTTAAATGTAGTTTTTCCAATGTAAGTAAATCAAATCGGTGTTTTTCAGATTAAGCTATTTATAATATATGCGTTTAACACGTACATTTCATTTTTTTATTTTTATTTTATTTTTATATTCTTATGCTTCTTTTGCATTTTTAAATAGAATTTCAACTTTTTAAGCTTTTCTAAAGCGATTCCAATTTCTTTTCTGATGGACAATAATGTATTTAAAATGCCTTTTTTCGCCCATCGTATGGCTTATTTATTATTTATTAATTCCTCTTTAATTAGTCTTAATCGATTTTAAAAATTGATAATTCTCAGTTTCTATATACATATCTTTTCTTATGTTATTAATTAATTGATTTGTTATCAAGGTAATATTATTAAATTTCTCATTAAATATTTCGTTTATTATTAGTTGCTTAGTATTATTAATTATTAAATGTTAATTGATCTTTATGTTTTTTGTTGGTTAAAAAGTTTCAAAGATTTGGAGAGATTAGATTAATTAATTTTTTAGGGTGGGATATAGATAGTATTGTCTTTAAGTATGTCCATAGAAAAAAATTTGTCAATGTCCATTACAAATTGTTCGTATCTATTAAGGCCTGAAGAAGGTGTATAAGTCTGAAGACACCGTTCTGTATTTTGGTTAATCCGTCATTTATTGTAATTATTTGTCCAAATGAGCAGTCGTAGATGTCTACTGTCGCTGCGACAAAGTAAACTAAACTAAGTCTAAAAAGGGTAATTCTAGTTTTTAATATTGTTTTTATGAACCTTTTTTTTCTTTTTTTTTGATTCCGTAAATATTGTTGACTTTTTATCTTCTTTATCTATTTCTATTTGAAATTTTTTTGGGATATTTTTGTGCCTAATCTCGTGTTTATTTTTACGTTAATAGTTTCTCCCGGGTGATAATTTTTTTTGGGGAAAACGTTCGTTAAGATTTCTATTGGAAGAATGAAATTGTCGGAAGAGCTGTCGTCGCTATGTTGTGTATTAAATTAAATGATTCTGTTAGCATTCGTGATAGGATATCAGCTATAATATTGGTCGTAGAAAGGTTCCTGATGATATTTTTCAAGGGTGGATTTCCAACGCTTTAGCTTAGAATTATTGTTTTTTTGCTTGGAGCTTGGGTTAGGGTTTGGTGGTCTGAGTATATTTTTTGGCTAAAGTCGGTATGAAAGTATAACATCATCGAACATGAAGTATTTTTTTATTTTATTGAAAACAATTTTTGCTTCGTCATTTAGTTCCATATTTATTTAGCGGATGTATTTTTGTGTAATGCCTTCTTCCGCTCTTAAGATTATTGTTAGAAATTTGGCCAGCATAGCGTATTCCTTAATGAAACGGTGATAATAGTAGGAAAGCTCTAAAAATGAGCGAAGCTATAAGTGAGTCATTTGGTTCGGTAAATTATTTGAGAAATTTTCTACCATTTTATAGTTTTTAGTTTCCTAATTGGCGTTAAATTATACTTTTTATATTAATTTTATTTATAAATTTTGCTTCTAATTGTTTAATTTTTACTTTGTTACTCTCCTTTATTACCACAAAATTGTCTTTGATATGGTTGACAGCTTCGAGGCTTTTAAGACTGCCATTTCATAGAATTTCATGAAATTAGCGCAACGACGGAAAATAAAATTCAATTTAGTATTTTCATTGAAAAGCTAAATTTCTATATCCCTTCTAGGGATTTTGCAAAGGATGTAGTTTAATTTTTTATTGGATTCAACACTATGCAGGGTTGAATGTAGTTTTTGGTAGATCCAGTATTGATTAGAATTTTAATATTTTTCCAATCTCCATCCTGTATTGGAAGTAGAACAATGAAGAGTGAAAATTATTGCCCTGGTCAAAATCTTTTTGAACAAATTTATGTGGAAATTCCTTTGCATTTTGTTTGGTATTGACGGATTACCAGGGGGAACTAGATTCTTTTATTTGTAGTATCAAATGGACGTGGCTTGTTCATGTAGTTTATATGTGCGAATAAATGGATCGGCATCGATCGGTTCTGACCGTGGTTAGTGCTATGGGAATGGACGAGGTGGCGGCTTATATAGCTGCTGTGGTCCCGAAGTCTGAAAATAAGTTGTTGAACCAATAAGGGTAATAGGGTTTTGCCTGACCTGCTTTCTTGGAGGAAGCGGTGGGTGAAAGACTTCTGACTTCCTGAACGTATAGAATGCCTTGTCCCTGTATTATAAGTTGCATGACATCTGTGTCGATTTCATACAACCGAGCTTTTTAAATATAAGTGAGAGACGAGAGTCTACTCTTTGGCAAAACCCCTGTATTGTGAGGTTGCTCTACACAAGTAAGGTCATTTTATACACATTCAAGAGGAGTATTAAACTACTCCAAAGCTATGTCAGCATTGCCGACAATTTTGTTTTGTTTTGTAGATCTGCAAGATGCGATCTACACTCTTGCCAGAAGTTGAATTATCTTGGGGCGGAGGTATCGGAAATTTTATCGCACTATTGCTAAACTAGTGCCGATTGTTATGTCAGAATAGCTAGAAAAATTGGTATTTGGATTTAGTGCAGCTTTTACTACAGTGGCGGACAAAAGTCTACATACACCCCCTCTTTTCGTTGCATTGAAAGTCCCAAAGGTTTATTGGAAAGTTTAACGATACAGTTTATTTTAACTATTTTCCCTTATCAACTTAACAAAAACAAAAATAATTTTTTAACATGTAAAGCTACAATAGTAAAGCTATGACAAAAAACAAAAAACCAAAATCCAACGTGGACAAATGTTTACATACAGTACATACATAACTTATCTTAGCGCAAAAAATATGGTTAATATCAGGTAACATGATCTTTTTAGTATTTAGTTGGTCCACGGTTCGCATCAAAAAAAGCTTGAAGGCATCGTAGCATCGAAGTTACTAAATTCGTCAATTCTGAGGGAGTAATAGTGTCCCAAGCTTCAATGAGACGTTCTTTAAGTAATGCTGAGCTGGAAATCTAATTTTTTTAATTTGTCGTTAAAAAATCTCCCAGAAATATTCAATAACATTCAAATCTGGGCTTTGAGGTGGGGTGTGTAGTTGCCTTGGAGCATGATAAATCAACCAATCCTTAACAATATAAGCCGTGAGCTTTGAATCGTTGTCCTGTTCAAATATCCAGCCTGCGCCAAGCTCCTAACTGTCCACTGAAGGCTTTACATTAGCTTCCAACAATGACTTATATTACCGATCCATATTACCCTCAATAAAAACATGCTTCCCAACTCCAGATGCAGCAAGCGCTCCCCAAACCATTACGTTGCCGCCGTCATGCTTCAATGTTGGTACTATATTTTTTGGCGTAAAGTGCAGTGTTTTCTTTTCTCGAAACTTGCTTTTCCATCGCGGCCGAATATATTGAACTTCGATTCGTCTGCAAACAAGATTTTTGCCAAAATCCGTTACCTTGTCTAAATGTGCTTTAGCGTACTCCAAGAGAAGTTTACGATTTTTTTTCATAAATAAAAGGCCGTTATCGTTCAGAGCTCTTCGAATTGTTCTTAGACGGACACACTTTCTTGATGAGTTTGTGATATTTTCGGCTAATTTTGGAGCAGTAACTTTAGGATCATCATTCTTTTCCTTCAGAATAAAGCTGATGTCTCTTCGACTTAGTTTCTTCGGGCTGCCAATACACGGATTTTTTTTGAGGGTCACATTTTTTTCAAAGTTATTTACAATGGTCTGATGGACCATTGAATGACGGAGTCATTTAATACTAGCAAACTAGAAAACATAATTAAAAAAAAAAATAGCAAAGAAGGGTACCTACCCGTCATATAACCCGTGGACTTTTGCACCGTAGACTTTTGTCAAGGATATTTTTGCGTTTTTTCACCCTAATTGTTTGATTTTATGTTAGGGAATGGATGTTAATACATGTGATTAGAAAAGGATTTAAAATAACACTTCAGCAAAGTGATAATACTTTCTACTTGTACACAACGAATACCGGCGGTGTATGTAGACTTTTGTCCGCCACTTTCGCATTCTTGTTTTAAATTGTTACTCACTACACAGATATAATGTTTGGTAATTAGTCGATGTTAAAAGAGTTTGAAGAAGAGGATACTGGTTGTCCAGAAGACGGTTTAAGTACGGGAGGACGAATAAGGTTAAAGGAATAAACATTATTGAGTATTATATTTTCTAGGAAGTAGAGCTTTTCTGCTTTGCAGAATCCTTGGTATTGGTAATCGCAAAGTTAAGCAAATATTATAGAAATTTCCGTAATGAATTTCCGTTTTTTTTTTTAAATATTTTTAACAAACAATTTTGTTTCCTCACAATGGCTTATAAATCTAATTTTTTCTCACAAAAGCTTATAAAATAAAATATTAGTTTTAAACATTACAAACATAGCTGATGCGGCGGATGGCGGGCTTCGTCTATTTTTGACCGAGTAAGCTTTCTAGGCGCCTTGGGTGTTTACCTAACCTTTAAATATAAATGGTTTTATTTGTTTCCAGAAAGGACAGTTTAGAAGTCTTATTTTAAAACCCTGTTGATGTATGAGTTGCCCAAAAACTCGTGAAGTGTGATGGAAACAAAAAAAAAAAATCGTTAACTAATATAAATAAAATGAAAAGGGTCTATGGTGAATAGTTTTCTGCGGCTCTAAAAGACCATGGTAAATCAATGTTTTGTAAATAACCTAGATATAGTCTTGCTAAATCGGGAAATAATTGAGAACAACGTCCACTTTGGACATGCTTAATCAAAGATTCAGAAAAATGTTCAAAAATATACTGTAGAGTATACCTTCCTGAAGAAGGAGCAAAAAACCCACTGGTTTGCAAGAGGCGAGTCTTAATGACACTAATCTTACTTTAATATTATTATATGCTTCCAAATTTAAAAATTCTTTAGTGTTACTTCACGTAAATTTATTTTATTCAACGAAGTATGTGCAGGGTCTAGACAGCATTCACGAAAATGTTCCAAGACCCACTATACGATTAATAGTATTCTTGTAGAGTCAGAGGTTCAGAGGTGGCGAGGCTGCGAGGCTGCAAGGCTTTTCTAAAACGACATGCTTATCAGCATATAAATGAAAAGGGCTGCAGTGACTAAGGTTTTGGTAAGAAACCAATCAAGTCCAGTAATACAGTATTGTAGTATTCATTGATTAATTGATTATAGGATGTATTATATGAATCGTGGATTAAAACATAAACAAAGTTTAATCTACTTATAAATACCGTCCATTCCAGTACATAATCGGATTATGAAACGTGTTTTTTAATACCTAAAATTCAGCTTTTAATGATGATGCATAATGTAAACTACCATCAACTTTGACTTTTCTTTGCTCTAATATCCCATTCGTAAGCCATAACATATACCACTCATGGCGCCCTTAAAAATACAAAAGCTAAAAAAGATGAAATTACATTATTTTTCCTATTACCTTAAGAAATTTTTCTCAAAAATCGGCATTACCTTTGATGTGTGACCTTATTTTTTGCCTTCGAAACTAAATTCGTGAAATAGAGATTGAAACCTTTTCTTTTGTTTTTGTGTTTGAAAGGTGCAGATGCATAGGATTATTCACTGTTCGACTAGCCACAATAAAAATCAAAATTATTTAATTTGCTACCAAACTAAAAATTAGCAAATCTATAAAATATATGCGTATGTATTGTAGATATAATATTTAGAATTATCTGATGTTTAAAAATTATTACATATATCTGGGTGGTGCTATCACGCAATAGTTACATTAAATATTAAATATCTTAATACATACATACTTTCATATCTATGAAACCCAGTAGGAGATTAAAGAGCTAATTTTTTTTTTGTCCGGAAAAAAATCGATAAGTATATGAGTTTTCAATTGTTATAATTTCAACGAAATTTCCATAGTATTTCCTTTGTTTATTTTTAAATTTAAAATAATATTTAATATTTTATTTACATTTATGAATAATAATAACAAAACCAAAATACTTAAAAAAAATTCGAACTTTGTGTTGTATGTCACATAAAAATGTGAGTGATTAAATTAATTATAATGATATGCAATTTCTTTTCGGTTTATTTACTAAATATTGTTTCTTCTTTGTAAAAATTCCATTAGAGTGTGATAAGTTAATCAAATTTATTGAATAAAATTTCACAAAAAAAGAAAAAAAAAAATATTCTGCGTTTTCCGCATTGTTTCCACCCACGAAATGTGTGTCCGCCCACCCACTAAGAGCGGGGGGTTGCGTGGCATTTTACTTAATTATAGTTTGGCATGTGACGTATCTCTCTTGTTAAAATACTTCATACTTCGAGTGTTTACCCGGTAGCGAGCAAATGTGCCAACAAAAGCAACGTCATCATCGCACAACGCCCCATGAAATGGGCTAACGAAATGAGATGACGTCACGATAAGAAGTTATATACTCTAAATGTATGAAATGAGATGACGTCACGATAAGAAGTTATATACTCTAAATGTATGAAATGAGATGACGTCACGATAAGAAGTTATATACTCTAAATGTATGTACGTAAGTAGCTCAGATACTATGTTGTGCACACAGCTGTGGTCAAAGTAACACTGAAATATTAAAAAGTATATAAAATATGTAAAGAAATAATTCGAATTGGTAACTGGCAAGTTGATGAAGAGTGTGTATACTTGTATAGCTATAGCTATTAAATGTGTACCAACTTATTATCAGTACTAAATTTATATTTAAATAATAAATGTGGAACTTAAAACTTAGTAACACAAATTTGATTATAAACAAAAAAACCTTAACACATTTGAAAAAAGTATAAACAACCACACACATATATATATATATACTTGGTAGGGACATAAATACTGTTACAACATTAAACACACGCATTTCAATAGAAGAATTGAGCATACCACATAATTCCCATATGATTTATAATATATAACCTGTAAAGCGTTAGTCTGTATCGGGAATTCTAAATTGTGTGAGTTTTCAATATGGAATGGTCAGATAATGAAAACCGTATCGCTGTTATAGCGCATTTTAAGTGTGAAATGAAAAAAGGTGATATTTTCAAAACACTCCGTCCGCTCGGCATTAGTCGCATGTTCCTCTTCTGGTGCATAAAACTGTTTGAGGAGACTGGGGATGTTAAAGACCGCCACCGGTCGGGCCGTCCACGCACAGTTCGAACGTCGCAAGTCATCAAAGCTGTCAAATCAAGAATTCCACGAAATCCGCTCCGAAAACAGAAAATCATGGCCGGAAGATGAATGTTTCGCAAAAGTCCATGAGTCGAATTATTAAAAAGACTTGGGACTTGGCTTTCAAACGCCGTACCGGACATTTGATGACTGTAGCTTTGAAAAAAAAATAGGGTGGTAAAATGCAAACGTCGTTTGGTGAATTACGCTGATAACTTGCACAGAAAAATCTTGTTTACCGATGAAAATTTTTTTTACCGTGCAGGAAAAATTTAATAAACAAAATGATAGGGTGTATGCACGGTCATCTAAGGAAGCATCTGAACTGATTCCACGGGTCGAAAAAGGTCATCACACAGCTTGAGTCATGGTTTGGTGGGGTGTCTCTTATGATGGGGTAACTGACTTGCATTTTTGCGAACAAGGGGTCAAAACATCGGCCAAAGTTTACCAAGAAACCGTTTTGGAAGATGTTGTAAGACCACTTAACAATTCCATGTTCCAAAACCAATCATGGACTTTTCAGCAAGACTCTACGCCGGCCCATAAAGCTAAAACGACCCAAATCTGGCTCCAAAACAATTTAGCAGCATTCATTTCCTCTGAAGAGTGGCCCTCTGGCAGTCCTGATTTGAACCCGCTGGAATACAAATTGTGGACAGTTTTAGAGGACATGGTTTGCTACAAAAGATACTCCAACATTGATTCTCTTAAGACATCTTTGATTCGTGCTGTGGCCAATTTCCCAATGGAGGAGGTGCGTGCGGCTATTGATGATTGGCCAGTCCGACTTAAGGCGTGCGTGAAGGCCAAAGGCGGGCATTTCGAATGAATACTGCTTTTTTGTATACAATGTATATCAAAAATATGTAAAAAAAAATTGGTCCAAAAACATTCATTATTTTTTATTTTATAGCATAAAATGTTTGTAACAGTATTTATGTCCCTACTAAGTATACATATAGATATATATGGGCGCTATCTATCTTGATACTTTTCCAACAAGTATACTTCGTATAGAATACCAAATTTCACACCTTAGATGCATTTTTGACGAAATAACATTCATAAAACTGCTTTTTTTAAATTCACTTTTTTAAAGTTCTCGAATTAATAAAAAAAAATTGTAAAGAAGACGTGTATGCTATCTTTTATTATTCCCAGTAGTGGGTATAACGGTCATATTCAAACAGTGCTATATAATTTATAATTTTTGGATGTTAGTCGGACCATGACCCGAACTCGTTACCCTCCGCACGGTAGTACGCTCTGTTGACATTGCATCCGCCATTTATTTACATGCAGACATTCATGACTTGTGCCCTCCTTTTTTACGTTCACGTGCATTCCGAAAACGAGTAGTTTGTACTTTTCCTTTTCAAACTACACCTTTCTACGTAAATATACGCTCATTTAGTTATGTACTATTTTGTCTTTGCTAGACCCAATTAAATTCTGTTCGCTCACGATGATTGGCTTTTTTTATGACTTTTTGCAGCAATTTAACAAAAATAAAAAAAAGTAACATCAAAATGACATATATTATTTGCTGCTCTCTGCCTATGTACATAAATATGTATGTATGTGTGATATGCACTCAAAAAAATAAAAACCTATCCTATGCGCTATTGTGCTAAGAGATGTGCGCTTGTTTCTCTCCTGCACCACTTTGATGACTGACTATGTGGGTCATCAACACTATAACTCTTTGTTGCAACATACTTTCCATTCTAAGCTTTAGGTGTTCTATTCGGCGTGTTAGTTTTGCCGGTAGGTGGTGGGCGGTGCTGTTTCTTTTATTATCCTAAAGTACTTTAACTTTATAATCCCTTTAAAAGCAATTAGGATAGAAATTATAGTTGAGAAGTTTCTAAGTATTTAATACACAAATATTTTTCTACTGCTATGAGACTAAATTTAAGCTATCGTTTTTATAAATAAAGGCCCCCCCTCACATACCGCCATCTGCATGCCTCGATACAGCTGTCAAGCTCCTCGAAAAGCTGCTGAAACCACATATAGAAGAAGCTATTACTAGGAAAGGTGGCTTATAACCCTGGTAATACGGTTTCAGATCTGGCAGATCAACACTCGGGTTAATTGAGAATGTAATAAAGAGTGTGGAAGTAGCGCACAGAGCATGCCAAAAACTTAGATTTGTTGTTTTACTAGCTACCCTGGACATACATTATACATTCAACATCGTTTAATGTAAGAACATGATCGAAGCATTAGAAGAAAGCTTTAAAATACCTACATATCTCAGCTTAATGATGAGGAACTACTTGAAAGTTTGTCGCACAGCTGCTCTGAGAGTAGTTTCGCATTTAGTACAGTTGGAGCCGAAGCTGTATAGTTAATAGCGGAAGCACCCCCATCTACTTATTAGCATTCGGAAAAAAAGAAAATGGGGACATTGAAGAGACAATTAACAATTACCTACACCACGAAAGAGGAATTAAAGAGCGATACATTGAAACAAAGGCAAACTCGTTGTTAACAAAAAAATATAAAAGAGTGGTACTCAGCAGGAAACATGGAGAACATACTGAATACACGTTTTTCAAATGCATACGCTGGAAAATAGAACGAAATAAACTGCAGACTTTGGTCGGCCCCTTTAATGCTGACAACATTGCGACTGTCATGCCTCGAAATGAGAAAAACTGGAATAACTTAAAAAATTACTTAGGAAATGTACTCCTTTTAAAATAAACGAGACCCGAACGCAGCTAACGCATGTAAGTCTTAAGACTTACTTAAGATGGAACACCATCTTGAAGTAAGGCAAAAGTGATCCCAGAGAGGGCGACGGTTCCACAACGGAGAGTTTTTTTTAGTGACCTGCAAGTGGCGTGACCATTGACCAGTGACCATTGCTATGACGACGAAAATTAAAGAGCTAGTAACAATGAAAAAATGAGATAAAAAAATTAAAACACATTAAAAAGAAGTATATATTATCATGTGAAAAAAAAATAAACCACAAAAGATCACAAAATTAAAGAATAAATAAATAAATAAATAAATAAATAAATAACTAAACAATTAAACAAGTACATTAAATATTTCAAATTAATAAAGTAAAATAAATTACAAAACCAGCGAAATGAAAATTAAAAAATAAAAAATTTATAAAGTAAATCAAACAAAAAACATGGAGCAAAATAAATATAAAAAACAGAAGTGGAATTTTACAGCGACTTTCACATAAATAAATATAATATTAATAACAATTAAATAGCTTCTTACATATAGAAATATGTATGTGAAATGAAAGAATCAAGTTACTGCTTTTCATTTCCACACTAGGATAGGTGAAATTATATTTTTTGCTCCAACTACTAATTAAATTTTTAGCATTGGAACTACTGTACTGCACCTGTAATTCAATTGAATCTTTCCATTGAAATGATATTTTGTTTATTGTGTTGAGCATGAGTTTGAGTTGCGTTTAAATGTAATAAAAAATAAAAGTAAAAACCTAAATGTTTAATGATCATTAAGACATGTAGATAATTTATTTTTTATAGTTAATTCACCTACCCACATTAATACAAGTATGTATCATTCAGACACGTAGATAATTTATTTTTTAGAGTTAATTCACCTACCCACATTAATACAAGTATGTAAGTCTGCATATATCTTGATCCGAAATTATAATTGTGGATCTAGATATCTCAGTGAAGAGATGCCGCTGATATCCGCTAAAGGAAATAATAAAATAAAACACAAATTTTCAACTAATAATTTGTTTATTAACAAAAACCATCGGAACTTAACTTACCGCACAGGTAAAGCTGCAAATCGTTGAGAATTGAGAATAGAAGTGTAATTCAGAAAAATAATAATAATTTGAAACAAGACAAAGTTGGCTCAGCCTTTAACGTATTGTTTGCGAATTAAACAGGTAATTGAGCCAGGAAATAGTAAAAGCAAATTAAAAAGTTTATTTTTTCCGTAAGGAGACGTTTATGATTAATTATTATATATGACAATTTTTTTATCATAATTAATTTTTAAAAATTTGCATCCAATACACTCTAATAATTTGTTTGAAGTACTTTGCATAGAGAACTGTTTACGTTTCAAAACCATCTGGTGTACGTTCTCAATCTTGAAATAAATTTTCATTTATTTGTTCTTGTATTTATTCAATCTTTATAAAAATGGTATTATAATTCCAAACAGATAACAAAATGTAACGTTTTGTGTTGAAATTGAAATTTTCTTAATCAATTATTTTTTTTTAACGTATTGTTAATAAGCAGCTTATATTAAAAGTTACATATTTGTTTATGTTTATTTTAATATTTATTTTGATATTGAATGAGCTAATTATGCATTTAAAATTATTTTACACTCAGTGATAACATAATTTCAAGCAAATTCAATTCTTATATCACATAATGTCGTCGTAGCATTTTTTGTTTGTTTTTTTTTTTTGCTGACTAAATAAATTCCATTGTTTACAGATTTAAATTCATTTGGACAAATGCAGTGGTTGAAAACAATTATTATTATTTTCTTGTTTTTTTTTTATGAAAATATATATATTTATTAGATTTGCGAATAGGTTATTTATTATCTATTTTTCATACCAGGAGGTGAATCAGGGACTTACCTATTCGAAAAAATCGTATTTATGGTTCAATTTACATGAAATTTGGTACATATGTAGCTTTTTGCTACCGGGCTGAAAATCGTACTTATAGTTATTTTGACTTGAAAAAAAAAAATATATATATTTTGTGACGAAAATCCCAAATACGAAGGAGAAACAAAACTGTTGACAATGTAAATGCAATTTCCCGGAAGGACAGAAAATAAAGAAGCGGCCGTATAATGCAAATTACCCATACCAAGGACACACAAAAGGGTAGACAGATTAAAGGAAATTCCACGTCGTTAAGGATGAACGGAGTAGCTGCAGCTACCGCAGGCAAACGAATAATCGGCCTATCCTTAAGCGCGTGAACAGAATGGTTGGGTCATCTACAGGTATGAAAAGAGAGGCAACCGCTATCACAAGAAGAGACGAGTAGACAACTTAGTGGAGTTAACACTGCTGTGAGCTGTGTGTGTTTTAGAAACGGATGAGCTGAGTGAAGCAGATAATAAGTGTGTATCATAAATAATTGTAAAATAAGCCGTTGGCTAAAGACGAAAATTGTACAAATAAATTCCTGACGGTTAAGAAGCCGAACAAACAAATTTTGGGAGTTTTGTTTAGCAATCCAGTGATCGGACTCGAAGGATTTGGAAAATCATCGAGGCGAACTTAGTTAGCAAATTCGTTACAATTGGTGTCAGAAGTGGGATTAAAAAAAAAACTACAACAAAAATATTTGAAAATGGTCAAGATTCAAGATTTAACGATACTACCGCTCAAAAAGGAATTGGCGAAGAGAGGATCTATGGAAGCAGAAGGCATAGATTTGAGCGAATATGAATTCTGCCGTGAGGACGAGGAGACATCCAAGAAAGAAATGGAGAAGGAAGAGGCTGTTGAGACTACGGAAAATTCAGAGAAGTCAGCAACTAAAGTTGAAGAAAAGGCTCCTAGCTCATCAACAAGTATGGACATGTTATTGGCAGCAATTTCGCAAATAAATGCCAACATGTCACAAATGAATACCAACATTTCAGAGAAGTTAGATGAACAGGGTAGCAACATGTCACAAATGAATGCCCACATTTCATCGCAAATGCAAGACCAAGAAGCGCGTATTTCATCCCGGCTCATACAGCTTCAGGAGAGTGTTGTTAAAGAATGTGCAGAACTCAAAGAGAGACAGGACGTAATCGAGGTCGGCAAAGCAAAGTAGAGGAGCTAATTGCGACCAAAGTTAGCGAATTGGAAGGACGTGTCCACGAATCGAATCGTCCAAGCATTTCGAGGAGCACCCCTAGCATAAAAGCACCATCCTTTGACGGCACCACTCCTTTCCACATCTTTAAGCTTCAGTTCGAAAAGACGGCTAGAGCAAACAACTGGAGCATGGAGGAGAAGTCAGCTGCACTATTCATGGCATTAAAGGGACCTGCAATGGAAATTTTGCAAATAATTCCTGCATACGAGAGAGATGACTATGAGGCACTAATGCGAGGCGTGGAAAGGCGTTATGGTAGCGAGCATAGAAGACAAATCTACCAGATGGAATTAGAGAACCGCTATCAGAAGCCCAACGAGACCTTGCAGGAATTTGCTTTTGAGATTGAGAGGCTAGCTCCTTTGGGTTATGGAGATAGTCTTGGAGAATACCTCGAGAGGATAAAAATTCAGAGGTTTATCAGCGGAATAAGGAACAATTATAGCAGGCAAGAGGCGTATGCGAATCCAAAGCCAACATTTGCCGAGACTGTCTCGTATGCTCAGACAAAGGAAGCGGCTGAGGTTTTGTGCACACCAGCGTACAAAGCGAACTGTGCGAAGTTGGAAAGCCCAGATGTGATGAAAGAGATCTGGGAAACGTCGAAAACCGCCAAACTGATGAGAACCAGGATTTGCTACAACTGTAGAAGGCCTGGACACTTAGCTCGCGATTGTAATATGGGTTCTACGAGACAAATCGATAACAAGGCGAGCAACGTTACTATCAGAGGATATGTGGATGGACATAAGCGAGAACTAACTGTTGACACGGGCGCGTCAAACTCCATCATTCGATCCGATTTGATCGCCAGGGAAATAAGCCCATTACATGGAGCTAAGTTGAAAACATTAACTGGTGAGGACGCCAGAGTTCTGGGAAAAGCCACGTGTAAAGTCACCATTGGGAATATGACAGTGTTGCATGAGTTCCTAGTAGCGGAAATATTAGATGAAGTCATGTTGGTGTGGACTTTCTCCTTGGTCTAGGAATGAAGATCGACCTAAACAAAAGAGTGATGGAGTATGGAAATATGCAGTTACCGCTAAGTATTGACCAGGATCATGTGTACAACCGAAATGATGTGCCCCTGGTAAAGAACGAGCAGCAGAAGGGAAATACGTACGGAAATGGCAAGATGTCTCGTGCCCTAATGAAGAAGTTGAGAGAGGTACGAAAAACTGTTGAACGACGCCCTAAGGTTATGAACCACAAGGTAGAAGGATGTATTAAGACGAGGAATCCTGAAAGCTTTGAGAAAGGAGATCTGGTAATGCTGCACGATTCTCCACGGAAGAAAATCTTGCACAGCAAGCGGGAAGGTCTATACAAAGTAATTGGACGAATAAATAGTACGGACTATCGAATCCAGAACGTTGGAAAACCACGAACCAAAATAAAGGTGGTTCACTTAGAAAGGCTCGCGGCGTTTGGAACAGATGGTATGTCTAATCGGGACGATCAGACTTAGGTGGAGGGCAGTGTGACGAAAATCCCATACCAAGGACAAACAAAACTGTTGACGATGTAAATGCAATTCCCGGAAGGACAGAAAATAAAGAAGCGGCTGTATAATGCAAATTACCCATACCAAGGACAAACAAAAGGAAATTCCACGTCGTTAAGGATGAACGGAGTAGCTGCAGCTACCGCAGGAAAACGAATAATCAGCCTATCCTTAAGCGCGTGAACAGAATGGTTGGGTCATCTACAGGTATAAAAAGAGAGGCAGCCGCTATCACAACAAGAGACGAGTAGACAACTTAGTGGAGTTAACACTGCTGTGGATGAGCTGAGTGAAGCAGATATAAGTGTGTATCGTAAATAATTGTAAAATAAGCCGTTGGCTAAAGACGAAAATTGTACAAATAAATTCCTGACGGTTAAGATGCCGAAAAACAAATTTTGGGAGTTTTGTTTAGCAATCCAGTGATCGGACTTGAAGGATTTGGAAAATCATCGAGGCGAACTTAGTTAGCAAATTCGTTACAATTGGTGTCAGAAGTGGGATTAAAAGAAAAACAACAACAACAAAACTATTTGAAAATGGTCAAGATTCAAGATTTAACGATACTACCGCTCAAAAAGGAATTGGCGTAGAGAGGATTATCTTATATTATCTACAATCACGGCTGCGAGAAGCTATGGAAGCAGAAGGCATAGATTTGAGCGAATATGAATTCTGCTGTGAGGACGAGGAGACATCCAAGGAAGAAATGGATAAGGAGGAGGCTGTCGAGACTACGGAAGATTCAGAGCAGTCAGCAACTAAAGTTGAAGAAAAGGCTCCTGGCTCATCTACGAGTATGGACATGAACATGCTACTGGCTGCAATTTCGCAAAAGTTGGATGCCAACATGTCACAAAAGTTGGATGTCGCAAAAGTTGGATGTCGCAAATGAATACCAACATTTCATCCTGTTGGATGAACAGGATTCCAAGATGTCACAAAAGTTGGATGAACAGGACTCCAAGATGTCGCAAAAGTTGGAGGATCAGGATGCCAAGTTGCTACAGAAGTTGGACGAACAGGATGCCAAGTTGCTACAGAAGTTGGATGAACAGGATACCAACATATCACAAATGAATGCCCACATTTCATCGGAAATGCAAGAACAAGAAGCGCGTATTTCATCCCGGCTCATACAGCTTCAGGAGAGTGTTGTTAAAGAATGCACAGAACTCAAGGAGAGACAGGACGTAATCGAGGAAAGGCAAGACAGAATAGAGGAGCTAATTGCGACCAAAGTTAGTGAATTGGAAGGACGTGTCCACGAATTGCTTTCGAATCGTCCAAGCATTTCGAGGAGCACCCCTAGCATAAAAGCCCCATGCTTTGACGGCACCACCCCTTTCCACATCTTTAAGCTTCAGTTCGAAAAGACGGCTAGAGTAAATAACGAGCATGGAGGAGAAGTCAGCTGCACTATTCATGACATTGAAGGGACCTGCAACGGAAATCTTGCAAATATTTCCTGCATACGAAAGAGATGACTATGAGGCTATGGTAGCGAGCATAGAAGATAAATCTATCAGATGATAAAAGGGATCTGGGAAACGTCGAAAACCGCCAAACTAATGAGAACCAGGATTTGCTACAACTGTAGAAGGCCTGGACACTTAGCTCGCGATTGTAATATGGGTTCTACGAGACAAATCGATAACAAGGCGAGCAGCGTTACTATCAGCGGATATGTGGATGGACACGAGCGAATACTTACTGTTGATACGGGCGCATCACATTCCATCCTTAAATACGACCTAATCACCAAAGAAGTAAGGCCATTGCCTGGAGCAAGATTGAGGACGGCAACTGGCGAGGACACCCAAGTTGTAGGAGAGATAACATGCGAAGTCGCGATAGGAAATGTTGCGGTTTTACACCAGTTCATAGTCGCGCAGATTGTTGATGAAGTCATCATAGGAGTAGACTTCTTGCTAGACCAAGGAGTAAAGATCGACATGGATAAGCGAGTAATGGAGTACAAAAACATGGAAGTACATCGGCTATAATTCTACATACAACAGCAAGCAAGTGATCCTTGAACACAACGAATTGATCCCACCAAAGTCAGAAGCTGTTATTTGGGCAAAGATTGATGGAGATCGTGGGACAAACAAAATACGGGTTGTCGAAACAGCACGAAATTCCACATCGGAAGTAATCATAGGTAAAACACTGGCTAAAACAAAAAGTGATGGACTCATCCCAGTGAGAGTAATAAACGAATTTATATCACCAATGAAACTTTGAAGAGGAACTGTATTGGGACAATGTCAGCAGGTAGACGCCATTATTAATTGCGGAGATGCACCTAAAAGCGGTTCCACTGACATAATGGATATAAAGGACAACGTAGATGAATGGACGCAAGGGTTGGAAGAGGAATACAAGCACAAGGCCAAGGGACTTCTGTGCAAATACTCCAATATATTCGACAAGGATGGCAACAACCCAGGCAGGACCAACGTTGTGAAATATTGTATTGATACTGGTGACGCTAGGCCGATTCGCCAGGCTCCTCGAAGTGTCCCACTAGCCAAACGTGAAGCTGTAAGCCAAATAATAAAGGAAATGAGTAAAAGCGGTATTAGTGCACCATCCGAAAGTCCATGGAGCTCGCCGGTAGTGCTCGTAAAGAAGAAAGATGGCCAGCTGGGGTTCTGCGTGGATTATCGAAGGCTAAATGATGTGACACAGAAGGACAACTATCTTTTACCCAGGATTGATGATACTCTGGACTCGTTAACTGGCACGGAATGGTTCTCAGCACTCGACCTTAAGAGCGGCTATTGGCAAGTGGAAGTAAGTGAGAGAGATAAGGAGAAGACTGCCTTTAGTGTTGAAAAAGGGCTTTGGCAATTCACGGTGATGCCCTTTGGACTATGCAACGCTCCTGCAACCTTCGAAAGATTAATGGATCATGTGCTTAAGGGACTGCATTGGAAAACTTGTCTGGTGTATCTTGACGACATCATCGTACTTGGCAAAAGCTTTGAGGAACACTTGGGCAATTTGGAGGAAGTTTTTCAGAGGAAAGCTAGCGCTGGCCTCAAGCTTAGTCCTAAAAGAGCGTCTGTACAGCAAAGGAGAAAATAGAAGCAGTGACAGATTGGCCAAGGCCCAGGAATTTACATGAATTACGGAGCTTTTTGGGCCTGTGTACTTACTATCGCCGATTTGTTCCGAATTTTCCCAGTGCTGCTAATAGTCTCCACGAGCTCACCAGGAAAAATAGACCCTTTGAGTGGAACAAAGAACAAGAAAAGGCTTTCGAAGCTCAAAAGGAAAGGCTCTCCACTGTCTCAGGCGCCTATGCTAGCGTACCCGGTTCCAGGTGCAACATTCATTCTGGATACAGATGCTAGTGGCTATGCCCTGGGAGGTGTACTTTCATAAGTGATTGATGGACAGGAGAAGATAGTTGCGTACTATAGCCGGTCTATTGGGAAACCAGAACGGAACTATTGCGTAACACGGAGAGAACTATTAGCGTTGGTGGATTGCATCAAACATTTCCACAAGTACCTGTATGGCCAACACTTCCGAGTTAGAACAGATCATACAGCGCTGAAGTGGCTACTACAGTTCAAGAATCCTGAAGGACAGCTAGCCCGATGGATTGAGAGACTGCAAAGTTATGACTACAAAGGGAATACTCACGGGAATGCTGACGCCATGTCTCGTCGACCATGTAGCTTGGAATGTAAGCACTGCTCCAAAGCGGAAGGCAAAGAAGACATAATAGACGTCCGATTAATGACAATTACACCAGCGGAATAGTGGGAGTCAAGTCATCTACGGAAATGTCAGCAGAAAGATCCAGATTTGAAACTATAAATGCATGGACTGGAGATGGACAGACGGCCAGATAAGGAACAGATGGCAGCAGGAAGTCCAATAGCAAAGGTATACTTGGCGCAATGGAATAGTTTAGAGCTGATATCTGGCTGTTTGCATAGAATATGGGAAAGTGAAGACGGCCAGTGCTCCCGAAAACTAATAGTAGTTCCGAGGTTAAGGATTCCGGACGTTCTCAAGGAATTCCATAATCGTCCTAGTGGTGGGCATTTAGGCATTACGAAAACGCTGGAAAAGATCAAGCAGCGGTTCTACTGGGTTGGTTGTCGTCGATCTATCGTTGAGTGGATTGCTAACTGCAGGGAGTGCATTACAGCTAAAGGGCCAAAGTCACGAAGTCATGGTCAGATGCAGCAGTATAACTCAGGGGCACCATTTGAGCGGGTTGCCATAGATGTAGCCGGTCAATTCCCTATGAGCAGGCAAGGAAACAAATACGTTCTTGCGGTTATGGACTACTTTAGCAAATGGCCGGAGGTCTTCCCAATTCCAAATCAGAAAGCCAAAACAGTAGCGAATGCATTCACTTACAATTGAGTTTCCAGATACGGGTTTCCTATAGAACTGCACTTGAACCAGGGAAGAAACTTTGAATCGGCAGTGTTCCAGGAAGTATGCTTGACAGCTCTGCATCCTCAATCGGATGGCATGGTAGAACGCTTCAATCGAACCCTGGAAGAGCACATGAGGAAGGTCGTGGACAAACATCAAGATGATTGGGATATCCACATACCGCTGTTCCTGATGGGATATCGGTCAGCGGTGCACGTGACAACGGGTAAAACACCCGCAAAGATTCTCTTCGGTAGTGAACTTCGGTTGCCTAGTGATTTGAAGTTTGGAGTAAGTGGCGATGCTAGAAGGATTGGGGAGAATGCGCCAAATGCCCTAGAAGAAGAGCTGAGGGAGATACATGCTCTTGTGAGACAGCGAACCGAAATTATGAGCAGCAAGATAAAGGCCAGATATGATAAAGCGATGAACTGCTGCGAGGGTTTTCAAGAAGGCGACCTAGTGCTGCTGTACAACCCACAATGGAAGAGAGGATTGTCCCCGAAGCTGCAATGCAATTGGGAAGGGCCCTACAAAGTAATAAAACGGTTGAACGACGTAGTGTATCGAATACAGACTGTTGGGAAACCAAGGACCAAAATGAAAGTGGTTCACTTAGAAAGGCTCGCGGCGTTTGGAACAGATGGTATGTCTGATCGGGACGATCAGACTTGGGTGGAGGGCAGTGTGACGAAAATCCCAAATACGAAGGACAAACAAAATTGTTGACAATGTAAATGCAATTTCCCGGAAGGACAGAAAATAAAGAAGCGGCCGTATAATGCAAATTACCCATACCAAGGACAAACAAAAGGGTAGACAGATTAAAGGAAATTCCACGTCGTTAAGGATGAACGGAGTAGCTGCAGCTACCGCAGGAAAACGAATAATCAGCCTATCCTTAAGCGCGTGAACAGAATGGTTGGGTCATCTACAGGTATAAAAAGAGAGGCAGCCGCTATCACAACAAGAGACGAGTAGACAACTTAGTGGAGTTAACACTGCTGTGGATGAGCTGAGTGAAGCAGATAGAAGTGTGTATCGTAAATAATTGTAAAATAAGCCGTTGGCTAAAGACGAAAATTGTACAAATAAATTCCTGACGGTTAAGAAGCCGAACAAACAAATTTTGGGAGTTTTGGTTTGCTAACAGTGATCGGACTCGAAGGATTTGGAAAATCATCGAGGCGAACTTAGCAAATTCATTACAATATATATATGGTTCGATTTGGTTAAATAATTAGATGACATGCTTAAATGAAATAACTTTATTTCCAAGAATTGGACCAGGGACCGGAAAAGGAACAAATTGTAAAAAATGTGCAGTATTATTAACCTGCGGCCGGGCTAGCTGGTATCTAAATAAAATGAAAGCAATAATTAGTTTAAAATTTTACTCATCGCTTATAAAATATTGAAATTAAAAATTGTCTTCAAAAATAAATCTTTTTCTGAATTAAATTTTTTCTAATCAAGAATAAAAATTATATATATATGTACATATTTTTGTTTGTTGATTTTATGGAATCACTCAAAACGACATAGCGACTTTCCAAAAAATGGTAGAAGGTAATCTCTTTTTGTTCTAAACTAACCAATGTGAACTTCATGAAAAGAAACTTAACAGCAAAATCATGTCTATCGGATATTATTATTAAAGTTCCCATGCCACGTTTTCAGCATATCAGAGTGGCAGAGAGACAGGAAAATATTAAATTTCAAATTCAAGTTCAGTGACCACCAGGGTATAATTTTAACATCTTTATGAACTCTACAAACTTTCTATAGCATCAAATATCACAATTTATCCGTCATATCTGAATGAGGATAGCTCTTGACATTACCAATGATTTAGAAAAGATTACACGACAGTGCCATAAAGACAGTAATTGTCTTTCGCTGCATTTCAGGAAACGACTTTTGTATAAGTAAACTTTAAGATACATAATGTGATGATTATTCAAGGGCGTATAACGAAAAACTAGGAGAACGGTATTGTTTATAAAGGGTGTTTTTTATAGAGGTATAGAACTTTAAGTTGCAATAAAACAACGAAGGATTATTTGATTGACATTAATTTTATTTATCCGAAAGATAGTCTTGTGGCATTACATTTTAAATATGATTTCTGGCATATGACCGTCACGGCTGGCGCGGATGTAGTCCAATCTGGACGTCCAATTTTCGATGACTCCAACATTTGTGGCCGAATATCGGCAATAACACGGCGAATGTTGTCTTCCAAATGGTCAAGCGTTTGTGGCTTATCCGCCTAGACCAATGACTTTACATAGCCCCACAGAAAGTAGTCTAGCGGTGTTAAATCACAAGATCTTGGAGGCCAATTCACAGGTCCAAAACGTGAAATTAGGCGGTCACCAAACGTGTCTTTCAATAAATCTATTGTGGCACGAGCTGTGTGACATGTTGCGCCGCCTTGTTGAAACCACATCTCCTGGACATCATGGTTATTCAATTCAGGAATGAAAAAGTTAGTAATCATGGCTCTAACCGATCACCATTGACTGTAACGTTCTGGCCACCATCGTTTTTGAAAAAGTACGGACCAATGATTCCACCAGCCCATAAAGCGCACCAAACAGTCAGTTTTTCTGGATGTAACGGTGTTTCAACATACACTTGAGGATTACCTTCACTCCAAATGCGGCAGTTTTGTTTGTTGACGTAGCCATTCAACCAGAAGTGCGCTGCATCGCTAAACACGATTAAATGGACGTAGTGCGCGATACGTTTTCCGCACAGAACCATTATTTTCGAAATAAAATTGCACTATTTGCAAGAGTTGTTCAGGCGTGAGTCTATTCATGATGAATTGCCAAACCAAACTGAGAATAAATCACTTGACAGCTGTTAAATCGGTCGCCATCTTGAAAAGTAATGCCAACTTAAAGTTCTATACCTCTATAAAAAACACCCTTTACATACATATATGCATATATAGTTATATGTACAAGTAGTTAGCTACTTATATAATATCCATGATCTGTAAAGCAAATACTTAAATAAATATTTCATATCGACAGTTTCATAAGTAAACAAGCCATAATTCAAAATATTTTTCCAAATTCAGTGAACTTCCCAATGGAAATACTGAAGCAATTTTTTTTTTTAATTTGATGCCAAGTTAACTAACGTTCATATGTTAGTTAATTTAGAAAAAACAGGTTGTTTTCATTTACCATTTATCGAAAAGGCGCTATGACGTATTAAACAATTCATGATGAACAAATAAATTAAACTACGAAAATAATTATTTATTCTGAAGGAAATTTTAAAACTCAAAGTACAATAAATATTTTTGATAATAAAAAATATAACTAAAATTGAAATCTTTATTTTTTATTAACAAAACTTAGTAGGTAGTTAGTAGATATCTATTATTTTTAAAATATTTTATATTTATATTAAAAATTAAGAGGTAATTATTACTTCTGAGTGAAAGTTTAGAAATCGAAATGTAAGAATTCCCTCATTGAAAATATATAAAATAATTTAAATTCGTACTTTCTTTAATAATTATTAATGTTCGAACATTATTAAATCACTGAAAATTGATTAAGCATTTTTAATTTTAATTAATTAAGCCCAACGGCATATGCCGAGTCAATAAAGCAAAAGTTTGTTAAGCGTCGAGATTTAAAACTGCTCAGCTACAGAAAACAAATTCATCAGATGAAATAAAAGATTATTTATACTACAATAGAAAATTAGTGGGTTACTTGTTAGGAGAAGTTAGTATAGAAAATTTTATGTTACGAAAAGTGAGTCGGTCTTATCGCATATGCTAGAATAACAATTGAAATCCTGACATAAACGGTGAAACGGTTCATATAGTTCAAAGTTTGTTTTACAAGATTTTAGGAATATTGGCCTAAATTGTCGTGATAATCGGATGGGGACATTAAAATTTACTTCACCTAAGAGAAATGAACTGCAAATCAGTCCATTTAGAAGCTTGACTAAAAAACTTATTCCTAACATTTCTCTATGGCTAGAAAGTGTGGGTAAATTTATAAGTTTTAAGCGACTAATAGCGGAGGAAGATATTGGCGGGAATCCCAGTGCAAATGACGCAAAGCAAACAACAGAAACTGTTTTTGCACGGATTCAATTTTATCAGAATGGATTTTATAATTACGGTTCCATACAACCGAACCATACTCCAATATTGGTCTTACTAATGACGTAATTTTCGTAATATAAGGGTCTCTGAATTCTTTAGACCACCGCTTTACAAAGGCAAGGACACCTTTAGCTTTCAACACAGTTGTATTAATATGAAGATTGAAATTGAGTTTGGTATCCACTGTTACACCCAAATCATTGCTCTAGACTATTGTGTAAGATGGTGGTTGAACACATTTTCGTGTAAATAACATGGTTTTACATTTATTAAGGTTAAGTGGCTTATCATTGTTATTACACCACATCTTTCATTAATTGAGGTATAAGATTGGAAAAGCTTTACATCATCTGCATATAATAAAATCTTTGAATATTTTATAACTGAAGACAAATCGTTAATAAATAGCAAGAACAGAATCGGCCCAGGTGGCTACCTTGCGGAACACCAGATGTTACATCAATTATGTCAGAAAAGGTATCATTAAATAATACTCTTTGAGTCCTATTGCAGAGATAGGAAGATATCCATTGGAGAAGGCTTGGTTGAAATCCAAGAATATCTAGTTTTTTAATAAGTATTGTATGATTTACTCTGTCGAATGCTTTACTGAGGTCAGTATATATAACATCAGTATCCTTGTTTTCTCTAAATCCATTTGAAACGTGAGTAACAAATTCCAGCAAATTAGTAATAGTAGATTTCCCTTTGCAAAACCCATGCTGGGAACTGAAAATTAAAGGAAATATGGAAAAAGTTAATTGGGCAGTAGTTATGGCTTCAAAAAGTTTAGGTATAGCAGATATCTTTGCTTTTCCTCTATAATTTGCAATCGAAGATCTACTACCATTCTTATGCAAGGGTATTATAAATGATTTTTTCCATGTCAAAGGGAATATGCCTGGAGAGTCGTCGTGACCGGTTTGTCGAGAGCGGACGTGCGTTAGAGCTAATCACAAGTGTATTACAGTGAATAGTGGGGAAAATAATACTTCTTTGCTACATTCAAAAACATACATACTTAAAACAAAAACTTTTCAAACTAATTTATGATGAGTGAGAAGGATAATCCCTTTGTAATTCCGGAAAAACAATTAAACGAAGTTGTGAACAATAATAACTATGAAATATCCACAGTGCAAAATACAGCTGGTCAAGTGAATGCGAAAAGAAATGAAGTTCAAGGTGACACCGAACCAAATACAACAAAAACCAACATATGTGAAATAACATATGAGAACATTAAAGCACAAAATAACTAGCAACTGGAAAGAAACATAAGCAACATTACGACAATAAATCTGACAGCATGGAAAGTGTAGACGGAGTAGAGAACAGCCGATCAATGGCAGTGTTACTGCAATCACTCTCCACCCAAATTAGCGAGCTAAAATCAGTAATAGCACAGCTTAGTACAGAAAAAGCAGCTCTTCAAGAAAAGAATGACCGCTTAAAAAGTAATAATAAAAACACCAATATGGAACAAAATAACCAAATAAACAATAACGCAGCACAAGAAACTTTGGAAATAGAACAAGACAGTTTAGAAGAAGTGAATTTTCCCTTGCTGCCTAATATTTCTTCCAGAGAAACATTCCAAGCTGATGTACACTCAACTAAAAAGCAGCTCAACATTACACAGTCCGTTCGGGAAAAACGTAAATTAAAAAATAACCCACCTGTACTTATATGTTATAATATAAATCAGAAAGAAATTTCTAACAAATTGAAAACAATATTAAACCACAAAAACTTTGCATTTAACATTGTCAACAAAAATGTTACTCGTATAAATATAAATTCATTATAGAAGATTATAACAAATTAAAAACATTTTGACACAAGAAAAAATTAAGTTCTACACATTCACACCTAATGAAGAAAAACCACACACTATTGTAATTAAAAAATCGTCTTATGTATATGAAAATGAAATTAAGATTATTAAACTTTCAAAGTATAAAAATGGAAACTGGTTGATCCAGCTTGATTATAAGTCGAATTTATCAGAGTTCGACTATATAAAATATATACTTAATTGTAAAATTAATTTTTAAAAATTGAAACCTATGCTGCCGACACAGTGTAAAAACTGTCAACGATATACACATGTGGCAAGCAATTGTAAAATGCCATACCGTTGTGTTAAATGTGTTGAGTCACATGGTCCAGGTGAATGCAAAATTTCTTCCAAAGAAAATAATACCAAGGAGTATGTTTATACTAATCCTGAAACAGACCAGCCTGTCAAAAATATAGGTATTCCAGTTAGCTGCATGAATTGTAAAACTGAAGGCCACCCTGCAAACTACAGTAAATGCCCCAAAAGGCTTGAATTAATTAAACGCCTAAACGAGCGCAATGGCTTAGGAAATACAGTTGATGACACATTAAACAAAAAACCTTTGTCGAGAACAGTAGCTTTAGATGAGTCTTCATACGCCTCAATTGCAGGCAAAACTGAAAGACCTTATCCTAAGTTACAAAAAAGAGTTCCAAAAACGACTGCACATTATACTAAGCCTGTACCTATAAAAAGAGTGTCTAGTACTAAATTATTTCAAAGTGTAGACAAAGAATGCAGTAGATTATTTGGTAGCAATTTATCTGGCTGCATGAAAAGAATAGACGCTTTCACAAAAACATATAAACAATTGAAGAATGATGACGAGAAGTCTATAGCACTTTTTAGTCTACTAACTGAGCTAAGACTTAATAATGGGCAGTAAAAACCTTAAATGTATATTCCTAAATGTTAATTCCTTAATATCTAGATATAAAAAACATTACTTTAATTTATTTAAAAAAAAAACCGTAAGCCTGACATAATACTGATAGCAGAACACCGACTTAGTCAACGACATGTAGTAAATTTTCTTGGCTATAACCTCATCAGGCAAGTTAACAAGGCGAAAGGTGTGAGTGGCAACAATCGCACTAGTAGTACGGCAACAGCCATAAGTATACGAGAACATTATAAGTACAAAGTTATAAACATAGGAGACACTATTCATTTATAGAATGTTGCACTTAAAATTTTTTAAAACGGACGGTGAAGAAGTTACATTTGTATCTTTATATAACCGCTCAACAGGCTTGCTGAAAACTAGTGATCTTAATATGGTACTAAACTCTGTCAATACAAGTAAAGTAGTCATTGGCGGAGACCTAAATGCTCGTCATCCCGATTGGGGGACTCGTATACTAACCCCAACGGCAAAGTTCTAAGTAATTGGCTTCAGCAATGTCCCACTATAAAGTTAGTCCCAAAAATTTCCTACTAGGATATCTAAAAGATCAGCATCCTTTTTAGATATATTTTTAGTAACCCCATTTGTTAGAATTGATTTCGATGTTCAAAATAGATATCGAGACTGTCTGAGAACACTTCCATTTGAATCAGATCATAGCGCTGTTGAATTAAATATAATGTCAGATCATAACGTACTCAATTGTCAATTAGCTGAGAGGTATAATTATGATAAAATTGATGTAAAAAGATTCAATGATGGCAAACAAACTTATAGAATATAATTTACCAATTAATCGTAATGCCACAGAAGAAGAAATCGATTTTAGTATCAAACATTTAAATTCTGCCATGGATAATTCTATAAACCCGTGCTATTTATAGATGCGTTGATCCGCAACGTAAAGCCACACTCGCAGTTATAGTTCGAAACTTAACTACAATTATTAAAGAACAGATACAATTGCACGAAAACAAATATTGGTCCAACTATTTTGCAAAAATACGGATGAATATCCAAACTTACAAAAAAATAAAAGGTCTGTGTGGTTCAAATACCAGGCAACAAATTCCAGATTTAGAAATAAGTTGTGAATGATATCGATTTTGATATACCTAATTTTGGAAATAGTGACACCATCCTCGTACGTGAAAATTTTCATAAAGTCAATGCACTTGCCTACTCCTTTGAAAAGGTTCATAAACAAAATGAGCACATAGGTGGGGATGAGTTTGCTTCACAAATTAAAATCTCTATAGGTGAACTATGCGAGAGCAATAGCCCAATTTATGTGTTCGATAACAACTTAACTGCCGACGGTAAAGTCACCCACCAAGATGATATGCAAGAGCCCAATGTAGACCACAATATGTTTATAAAAGTGGAGGACATAGGCTGTTATCTGCGTAATAAAAATAATAAGAAAAGCTCAGGCGAGGATGGCGTATCAAATTTTCTTCTAAAGAAAACGTTTGCTTTTTCTGGAAATATATCGCCATTGTAATCAACCAATCATATAATATAGGTTATTTTCCTAAAAAATGGAAGACAGCGTAGATTGTGTGTGTGCCAAAGCCGAACTCCGACCCTAAAGCCATAACTAACTATCGCCCAATATTATTCCTATCCAACATTAGCAAACTTATGGAGGAATATTTACTAGACAAAATCAAATCGCATGTTGAAAAACAAAAGATATTAAATGACTATCAGTTCGGCTTTCGTCCTTCGCATTCCACATGTCACGCTCTTACAATGCTGTCTGACTTTGTATGTACCAACCTGAACAGGCGACAAGCAACCATTGTTGTTAGCTTGGATCTTCAAAAAGCTTTTGATACCGCCTGGATAGAAGGTATAATTTATAAGATGTAATAAAAATTCAACTTCGATAAGAGTTTATGTAGAATGATATACACCTATTTTAGAGAACGATCATTTTTTGTTGCAAATGGCGGCAAAAACTATCATACGAGATGTAAGTGCAGGTGTGCCACAAGGCTCTTTGCTCGGGCCAATGTTGTACAACATCTTTCTTGCAGACTTTCCAGACCCACCAATAAAAGCTCACCCCGCTTCCTGTGATATAAAGGTCCTTATATACGCAGATGACATTATGGTGTTGGGATCTCAGAGGCAAATAGTTAAAGCTAATGATGAAATGAACTTGTATCTTAAAAAACTAAATGAATACTTCAAGAAATGGAAAATAAAAGTCGACACACGGAAGAGCGAATGTACGATTATTAAGGGTTTGCGAAAAAACTTGTACCCAAACGCGCGAAAATATATTCCTAAAATCAAAATAGGCGAAGAAAATGTTAGAGTAAAAATCAAATTAAATATTTAGGAGTAGTACTAGATGATAGATTAACCTTTAAAAAACGTTTAGACTATATCCTTGCAAAAGCAAAAAATAAAATTTTTTAACTACGCAAACTTGCTAAGAAGACCCGCTGGCTTAAAACACAATATTAAATTTAAAATTTATAAGCAAATAATTAGGCCTATATTATCGTACGCCCATCCCATTTGGTTTAATATCTCTTCAAGCCAAATGGAAAGGCTACGCGTATTTGAAAGGTATATGTTAAGAATATGTAGTGGAATCAATCGAAAACCGTACTCTGGGGGTACATTCAGTAAAATATTCTCAAATAAATATTTGTATAAATCGCGTGAATTGATAGCTTCTTAATCAAAACATCTGAACGATTTGTTAACAGTTTGTTATAGGTAGATAATGAACTAATACAAAATTATTTACTGAAACAAAATGATATAGTATTACCAATTACAGATAAATACCTATCACCTTTGTATATAAAAATATTAAAACAAAACAACCGTATATATCACAACAACAAAGTTGTTTACTATCATAGGCGATACAATACGTATAATGTTAATCCACAAAACCTTGTATATAATGTTGCACAATTTGTGGCAACAACACAATAACTTAAATAAAATAGCCAATCACTAACAATGTTTACATTTAACAACAGATACCTAATGAGATTTCTTTTTTAGCCCGTTTTTGGAAAACATCAATTTTAAATTTGCATAAAGCTATGCTATTATTGTACAAAAATAAGTTAATGTAATGTACACAAAATAGTATATAAAATTTTAAACTCCTAGATAAATACTAAGGTATGTTAGGATAACACTAAACTATAAGCTTAAGAAATTTGTAAATATTATATGAGTTTGGGCAAATAAATAAAAATATTATTCTTGCATCTTGTCAAAAAAAAAGGGAATATGCCTTGTTTTAGGGATGCATTAAAGATGTTTGTCAAAGTCCGGTACAAATTTTCAGCACAATATTTAAGAAAGCATGTTGGAATCATGTCAGGGCCGTAACTGAAAGAGCTCTTTAAAGCCTTTAACATAACACATCTTCGGAAGAAACAATTGGGGTATTAATTGAGCTTTGAGGTTAAACATTCTCTTGACGGACACAATTATTTCCAGTTGAATTGATAATGTAATTAGACCTGAAAAATTGTGCAAACATATTAGAGATATGAAGAAAATCACTTGATGTAGTAGATTTAATATATTTTAATTTTCATTCCGGCAGCTTTGATACTTCTGACTCGTGTTTTGTACAAAGAAAATTTTTTACTGATAGTTTTAAACTAATAAATAATCTCTTTATTCTCAATGTTTCTTAACCGACATTTTACTTTATAGTAGCTGATGTGCAAATCTGTAGCTGCTTAGTGTAAGAGGCAAGTGTAACCACGACCATCTGCAATCGATTTCAGATTCGGGACAGTCCGGCCTGTATCTTTTTTCCGGTTATCGGTCTGTTTGATTTACGTTTATCCATAAGTTGGGTCCTTCGGTCGATTAAGCGAGTTTGGGCTCGTCGCCAAAAATTTTTTTTTTATTCAATACATATATCTTGGTAATGACCTAAGCTATCCTAATGGAGATTTAAAAAAATTTTTTTTTAAGATACATTTTATTTGCAATCTATTTAAACAGAAATAATAAGCAAATTGTTAAAAAAAAGCAATTTAGCTTATATTATTGATCTCCAGTGAGGTCAATAATAAAATACAATATGGTTTTATTCCAAGCATAAAAAAGTATAATAATTTTATTTGTTGTTTGTTTTATGTCTTATCAAAATTCGTAAATCTCGTACAATATTTTTAAACTTAATTTCTAAATGGGAGTTCTAGAACATGATGTCTTTTGAGCCTAATAGTTTCATTGCTTTCATCCAGTAGCATTACTGCCAAAGGTACAAAATTTTCAAACAATTTTACAATTGTATTATTAAAATGAAGAACACTTTCCTCGATATTACCTTTATAGACAGGCCAAATCAATGTGGATAGTTCCCGATTTAACTTTTTGAAGTTAGCTTTTGCAAAATTAAAGCAAGAACTAGAACCAAGTAGAGATGCCGCGTTATCAACCCGTAGGCTGCCCATGACTTCAAAAGTTATAACCAAAGAAAGATGATAGGTATCCTCTGGTAGAACAAAAGGATCGCACCGAGTCACAGAAAATTTTGAAATATTGTCAACATACACTAAATTCAGGATTTTATGAAATTTATTTGGTACTAAATTAATTTGGTTAACGCAAAGCTCAGACATTTTCTCTAAGAACTATGGTAAAACATGGTCGAGTACAAACGGGAGTGATGTTATCATCGATTTGTTTCCATGATATATAAGGCAAATTGAAGTCTCCCAAGACCATAATGGTACAATTGATCTAATAAGTTGAAGATATACTGATATGTCAGACTGGGGAGGTATGTAAGATAAAATAAGTCTTTACCAGTATGAACACGGATGCATTTAAGTTCAATGGAATCTATGCGAGAAGTACAAACTTCTTCTGAGGGTAAAGACGAATGAACCGCAAGGAGAACTCCCCCTCCGATTCTGTTCAAGCGATCACTTCTATAGATTTGATACACGCTGCATAAAATCTCATTATCAAAAACGTGAGGTGTTAGCCACGTTTCTGTAAATGAAATTACATTGAAGTTGCAATGAAGACTGCTTAAATAAAGATCAGTCAACTTGGTATTCAGGCTTCTAATATTTTGATAATAAATACGCAGCGAAATATTACTTATTAGTTTTTTGGTCCCTCGTTTGGTCGTGGAATTCGAGCAATATTTTTATCAATTTTCTTATAACCCTATGTTCAAATTAACATACAACAGCTCCTGGGGGCCAGAACGAGCTGTTTAAAAGAATTCCAAATGTATCAATAGAAATATCACTTTTAAATGACGATATGTTTCTTTCATAACTAAAATTAAATTTTCGAATATTGAAATCATTAGTATTTAATTTTGACGAGATGTAATGTCTTAACTCATCAACAGTTGTATCATTTGCAAATCTAGACGCAAAAATAGATTTTTTGGGTGGAACAACAACTAGCTTCCTGAAATCAGACTCTTGAATTTGCAGACTATTATTTAAGAAGCAATTTTTTTGATAAAACATATAATGATTACAACCTCTGTACAGACGTAAATATATTTGAAATCAAAAATTAAAAATGAAGTAAGAGAAATATGAAAAAAGATTAATCAAGAACATCAAAAAAAAAGTACAAAATATAGTAAATAAATAAATGAAACCAAATAAAAAATACAGTAAAAAATAACATAACGTAAAAAAAACTAAATATAGCAATATAAATTATAATATAAATTAAATAAACTTAAAATAAAGAAAATAATGTTTAATGAAACTAAATAAAATAAAATAAAATAAACAAAAATAAAATAAACTAAAATTATATTAATTAAAATAATATACATATATATATATAATATGAATTAATTCATATATATAAATATTTTTCTAATAGGGATGATATGATTCCTAAGTGTCGTTTTGGCCATTTTTAATCTGTAAACCATCATCTGCCACAATTGGAAGAAGTTGATCTTAACAACATTTGGTTCCAACAAGACAGGGCTACGTGTCACACAGCACGTGCAATAACGGAATTATTGCAAGAAAGGTTTGGAGATTCGATTATTTCTAAAAATTGTGACATTGAATGACCTCCAAGAAGTTGTGATATAACGCCATTAGACTACTTCTTGTGGGGTTATTTGAGCTCATTGGTCTTTAGCAATAAACCAGATTCTCCTCAAGCTTTAAAGATCAATATTGAACGTGCTATTTATGACATACGACTTGATTTAGTGGGAAAAGTACTCGAAAAGTGGGTTCATTGAATTCGCTCCTGCAAAAGAAGTCGTGGAGGCCATTTGAACGATGTTATATTCAAAACTTAATTGTATCGATTGTACTTCACAATAAATAAAAAACATTTAACAATTAGTGTGTTTTTTTTTAAGAAATCATATTATTCTTATTGGAAAGCCCTATATATATACATTTGGTTTTGCGTCTTGATGTCTCTACCAACAAATTGAGGGTCCTACAGTTTATTCTAAGCCTCCTCCGAAAGGCAGATGGATTTTTATGAAGACCTTTTATTTCATGTCAGAAATACACTCGGAGGGCTTGTCATTCCCTGCCAAGGGGCTGCCCCAGTTTTCTATAATTTGGATGTTGCTCGAACCTGGCTGGACTCGAACCTCGGCTTTCACTGCCGCCGCGATAAAAAAAGAATGAAATAGATGAAAAAAAAAAACTAACATAAAATAAAACAAAATGAAATAAATTGAAGTAGTAAAATAAAAGTATATTTTTTATCGTTTAAAATTTGTAAAATGTGACATCATTTACATCAATCACAGACACACACCAATCTCGAAAAATTGTTCCACCACAGATAGAATTGACTTTTGAAAAGAAGATTTATATATATAATACTCATTATTTTTATATGTTTTTGCTATTAAAATATACAGTTATTTTTTCTCAACTTTCATGAGTGAAGCATCCCATTAATTATAAATACATTTCATAGATTAGAAAATCACAAGTTACCGGCATCTCATTTTTAAAAACAAATTAATTATATGGCTGCAACAATCCTATTTTCGCGTGACTTATTAACAATGTAATCAATGACATCAGATGCCGTTGCTAACAGCGTGAGACTAAATTAGTATCGTAAAACAAACAGTGTTTTTTTAATTTCACATGCAAAAAAAACATGCACCAAAATGATTTGTTTTTTGTTAAATGTTTTTCTCGATTTTCAAAAAAAAAAAAAAAAAATAAAAATAAAAAAAATAAAAAAATAGGAATAAGAGTAGCATAAATTCTCTTAAAAATCATTTGGTGACCATATGCTCATTGACATTTGCCGGATAAAAATGTTAACATAAATATCACACATTCATATTCACATAGAATGCATTTTTACTTTTCATATACATAAACACAATTTTTCATCGAAATTCATTCAACATCGCGCATTCACTTTCTTAGAGATTCGCGTCGTTTGTTTACATTCGCTTGACTATGTACATGGATGTACAAGGCGTGCATGAGATTTAATACCTGTACAATAAATACAAACAAATCTAACTATAAAAATTCTTAACACAGCTTGGCCTGCTTCTGCGCATCAGCAAACCACGCATTGCTCTTCAGATTTTTAAAATGCGCTAACATATAGACACTCGTTTGTACATACTCATAAATTTGAACATTCGAGCTACATATGTGTCTATGTATACATAAATAGTATACGTTCCTACTACCAGTAGGACACGGTTTCAGAGGTAGAAGCAGTTTGAAAGTGTTTTATTACACTCCTGTGATTTACTGCTGCACTGTTGTGTTTTATCACACCAGCCGAACTGAGCACAACATCCTCGTACCAATTCCAATACCACTCCAAAACATACAAAAAATTTTTTTTTGTTCATGAATTAAAAAAAAATATCTGGATTTACGTATTTTCTGAGTCTCACATCTTAAACGTGTGTTTATGAACACATTATATATGTATGTAAATAATTCAAACTAATCGATACCACGTGACTCTAAAGGTGAACGACTGTCTGGCGTTCACAGTCTGTCTGTTACTTAGTCTACTCGCTTTGTTTGAAACTCAGAACCAGAGTCGTACTGCCTATTTCCTCACATATGGTTGTTGAGGGTGGCGTCACCGGAAGCGGACGCGGTATAGACTTTTTAAGTAAAGAGCAGGCATGTTCCATACTCATCGGCCTTGTTTGTCGCAGTTGAAGTAATTTTTGTTGTTTGTTTTCATCGCATTGCAAAATGAAACAGGGTGGATATTGAAGTGTAAAGCAAAACCACAAGTAACCGTAACCAACATAAAAATTAGGTGTGTAAAAAAAAATTCAAGGATATACACAATTATAGAGGGAAAAGAGAGACCTTAAACATAAGGAAATGGTACAGGAAGCGAATAATTGAATTGCCGCATAAAACAATAGAAATAAACATATTTTCATAAATAATTATTGGTCACCCTTTTAGTGTTTGATTTGAAAGGTGAAAAGTTTTGGTTAAAATATACATAAATTCTTAATTGTCAACAATCTCATATCCTTGTTTGTTTTAACTAAATGAACTAGAAATATTTATCAATAGTTCGACCCCAGCGCCATCTAGCGGCTTATTGCAGACATTGAAATGAAAAGACACATAAATTTGAAATATTTTGGAAACGGTACTCATAACTAGCTTTCAAGATCCCAGAAATAGTTTTTGAATGTATTATTGAAAACTATTCAATTCAATTGGAGCTTTCACGGGATTGTTATTATGAATGAACGAATTTGATTTCAGTGCCGCATACATTCAAGCATGTAAAGAACGAACCATGACACAATTATTTAAAGGTAGTTTCAACAACACAATCTCTCTTTATACGCTATGTCTTGGTACCACTGCAAAACTTACACGGCTATGTAAACTGACTTTGGATAATACCACAAGTGCAGTCAGAATTAGGAAGGACCTCTCCGAGGTTTGAGACAGGTTGACTCTTTCGTGTGATTTCTTCAACCTGATGTTGGAAAAAATAATAAGAGCCGCAGAGCTAAATATACAAGGTATTGATTTCATTGCCCACAACAATCGCACTGTTAGTTATGCTTTTTCCAGTTTATACATAGAAGCGAAGCGAATGTGTCTCGTGGTGAACGTGGACAAGGCGGAATATCTCCTGTCATCAAGGAAACAGTCAGCTCATTCGCGTCCTGACTCCATGTCACTGTTGACAGTCATAACTTTGTAGATAATTTCGTCTACGTTTGAACCAGCATCATCAACACCAAAAATGTAAGTTTCGAAATCCAGCGCAGAATCACTCTAGCCAACAGGTGCTACTTTGGACTGAGTAGACAATTGAAAAGTAAAGTCCTCTCTCGACGGACCGAAACTAAACAAGCCGCTCATTATTCCCATCCTGCTATAAGATGCAGAAGCGTGGACGATGTCGACATTAGAAGAGGCGTTACTAGAATTTTTCGAGACGAAAGTTTCGCGGAAGGTTTATGATTTTTTGAACGTTGATAACGGCGAATATCGCAAATGATGGAACGATGAGCTGTACGAGTACGAGTACTGTGACAGCCGCTACACTGGCTATGTCATGTCGTCCAAATATATGAAGCGCTCCAGTTTTGTAAATTTTCGTTGTAGTACCCGTACATGGACGAAGGTCTTTACTCACGTTGTTTCAGAGAGAATTTCATTCTCTCTTCGCAGTCGGCTTCACAGCTATCTGACATTAATGGTGTATTCTGGTCTAGACGGTTGAATTTAATGTAACTTTTGAAGTGTCGTACCAAAGGCAATTAACAATCTTATTATTCAGTTTTTGATAAGATATTTATTTATATTCCAAGAATACAGAAATAAAATGTAACCAAATTCAAAATTCAAAAAGTTAGCAGCTGATGAAGTGAGGGGTCGAAAAAATTGGCGCGCTACAATAACCACGATTCCAACACTTCTGGCAATCTGAAAAAAAAAAGATTATTCTTCAAGAGGAATGCCGCTATTGTATAGTTAAAACAAAATCTTCACAAAACTGCGTGTTTGAAAAAAGAACCAATTTTTTTACCACTCCTGAGTTTTCCGAATTTAAAGTTAGTAAATAACAAAATTTCAACAAAACACGAAGCCATGACTAAGCAATACATATTTTTCTTGACGAATATGTATATTTTTTCGATTATTAAATAAACAATAGCCATAAACAGTTCCGTGGACTGTCACGTCCAAAATTAATGGACTGTTT
This sequence comes from Neoceratitis asiatica, assembly GCA_030068015.2. Lineage (NCBI taxonomy): Eukaryota > Metazoa > Arthropoda > Insecta > Diptera > Tephritidae > Neoceratitis > Neoceratitis asiatica. The sequence goes on along the minus strand of CM061526.1, from coordinate 39,715,298 downwards.
AATGGAGCGTTTTTACTGTCCCGATTTTGTTGATGTTACGAGTTCGTCATGTTCAGATTTCGTTATCAAAAAAGTTATAGATTTGTAGCTTCTTGCAAATTGATAATTCTCTCTTTTTTATTGAAGTTTATAAACTATTATCGAAACGTTGTTTGTGGCGTCAATCGAAGCTGCTGCTGACTATATTCTGTACTCTTCCTTTCTTTAGTGCTTTGAAATTTTACTACCGATTGGCCAGAATCGCAATGGGTTGCGGTTGTGATCAGTAGGTCAAACTTGAATGGGTCAGAGAGTTGTCTACTCACAATTACTCATATCATATTTAACCCGCAGTTGTGGTTTCTATTAATAAAATTTGCCAGAAGATTAGGTCAATTCTTGCTGCCCATTCTCTCTATTGTTAAAACTCTCCTCATAGTACCACCGTTCGATTCTGCGGAAATTGGCGCGATTTATACTTTTCATCATTACTAGTACAGCTAACAGACTTTTCAACTGTAGGATTGAATTTCAGCAAACATAATATTTTATCTCTCCGGTTCCATGAAGGCAGTTCTAAAAGTTATGAATAAGATCGTAATACAATTATTTTTTGTAAAAAAAGTGAAACGGGTATGCTATAAAATCTGACCATTGCTTTTATTTTTTGTGTGTGCTTCTTCTCTTTTTTATGAAACGGAAATCCTTTTAAGCTCCTAAATATATATAATATATAACCCTCATAAGTAACCGTATTTTTTTGTCTTCTTCACTTAATAAATGCATATATATATATCTTATTTTACTTTATCCTTTTATATTGAACTTTTCCTTTATCATATTGTTTTTGGTTTGCATTCCATAAAAATAAAAATCATACCTCAAAACAATTATTTTTAATTCTTTGAAGAAGAGTGTGTGAGAGAGAGAAAAGTAACACATACTTTAATTTCCAGCTCAATGCATCGATTGAATATGCTGGAAAAAAACCTAAAAAAATTTAAATGAAAAGAAAAATGACAGTCAAATTCAAATGCAATCGGATTTCCGTTTTTCAAGTTTCTTTGCAGCTTTCGATTTTTCTTTTCTACGTTGTGGTTGTCATCTGTCATTTGCCACTTGAGTTTTACTTTTTAATTTTATACACGAATTTCTATTTATGCTACTGTGATGACACACGGTCCATGTGATTACACTTTGAAATATCATTTTAAGTGAAGACTTACATACCTACATATATTTTTTTTAATTTGCCAACTCGTTCTCAATCGTGTGCAGACAGATGTTTCACATTAAATTGGTTTCAGCCGTCATAAGCCGCCTCAATTTATGGAAATGCTTCCCTTGACTCCGAATGTTCGCCATCCAGTTGTAACTAAGCTTCCTAGCTCAATTGCATTTAATAAATACAATAGATTGAAATCCATTTCGAAAGTAACAGAATAGCTCATGAGCTATACAACATTGCTGCCACTTATGCTGTTGTTATTATCCTTCTTCTCAGTTTCACATCCAGGATATTATCGAGGCACAAATTCTAATTTACACAACCCCTCAATTAAACAATCGAAACAATTGAATGAATGCTCCTAATGGCAACAGGCGTTAATCAACCCTTAATGCCAACTATGGCACCGTTAAACACATGGTTTAACCTTTAAGTAGCAATAAATGTATTACAAAAAGAGAGAGCCATGCATACATATTAATTGATAACTAGGGTTCTTGAATGTCATTGTCATCTCTTGTCGCTGCAGACAATAACAAAATAATATACATCTCCTTGTGTTTATGCTGCAATTTAGAGTTTACTGTCGAGACAAGAGTCGCCGATTTGTCGAACACTGCACTCTATTTCGCTCGCCGCTACAGCAGCAGGAATGATAGAAAAGAGCTAGGAATGTTGTCAGTGACTGTCCTACACACACATGTCATATAGTCAGAGACGAGTTAAATAAGTTTTAGTTGAGCGAACGCAGTCGGTCAAAGACTTTTCACTGCACTGTATATAAATTGCCAAATCTCCAAAAGACATGCCGCAGACGATAGCTCAGTCGATATGAATAGCATGGAAAAGGTGAACGGCAATCAGATGCCCATATGAAGGGATCAACAGTGAGTGGGTAGCTGAATGGGTGGCTGCGTTGTTGCATGCAACCGTTAGACAAGTTTTGGCTACTGAAGCTTAAAATGCTGCTAAAGTCATTGTCCTATCATGTCGTGGTATATTTCTTTCTCTTATCTACGTTTGAACTTGACGTTCGTATCCATTACAGGCATTAGTACTTTGATTACATTTTTTATGAACTTACAACTTGCGTAGAGTTCATCTTTAGTTTTTGTGATTATTTTGCTTCTAATAAGAAGCAAATTTATGGCAATTTTTACATATTTTTGATCTTTTACTAAAGGAATAAAATTTCGTTTTTTTCTTTTGTTCTAACCGACAGTAGGTCGGGAATGCTTTTTGAGATATACTCGTGATCGATAGAATGTGCACACAAACTTATAAAAATATCAGGGAGTAATTTAAATACTCTTACAAATAATGGACTGATTATCAATAAATTAAAAAATTAATTAAAAAATAATGAAATAAATAAGGAAGACAAACAAATGAAATTAAAATAAACAAAATTAATTCTCATTATATGAAAAAGTAAATTAAGGTGAAGATTGTTAAAAAAGAATTAAGAAATTTATATATACATATATAATATTTGTAAGCGCTGAATTGATATTCGCCGTAACTCCACCTCCAATTTGCAGTTTTGCGTTTTGATATTTTTACCAACAAATGGAGGGATCTCCGAACGTCCGATGGATTTTTATGAGAAGCTTTTATTTCATGTCAGAAATACCATCGGAGGGCTTGACATTCCGTGCCGAAGGGCGACCGCAATTAGTAAAATTAATTTTCTATAGTTGGGTATGTTGGTCGAACGTGTACTCGAACCATGGCTTTCCGAATCGTAGTACGCAAGGCTAACCACTCAGCTATTAAATATAAGGAAAGATAGGATAATATGAAATAAAAAAATTTGATTAAGTACATTGTATATTTATCTATTTCGTATATCAATTAATTTTAATACTTAAAATGATTCTGGCTATAACAATGATCTCTAAAAAAGTTCATTTGATGCATCAATATTCTAGTTTTATGAAAATTATGTGTAAATTATTTTATAAAAAGCAGCAACACTTTTAAATAATTTTTGTCTTATCTATTTTAATAAAACGTTTTAAAAAGTTTGGCTCCCTCCTTAACTGATTTTAGCTTTTTACTTAGTACTAACTTAGTTTAGAATTATTCAGTAACATATATATATATATATATTGTTAGATTGTGAGATTCGATTTCAAGAAAATATTTTTAAAGCTTATCAAATATTGTTAACAAATATTTATTTCACTATTTAACTAAAAAAAAAAATTTTTTAAACGCATTCTTTTTGAAAAGATTTTCTTGCTAATAATCAATTTTCTAGCAGATGTAAGCCTTTTTTAATTGTTTTTTTTTTCAATCATACAGCTATTTTACAAAACCACAGAAGCAATATTAAAATCATCATCATAAACGCCAGTATTGAACATATTAATACTCATTTTTCGAAAAATCTGTATAAAATATGCATATTAAACTGGGTTTCTATTCAATATGCTTTGGTTATTCATTTTATAAATCTGTTTTCCCTTTGATAATATTTTCAACGGTCTAAAAAGGATGTCACATATAGACATTTAAATAGAAACTCGTTTCATAGAAATTTATATTTTCAATAAAATCCTCTATAAATTCTCATTTTTATATAAAAACTATATTTATCTCTATTTTTATTTAGTTTCTTTGTAAATATTCTATTACAATTCCCCTTTTTTTCCTTCTCATTATAGATTTTCAATATTAGAGCAACAACAATAAGCAGAAAAATAGCAAAGAAGTCAAACCAAACCTTCGGGTCAAGGGGCAGCAGCGCAAATAAACAATGAGTCTAGCATCAAAGGAAACCAAACAATACATAAACAAAAGAAGAGTGAAAAAGAACAACAACACATGACTGCAACAAAATCGAAATTGTCAACAACGACGACGACGAGGACGAGAACTCGAATGCGAACGAGTACGACGTCATAAAGATCATAGGCAACAAATCAACTAAAACTAAACAATTAAAAAAGTGAAGGAGGAAGAAGAGTAAGCAAGAAAAGCAAATAAACGAAACAAAAACGTGAAATCGCGCAAACAAAATCGGCAGTACTAGTACAAAGATGTGCTTGTGAGCAGCAGCAGTCTGCCAGCGCTGCGGTTGCACGGTACAGAGGGATATGAGCGAGCTAGTCACAAGCCCAAGTGACAGTTAAACTACTAGAGAGAGTAAAGCGTGTGTTAATTACTAACCATTAAGTTTTGTACAGTAAGCAAGTTATAATTTAAACCCACAATTTAATTGAGTGCGCGATTGCCAAAAATTATATATAAATAATAAAAAGAAAAATTTGGGAAAACCTGACCTCTCTGTAGTGTTACCCAAACTTGTGTGTCACCACTATATACATACACATTTGTATACTAAAATCTAATTGCAATCAAAATAAATAAAATAATAGTAGTGGTAAACAAAAACAAAAACAACAACTAATTGTATCCAAAGCTTTTCAAATTTAAAGCCCTCCACATTTTTTTCAACTATTTAAACCAAAACGTAATAATAATTATAAAAAAAAAATAAGAGTAATAAAAGTAAAAAATTTGACTGATAGTTTTTTAGATTAATATTAAAAAATCTCGAATAGAATTTTAAAGCCTAATCGAGTTTTCACAAATAAGAAAAAAAAAAACAACAACAACACAATGAAGTAATGAATTAAAAATATTCTTAGGCGTACAACAAATGATCTCGAAATCAAAGTACAGAATTCCATTCTCGTAAATGTATGGAATGTATGTTGACAAACCAAACACTAACAAATAACATTGCCAAAAAAACGCAAAAATTCAGCATTTTTTTTCAATAACAACAACCTTCATGAAGAATAAATTACAACAACGCATGGAATCCCAATTATCCTTTGACATCGAAATTTTGTAAAAAAAAATTATGTAGAAAAAAATAAATTAAAAAGGCTAAGGCTAATCAAATTGCAACCTTGTGTTAAGCGGACGAACACGACGGTTCAAATCAATCAGTAATCAAATTTGTTACGAATTAAAGGTGAAAATTAAAAATACAAAATCGTTAATAACAATAATACCATACTATGTAAAAAATTTTTGGTGGCAGTTGTTGTTTGTCTTTTTTACTCACAAAGTGCTCGTTGCTGTTACGAAGCAAGGAGTAGGATAAACATTGTTTTATTTTCACACATATTCTACGGTATCCTTTTAACCAACCTAGTAAGCATTATTACTAACTTTATAGCAATAGCGGCCGGTCAGCTAAGCTAGCCAGCACCGCAGTAGCATACGAACAAAATGGGAAATAAATGTTGCAGTAAGCGGCAGGATCAGGATTTGGCGCTCGCCTACCCGAGTGGCTATAAAAAATCAGATTACACTTTTGGTCAAGCGCATATAAATAATAGTGGCCAAAAGCATAATAATGGCGGCTCGCTGGACTCCCGTTATACGCCAGATCCGAATCGTGGGCCGTTGAAAATTGGCGCCAAGGGCGGCGCGGATATAATACGTCCACGTACAACACCAAGTAAGTAGAGTAGAGAGACTTGAAGTTATGAAAATGTTCCTCTTTTTTACTATTTATGTGTGTATGTATATTTTGGTTGCCTATGTGCTTCTTTCTTAACGTAATTTATTAAATTGCCTGCGCGCAATGGAGAACTGGGAAAACCAATGAATATGACAGACACGCTCTTTTAAACATCAAATATACCCATTGCTAATGACTGATAATAAAAAGTATGGACCAGCGATAACGAGACTGATCAAAACTAGCATATTTTTATAGACACCATCTTTAATGATTCATGTACACTTAGAGACAGCTCTGCTATTGTGTAACCATCCACTCTTATTTATTGAGAAAAGCTTTAATCTAATCAGTGAGATACTTTAACCACTCATACTGTCTGTATCATTCTCATACTATTATTTAGTGTTTCAACACTATTTCAGTTTCCTTAGGTATCCGGGGTTGCACAAACTCTCAGAGCCTCATTCAATCCTGGCTGCTGTTCTCTGAGTCGTAGCTTACAAGTATACAAAGTGCACACTTCGTATACTGAAGTTGACCCCGATTTTATCCGGCCAAGGGTGTCACCCTATCGGCAACCTAAGCCCGTTTAGGTTCTCAGTTAGCCTTAGCTCATCAACGGAGAAACACCCTGCAACAGGTTTGCTTAAAATCCTTCTTAGCAGGGCTGACGTAGAAAATAGAGCTCTAGATACACGGGTATAGAGCAGTGCGAGCTCGATGCTCACTCGATACTCGTTCAATGTCGAACTGTTCAGCAGAACAAAAAAAATTTAATTTTGTTTGTCAAAATTTCTTTGGCGTTTCAAAGAGTTTTACACTTTGCATTAATAGATTTAAAATTAATAAAAAAAAAGTTTTGAGAAAAAAGTCAAAATGTTTGTCGAAATACCCGAAATGCTCGTGCCACGTTCGAAAAATTTTCGAGTAATGAGTAATGACCAGGTGTGTGGTGAGAATTTTTTCCCAGCTAACATTCTTTAAAGATCTGAGAACAGGAAATAGTGTTAGGGGTCAGATCTAGAGAATATGGTAGATGCTGAAGCAATTCGATGCCTAAATCATCAATTTTTGCCATCGATTTCACTGACCAATTTTGTCCTTCAAACGGTCTAATAACGATATGCAATTTTCGCTGTTGATGGTCCCTTTTTCAAGGTAGTCAATGAAATTATTCTATGTGCATCCCAAAATACAGACGCCATTACCTTGCCATCCAACTGTTACGTTTTTCCAGGCGGAGCGGGTTCATCGTGTGCAGTCAACTTGTTCATCCATTGCTACTTATCGACGCAAAAACTCGGGTTTATTACGTTTGAACATCTGTTTCTGTTCAAAAGTGAGCTTCGTGAATGATACGATCCATACGTTCAGTTGATATGGTTAGTCTGCTTTTATTCAATTTCTATTTACGGCACTACACATCTCAAAACACCGAGGCCATAGCCTTTCCAGCCGATTGTTGTGCTCTCGGGCGCTTTGGGCGCGGTTCACCAGTTGCTAAACCACTGATGTGGCAGCTGTTTTTATTTAACAGTGAAGTGCTGGATGCATATAACTAGTGGCATCTATGGGTTAGACCCGGAACTAACAGTACGTGTGTTATTTACAGTGCTTATATTTAATTTCTTTCTCAGCTTTGAAAACATTGAACATTTTAATAATGTTTTTTCTCCCATTACTGCTCGTCTCAAGCCTTCACGACACTGCCTTCGGTACAATTACCCGCTCTAGGTAATCCCTCCACAGACCTCCAAGGCCCAAGGAGCTCCCCGCAGCATGACTCCCAACCTTCTGCACCTATACCACCCCCACCGCCATCCACCTCCACCTTCCGTACGGGGGCTACGCAGCAGATCCTAGTACCCCACACAATCTATTCCGTGTGTCAGACCAGAGAGTGACGGAATGAGACATCAGTCAACTGCAATTCTTGCACTGGCTGGTGTCACTTTCGGTCGTGCTCTGGCCTGCGCACTACTCATGGGTGGAGTGATACATACGTTGTCCCTTACTGTAGGAGTCTGCCCGCTCCTGTTGATGTTACACAGCCGCCAACCACCACCAATGCGCGGCAACCACCTCAGTGGATTATACAACAGCAACAACCAAGATCTATGCACCATTCCCTCACCTCCACCGTGTAGAATCGTCTTATCGACGGCGACATCAACCGCAGGGATACTACCCTAGGGCATAGGTATCCGGTCAGGCGGTGTCGAGCTGGAAATATGTAATTTATACATCTCTCCGGTTACTTGTTGCCCAGTTGGATACCGTTCTGATATAGGTGCGCTACTCAGAGGCGAAAACCATTTGGTTTTGGTCGACTTTAACGCGCATCATGATTTTTGACATTCCTGCCTGTCCAATGATCGTCGAGGAATGGAGCTGGCGGAACAGATAGACGATTCGGCATTCATGAACGACGAAGCCCCCATCAGAATGGTGGGCAATTGCCATAGCTCGCCTGACATCACAATAGCTAGCGCTAGTCTAATAAACAGCTTAGATTGGCGACCTATGCTGACGCTCGCATCGGACCACTTGCCCGTAATTGTCTCGATTGACAGGCCTCCCGACTTTGTTTCCGTGGACCACCGGACCTTTGTGAACATTCATAAAGCTAACTGGCTCAGTTTCACGGAATTTACCAAGAACGCCGTCAGACGTAGATTCGGCAAAAGGTTAACCCTTACAAGTGGAATAAATGGGAGGAGCTCTTAAGGTCCTGCAACCTCTCCCCTGTGGTGACCAAGCTTTGGACCACAGTAAAATCGTTGTCTCACCCGACGAGAAGTGATGATCGGGTGGAAATTTCATTCGGTGATCACGCCTCGTCAGACCCGAAGTGGTGCGCGAGTTATTTTAGCTGAAAGTTCACACTGTACCCTTCGGTTGACGGAACGAAAAGACAAGTGAACCGCCGTCTGCACAAACTACCAAACACAAGCGTGACGCTTGATTTCTCCAGGAAATAGGTTCAGAGGGTTATCGGGAAAACGAAAGCATACAAACCCATCGGCCCCGACGGAATAAGTATGCTGATGTTAAAGCATTTGAGTCCAGCGGGAGCAGACTAACTCACCAAGGTTCCAAATTCCTCTTTGACCACTCTAATTAACTGAACAGAGTGGTCCCGCTACTAAAGCCGGAAAACGTGCTAATAAAGGAGAGTTCTATCGGCCGATATTTCTACTTTCCCCAGTAGCGAAGACAATTGAGGCCTTGCTCCTCCCGTCTCTCACACACCATCTTTGCCCAGCACCACAGCAGCTTTTAACGCCATAAACACTCAGATAGCTCATGGCCTCAATCAAAATCGGCCCTGTGCACGAACTGTCTTAGTAGCACTGGACCTGTCGAAAGCTTTCGACGCGGCCAATCACGCAGTGCTACTATCGAACATTGAGGACTCCTTATTACCGCCTATGTTGAAGAGGTGTACCATGAATTACCTGCGTGGTCGACAATCATCGGTTGAATAGCGAGGTCAAACATCAAAGCCACGAATAAAGCAGGGCGGTGTCCTCTCCACGAATCTCCACCAGGACACATAAGGAAGGGAGTTCTAGACTACCGCGACTCCGTACAGTAAAACCGACAAGAACCGTTGGACATTACGGCATACCGACAAGCTTTAAATACCATTCACTGAGAGTCCGTTAACACCTTTATGAACTTTCTTCCAGTGAATGGTGTTCTCGGAATCCAATCACCACCCATTACAGAACAAGAGCTCGAACTGCCTCGAGAGACCCGCGTAACACTGGCACACTCAACTCCTACTTATCTAGACTCCATCCTGACATACCCAATATATGTCCCGCAGGCAACGTCGAAACAGCACGTTTCCTGGACCTCCCGTTAGATGACCTCGATGACTAAGACTGGACCTACATGGCCCTAGGCGGAGTTAGCGAACCGCTACAACAACAATAACGTTTGCGTCTTCTTATAAATCTTTTATTCATGATTTACCAACGGGCTATGAATTGTTTCATTTCGGCTCTTAACAAAATACTGCTTCACAGTCCAGGTTTAATCACGTGATATCATTCTGTGTGTGGCTGCTTCTTATGATAGTGCGGAAAGCACACTAATTGATATGGACTTAATTTATGAACTCATCATTCCATCGCATGCGGTATTCACAGTCGAAAAGTGGATCATAAATCATTCGCAAAATATTACCTTCCAACGCTCCTTCTTCGATAAGTTGGATTAGATTGGGGAGCGTCTTGTGAAGCCCTATCTTTGTTCGACTGAAATGACTTTACCATCTCACCAAGCCCGAAGTAGCTCTTGTTGGCAGGAGTGATTCTTAATGCTGGTCCTTCAATAGATTAAACTTGCTACAACTTCAAAGTGATGCTTTTAAAAATTTGCGACGACATTAAATACTTAATTTTACCTCACCAGAGTCAGACTCGAACGATTTGGACTTCTCGACTGACGAGCTTATTTTATTACTGAGGTATCAGGGTGAATAGATATAATAACTGTTGAACAAATATGTAAAATGATTCCATCTAGTTCTCTGTGTGGACAACAACATCTAAACACCTCAACCCTTCCTACTATTTTATTTAGAAACCCCTCTTTTATTTAATTAAATTTCTGTTTGTGATTTAGTCGCTATTCAGTGGGTTTTCATTTTCAGCTAGTGCAAATTTACAAGCTTTGTAATTACAACTTCGCAGCAGAATTCGAGTACTAGAATTCCTTTAATTTGCATAACATGTCATAATAGATTTTTTTTTGTTACATACATATTTCACCTGCCGACCCTTAACCCACTGCCTGCCGTTACCTACAACACATAAAAGTGCACTTCTTATGGTCACACCATAGAAAACGACGACTTTCCTTTTCGCGTGGCTTGAGCTCAACGACGCTTAAGTACGACTTAACGCGGTTGAATAATTAAATGCTTTTACTTGTTTGCACGTAAATAGGTATGTTTCTTATAGTGGTGGACAAACTTAATGAAATCGTTAAATAATAAAATTAATTTCAAATGGACTATGAATCAAGAACTTCTCTAGCTTCAAAATGAGATATCGTCGTACACAAGAACTTTTAGTCTCCTCGCCTAAAGTAGAAAAATTAAACTTACCTTAAAAAGAATTGATAATTGTGGTGTTTTGGTCCGAATTTACATAATATGTTGGTGTACAAATAAGTTTCATCAGTTTTTGAGGATTTTTTTATTTTTTTAATGATTTTTTGATGAAGAAGAGTAATTTTGTCTTGCCAGGAATTCTATTGAGTTCGGCTCAATTTCAACAGCTGGGGTCGGTAGGGAGTTCCTGTAAATGTTTCGCATCAGTGATGTCACTTGAACATTTATTTTTAAATCATCTTACAAAATTTATGAGTGCAGTGTAGACTTCTTTTTAACAATAGGCTTCGAGGAGCCACATTTTGCTCGAAGGGGATTTTTATTTTGAAGTATAAAAATATAAATACTTTCTGTTCCCAAAAATGTCCTTCTAATATATCGTTATTTCGTGGTTGCAGAAAAGTTGTATGAAGACCATCAAGCCAAGTTACAGTAATACCTAAAGGGCTACCAATTCCTATCTGATTTTCTGTGCCTTCGCAAGTACATAGATTAAAAGGTAGCAACATTTTTTGAAAATACTTATGTGTTGTGGATATTTAAATGATTTTAGTTTCTTCTCCAATCTATTATTCTCCCACATCGAATTTCAGAACAAGTCGAAGCACAACATTAGTAGGGCAAAGGTAAGAGGCCTTTAAAACAATTTACCGGTTAAATGGTTCTGGAGTCCAAAGTAATAGTAGATAAGATCTGATTTAACTCATATTACAAATGCCGAAACTTAATACATTATTGCATATCTAGAGAAAAATATATTTCCAAAAATTCCATATCTTTATATTACCCGCCACTGTATGTTAATTTATATGAATATAAATGTTGAAATGTGCGTACAGCAACATTGAAACATGCCCTCGGGGCATATGCCTGCTATTTCACTGCTGCTGCTACTGCACACGCTGAACTTTGCGTCCACAGCACTTCGGCAACAATGGCAGTACATTGAACGCTGAGACCGAGCAGACCTCCAGCTACTTACAAGCATTTATTAGCTCTACAACATAGCATCGAAAATAGCATCTGTGATTGTTGCTACTTTTTCTTTACTTGCTGTCTTCATTATTGAGAAGGCTTTTCCCTTCAGCATTTGCCAGCCAGTCAACAAATTGCTTTTGAGCAAATTCCATTTGCGAGCCAAAGTTGAAAGCCGTAGTAGAATAAAACTGATTTTCTATTGCGAGCAACACTTGTGTGTTCCAAATGCCACTTGATATCTGTATTCGCCTCGCTTGTGGCCTCTGACCTGGACTCACTCGCCCGGCCAACCCCGGCTTGGGCAGACCACATGTGTTTGCCAGGCGAGCACATTGCGTGTTGAATGTTGTGTGAGTTGATATGTTTGTGTTTGTGTTTATTTTGATATTTGTATGTATTTGTTAGAGCGCGGAATGTGCTATGAGGCCAAGGCTTCTTGCCTAAAATGGCAATGGGACGACGAGCAATTATTACATTTCCATACTTTTTCTGCCATTCAACTTTTTTCCTGCACACACACCCATACATATTTATCTCAAAAACACATGCAGATTTTCATTATTTGCATGCTTAACACCAAAAAAAAAAAATAATAATAATTTGTGCAAAAAAAATGTATTTAAAAAAAAGTAGTAATAAATAGTGCAATACAATTAGCGGACAGTAAAGTGCAAGCAGAAAAGTTGGCTTTGCATACTGTTGTTCATTAATTTTCCATTGCCCCTCTCGTTAGTTTACATTACGTTATTTTGAATCCTCACTTTTTGTGCACTCTTCATTTAATTAGTAAATTGTGTTGGAATGAAATATGCCAAAGTGAAGCATACAGGCGGAGAGTGTTCAGTTTTATGGTCACATTTCAATGTGCAATGCAATAAATAAATTTATTAAAATATTTCAATCGTTTTAAATTTTACATGTACGTAGACTAGTTTAACATTTTCCTATTTAAACTTAAAATTTCATCAATTACGTATTTAAAATGTAATTTCTAAATAATAAGAGACGTTTGGACTCGAAAGACGCATATCTGACGCATAAGAATTTAATTTTTGAACAGTAAGATGTATTGTGGTCAAGTTGTGAAATAGTATAATTTTTTTTTTTTTGTGCACTGTCAATACTATATTTAGGATATATGTATGTACTCTTACTCTTATGTAACATACATAACACACATAACAACAAAAACGCATTTCTGATTTTCTATGCCTTCGCAAGTAGGTAGGTTAAAAGGTAGCAACATTTTTTGAAAATACTTATGTGTTGTGGATATTTAAATGATTTTAGTTTCTTCTCCAATCTATTCTCCCACATTGAATTTCAGAAGCTAAAAAAGCGAAGTCTATACAAAAAGTATCACACAGTAAAATAAATATTCATTTAGCATCACACAGTAAAATAAATATTCATATTTTATAAGAAATTAAAAATTTGTGATATTTTATGTACAGACCTCATAGGTTTAACTAATTTTCACAGTCAAGTCTCTGTCTTTGATGATGATGCAGAATAACAAATTTTTAATAATAATAAAAATAATAATAATAAACCCAACGATTACTTCCTTAAGGCTGACCAAAAATTATTATTCCTAACATTGCTCTATGGCTAGAAAGTGTGTGTAGATTTATTAGTTTTAAAAGTGTAGTATACCGAGGAAAATTTGGATGAGAATCCAATTGCAAATAATGCAAGGCGAACAACAAAATCTGTTTTTGTCCGGACTCAATTTTATCAGAATGCACTTTATAATTAGGGTTCCACTTAAACGAACCGTAATCCGATATCAGTCTCGCCAATGACATAAAAAGTATTTTGGTAAAATAAGGGTCTCTAAATTCTTTAGACCATCGCAAGGCAACCTTTAGCTTTCAGAACAGTGGTATTTATGTGACGATTAAAATTAAGTTCAGTACCCATTGCTACATCCGAATTAACAAAATACATACATACATTTTCAGCTTCCTTAAACTTCGTTAATTTTCAGTCAACTGCTACATTTTTCAGTGCAAATAAAATGTCATTGCAAATTACTTATGTTAGCACAACCATTATTCGGTAATTAAATATTAAAATAGAATAATAAAAGTAATAAAAATCATTTGTTGTGCCTAATATCCTTTCATAACTTGCCTTTTTAATCACACTCACTTTTTCCTCTTCTTTTCCATGTATATTTCCAGCTGGTGTTCAAGGTGGTCTCCCTAAGCGACGTGTCGTTGTCGCCCTATACGATTACAAATCGCGCGATGAGTCTGATTTGAGTTTCATGAAGGGCGACCGGATGGAAGTAATCGACGACACTGAATCAGATTGGTGGCGTGTAGTCAACTTGAGTACACGTCAGGAGGGTTTAATACCGCTCAATTTTGTTGCCGAGGAGCGCAGCGTAAACAGTGAAGAGTAAGTGCAAACTATCAAACACATTTATTTATATGTTTTATTTTGTATAATTTTAAAAATGTTGATTCAATAAAAACATTATTTACTTACAAACCCTTATTCATCTCTTCATTCCCCTGTTTTTACAGTTGGTTCTTTGAGAATGTTCTACGTAAAGAAGCTGATAAGCTTTTGTTGGCTGAGGAAAATCCACGCGGTACATTTCTGGTGCGTCCCTCTGAGCACAATCCGAATGGTTATTCGTTGTCGGTGAAGGATTGGGAGGATGGCCGTGGTTATCATGTGAAACATTATCGCATCAAACCGTTGGACAATGGCGGCTATTATATTGCTACAAACCAGACTTTTCCATCATTGCAGGCGCTGGTGATGGCCTATAGTAGTAAGTACAATAAAATGTTGAAGCTACAGTTATGTGGGCAGAGGAAGTTAGCCAAGGCCTTAAGTTCTTACTTAATACAAAGAAGTCATCATGGTGGCTCATTGGTAGAGCACTCGCCTGTGAAGTCAGGATCCGTTGGTTCGATCCCTGTCAAAATAAATCTGATGAGGAGATGTGAGGATCTTCTACCTTTTTTCTTCGTTGTATAGGGTTTTCCAGTAAGAGTAATATGATTTCTTTAATAATAATAATAACAAAAAAAATTATAATAATAATAATAATAATAATTGTGAAGGAAATTCAAATGTTTTTTTTAAGTTCTGAATATAACATCATTCAAATGGCCTCCACGACTCTTTTGCAGAAGCGAATTCGAAGAACCCAATTGTGTCGATTGTACTTTACATTAAATTAAAATCATTTGAATTTCTTAAACAATTAGTGTTTTTTTTTCTAAAGAAATCATATCATTCTTATTCGACTTATAATATGTATAATTATAGTTAAAAATTATTTTTTTTTGCTTGTCTCGCTAACTCGAGAATGGTTGAATGAATTTAGTTAATTGAAGTTATAACGAAAAAAAAAATGTAATGATAATAATAACTTATGAGTCGAGTTGGTTGACTTTTTTTATCCGATTGCGATTGTCTTGATATACTTATAGAGTATACTTATTAGATATCATGACTACAATTATGAGTGGTTTTGAACTATTAAAAAAACACGATTATTGAGTTGATCAAAAATATCACTGACTTTATTTTTCATGTTTTTGTTCTTATATACTAATTACAAATATACTTACTATACACACATTTTATGCTATAAAATAAAAAATAATGAGTGTTTTTGGACCAATTTTTTTTCCATATTTATTGATATATATTGTATACAAAAAAGCAGTATTCATTCGAAATGCCCGCCTTTGGCCTTCACGCACGCCTTCAGGCGGACTGGCCAATCATCAATAGCCGCACGCACCTGCTCCATTGGGAAATTGGCCACAGCACGAATCAAAGATGTCTTAAGAGAATCAATGTTGGGGTATCTTTTGTGGCAAACCATGTCATCTAAAACTGTCCACAATTTGTAATCCAGCGGGTTCAAATCAGGACTGCCAGAGGGCCACTCTTCAGAGGAAATGAATGCTGCTAAATTGTTTTGGAGCCAGATTTGGGTCGTTTTAGCTTTATGGGCCGGCGTAGAGTCTTGCTGAAAAGTCCATGATTGGCTTTGGAACATGGAATGGTTAAGTGGTCTTACAACAGCTTCCAAAATAGTTTCTAGGTAAACTTTGGCCGATGTTTTGACCCCTTGTTCGCAAAAATGCAAGTCAGTTACCCCATCATAAGAGACACCCCACCAAACCATGACTGAAGCTGGGTGATATCCTTTTTCGACCCGTGGAATCAGTTCAGATGTGTCTTTAGATGACCGTGCATACACCCTATCATTTTGTTTATTAAATTTTTCCTGCACGGTAAAATTTTTTTCACCGGTAAACAAGATTTTTCTGTGCAAGTTATCAGCGTAATTCACCAAAAGACGTTTGCATTTTACCACCCTATTTTCTTTTAAAGCTGCAGTCAACAAATGTCCGGTACGGCGTTTGAAAGCCCCAAGTCCCAAGTCTTTTTTAATAATTCGACTCATGGACTTTTGAGAAACATTCATCTCCCGGGCCCTGATTTTCTGTTTTCGGAGCGGATTTCGCAGAATTCTTGATTTGACAGCTTTGATGACTTGCGGCGTTCGAACTGTGCGTGGACGGCCCGACCGGTGGCGGTCTTTAACATCCCCAGTCTCCGCAAACAGTTTTATGCACCGGTAGACGAACATGCGACTAATGCCGAGCGGACGGAGTGTTTTGAAAATATCACCTTTTTTCATTTCACACTTAAAATGCGCTATAACAGCGATACGGTTTTCATTATCTGACCATTCCATATTGAAAACTCACACAATTTAGATATCCCGATACAGATTAACGCTTTACAGGTTATATTTTATAAATCATATGGGAATTATGTGGTATGATCAATTCTATTGAAATGCGTGTGTTTAATGTTGTAACAGTATTTATGTCCCTACCAAGTATGCTTTATTGAATTTTATTAATAAGTAAACAATTCTCTGGAACAAGTTAAGTTTGCATTATTCTTTAGTAATTTATTAATTCTTTGTAATTGCACTTATTTATTTTTTTGCATTTTCGTTCAAATGCAAGAAAACAATTCTCAAGAAAAAGTCTGGTTTTAGTAATTTGTTATGTTTTAAATAATTTTTCAATTTTTGGTAATTTGTCGATTTTGCATTTTTGTTCACATGAGAACTTGAATGTGAATTACTTTAAATTATGTTATTGGTATGTTTTAGGGGAGTGAAGGAGATATTATAACACCCCCACCGTTAGTCTGAGGCTCCGCCGAAGAAACAATAAGGGTTCTTGTTTTAAGTGTTTTTACATAGATTATGATAAAGATAATAATTACAATAATAGAAATCCCTATACTACCACCGTTATTTATCAACGTGCTTTTTAAAAATTTATTATTAACAATTTTTATGGTTTCATTAAAATGTATTTCCTTAATATCTAAATCAGTAAGTTCAATATTTTTTTATTTATTTTTAATATAAATTTTTCCTCTTATATTTTATATTTGTCCTCTTATATTTACTTTAAAATTTTCATACGTCTTTAATTTTGTTTTAACAACACAGTTTTCGAATTTTATTAAATAAGTTTTAAATTTTTTTAGTTTATATGGATGTTTACAGTTAGTTTCAATTTTATCTTGATAGCGTTTGAATATAAGTAAACCAGGGTAAGTTTCCCTTTCTTCTGGGTCTTTTGTTAATTTCATATTACATTTAGGTTCGAGATTTTTGACAATACTTGTTAGACAATTAACATTTATATTCTAATGTGTTTGGTTTATATACTTCGTTCTTTTGAATAAGAACAGAGTTCCTGTTTAGTAGTAAGGTTCTATTTCTATTATCAGGAATTGGTTCAAATACTACTTCTGAAAATGATTAGTTCAAAAATCTTCGAACATTTAATGTCAATATTATGAAGTTTTCTTTATATGCTAGAGATACTTTTGTCTGAAGATAAGATTCTATATGTCCTATGAAATTAAATTCCTCCTCTGTTAGTATATCTGAAGGAATTATCCCTAGTTTTGAATTAAAAATAACGTGTTCAAACTCGTTCACATGGTCCATTAGTAGGTTAATGTTAATGTTATTAATGCGGAAAATGTTCTGTAAAAATAGGGTTTCGTCTTCCAAGTCGAGAATTTTGTTCTACGTCTCTGTTTTATAAAGGTCTGTAATATTTTCTGCTGGCTATTTATGTGGTCCGTAATATTTGATATTCTGTTTGACATAGAAGTACTCAAATATGAGACTCTGTTTAACGCTGTCATTGTGTCTATGTTATTTTTTCGAAGTTTATAATTTTGTCGAAAATTTGTTTTTCGTCGTCGCTGTCTATTGTGCCTACATAAATTTTAGTTCCTTGCCTATTGCGTTCACCAATCCTCGTCTTTGTCTGAATCTGGGTGTCAAGTTGTTTATCTTCGTCCTACATATTTCCATGCTTTTATTCACGCTTTCCAATAGTGGTGTGATGTTTGTGTAAGTGTCCAAAAGTTTATGGATATTATCCTTTATTAATTTGGCTATTTCCATATATTGCGCAGTATTGATAGCGTGAATTATCGTAATGTATTTATCGATAATCTCTACGTCTCTTATCTTAATTGGTATGAAACCATGATTGTCAGATATGTCTTGGATGTCGAGGTATTGTCCGTAGGCAGTTATGAAAATAGTCGTCAGAAAAATCCAAGGTTTCATCTGGAAAAGATTGTATATTATATATCCATATACTCAGGAAAATATTATTATTTAACTTTTATTCTGGGGTTATCCCTATCTTGAAATTTCTTACTTCGTCTGATATGGGTTTTATAATATTTGTGCCCTGTCTTAACGTTCTCGACGTGATCGTCATCGATTTTCTTACTATCTATCTTTCTATATTTCGTATGGTTTTTACCCCCTCTAATCTCTTTGATATAATTTGGACCATCCTCTATTGCCACATCTGTCCTATCTTTATTCAATTTGCTTATGTATTCCTCTTTTTTCTTAGTCATTAAATCATGAATCTCTGTATATTTCTCCTCATTAATTTTTCCATCCAGGAAATCAATAGGTCTGATCTTCGTTGTACTATGGATTGTATTGTTGTAATATCCTATTTTCTCTTCCGTTGTTTGTTCTTTATTCTTTTCATCATACCTTAATAGCCTTATATGCTCATTTATAGTGTTGTGTAGACGTTCTATATCTCTATATCCGCATTGGGAGTGTGGTTACTACTTGAGGTAAAGTGTATATTAATTTTTTCTTCATTTAGGAATTCGTGTATTGGAATGGCCTTAAACCCTGGCTCATTGTCTACAACTATTTTTTCTATCTTACCAAATGTATTTATGTACTGTAGTAGTTTAGTCCAAGTTCTACTGTTTATCTTGTATGCGACTGCATGTTTTGTAAATTTATCTATTATTGTCATAAAAAGTTTCTTTTTCCAAGTGTAGAATACGTCTATATGAGCTATCTCTCGTGGTTTGAGTGGGGTTTCACTGACTCTAAATGGTATTTTAGGTGGTCTCTATCATACTTTTCGGTGGTGCATAACTCGCAATTGTTAATAAATTGTGTTATTCTTAATTTTACGTAGGGGTTGTATATTTTATTTTTTAGTTCCCCGTAGATTGTCTATATTCCCCGGTGATTCCTACTTAAATGTTCTTTTCTATAGTATCCGTCAGTTCCTCTTCGTCTTTGATGTCTCTAAGTAACTTTGTACATCTTATTATCCGAAATTTGTCATTATTTGAAAAAAGTTCTATATATACGTTCTCCAGAATGTTAAAAAATTCGCTCTCTATGTAAATTGCATTCAGTTGGTTTGGGTTGAAATGATTTTTCAAAAGAGGGATTGAAGTTTCCCTGTCGAGTTCCTTAATTCTATTTATTACTTTTCTATTATTCTTGAAGATGTTCTCATTCTTTATCCTGGCTGCACTTGAAGAAATTTTCTTAATGATGATTTGGTTCTTAAACATGTTGATAGGGGATTCCGTTTCGTTTATCTTAAGCACCTCTGATTCCAAAGCATTGACGTTAGCAAATTCGGGTTCTATTCACGATAATGCATCGGCGTTGCTGTTTTTTATCCCTCTTTTATAAACGATTTTATAATCGAACTCAGAAAGTTTAAGTCTTCATCTGACTAATTTGGAATTTGGCTCCTTAATTGAAAATAGCCATGTGAGAGGTTTGTGGTCTGCTTCTATTTTAAACTGTCTTCCAAAGAGATATGGGCGGAGATATTTGGTAGCCCAGATGATGGCTAGAAGTTCTTTTTCGATCGAGCTGTAATTGCACTCATGCTCGTTGAGAGTGCGACTCGCGTAGCAAATGGGGTGGTTATCTTGGGAAAGTATTGCCCCTGGTGCAAAATTGCTGGCATCCGTCGTAAGTGTGAATTCTTTCGAGAAGTCTGGATTGGCCAGAATTGGGTCGTGAGTTAGTAGTGTTCTAAGGGTATTGAAACTCTCTATGTATTCTGGGTCTGTAATGTTCATTTAAGTGTCCTGTATTTGGTCATAGGCTTAGCTATCATGGAATAATCCTTTATAAATTCTCTATAGTATCCTGTTAGTCCAAGAAACTATTTTATTTGTTTGGGTGTTTTGGGCAATGGGAAATTTTTGACGCAATCTATCTTTTTAGGGTTAGCTTTTATTCCAAGAGGTGTCACTATGTGTCCGAGAAATTCAGTCTCCCGTTTCAAAAATTCACTCTTATCCAGCTGTATTTTTAGATTTACCTCCTTCAAGGGATTCCAAATGTTCTTCAAGTGAAGTTGAAAATATAATTATATCATCAAGATAAACAAAACAGATTTTATTAATAAAATCACCTAAAACATTGTTCATCAGCCTTTGGAAGGTGGCTGATGCTGTTTTAAGTCCGAACGGCATACGAAGGAACTCGTAATGTTGGCCTTCTACGCTAAATGCGGTTTTCGGTATTTATTTTTCGTTTATTTCTATTTGATGAAAGCCCTTAGCGAGATCAAAAGTAGTGAAGTATTGACACCTCCCTAATTTCTCTAGGATCTCGTCAATATTTGGTATCGGGTATTTATCGTCGATAGTGACTTCGTTTAACTTACGATAGTCTACTACCATTCTCCATTTCTTCACATCGCTAGCGTCCAGTTTTTTTGGTACGATCCACACCGGTGCAGAATATGATGAATGGCTTGGTCTTATTATTCCGCTATTTAACATTTCCTTAATTTGCTTATTTACTTCTGTCTTATGGACATATGGATATCTGTAAGTCTTGGTAGCAATTGGAATCTTGTTTATTGTTCTGATTTCATGCTTGATTGAATTTGTGAATGTTAGATCTGTTTTTTCCGAATAAAATATTTTCTTAAATTTTTTTATGATTTGTAGAAGTTTTTCTCTTTCTTCGCTGTTTAGATGAGCGGTTCCTATTTGTTCCAAGATAGGAATTTCTTGAACTTCATATCCCATGCTATATATAGAAAAATTATCATTTGTTACTTCATTGGTTTTTTGGATATCGAATTTTACTCTTTTTTGGAGTAGTTCCATTTATCCTTACGGAAGCATTAATTTTAAAGTTATCTGCTTCATAAATTCCTTCCATGATTTCTATATTTTCGTTGTTTATTATAGTTTTGGGAATATGCACTAATCCATTTTGCTTGTCAATATTCAATTTTATATTATGTATACCGTCTGTATGAAAGAAATGTTCTACATCGTCGAGGGTATATTTTAAAGGTATTTTTTTATCTCCTTTTTCTAATATATTGTCTTTATAGTTTACTATTGCGTTCAATTTTCTCAAAATGTTGTTTTCTATCAAACCATGGTATATTTCATGAAATTTACAAAGTAAATATTCTACTTTGTTTTCAGTGTCGCCTAATTCCTTAAAAAGTGGTACTGATACTTTTTCTTTTACTTCTATTACATGTTGGAGTGTTTTTAAATTAATTGGTTGAGAATCTGTTCTCCATTTTGGATGACAGATTCCAGGATTTATTACTGAGTGTGTCGCTCCTGTATCGATGATAAATCTGAGAAAGCCTAATTTTGTTTGTATATTATATGTGATATTCGCCGCGGAGGCTTCTGGCAGAAAATTTTAACGCGTTATTAACTTCCATCGGTTCCGGTTGTTGTTGGTGGTTATGATTATTTTGCCATCTTCGTTCGTGTGTATTATTACCACGATAATTTTGTTGTTCAAGGTTATTCCGCCATCTAGATTCTTGTGTATTATTTCTGTAAAAAGTTTGACGTTGTGGTTATTGAGAGTGTCTGTATTGTCCCTGAAACGTTCGAAGAAAATTTGTTCGTTGGTCATTAAAAGGTTGTTGGTTATTCAAAGGTTGTTGTTGGTTATGTCTGAATTGTGTGTTGTTCATAGGTTGGTTCTGGAAATGTCTTTGTTTGTTATTAAAGTCTAAGCGTTTGTTTGGTTGCGAGTTGTTTCTATGGTGGAACTTATTATTGTCTGCTGAATAAGCATACCCGGCTTGGAACAGAATGTTCTTGGCCCCTTCTAAATCCGCTGGGCTTCTGCAAAATAGTATTGATTTCATCGGCTCGGTCAGCTTGCTTTTAAAAATGTTCAATGCAGTGTGCATGTTATTTATTGCACTTTGTCTTGCGGCTTCATCTTCCCCCAATATGGCTTTTATTTTGTTATTTAGCCTATGTAGTTTATTTTTTATGTCTTCATAAAATTCCACCGTATTTGTTTTAAATGGTACACTGTTTAACTCATCGAAAAGCTCTTCGCAGGATCGCAGATCCCCAAAGTTGTTTTGCAGGATGTTTTTTATCTCTGACCAAGAGACGGCATGGCAGTTGATTTCGATAGTCTGCCTGGCTTTTCCCTTAAGTTTTGACTTGATTATATCCGAAAATAACAATTGTGATAGTTCGTCAAACGTGCGAAGATGTGGGTGTACCCTATCCACGAGTGTAGTGAAAGTTTGTAGGTCCCTATGGTCCCCATTAAATTCTGGTAGACTGTTCAGATATTTCAATGGGTCTATTGTTAGTCTGTTAGCTTGTAATTATAGTCTTACCTATTGTTTCTCTATACTCTAATATGTTTTAATTTTCCTATTGTTATTAAATATTTCTTTCTTGCAGTTTTCTTTATCAATGTTATCTGGCGAGAGTATTTCTCCAGGATTTCAATATCCTCTTTCTTTGGAGTATACAAAATAATTCTCTCTATTTAAATTCTATTTCAAATTTCTCACTTATATTCATTTAACACTTACAAGATATTAATTAGGTATGTATATAATAATAAAAAAATTGTATTTTAAAATTTTTATTATTTTTATTTTTTATTTTTTTATTTGTAGACTAAAAATAAATCTTACTCTTAATGTTGATTTGGTGTAGACTGGCATCAAAGACTTCTGATTCCTTTGAGTTCTGGTTCTACCTTTAGTTGTTCTTTGGATGTGTTGTTACTTGGTGAATGAAGAAAAAATCTTGTATTTCTCCTTGAAGAGTGTTGCCACTTGATGTTTTTTTTGTTGGATATTGTTACTTTTATTAATCAAAAAATTTCACTTGTTGATTAAGGATATTGTTAGTTATTTTTCACTTGTTGGTTAAGAATATTGTTACTTTTATTATTCGGAGGTTCTTAATGAGGCAGAATGTTCATAAAACTTTTCACTTATTGAAAAAAATTTTACTTGTTGAATTAAGAATATTGTTACTTTTATTGTCCAAAAATTTGGAGTGTTTACCAAGGGATTTTTGATATCCTATGTATGTTCATCTACGATCTTTCGTAGGATGAATACAAACTTGGATTTGTTACTTTTATTGTCCAAAAATTTGGAGTGTTTACCAAGGGATTTTTGATATCCTATGTATGTTCATCTACGATCTTTCGTAGGATGAATACAAACTTGGATTTGTTCACAGATACCGCATTAGAAATTGAAATTTCGAGTTCTACCGCGTGGATGAAGAAATCTTTTTGTTCTTCTTATCCTTTTTAAATATTAATTTCACTTTTTGAAACTTTATTTTTATTTACGTTGGGTAGGACTTGCGGTATCCTACCGACTGCGCCACTTTTAAGTTCAAATTATGAACTATTAAAAAAGAAACACGATTGTTGAGTTGATCAAAAATATCACTGATTTTATTTTTCATGTTTTTGTTCTTATATATTAATTACAAATATATGTTTTATTGAATTTTATTAATAAGTAAACAATTCTCTGGAAAAAGTTAAGTTTTCATTATTTCTGTGTAATTGCATTTATTTATTTTGTTGCATTTTCGTTCATTTATATGGGAACGGAAATGCAAGAAAACAATTCTCAAGAAAAATCTGGTTTTAGTAATTTGTTACGTTTTATTTAATTTTTAAGAAAACAATTCTTATGAAAATAAATTGTTGGGTTTGCAATTGTTTATTAATTTTGCGTAATTGCGTTAATTTATTTTATTACATTTTCGTTTATTTATATGGGAACAGAAATGCACGAAAACAATTCTTAAGAAAAAGTCTGGATATAGTAAGTTGTTATGTTTTAAATAATTCTTCAATTTTTGGTAATTTGTCGATTTTGCATTTCTGTTCACATGAGAACTTGAATGCGAATTACTTTAAATTATGTTATTGGTATGTTTTAGGGGAGTGAAGGGAGATATTATAACAGTTTTGCTTTCGCTGTTTGTGAATTTTGTAATCGGTTCGGATAAAGAAAGGTGATTTTATTCATTTTACACTTCGCGATTAGAAATTAAACCTGCTTGGGTTACATTTTTTTAGGATTTAAATTTAGTTTATTTCGGGGATGAATCGTATTCCACAAACATGAAAAATCAGATCATTTATTTTATTTTACTTTGACAAAGTTTTTAAAGACCGCGGAAAATGCTCCGAATGCGCCAAATATTTTATGCACTTATGTACAATATTGTAAGTTATTTATGTACCAAGTTAATTTTTTTCTTGCAGCGCCCTGTAATTTTTTAGAGCATAGCTCAAAATAAAATACAAGACCAAAAAAAAAAGGAAAAAAATTTGTATACTCATATTAAACCAATAATTTTTTCAGACAAGGGATGATTTCACTTTTTACTTTTATCTTGATCGATGAAAAAAGTGAACTAGCTCTAGAAGACAAGAGAATACATATTCTTGTTGAAAGTAGAACGCCCCACGCAAAATAAATAAATACCCAATAAAAAAAAGTGAAAAAATAAACCTGTAATTTATGGAATTTATATGGAAAATGAATCGTCTAAAAATAAGGTTTAATATGAATATAAAAAGCTGTTCTTTCTTGGTTGTATATTTGCTTTTAGGTTATAAACTCAAAAATTAGGAGGTGCTACAAGAAAGACAATCAAGTTGATAAATAACGCACATCCCAATGTAAATACAAATACTAAGATAAATCAATAATATAAATAAAATTTAATATTTTGTACTATTTGAATCTTAAATAAGATTACTTATTATTCTTTATCTATCTATCATCCTAATTTTAATTCAACAAAATTCACAAAACCACAACAACGTGTGGCCGGAGTGGTGAATTATAAGTGGTATTTTGTGCAAAATATATATTAATTATTCTAAAGGATATTAGATAATTTTCTCTTTGATTTGGTTCATATTTGATTTTGTTTAACCATACATTAATCCTCTCCTTAATTGTTTTGAGTGAATGGAATGTATGAAATTTTTATAATTTTTTAGAAAACCTCTTTCACCATATCTTCGCTTATTTACGAATTAAATCACGATTTGACTAGTATTATAATTTTTACTTCCTTATTTTATATCACAATTTGACAAAATTTAGTTCACTTTTCCAAAAATTTATTTTACAAATCTTTTTTTGCCTAAAGCGATAATCAAAAAAAAAAAATTCACAAATAATCACACCAGCGAAAAGTGTCTACCTTTTTTGACAAATAATCTTTTATCACCTTTAATAACTTACTTATCTCTATATTAATTTCGTAGAAAACGCTCTCGGCCTTTGTCACATACTCTCACGTCCATGTCCGAAACCACAGCCACAAATGTGGGATTTGGGACCCGAATTGCGTGACAAGTACGAAA
This sequence comes from Neoceratitis asiatica, assembly GCA_030068015.2. Taxonomy (NCBI): domain Eukaryota; kingdom Metazoa; phylum Arthropoda; class Insecta; order Diptera; family Tephritidae; genus Neoceratitis; species Neoceratitis asiatica. Next base: position 39,689,458 of record CM061526.1, on the reverse strand, counting down.
TACCACGTTCCGAAATACAGTTAATACGCAAGTTGGGCCGCGGTAACTTCGGTGAGGTGTACTACGGCAAGTGGCGGAATAATATTGATGTTGCTGTGAAAACTCTTCGGGAGGGCACCATGTCAACTCAAGCTTTCCTGCAAGAGGCAGCTATAATGAAGAAATTTCGACACAATCGCTTGGTGGCCCTTTACGCCGTTTGCTCGCAGGTGGTTACAGAGATTAATTTTAGCATATTTGTTTATTTTAAGATTTACTGAAATTCTTGTCTCTTTTCTTTAACACAGGAGGAGCCTATTTATATTGTGCAAGAGTATATGTCGAAAGGCAGCTTATTGGATTTTCTACGCGAAGGTGATGGTCGCTATTTGCACTTTGAAGATCTTATTTACATTGCCACACAAGTAGCATCCGGCATGGAATATCTCGAATCAAAACAACTCATACATCGTGATCTGGCCGCACGTAATGTACTAATCGGCGAGAATAATGTTGCCAAAATTTGTGATTTCGGTTTGGCGCGTGTTATTGCCGATGATGAATACTGCCCTAAACAGGGTTCACGATTTCCTGTTAAATGGACTGCACCGGAGGCGATAATTTATGGCAAATTTTCAATTAAATCCGACGTATGGTCTTATGGTATACTATTAATGGAACTTTTCACCTATGGACAAGTGCCATATCCTGGCATGCATAGTCGAGAAGTTATTGAGAATATTGAAAGAGGCTTCCGCATGCCAAAACCAACAAATCATTATTTCCCCGATAATATTTATCATCTACTATTACAATGTTGGGATGCGGTGCCGGAGAAACGACCGACGTTTGAATTTTTAAATCACTATTTCGAATCATTTACTGTGACGTCAGAGGTGCCCTATCGAGAGGTGCAGGATTAAACGGGGTACAGCCCGTGAAGATTATACCGTGAGTGCTGCAACAGCATTACTATTGCCAGTGCGATATACATACACATATAAACATACACATACATACATATATATATAAAACAAGCAAACAAATATAAATTAAATAGAATAATTTTTTTAAGTCTTTTTAATTGAATTGAGTAGTAAAAAGGCGTAAGAACACGTATTTAAGAAAGTAATATGAAGAATTAACATATAAAAATATTGGTGCAAAAAAGCGTAAAAAAGGTGCACACGTAAATTAATGGCGCTCCAAATACTTAAATGTGTTGTCAATGGATTGTTCTACCAATTGAAAGGCAATTTTTACATTCAAAACAAAAATAAAAATATACTGCTAAATACTAAAAGCTATTCTACAATATACATTACATAAGCATAGTACGAATATGTAACATATATGTACGTTTATAATAAACAGTATATGGAAAAAAGCAAAAAGAAAAAAATATTTTACATACGATGAACGAAATCTTTTATAATTTATATATATAAAAATATATATGTAATTTTAAGCTTATGGCAAATGAATTGTGCTGTATGAAAGTAAAGCATTTAACAAATATTTAAATACAGTATAAAAACTTATACTACAACATTAATGATAATATAAAAAAGAGCTGATAGTCAGTCAACTACAAAATTAAAGAATAAAGAAAATTTGTTAAAATTAAAAAAAAAAACACGAAAAATAGTTTTTTCTTCTCATATTTATTAAGTTCTACCTAACTCTTATCTCTATCTATCTATATTTTTTTTATCTCTCTCTCTCTCTCGCTCTCCGGGTAATTATTAAAATGTATTTTTGTTTTGCTTTGAATTTTTATTATACTAATATATAATATGTAAAGTATTATAGGTTCATTGATACCTTTTATAATTGTAATTAATTTACATGCTCTTAAGTATTAGTTTGTATAAATCGAATTTAAAACATTTTTCAAGCTAATAAAATCTGCAAAAACATACACCTCATTTATTATAGGCTGTGTAATTTTGCGATTTCTTATTTGCATTTAAAGTGTAAGAAATTTTCTGTGCGGCATATGGCCAACACAAAAACTTACTTCTACTTTACATTAAAACTACTTGAAATTTTTTATAAAAATTTCTTATCGCATTTTTGATTAAAAAATAAAAACTTTTAAATAATTTTTTTTTTTTTTGGAAATCAATAAACTGAAAAATAAATTTTTTTAATACGAACTAAGTCTGCATTTGCCATTTTGGAAATTTCATGAATTTAACATTTCCAATGCTGCTGCCAGTATTTAGAGAATATCAGTTTAAAAAAATAGATCGCAGAATTACGAACTTATACATACATTTCTAAGTAAATTATTACCAATATTTTTAGTTAAAAAAACCAACTAACTTTCAATGCTATGAAACACTAGAAAAATCTGATATACATGTGTATGTATGGACTCTACAACTAAAATGCAATTTACGTAGATTATAAAAGGCAGAAATTCCATTAAGCTGAAAAAAATATATATAAAAAGAACGAAGCCTCTCTAACATAGGAAGCGCGATTCAAAAAATTTTACACATTAAGTTATTTTACTTAATATCTTCTTTCTTCTTCTTCTTTTTTGATTTACGGAATGTAACGTTAGGGCGTTCTTTTTTTGGCCATACATGAATTTAGAAATTTGTAACAATTTTGATTAACTTTATATTTTTAATTTTTTTCTTTTAATTTGTAATTGTCTTTATTATTTTCATTTATATATTAAACAAATTATATTATAAATTGTTAACGAAAATTATTTGAAACAAAAACTGTTAATTGAAATATTTTCACATTGATTAAGTCAACTATTTGCTGACTTGAGAATTAAAAAAATAAATAAAAATTAAATAAAAAAATTGATTAAGCAAGTTAATATGTATATGAAGCTCTTAAGCCATGGCCATAATATAGATAGCTACACAAGATCTATAAGCAGATCTATTACTATGAAGTTAGTATAGAACTTTCTGAAACTGCTTTTATCGTTAGTAAATAAACTTGTTTTATTAGTTTTTTCATTTAATTAAATTTATAACCTACAATTTAAAATCTTCTGAATTCTAAGCGTTAATTAATTTTTAAAACATATATCTTTTAGAGCTCGAATGCGAAATAGAGCTGTAAGCTGTTTTAATTTAAAATGTTTTTGTTTTTGAAACCGTTTTAGTACTTTATCTGTGTAATAGAAACATTTAAATTTCCACTTACAACTTCAATAGATCCTACTGAAAATAAAATTGTTATAAACTTTAATTGTTTAACTTTTCATGTATTTTCCTTGACACAAACCATTATAAAAATTTCCGAAATCGCTTGTCATTATGCAATATAAACAGTATTTGCTCATCAGCTATCAAGTCTCTTGTTATCTTGTTATGCTCCTCATAAAAAACAGATTTACGAGTTTCACTGTTCACGCTCACTCACAAAGGTTTCAAAACTATTCATACATACGTGCATTTACTATTTTTCTATTCTGCGTTTTCTATTTTTAATATTATTTGAGTTTTTTTTCTATTACTTCTTTATTTATGTTTGTCAAATATTTTTTATTTTTTATTTTTTTTCTACAATAAGAATTTAATCATTAGAAGATCACTTTAGTATATAAATTACAAAACAAAAAAAAAACAAAAAAAACCATGAAAACTCAACGCAATTGTTTATAAAAAAACATACATACGTGCATATATTTGAGTATACTGTCAAAATATGAGTATGTAGTAAAAATATACATATATATAATTAATAAAATATAAATAAATGAAACCAAAGTTATTTTCCTTTTTTTTTTGTTGAAATAAATAAATAAAAAACGCATAAAGAGTTCAACTTTTTTGTAACCAAATTTCTTACAAAACCTACGTATACGCATATAAAAAAATATGTATAAGGCCAATAATCCGTATACATACATATATGTATATACAGTAAATGTATAAATGAATGAAATTTCATCCATAAATCAATACTTATGAAAATGAAATAAACTACAATGAAATCATTATAATCAGTAGAAATAAAATTATGTTACATTCAGACATACTTATAAAAAAAAGTTTATTAAGTATAAGCAAATATATTGCAGCCAACTATGAAATTACAGCCCAGATGAAAGAAATACAAATGCATTTAAAATTTTTTTAAATATAATTAAATATAAATCTTAGAAGGCGTTGATGCAAGCTGCATAATACTTCACATTTTAGTTCTCTTTAATCAGATTGAAATACATTTTTGTAATTGAACTCGCGTTTTAATATAAAAAAAAGTTTTGAGTGAAATAATAATTTTTCAAAACTTAAATTTCATCATCACTACGTTTTAACACATTCATGCTCACTTCACAGTCATGTATATATATATATATATATATATATATATATATATATATATATATATATATACATAAACAATTTCATTTACCTACAGATGGACAAGTGTGTGGATATATTGGTTAAGTTAATTAATTACGAAAAATATTTAAAACAGTTTATGTTTTCCATAATTAAATATTTTATTGTCATATATGCATACACACTTATACTTAAATATAAGCATTTTGTTGTAAATCGCCAGAAGAATTGCATTGTATCCATCCTCATTGAAAAAAATATGTACGTATATTTATATATAATACATTTATATGCGTATACACAGTTAAATAACCGTATCATTAAACACGTACATACATACATTGATACCCGCAAAACATATTTAAGCACTTCTCTTAATGTTATGTTATTAAAATAAATTAAAAATTATGCTTAGTAAAACCAGATAAAAGTAAATCAACACAAATTTAATAAATAAAACACTTTAAAAAATTGAACATAAACAAAAAACACAACAAAATCATTAGAAGTGATTAGGTTAAACGTGAATTATAACCTAAATATATACAATGTAAGATTAAAATTTTTTTTAAATTGTTTAGGGTAGTTGGTAATTTTTTGTACATAAACAAATTTAAAAATATTAAAATTAAAACGTGATTATAATAATAATAATAATAATAATAATAATAATAATAATAATAATAATAATAATAATAATAATAATAATAATAATAATAATAATAATAATAATAATAATAATAATAATAATAATAATAATAATAATAATAATAATAATAATAATAATAATAATAATAATAATAATAATAATAATAATAATAATAATAATAATAATAATAATAATAATAATAATAATAATAATAATAATAATAATAATAATAATAATAATAATAATAATAATAATAATAATAATAATAATAATAATAATAATAATAATAATAATAATAATAATAATAATAATAATAATAATAATAATAATAATAATAATAATAATAATAATAATAATAATAATAATAATAATAATAATAATAATAATAATAATAATAATAATAATAATAATAATAATAATAATAATAATAATAATAATAATAATAATAATAATAATAATAATAATAATAATAATAATAATAATAATAATAATAATAATAATAATAATAATAATAATAATAATAATAATAATAATAATAATAATAATAATAATAATAATAATAATAATAATAATAATAATAATAATAATAATAATAATAATAATAATAATAATAATAATAATAATAATAATAATAATAATAATAACAATAATAATAAAATGTAATATCAAATAAAACAAAACTGAAATTGAAAAGTGTATTAGTAAGAAGTTATACAGAAAATTTAAGCGAATACCGGAAAAGGAAATGAATCATTTAATGTAGCTGACAGAAATTATGTGTAATAATAATAAAACAAATTATGATATAAAATTTAAAAATAAAAAAGTAGCTGTGTTTTTCTAAAAAAAAAAAGTTATCGTTTGCCCCATAAGATGCCCCAGCTTCAGCGATAACCTCTTTACTCAACGAAATTTCTTACCAGTGAACATTTTTCGAGGTCTGCCAACAGCCAGTAGCCACTGGGGAGAGGACTTTAATTTTCAATTGCTTATTCAGTACAAAGTAGAAACTTGATATTTTGTGTTGCATTTCAAGGCTGACATTGTTGCTAATGATAATGCTGGTTCCAAGATAGGAGAATTATTTACAATTTTAAAGTTGTGACTTAATAGTGATGTGGTAGTCGAGTCACGAATGCGATGACTGTTTGTTTGTTATCCTTGGTCACTACAAGCGATTGGGATTTTGAGGAGGATAAGGTTAGGCTGTGATTCCACTAAGGGTCCCATTATCACTTGTTAACCCACCATGTGGAGTTGGCAAAACAGAGCGGTTGACGTAACTTCGCAACCGCTATATCACTGAAGTCTCTAAAGGTTGTCGCCCCCAGAAACTTCAGTTTTCTCCTCCAAAAAGCGTGACATTCGCAAGGGAAGGGTCTTAAGGTTTCCGGTGCTTCCTCCTTTATACAACCCCTGCAAAAGTCATTTCATAGTACGCCCTGTTTGGAGAAAATGTCCCGTAAGAAGACCCGTTACTGTGGATATCTCGTTCCTTTTCAGGTCGAAGTTTTATTTCATGCTAGCCACATTACCCTAGTCGCGTCGCAAGAGTTGAAGCTCATTCGTCTTTAGTTAGCATCTGCGATGAATAACTCTTATACTAAGTTTACAAGTAGGGCATTACCAGACTCTTCCTTATGGCGGAAGTGAAGTGTCCTGTACTTGCAAGCTCGTCATCTCGTTACCCGATATGTTACTGTGTCCTGGCACCTATAACAGACTCAGAGAGAATTGTTTAGCCAAAACTTTTAGTGTTTTGTGGAAATTATCTACCGTTTCCGATTTTATTCTCATAGATAGACAATTGACAGCAAGCATAATCTATGGAAGAAAGTTCAGCCTGAAAGACATCATAGGAACCCGGTAGCCGAAAGCACCTATAAATCCCAAGTTCCTTTGAGTCACCAGATTACTACTCCATATTCTACATGAATTGCCCCATTTTTGCACAATCGCCATTTTGCAAGTCTAGAAAACAATGGATGCTTACTGCTTCTGCTCCTCCGAGTTTTGTGGTCAGTTCAATTTCTTGTCAAAAATGAGTTCCAGATATTTTGCAGATTAGGTGATGTGCAGCATCGTTACTGAGCGTACTGGAGTCAATAAATGTGGTGTCTCATATTTCCTAGTGAAGAGAACATGCTCCGATGAGCGTAATTATCCCACTATTCCATCGGTATTAGTTCTCCCTGCAAGACATCATACAAAGTTTGGGGATACTTGCTGGCAATACCCATAGAAGAGGCGAAAAGATTCCACCTTGTGGGTAACCTAAGCGCCGATACTCCTACAAGTTCAGACCTTACAACCCTGCATCCAAGCAATTGGTGCATAAAAGAAACTACGTCAGAATCGAAGTACAATCAGATTTGGGCCGAAATAACAGTATCTGGCGCAATATTATTGAATTCACCTTCTTTATCTAAAAAAAGAAATTCTGTATTGAGCTGTACTCTTTAATCGGGAAGAATTTCATGACTTGCGATACTACAATGTGCAGTTTTTGTAGTTTGTTTTCGTTGACCTGACTTTCATATAGGGGTGTTTGTGAGCCAAGGTGTCTTTAATATGAGCTTTAATATAACATATAACCAGCTAACGCTGCTACTGAGAGATTGCTTTAGTTGAGTGGGAAAAATTTCGTCCGGTCGTACGTACTTATCGCCAAAGCAACCTTTCTTTCGGTAAGTACATTTAATATATGTGCATCAGGAAAGTAGGTTGTTATGAGAATTTCTATGGCTTCCTCTGCAAATACGGTTCAAGTCCTGTTGGGTCTTTGAGCATCCTGGCGTAGAACGAGGAGTACTTGAGAGTAATTTCTTGAGTCTACTCCCCTTTGACGCTTTTTCCACATTGCTGCAAGTGTCTTTAAGGGCTTCTCTTTGCCTTCTTTTGGGTCTTTTTATAGCCCCTTAACGGTTGCTGCGTTAAATGGTATCCGTCTTAAGGCACTGAAGATCTAAGTTCCACAATGGTGTTTTCTTCTTACCCCTACGATATTTCTTTTGCCTAGAGTCTTGAAGCTAGCGCTAGAGAACCACCAACTCACCAAACCTTCTAGTTCTACAATATTCGTACTTTTTTGGCTGTATTAAGCCTACGAGAAACAATGTTTCCAGTTTATCCCTATACAACTGCCAATCAGCGTATTTTAAATTTGTTATTGGTATGGTCCTAAAAACCATCCTATCTAAGTCGTATGGTCCTAGAAACCACCATATAATAGCCTGAAAATGCGTCCTTATATCTCCAGGTTACCATTGAGGAAGAAAAATGTATGCAAGTTTCAGCTTGCAAAAATACAGGCCCTTGGCTTGCATTTTATAACACCACTTGCCAATAAATTCATGCTTGGTTGTAGTCCTCAGATGTTGTGAACAATCACCCAGGGCTATTGGATGAGGGCTATATTTGCCGCTACCGATAACATGAAGCTGTGTAGTAGTTTATCCTTTAGAGTGTAGTTTGCTGCACAATCCGACATTAGCTCCTCCTCTGTGTATTGAATGAAGATGTGGTGCAGACCTAGGGAAGATGTGACCGGTATGTAGCCGTTCGTAGAATCGTCCACCGGACTCTTGTCTCTTTATTATTAATTATTGTAGTCTTTGACCGTAACCGTCTTAAAGCCAAATATATTTTTTTCTCGTTTTCTGCAGGGCTGGGAGCGATTCCTCTTTGAGCATAAGCACTGCTTGACGCTTCGCCTTGGTACTCGATTCTACCTTTACAACTTTCCAATTCGTTGTGGGTAATTCAGGGTTAAAAAAATAATCATTTTGATTATTTGATCAGGCCCTTCGTGCTTTGTAGAAAGCCATACTCTGGACCTTGGTCTGGAAAGAAGGTCTTTAAAATCAAGTGCTTTGCCTATCTTTCGTCGTCGAATTCTACTTTGACCAATTTCTATTGGGCCTGGAGCACCTGTCTACTCCCTGGTTATCGTCGATTATTCCCAGAAGAAAGCTCCCTTCTGCAACCTCCGATAATAATGCCCCCTAAGTTTGCAACTTTGGAAATAATTCGCCGGGCACAAGACAAAATTTGGGGATCACCAACATTGCCCATTAAATATCCGCCAGGACTTCTTTGACTTCGCTGCTGCTAGCTCTGCACCGTAGCGATCATTGTAAATTCTTGCAGGAAGTCTCTTGTATATGTAGCTCGCCACTTTGTACCCTGACGCTCTTTAGGTTTAGTGAAAGTCGTGGGAGAAGATGTAGACCCTCGCGGCAACTGCACACTGGCTTCGCTGGTACCCGAGCCGGCCATAAGAATTCGGCTTTTTCTTCAGAGTGCCGGCCTCCTTTTGCTATATTGTTTTGAGTTTTAATAATATTTACTTCGCTTATAATCCCACGAATAGTACTTGACACCTTGATCCAGCCCTACCCCAAAAACTAAGATCAAGAAACATTTTCACATAACATGGCTACCAAGGAGCATAGGTACATGAGAATAAGCACTGATTCTTGACCTTAGCCGGATTCCCACCCGATAATGTACGGGATTGCTATGTAGTGTCCATTTCCATTCGGCGTCCTCTTGGATGGTTCGATCGGATTTTCGCCGATCATGAGGACGCTTATCCTACGGTAATTAGCGCAGACGGTGGGGTCTCCATTTTGTGGTCTTTGGCTCCAATCGTCGAGCATGTCTTCATCCAGCCATATTATGCAAAGCAGATCGGCCAGTAATCCATCGTTCTCGGCCGCTTTGTTTGTTTTTCATGAGAGAAATTGCTATACGACTCCTTCATAACCGAGGACTGGAACAACTGTTCCATCGTCATCGATTGCGGGATCGGGTTCGCTTTCTCCTAGCTTCCCATTTTTACTGCCATTCAACAGGCTGAAGAAGTATTCTTTTTATTTTACACTGGGCATCAGTCAGCTCTTTGGCTCCTACATGAGTATGTCACGGTCTTGAAACCTTCTGTACGTCACCGCATCTTTTCGAGCATTACCTTTTTGGCTCTCTTGTCGCTATCTATCCCACCGTATTCTCTCCAATGCGGCACGGCAATCCTAATTGAAGAGTTGTTCTTTGGGAGTTTGAAATGCCGTCGCACAGTTCCTTTATACCGACTTGCTGATAAGTACTCTCAGAAAGCAGGCTTTCTTGGTTTGCCTTTCTTAATTTCAGACTTATAGATACTCAGGATACTCAACGGGATGATTGCAGTAGGAGTATCTTCTACAACGCGGAGGTTCATGGGTTTGAATCCTGACCAGACAACATCCCAAATTATAGATAATTAATTGTTCTAATTACCGACCGCCCCGTCAAGTTTCAAACCAAACTAAATTTAATGAAAGTAACTATTATCAGAGGCGAAACATTCACTTAAGAACTAAGGTACACGGCAGTATAAATTTAGGAGGGAAAAAGGATCTGACAACATTGACTTTGAATACGTGATTTTATATTAACATTTTCTGCTCTGAAACCGATTCGTAGGCTGTATTAGGCACTGTTCTAATACATGTTATAGTTGCTGGACCACAAAACGAGAGCCTGTTATTCTTTTAAAATTCTAAGAGCTCCCACCCGCAAACCATACTAGTGTAAAATAGGTAGAACTGAAAAATACGCTATTTCGTTCAAATTTTTAAAGGTTGCCAAATCCAAGGCACTATAGGTCCAATTCAAATTCCAGAGTTTTCTATGCTACGTGGCTATCCTTACTAATACAAAGTTCCTTGATAAGTTTCAGACACAGCACAAGCGGCATTATGCGAAGCGATAATGTGAATTAAGCGTAGATCCATTAGCACATTCATAGAACCAATCGTTGTGTCCGCAATGCTCCACTTTTACATAAGATAGAGAAATCAGCTTATGCATTCATTACTTTCTGGTGGTGATGGAACTAAAGACGCGAATATGTTAACGTACATACATAAGTAATTCTACATTTACCCATATTTCCTTAAGTAAAAAATGAAGGCTCCATTTTTTGCTTGTTTTTGGACACAGATAAAAACATTTATTTATTTAAAAAGTTCGAAAAATGTCTCTCATTTGCTGCATTCTACATATTATTTTTATTATTGTAATAATTTGTGTAAGTAAAATTTATGAATTGTATATAATTTTGATTAGTACGAGTAGTACTTATGTACGTGACATACATACTATGCATTTATGTAATGAATAATCTGACGAAACTTCTATTAGACACAATTTAGGGGGTATATTTTTTGCCGAGCTTTCTGCTTTTTTTTTTTAAATTATTGAATTAATTTTTTCATGAATATTTTTTACGTATGTATGTAAGTGTTTTCGTTTGTATAGTAAGTATGTACTTTATTATCATTACCAAATATGGCTTTTTATTGTGAAAGTTTGAATTATAAAATAATATAAAGAAATATTCCTCAGCTAATTTGAAATTGCGGATTTTTTCATAAAAGTTTGATTTTTTTTCCCCAGACTTTGATGTACAAGAAGAGAGTTTGTTATTGCGGTAAAATATACGTACGTACACATGTATTTTAGTACTAAACTGGCTAATTGAAGTACATCAAAAGACCCGTGTACATCTATGTATGAGTGCTGATCAATAAGTTTTAATCCATTGAAACTATTTTTATTTTTTGTTTTAATTTAATTGTTTAAGTAAGTTGAAAATTGAATTACTGTTATTGAAACTACATTATATAATCGGTAAATATGTAATCATGCAAGTATAAAGTTATGTAAATTCGTAGTTGAAATAAATGTGCTGTATATGTATGTGAGTGTAAAATATTACTAATTATAAAATTTGATTTTCCCTTAGAGTATATAATTATTCTTCAAGTTTTTATACATATGAATTATCCAACTGGTTTTAAAAAGACTTTCTCTCGTATTGTTATGTATTGTTCTGTATGTATTTGTAATGCTATACTAAATAATGCCGATCATATATATACATAAATATGTTTTAAATGTCATTATTTGATTTTGATATATTTAATTCAACTTTATTTGGTTTCGGCTAATGTAATTTAATATATTTTATTTTATTTATGTTGGTTTAATTAAATTTTTTTAAATTTATTTTATTTTATTTATATTTATTTTATTTAGTTTAATTAATTTTTTTTATATTTAATTATAATTTGTTTTATTTTATTTGAATTGATTTATTTTATTTTATTTTACTTATTTTAATTTAATAAATTTTTTTTTTATTAATTTTTTTAAATCTGTTATATTTTATTTAATTTTTGTACATTTTTTTTTACTGCAGTTCCAATTTTACAAATTTCATACTGTTTTGCCACTTTCAGTTAGAGATTCTTATATTTTCCTTTTCTCTCGCTCACACACTTGAAAACTGCCATAAAAGCTACATATTATTTGTCATATTTCCTCAGTCGCATACATATTGCTGCTCCCTGGCTTTGATTACAATTACATACGATATAGAGAGATTATTTTCTAATATAATTTTAAATTTACGTACATATTTATTCAATTATTGCATACGATTTCTGTTTATTTGGCGTCAATGATTGTAGGTCCATACCATTTGTGAGTTATATACAAATATTCTAAATTAGTATTTTTTTTATGTCTTTGTTTTGAAAGTTTACACGATACTAATTTTTTATTTGGTTCAGTAGTAAGTATAAGAGAATTTCGTGTTTAATTTTTTAAATTTTGTGTCAATAAGTTATTTAAAAAATTACGATACTATTATTATTTAATGTAGAATGCTCTAAGTGAATTTTGCATGACAAATATGTTGTCAATTTGTATGTCAATATATTATACGTGATATGAAATATTTATGTTATATGTAAAGAAATATTTTATTACGATTATAATATTAGAGAGACCAGTGTACTATTTTCAAATTTTTAAATGAAGCTGACATAGAAAATACACTGTTCGAAATAGAAAAGCTGAAGGGACAAGTATAAGTTCAGTAAATAGAGCTTATATTAGTATGCTTGATCCGATGTATAAATTAATGTAGAAAGAATGTTTTGAAGCAAATTACACAATGAGTTTTTGAGATTGTTGCTGAAAGTAAAAATTAGTTGAGATGATGATGATGATGATTTAAAACCACTCAAGAATAGATTTAGGTTATCAGAACAACATACATCAACTCCCAAATATGTCAAAGTTTAACATACTTTATTTTTATTTTTCCATACATATATACCAATCATAAAATCATATTTCCTTAAAAATGATTTATAAAACATGGTTTGATGAGAAATAAAGTAAAGAGTAATAGAAAACAATAAACTGTAGAAAGTACTGGCGCAGAAGAAATTCTAGTTTTGCGAAGTACTTTTAGCAACAATCCAAAAACCTATGCCCAAAATGTTGACCTAAAAAATGGTGCCATGTCTTAATAGTGCACTGAGTGATTTAATTGGTTTTAACTTAAATTTTTGGCACTCCATCAGTGAAACGCACACATACGTGATTTTATTACACATCCTTTTTTGATTATTAATTTTATAATTTATATTTAACTGCCGAGTGTTACAGTGCTTAAAAATGATTTTCCTTTAAATAAATGTCTACCATATGTTAGTAAATTTTGAAGCAGATTGCCAGAAAATAGTAATAACATAAAAAATAAAAAAGGTATAGAAATAAAACACAAAATAATATAAAATATAATAAATCATATAAAATAAAGGAGTAAAAAAAAAAATTCTATAAATTTGAGCTAAAATAAATGTTTTGTTAAATATTTGTTAGTAATTTCATTGATTCGATGTAACAACTTTCGTTAAACGAGTGTCTTTTTTTTTTAGATTTTAAGCCATTGCTATGCACAAGTCAGTTGATTTGGTAGTTATGTCTTTAATTTTTAACTAATTGTTGCTGTCGAATATCATTATCTATTAATCTTAATCGACAGCTTTATAGGCACAAAAAACATTTAATTTTTGAAAATATCCATCTTGTTATGCTACATTTTTTATGAAGGAAATATTTAGCGCTGCTGATGAGGATATATGCTATGAAATATGTGTTTTCATTACTCAGATATACGTAATCAATTAATTTACCCTAGATATTATCATTTTATAAATCATAGCTTACAATGACTTAAGTACATGGTTCTATTTACACTCTATATAATTTGTTGTATTTTATTTAATTAATTTATTTAATTTCTTTCAATTATTATTTTTTAAACTTATTTAAAGTAATTTTATTTTCATTAATCAATAATATTATTATTTCTTTCAATAAATTTTTTTATATTATTTTATAATTTTATATATTATTATGTTTTTATTTCAATTAATTTTCTTATTCCTTTATTCTTTATATATTTATATTTTTATATTTTCTTATAATTTATATATTCTATACGCTTTAATGAGCATTCAAACAATATCGAGGCTTACGTTTTCTATAATAGCTATTTAACTACCATTATATATTCTATTCAATATTGAAACAGTTTCTTTTATTTAAAGTGTTTTAAAAATTTTATGAATTAAACGCGTGCTCTTTAGTGAAATTATGAAATAATCTTTAGCGTTTTCCAATTTCTATTATGCTATTGCAGCAATGAATGAAGCTAAGAATTTCGTTAATAATAATTACGTGTGCTCCTTTTGCAATATTTATTTAAAACTTTTATAAACTTTATTTGACTAAACGCTAATCGATCAAACTGAATGCCATTATAGCAACATTTTTTGTTTGTTTTTCAACGCGCTACTACTTATAAACTACTATGTATATATGTAAATATACATACATACATAACTACATTTTTGTATGCATAAAGTGCGCACAAAAAGTAATCGTCATTGTTTTTTTTTGTCACTGAGTGATGCAAAGTTGATATCCGGAAATTGAGATTTGAATATGGTGGGCATTTTAATTGGACTATTTGACCTACAGTAGCTTCCTTTAAAGACACTTTTATCTAGTTCATACATCTTGGTCGTAGGCCTAAATTCTTTTCCCAAATAAATTTTTCAAATTTTTTGATTAAAATTTCAGCCCTGTTACCAGTTTTACGTGGAACTCGACTTACAGTTTAATGCTTTACGTGTAAAAACATACTTTTTGTGCACACTGTTTTGCCGCTTTTCTTGCCCACGGCCAAATATTTCTCATTCAAACAGTTCTCGAAGCAGTCATAATTTCAAGTCACCTTGAATAAATATTCTGCTCATCTCTGATAATTATAATTATTTTCTAATTTTAACGGTTTTTTCTTATTTTCCAATTTCATGGTAATTTACGCAAATACAGTACTTGTGTTGCCATTTGCCATTATATGTTTGTTGTTGATTTTGCTATATACTTTTTTGCTGTTGTTATTCGTAATGTTTTCATTGTTATTATTGCTGTTATTGTTGTTTTTACATTGCCAACGATTGTGTGCCGGCCTGAGGTGACGTCGATGCTTGTGGTGAATTCTCATTACTAGTTCCCTGCTTTGCAGGCACCATTGAATTTTGTTGGGCCGTCGCTTCGGTTGTCTTCAAGAAATATGTTATCAAATCGATGGGTAATGGGAAAACAATTGTCGAGTTCTTTTCCGCTGATATCGTGTTGAGTGTCTGTGGTGTTTGTTAATGATTTTAAAATTTGCAGTTAATTTTTATATTTTATGTTTCCATTACCTGTAAATAACGTAATTGCAGCGCAGCGGGTGAACCACCAATCACTTCAGATGCCTCCCGTAATGCTTTGGATGCTTTCTGTTCTCCTTCGGCGGCAATTACCTTTGCTCGTGCCTCACGCGCAGCTTCAGCTTCGGCGGCCATAGCGCGTTGTAATTGTACGGGTAAGCGTACATCCTTGCTGTTGGGGCGGATTTTGAATGAAAATTTAAAAAGAAAAACTGTTTACAAACAAATGACGACAATAACCGCAATGTGGATAAAAGAATAAGAATTTAAGAAGAGAAAAAAACGAATCTAATTCCGAAGATTCTCAAGTAAGACCACAAACTAGTAAGCTTGTTTGACTCGTTTCACCTTTATACAAAAGATTTTAATTTAAATTTTTTCCTTGAGGAGATGAACTTACATAAGTAGAGAACAGAGAAGTAGGGAATGAATCTACGCATCTTATCGTATCTATTTGGATCTTTTGTATTAAGTGGGCCATTAATAAATTTCTATAATCTCGGAGAGAAAGAGGAAATTCTTACTTGGAAATACCAGAAGAGATAATTGGAAATTTTTTTCTTCGCTGGTCGGTAGTAGGCGAATTAAGTTATTTAAATTGCTATCTGGAATATCCCGGGTTCCGTACTTCAGAGATAAAGAAAAGTATATAATGCAGCTTTTATTAAAAAAGTAGTACCCAAACTACGGACAACGAGCCCGCATTAAAAGCTTATTTTGTTTCACAAGAAATTGCCCGATTGGTTTTTCGATTGTAGTAAATCGAAGGTATATTAAGGTTTTTTGAATAACGTAGGTACTTCTTTGAATTGTGCGATTAGAAAAAGTGATTGAATTACATTTAATTAGTTTCAAGCGTAGTAAATTAATAGAACAAAAAGAACAATCATTTAATGGGTATATCGCTTAAAATATTTTTTCTATCTAATTGCATTTAATTTAAAATCTGAGTCCAATTTTTTGAACTTCACAGACATTCTGAGGAGCTTTTGTAAATAACGCATTGTTATAAAAAACTGCGGATGCCTTTCGATGCTTCTAACTTTTCGGCTGAGTACTATTCACGCTTGAATTATTTAATGATTTTTTATTGCCTCTTACTATCCTGGCGAATAAGATATTTCAGCTATTTTCTTTTTGTTGAAGAATTTTCTATTCTCTGCTTGAATTTTCTCAATGTTTTCCTTAGCTTTTCACGAATTTTATCTCGCTTATAATCTTATTATTAAATGTTGTTTACCTCAATAATTCGTCTAATATCAGACTAGTCTTTTTTTGCATCTCTTTACCTGTGAGTAATCTAAAGGTATGAATGTCGTTTGGATTTTCCAAGCACAACTTTGCTAGGATTGGTACCACGATTTTATTCGATATTATATTATGTGATGAATCGTCCCTTGTTTACAATATTTATTATATATATTTGCTGTGAATGCCGCCCCTCTTTCTGTTATTATACCTTGGCATTTCTAATTTTTTGAGTCTGTCCCATTGACCCTACGTTGTCTATGTGGTACGTATGTATGTAGCGATCTGCTAGTTTCATCAATGTGATTTATAAAATCTTTTTTCGTACCTGTCTTAGCTTCCGTAGCAATACACTGCACAAAGGTCTTTGCTACTTTGCGTACTTTATCGTTCAAGCCAGGAATAAAGAACTTTTTTTCTACATATCCTGTGTCCTTTTTGTTCCGAAATCACCTTGACGATGCATTATTTATATAATTTCTCGATCTTTTACCCATTGTGTCTATATAAAATAAGTCATAAAATAATCATCGTAACTGTTACTTTCTTGAGCCTTTCGTATAGCATGTGTTCGTTCGTCTGCTAACTAAGCCTATGTAATACGATAGTGTAGCGTATCTGCTACTGCATTTTGTTTCCTGAACGATTCGACGGTAATCGAATTTCTGTAAGAACATTGACCACCTAGAACTCTCAAGGGTACATCTTCTATTCGCATTATCATTGCAAGCATTGGTCATAGATCTTCCATAAGGGTGCACTTGCTAATGCATCTTTCAATCGCTAAAAGGAAACAACTTCTTCGTTCCTCATAAGAGCTGTTACGTTTTTCTTTCGGAGTAAATAACGTTGAAGTGGTTTTCTGTCTAAGGACAAATGAAAATATTTAACTGTCTTCGTCTTTTCGTCGAATATTTTAATCGACGATTTTTCAAAAATGTGTCCAAAGTCCAACTCTATTTAATCATCATACCATATAAATATGCAATTTCTAACATTTTTTCCAACTTATATAAACCCCCCCACGTTCGTCCTTCGATATTTCGTATACTCAGGTTCTAAAGATATGTGGAAAAATCCATCTTTTAGATTCAACGTAGTAACAACGACTTCTTGTTCTAGACGTAGCAGATTATTATCTATTAAAACTATTGGGAAATTATCACGCACAATCTTCTCATTCATTCTTCTGTAGTCACAACAAAGCCTTTTGGTACCGTATTTTTTACCTGCGAGAACGATAAGTTAAGCGAATTTAGATGAACTTTGTCTGATAATACCCTAATTCATCCAACTCATCACTTGCTTTTCTACAATTATTTGATTCTAAATAAGCAATCTTCTAGGACGACTGTACATCAGAACCTCATATTTCAAAAGAATCTTCATTTCCACTGGTTGAAGTTTTGACCCATCTTCATCAGTATGTCATTATATGTCAAGAACCGAATGGTATAAAATGTCATTTTCCTTTGCTACGTGGAATGTTATCACAGTTTTATATTATCAATTCAACTTCTCACGTGAAACTGCCTATTGTAGTTATCTGTGAGCTTTCTTGTCTCGTTGGATAACTCAAAGTTACCTTCTTCTTTATACCCAGGCGTCTCATATATATATAAGTACACCGTCTTTTTTGTTTTGCAACTTCTTTTTTCACTCAATTTTGTTCTTTTGAATGGCACTCATTAGCTCGATGCTCTACTTGATTGCATTTGAAACATTTAAAACCCTTAAAACTATAATTTCTAGCGATTTTCCCTTTCATTTCACATATAAAACATATATATATATATATATATATATATATAATTTTCCTGCATTTCCAGATGTGTATTTCCACCTCCACAAAATCTTGTTGATTTCTTTTCTGCTAAATCGACTGTGATTTAGAATTTTTTATCTTCTGATATACCTCTACGAAAAACTCTTCATTGGTCATAACAACCGCACCGTAATGTCTCCTTTTTTCAGGTTAGACGAAAAGCGAAGCGAATGGGTCTGGTAGTGGACGAGGACAAGACGAACTAATTCCCGCCATCAAATAAACGGTCATCGCATTAGCGACTTGGCTCCCACGTCACAGTTGACAGTAATAACTTCAAAGTCGTAGATAATTTCGTCTATCTAGGAAATAGCATTAACAATACCAGCAATGTCAACCATGAAATCCAACGCAGAATCACTCTCGCCAACAGGTGCTACTTTGGACTAAGTATGAAATTGAAATATAAAATACTCCCTAGTCGAACCAAAACCAAACTCTAGAATTCGCTCACCATTCTCGTCTTGACATATGGTGCAGAAGCCTGGACGATGTAGACATCCGATGAGTCGGCTTTAAGAGTTTGGAGAGAAAAGTTTCGCGGAAGATTTATAGTCATTTGTACGATGACAACGGCGAAAACGGTAAACGATGGAACGATGATGTGTACGAGCTAGACGGAGACATTGACATAGCTCAACGAACCAAGAGCGCTTCAGCTTTGAAAGTTTTCGATGGAGTACCCACCGGCGTAAGGGTATTACCAGACTTGGTTTCACTTGGTATTTCCAACTGGCGTCAAACAACAAAGAGACGTATCTATAATCGCGTAAGCGGTACCTACACTAAAGAAAAAGAAGAAGAAGTGAAAGTGACGCAAACACAAATACAATTGTACAATTTCAGAAAAACTTATGTTCATGTGCTTACTTTCTGCATACGAAATTCTACTTCATTACTTATTTACTTAATACCATCATTAATTTTGTAACAAATTTTATTTTATTCCTATGATAGTATAACAAATCAATACGTCATTACAGTCAATTACAAGATTGAAAACAAAAACGTGACAGAGAAAGCAAGCTAACAATGCGTTACAAGTACACATGTGCTCACCAAGTAGTATGTACTAGTATAGTAGCTGACCTTAAATTAAATAAACAAGTTTAAACTAATTCGAAATAGTTGCCAAACAAGTCGGATGTCCAACCAACCAACCAAAGTTTTTCTACAATTGCATTTTGCTTATTTTATCAGGCGAATGTGGGGCAGGTTTTGATCAGAAATATAACAATAGTTCAAGTAAGTAAATCGCAGTCGAATTAATCAACTGGAGGAATCAATCTTAAGGCGAATAGCTCCTCTAAAACGGGAATTGGCAAAGCAAGTATTATCTAGAACCGGAAATTAGGCCTAGTTGCAATCAAGGCATCGAAAAAATATTGGAGCCAATTGAGACCAAACAAAGTCAACGACCTCGAAAATCGGGTCGGGTAAAAACACCGTCCTTTGACGACATAATTCCTTTCCAGATCTTTAAGCTCCAGTTTGAGAAAACGGCTACGTTCAATAACTGGAGTCCAAAAACTTGGAACTTGATTGAAAACCAGAAGGTGAAGACACCCAAGTTGTAGTAGAAGTCTCAAAAGGGAATGTGACGGTGTTACACAGCTTTATAGTCTCGCAGATTTTAGATGAGATAGTCGTAGGAGTAAACTTATTTTTGGCTCAAGGCAACAAGATCGAAAGAGGTGTTATCGAACCATTGGCAAGCCCATGGAGCTCACCGCTAGTACTTGTGAAGAAAAAAGATGGCCAGTTGCGGTTCTGCGTGGACTATTGGAGACTAAATGATGTGGTGAAGAAAGACAATTATCCTCAGCCCGGGATAGATAATAATCTAGGCTTAACTGGCACAGAATGATTCTAAACACTCGACCTTAAGAGCGGGAAAGTCAAGTGGACGAAAGCGAAGAAGATAAAGAAAAGACAGTCTTTAGTGTCGGAAACGGTATTTGGCAATTCACGGTAATGCTATTTGGATTAGGCAACGCTCCTACCACTGTTGAAAGACTAATCAACCAAAAAGCTTTGAGGAACACCTAAATAATTTGGTAGAAGTTTTCCAGAGAATATTGTCGCTGAGGTGAATTACTTAGGTCATCAAGTAACCACGAAGGGAGTTTGTACTGCGAAGGAAAAAATAGAAGCAGTGAAGGATTGGTCAAGGCCTAGAAATTTGCACGAATTAACAAGTTTTCTTGGGCTGTGCACTTACTATCGCCGCGTTGTTCCGAATTTCTACACGAGTTCACTAGAACAAATAGCTCTTTAGAGTGGAGGAGCTCTGGAGGAACTGCTATGCACTGCGCCTATGCTAGCGTACTCGGTTCCAGGTGCAACATTTATTCTGGATACAGATGCTGGTGGCAATGGCGTAGGAGGTGCACTTTTACAAGTGATTGATGGGCAGGAGAAGATAGTTGCCTACTATAGTCGGTCTATTGTCTATCGTCGAGAACTACTAGCGTTGGCGGATTGTATCAAACATTTCCAAAAATTTCTCTATGGTCCACATTTCCGAGTTAAAACGAATATTCATGCAGCGCTGAAGTGGCTACTACAATTCAAGAATCCTGAAGAACAGCTAGCGCGGTGGATTAAGAGACTGTAAAGCGGTTGCGCAGCGATTTAAAATTTGGAGTAAATAGTGATGCGAGAAGAATTGGAAAAGAAGCGTCTAACGTCGAGATTAAGAGTTGAGAGAGATACATGCTCTTGTGAGAGAGATAAATCATTGATGAGTGACAAGGCTAGGTATGACAAGTCAATGAGCTGCGAAGGTTTCCAAAATGGAGATTTAGTGTTGTTCAATGCAATTGGGAAGGTTTATATAAGATAATCCAACGGCTAACCGATGCAGTGTATCGAAGCCAGACCGTTGGGAGACCAAGAAACAAGATGAAAGTTTGCAGCATTTGGAACAGAAAATATGTCTGATCGGAACTTAGGTGAAAGGCAGTGTGGCCAAAATCTGAAACGGATGTCAAATAAAAGAGAGAAGCCGATAAATGAGATGTTCTAGAGCGTGAATCAAGAATATTCGTTATCGAGAACAATTCGATCATTCCAGCCGTGGGCTTACTGTGCAGTAAACCTAGTACATTGTGAAAGTTTTAATATAAGTGATTGTAAATAGTGAAGCGAATTGCTAGTGCTTGAGTAATATATGAACGTTTGGTAAATTTTTTATAATTAAAAAACTGCAAGCTTAGTTGACGAGTTTTATTTAACAACTCTCACGACAGCCGGTTCTATGCACCGGAGTTGACCCGGATTATATGCTGTCAAGGGCTGTCACCTTTTTGGCGACCTATTCTGTCAGCGTCCAGCTCCGGGTAACCCTCCAGACCTCCACGGCCCAATGAAGCTCCTAACCGACGAAGACCACGCAGAATTGTGGCAACTGCCATAGCTCGCGGGATGTCACAATAGTTAGCCCTGGTCTGATACACAGCATGGATTGGCGATCTATGCTGATGCTGAAATCGGATCGCTTGTCTACAATATTCTCGATTATCTCTTTCGACTTTGTTTCCGTGGGACGACGGACCTTTAAAAAGCTAACTGGCCCGCTTTGACGGAATTTACCTAAAACGCCTTCAATGCTCTCCCCACTCCTATCTTCTTCACCCATGCTGACCAAAACCTTCCACTGTATCGTTGTGTCTGCTGCCGTCCGCAGGGATCCCCGCGTTAAGGAACTTAACTCGGATATTCAGCAAACGGTAGACCATCATACGCGGAACAAGTTGGAGGAGCAATTAGGATCTGCAATCTCTCCTCTGGGGTAACCACGCCCCGATGATCGGGTGGAAATTTCATTCGGTGATCACGACTCGTCGGACCCGAATATTTATGCGGGCCCATTTAGACGGCTATTTACACTTCATCCTTCAGCTGACAAACAGAAAATACATTGAAAACCGCCGTCGAAAGCCTTCGACACGGTCAATCACATAGTGAGGACTCCTAATTACCGCCAGGGTTGAAAAAGTGGACCATAAATTACCTGAGTGGTCGGCAATCATAGGCTGACTTTCGAGGTCAAACTTCAAAGCCACGTAAAGTTAAATAGGGGGTTCCGCAGGGTTGTGCCCTCTCCCCGATGCTGTTTAATTTCTATATTTCAAGGCTCAACCACCAGAGGGCGTCTTCTTGATCTCATGTGCCGATGACTGTTTGATATTTGAATCCGGCCAGGATATTAATAGCCTTTGTTTAAAATTAAACTGCGATTTCGCCGACCTCTCCCGCTTCTTCACTGAACGCCGTTTACACTCACAACATGCAAAATCCTCTGCCACCCTTTTCGCCTGCTGGATGACTCCGCATACGACTGCAATTACCATTGAAGTACAGAGCTGCAACAAAATCACCTAATAACAGCCGAACCTCCACGTAGACATAGCAGGAATGGAGTACTAGACTACTGCGACTCCGTACAGAAATGCCGATAAGAATCGCTGAATAGGATGGCACAACGACAAGCTTTAAACACCATTCACCGAGAGTCCGTTAACACCTTTGTGAACTCTCTTCTTGTGAATGATGTTCTCGGAATCCAATCACCACCCATTGTAGAATAAGAGCTCGAGCTGCTTCGAGAGATCCGCGAAACACTGGCACAATTGAGGTCTGGGTATTGTAGTAGATTCAATTCCTAGCTATACTGTCTCGACCCTGGTCCGAACCCGTCGAAACAGCAAGTTTCCTGGGCCTTTCGATAGTTGATCTGGATGATTAAGACTGAAACTATCCGACTTTAGGCGGCGCCAACGAGCTGCTACAACAACAACGACAAGTTTTATTTAATAATCCAGTCACCGGACTCAAAAGATTTGGGAAATCATCGAGGTTACTTAGCAAAATCTCAGCAATACCAAATTGCATATGTGAATACCGTTATTATGTTTTAAGCGCTCTCGCGAAATAAAGAATTTCGTATTTAGTCCTCTTTGCAATGTCTCATTGAAGACACATATTAAAATTATTGAAATTTTTTTTATCGGGTACCAAAAGAAAAGACTTTTAATGTATTAAAAGTACTATTTTAAAGGCATTAATGAAGTGAAGCAACATATACAAGTATATTCATGCAAGATTCTTAAAAGAAAATTTGCAAATATAATCGAAATACGAGCCGATTAACGCTGCAATGTTGAAATCGCTGCTCAAGTGATGAAAATGGAAGCTGCGGTGACAGAAATAATTATAGTGGAAAAGGCTCAGCAATTTTCAATCAAATTATACAAACTTTAAATAAAAAATTCTACCGATAGATTCGTTTTAAGTAAATCGTAATTATAAATCGGGACAAGTGAAATTTTGTAAATACTTTTTTAGCTATTAAGAAAATTAGTAACATTAATATGCTTATTAGTTGCATTCATAATATGTGTTAAAGTATACAATTACCAAACTTTTTCCCAAACTAGGACCCCCTGCAACGATTGAATATGAATAAAAGTATTAGTTTTAAACGATTTCATGGAGAGTCAGCAATGATATTTCTAAAAGCAAAATACATCAAACTCGCAAAACTGATTCGTTATAGGACAAGACATATCGCATACATGTTATATTCTCCAGTAGGTTCAGAGGAAACTGGTATTAGTATGTTCAAACATTCATCAACATCAACCAGCATTATGCATAGAGATAGGAACTCTTATAAAGTCCGATTGATATAAAAACTGGAGTCTCATGACCATCCGTTGTGATCTAGATTCTCTCAATGGGCTGAAGCTAGCTTGAAAAAAGGTGAACATTTTTTACCAAAAAATCATCGTGCAACACAGCTAACGTTACCGTCGATCTTTTGCATAATTAGCCGAAATGGCAATGACAACTGGTCGGCTCGCAGCTGCGATTTGACTCCGTTGGACTATTTTCTGTAGGATGATGTTATGGATAAGTAATACGCCAACTATCCAGAAATAGGGTAAATAGAATGGGCTACTGCAAGGTAATCCACGACAAGCAACTGATAGAAGTGGTCAATAACCGGAATGTTGAGACATTCCAATAAAGCAAGTTTTTCATTGCTCACCTATTAGAAATCAAAACTGTTTCAGGAGCTCGTTATTTTTTCAAGTAATTCTTGTTTCGGTGAAGTAAATAAAAAAGAATCCGAAATAATTCATTATACACTGAAGACTGAGGACTCAGATAGTGCAGTTGAAATTTGAATATAGCTTTTTGATTGCCCTTGCTCTGAAATCTATATATTTCTTTTAATGATAATTTCTTAAAGCAGTATTATGGATTTATTGGAAATTAAAAAATTAAATTTCTGTTCACGCATCTGAGGTTTTTTCTGAAAACTTGGAAAAAAAGAGTGGCGGAAAAGGGAACGTTTAAAAATTAAGGAACTTTAGATTCATTATAAGAGAAACTTTAAAAAGAAGGCAAAAATTAGCAATTTTGTTTATATCTACCTAAATAGATAATAATTAACAACTTCCAGCTGGAGTATGAAAACCAATCATATTAGTGTTGCTCTTCATAATATGTACATGGCGTATACGCAATATTTTTGATTTTTTATGCTGCTGTTAACAAATTTTCATTCATTTCTTTCGTACAAAAATAAAGAATTTTTTTATAAAAATAATGGAGTGTTAGATTGAAATATAATATCACTGTTACCGACTATTTGTGATGATTAAAAAACTGGAGAAAAAGCAGATTATTGCGGATAAATAAAATCACACCTCCGATAGATTTAGATCATTTAATAGAAAAGAAGTATATATAATAGCGGACAGCTGACAATCAGTGCTGCCAAACTTGACTATGCGCCATTCCATGTTAAACGTATCAGGCTTCTACGCGATGGTCTTTAATTTGGGTTAAATTCGGTTCATAGTTTAATTTCCAAAGCTAACAGAAATCTACCTAAGCACATAAAATTTTTTTTCATAGAAGTTATAAGCGTGGTCCTATAAAATAAGCCATAAGTTTGTTAATTGTTAACCGACTTAAAAAAATCAGTATCATGGCATTGGGCTACATATCTGCGGCATCTGATTTAAAAATCTTCCTACAAAATAGACTTTTAGACTTTGTTATCTTTATTCATTATATACGTATCCTATTTCCAAAAATGTTTTTTATCAATTATTATTCAACCAAAAAAGAAATGAATTACCTTTAAATGGAATATTTTTCAGAGATATGGCAGGGCTTTCTTAAAAACTTCTTTCTAACCCACTTTGAATCAAACGCAACAGAAGTAAGTTTGTAATTGCCACCAGCACATCAAATTATTGCCACTAAGTAATTACTATTAAAAAATAAAAAATAATAATTTTAGAAATGTAGCACTTTTTATTTTTGTCTTGTTGAAATTATGCGAATGCATTTGTTTTTGTATTGAAAATTAGTTTCTGTACCAATTCACATAAATGAACTAGCTATACGTGTGTTAGACTAACGATTTCTATAACATTCAATTTTAATATTTTACTCTAAATATATAGATAAAATTCAATCAATAATATTTCATGCATTTTGTTATTAATTATAAGAGTCTTGACCGACCCAAAATTAAATGTACAAACATAACATGTATTATGTTTGTACATGGACCAAATCAGGTCCTCTTGGAAAAAATCGGTACACTAGTATACAGGTAATTTCCAATCATTCGCTTAGATTTAAAGCTTTAAGCATATTCAGTTATAAAATTTTCTTAAATTTTTACATACCAGTGTATCTTCAAAAGGCTGTAAATTTCTTGACCTTTTGAGACTCCTTCTCGGAAAAATATTCAGTTTAAAGGTAATTTATTTCTTCTATCGTTGAATGTTTTTTGGTCAAACAAATTTGGAAATATGAAAGGTTTTTAATGAATAATGAAAAAAAATCTTTTAAAAAGTATTTTGTATGAATTTTTTGAAGTCAGTTACAATAGATATGTAGCCCAATGCCTAATCTTTGCTTTGATACTGAATGTATTGAAATTGGTTATATATTATCCAACTTATGACATACTTCAGAAGGCTACATTAATGATTTTCGCTGTTTCTGCCCGGCCCATAACTTCTAGCAAACAAATTTTGAAACTTGTTTCAAATCGATTTATGTTAGCTTCAATATGAAGTTAAACCATATGTTAAATTTCAGCCAAATTGGAGACTATCGCGAAGAAAATTGGCATTTTTGATACATTTGAAATGGAATTACTGTACAAGAATATATATTAAGCTCGTTACATAAAAAGTAGTTTAAGCGCCAACGCGGCAAGCGCCTTTAACGATTGTTCAAAAGTTAATTAAAAAGTTTACAATTTAATACAAAATACTTAAGTGAAAATATTCCACTTCGTTGGAAACAGCGACAGATTCGAGCACACGTTCATCTGCACCGGGGTAACTGTTGAGAACTCGGCTGAGTTTCCGTGCGTTGAGCGAAATCATTTCGTACATTCGCGAAACATTCTTCTCGTCACCTCCTCCAAAAATCTTTCTTTGTAGCTGAAATGATTTCCAGATACACGTGAAGCGTTCCCTTAAAAATTTACCTTTCCGGCAAGCTTCGACTTCAGTCCCAATTGTTGAAAATTCTTCATGCGTAAGAATATTGGAATCTATGGCGCCTTTCAGATGGTATTTGCATTTTATTGTATGGTATGCTGACCTCCCAATAGCCACCCATATGCGAGGCACTTGAGTGGTTTCAGCGTCGGCGAAGTAAGACGAGGCCATATCAGATGCAACGTTCAAATGCAGAACGCAACTTTCTTTGGGTTTCGATAAAATTGGATTTTGCTTACCGCCAATATGTGAACTTTAGACTATACGGATCATCAAAGTCAACCACACTATGTAAAAAACAGTCATTTGAATCGGATGCAATGACGATAGATTCCTCGAACGAGGTTTCGAATACCAAAACCGACGTAGCATTGTCGCTTACCGCACTTGCGGCTCAGCATGTAACATAGTAATGTCAATTTCAGCGGCTACTAAATTGGCGAACGATGATTTCTTCGGCAATATCATCGGAGCGAGGTCGCTTCAGAGGTACCACCCTAGTTTTTGCATCGATCAGCACATCTTTTACTCATCTTCAAAAGTTTGAGTACGGCAATAAGTCGTGGTAGCGGAAGCAATTTCCAAAGCGTAACTGAAAACGTGTAATTCTACATCCAAATCCGATCTTATACCAAGCTAGCGACTTAGCCTAAGTTATGAAAGTAGCTCCGACGCGCTTCTATATGTCAACCAGTCAGCTGCTACGTTAAATGGTACCAAAAAGTTCCAATCTACATTCGAGCTCCAAATCATCTGCAACCATATTTTTGAGAGCATAGGAAATGGGGAGATAAGTCCAAGTGGGACGAAAATCTTGCTGAAATAAGAGAGAGAAATCCGCTTCGTCAACTTGTTCGACAAATCTTCTGACTTAAAGTCAATTGACAGCCAGTCGAGGTCTGTATGCAAAGTATATTCCAGAGTTCTAATATTACTTCCGTCGGCCAAAGGCTGTGATGTCTGAGTGGAGGCATAAGTTATCTTTGGTTGAAAGTTTGTCGTCCTGCCAGGGCTTTCATAAATGTGTTGAACACTACCATAAGCTATGATGCTCGTGTCTTTAACGACTTCTAGGTGCGGAATGTAGGAAGCTGTTTGCGTTGTTCAATCAATAGCTTCCATGTGACCCTAGTCGATTAATTCATTCATAAATTTCTTAAATTCTTCGTGAAGATGCTTGTCGGCGGCGAACCTTTTCCCTTGCCTTTTTTACTGCGGACAGAGTGGTAGTGGGGAGGTAATTAGTAATTTTAAGTAAAATCAGTGTATTAACTTGAAATGTTGTTTCTAATGATCGCGTTGATCTCTCATTTTACGTGATCTTCTTCAGTCGAATCAATACCTGTAACACGAACTTCCGACTAAAATCATGTAAGATGGGTACGTTGGACGCATGATTAAGTAATGAAGGAAGCATATGACCATTGTTCAGAAGAGTATGCCAGCGATCAGTGTATTCTTGCAGAAATATATCAGCGGTTTTGTATGAAGATATGTGTTGACTGGATTCGTTTTTAGTGGATTCAGTTGGTTTATTGTTGAAATAATCGTATGCTACTTGATGATGAACTGCGACATTACACTATGGACAAGTCATGACTGAGATATGTTTAATCGACTTGACGGAGTCGTTTGTTGCCTTTTCAGCAGATATTAAGGCTTTTATATGACTGCCTACCAGAGATCCGCATGCACACTACTCCCAGTCATCCATACGATTTTGAATAGCAATGCGTAGCATCCCTGCAGTGAAACGGCAGACTAATACGAGTATGCAAAAATTCGAGTTAAATAATAGTATGAAATAGGTTGAAATCATACCAATTAGTTATTTGTATAGCAGTTTTCCAGTAATGGAATGAACTAATAATTTTCACCATTATGCCATTTCTATGTTGTTGTTATTTGTAACACGCCACTCTGTTGACGTGCGAAGTTTGTCGTTGTCGTTTGCACACATACATTAATGATAGAACAATAGCCGCACATTTTTTTATATTAATTATGTTAGCGCTTTATTGCAGTCAAAAGCTATTGATATACCGAAAGTTCATTTACCGCACAATATACCCTGTAATTTCTCGTTTATCATGCGGCTGACATTACTAACATTTCTCAAAAGCTTTTATAATTTTAGCAGAGGTGGCAGCTGTGTCATTTAATGACATAATAATGCATATCAGCATGTGCGAAATCTCAGCAGCAGAGGATCGAATAAGCCCAAGGAAGGTTAGACGTCGACGTCGAAAGTTGCAATCTAGGGTAGACGAACGGTTTTGTACTCGACTTGCCCTACTACTCCCTATAGGAACTTATAAGCAATTTGATATATTCACCGTTGCAGAAACAATTTCGTTCAGAAATGCGACTATAAAGAGCTCGAGAAGCTGGCCGGAAGGTATAACGCTTCAATATTCTATGAAATGATGCGGCGATTTCAAGAAGGTTTCAAAACTGGAGTATACACATGTAGGAACCGTGGAGATAATCTGGTGACTCAACATACGTTTCAATATCCGACTATGCCAAAGGGAAGAATTGAAGAGTGTATGAAACGGCTTTGTTGGAGAGTATCATGAGTTAGTATGTTCTATCTAATGCATTGAAAGAGAACCCTACAGTCTACGTCAATTTTTGTGGGATAACCCTCCTGAATATTAAACATAAATTTTTACCTAATAATTTGATCGAAGTGAGAGGAGCTTATCAATGTGGCTTTAGTACAGGTTTCTCCAGATTAGACAAAAAAGTGAAGCAAATTATTAGATAACTTGATTTAGAGATCAGCAAAATGGCATAAAAGATAAATTGGCGCTTTATAACCGCTAAAGCGATGTTTGATGGATTCTAAGCCGCCTCCGAATGTCTGATGGATTTGTATGATAATAATGTCAGCCGTGAAATCGAACACGGAATCAGTGCTGCTAACGAATGCTACTATGAGCTGAGTAGGCGATTGAAAAGTAAAGTACTCTCTCGTCGATCAAAATTAAACTTTCAAGTCGTTCCCATGCTGCTATGTGGTGAAGAAGCATGGCAA
This sequence comes from Neoceratitis asiatica, assembly GCA_030068015.2. Lineage (NCBI taxonomy): Eukaryota > Metazoa > Arthropoda > Insecta > Diptera > Tephritidae > Neoceratitis > Neoceratitis asiatica. Next base: position 39,659,224 of record CM061526.1, on the reverse strand, counting down.
AGGTGCACTTTTATGCATTTCCATTTTCTTCGTATTGACGTTAACAGTAGAAACATTTCCCTGAGAAATGCTAAATTTTGAAACTCTTATCTTAAACTTTTTATAATTTTAAAATATTACACATACATAATATAATATAAAATATTTTACAATTACTCACATTTCAACACGCTCAACTTTAATTCCCCAAGCATCAGTTGCCTCATCTAGTTGAACCTTTAGACGTGAAGCCAGAATATGCCATGCCATGATTGTCAATAGAATAAAGTAGCAAAGATTTGTTTAATCAACATTGCCATTTTCATTGTTATGCCATTATGCCATTTTCGGTTGATTTTATTTATATTCCAAGCCGTCGTGTGTTAGCGAATGTGTTGACATGCAAAGCAAAAACAAATATATACAGAATAATATTAGTTGCGGATTACTTTTCTAACAGAACCTTTATTTGCATACAAAAGTTTTACATGTAATATTCGAGTATGTGAACATATACAAATTTAAATTTTTTATGAGTTTGTAGAGAAGTGCGCAGATTTGTTTCAACGTTGTCTTGCTTCCTTCTCTTTTATGCTAGCTTACCAATATACATGTGAGGAATCCAACTGACGGGCAGAGGCTTTATTTGCCTGTGATGTTGTGTGTTGTCTCCAAATGTCATTTCCATTTTAACAAAACCATTTCTTATTTATTTTTATTAATGAGGCAATGAGCATGACCGAATATTTGTATTGTATATTTGATTTAGTCCCTATTGTTGTGGTTCTGTGATCCTATTTGGTTACTGCAGGGATTGGTATTATCTATTCAGAGGGAGGCATGATAATATGTGGGGAGTCATGAGTTTGAATCGAGGACGCTTCGGTTGTTCTTACATTTTTTTAAAAAATAATTCGATTTTATATCGATAAAAATATTATTTAGATAAAAAAATCGCTCTTTATGTTTTGATTAAAAAATCCGTTAAAAAGGCATCTAAAGCGTGAAATTTGGCACTCTACAGACGTAAATTTAGGTTGATATTGACACTGAAAATTATCAAAATCGAATTTTCCAATTTGCAACAAATTTGATATGTTCATGAAAAACTAGCGGTTACTTTTTATTATTAATCGGATATATGGGAAGTTTTTCATTGATATTAATATTTCATTTATTTATTTTTTTTATGGAAAAAATAATAGTAATTTTTATCCAATGAGGTAATCAGGTAATATTAAGTGTAATAATTACAAAAATATAGAAAGTATAAATCAGCTCAGATATGCTCAGTTTGTGATGTAACTATCAGGTTGTTAAAGGTAAAGAATTTTGTTAAAAGTTTTAATCGACAAAAAGTATACTAAAATGAAATAATTGCAGCTCACTGTGTACACGGTACCAATTTCTAACGGTTTTGACTAATTTCCAAAATTGAAATTCAATATTCATGAAATTTTTTATACTAGTATGACTGCTCTTGAAAGCAAATCTCGAAATTTTTTGCTTTTTAAATTTGAAATTAATTAATTCCACGCTGACGGCACCTTAACAAAGTGATTTTGTTTTTATTTATTCTCAAATTTTTTGCCAGTACATACACATACAATCTAACTTGAGTGAATGTGTGCACTTCCCTTTTTCATACAATATTTTCTAAATATAAATTTCCTCGAAAATAAACTCTGCACAACATTTGTTTTTGTTGTTGTAGTAGAATTTATTTTGTAGCGAGTTTTGTTAATGTATGTAATATGATTTGATTTGAATTTTGTTGTGATTTTGTTTTTTTCTCCTCATCGATTTTTTATGTAAGCAAACACTGAACTCAACTTTTCATCCGAGATTTTGCTCATGCATAAAAATGGCAAGAGAGAGAAAAAGGCCGAGTGTGTGCCTACGTTTGAGTTTACCCTGCAAACATTTGTGAACCATATGCTCCATTAGAGTACTTATTGGACTACTTCACTGTGACATCCAAATGTTAATTGGACCATATTTTTTGTATGGATTATGGTTGGTTTTGGATTACTCTATTGTCCGCGTGGAGTATATATTTCACTTGTGCATGAAATACTCGCGTTGCTTGTAGGGTATGTGTGCGGGTATGTGTGCCACAACATTTACATGCCATGCTTGTGCATGCTTCATTGCATCAAATAGGTTGCCGATTGGGAAGTGAAGGACATGTCAGCGACAGATAGCCGACCCGAGCTCACATACCTACAGAGGATGTTAGTGGAGAGAATGTGTGTCTGCAGAAAGTGATGCTTGTTTATGCCACAAACTTCCAGCACATCGACGAGCAAAGTGAAATTTTATCTTCTATTCTATCTTTGTTTGCGCGAACGCATCGCCATTTACATGTATAAATAAAAATAAGCGGCGGTAACATAAATATATTGCTACTGATATACAACGTAACAAACACACATTCTTGGAGATGTACGTACAAATATATCTGTGAAAATGAATGCTATACAGCTTATTTTTGTATCCAGGCGTGTGTGAGTATTTTTAACTTCTATTTTTACATAACGGTTCTTTGTAATTGCGAAAAACAACCAAAGTGCTTAGAAAAGCGAGACGAGCTGTTGGAGTCATGGCTCATTACAAGAACTCGAAAACAATTAATCCCTATGTAATTTAGTTAGTAGTTAATTTACCTTAGAACAAGATAAATATACATACGCACACATATTCATATTTAGGACAAACTTTTCTGAAAATAATTTTTTCTGTATGTGCAAAGCAGGAAGACTCCAAAGACTTCAATAAATTTAATTTTATTTGTTTGTTTTTTGTTAAACTTTGTTTAATTTTTTTTACACATTGTTACCGCGTAGCAAGACATTCGATTCTGCTTATCTTTTGTTGAATATTAAGGACATGATTATATTTTCTGTTTTTTTTTCGTACCAAAGGGAGTAGAAATAGACCTACCAAAATTTATGTCAATCGGTTCAGAACGACGACCAGAGCTGCCTACCCATGCCCGCCTGACCGTCTCTCCGTCTGCCTTGGCACGCTGTTATATTTTTAAACTTTTATTATGAAAAAATTAGTTTAAATAAACCAAATTGTTAGTTTTCCTTATTGTAATCGCTTTTTGGCAGGCAATGTCACCACAAGAGTTTTTGGAAATGGAATAAAAAAACTCCTCATAAAAATGCACAGATCCCTCCATTTGTTGGAAAAAATTTCACAAATTGAACGGGAAGCTCAACCGAAAATCACTTCAGCGTTTAGAGAGCACTGTGGCTTTTTTGTATTACATTTTTTTCAATTATTATGATAATATTTAAAGATCAATTAAAAGTTCTAAATAAGTTCAACTAATACAAAATATCAAGTTCCCTATTATATTGTTGATCTACCTACATATACATATATTTCCATGTTTATACAAACAATGTTTGGATATTGTATATTGCAGCTAAGATATTGTATACCCAACTTGAAGTAAGCATTACGAATGTAGCAACACTTTGCAGCAGGCCTGCTCCAAATCCTTCTCATCAGAGCTGGCGTAGAAACCAACCCTGGTCCGACGGATTATTTCTGCTTCGTGTGCCAAAGACGGCTCCACCATTCTTCCATCTCGGTTACATGTAACCAGTGCAATGCGCCTCTAGCCCTCGCGGGAGTGCCTTCGGCCTTACCATTTTGGGTAAATCCCCCCAGGCCTCCACGGCCCAATGGAGCTTCCCGCAGCATGACTCCCAACCGTCTGACCTCGCTTGTAAACACTACATAGCCGCCAACCACCACCAATGTGCGGCAACCACCAAAACGGGTTGCACAGCTCACACAACCAGGACCCATGCACAACTCCTTCACCCTCCGTGTTACGAACGTCCCTCCGACATATTTCAGACTGATACAATTTAACTGCAACGGATTCCAAGGAAAGATCGACGAGATAGTCGACTTCATGAGCCGGGAGCACCTGCCAATAGCTGCGATCCAAGAAACAAAACTGAGCCGGGCTGGCTATAACATCATAAGAAAGGATCGCGAGCGAGAGCATGGTGGAGGCTTGGCGTTCATTTTACATAACACCGTGCAGTATCATCTCATCGACGGCGACATCGACCGCAGGGATAAATTCGAAATATTTAATATATTCATTCCTCCCGTCCGAAGTTACAAGTTGTCCGGTTAGGTAGCGTCCTGATATAGGTGCGCTACTCAGAGACGAAAACCGTTTGGTTTTGGGTGACTTTAATGCGCATCACGATCTTTAGCATTCCTGCCTGTTAAATGATCATCGAGGTATGGAGATGGCGGAAATGATAGATGATTCGGCATTGACACGACAATGAACGAGAAGTCCCTACCAGAATTGCGGGCAACTGCTCGCCAGACATAACAATAGCAGGCGCTAGTTTGATAAACTGCATAGATTGGCGACCTATGCTGACACTCGCATCAGACCATTTGCCCGTAGTCATCTCGATTAACAGGCCTCCCGACATCGTTTTCGTGAACCACCGGAAATTTGTTAACTGTAATAAAGCTGACTGGACCAGCTTTACGGAATTTACTGAGAATGCCTTCAGTGATCTTCCCACTCCTACCAACGACTTTACTGCAGAAAAAATCTTCCGCAAAATTGTCGTGTATGCTGCCGCCCGCTTCATACCTGCAGGTCGAATCGCGGAAATCCACCCTCACTTCCCCTTGGGCTCAGCGGGAGCAGACTATCTCACCAAGGTTCTCAATCTGTCTTTGACCACTCTAATTATACCCGACGTCAGCATGGCTTCCGGAAATTGCACAGCACCACAACTGCACTTAACGCTATAAACACTCAGATAATTAATGGCCTTAACCAAAATCGACCGTGTGCGCGAACTGTTCTAGTAGCACTAGACCTGTCGAATGCTTTAAATACGGTTAATCATGCTGTGCTACTATCAGACATTGAGTATTCCTCATTACCGCCTAAGTTGAAGAGGTGGACCATAAATTACCAGAGTGGTCGACGATCAACGGTTGATTTTCGAGGTCAAACCTCAAAGCTACGGAAAATTAAACAAGAGGCTCCACAGGGTGGTGTCCTCTCCGCGATGCTAATTAATTTCTACATTTGGAGGCTTCCCCCACCACCAGAGGGCGTCTTTTTGATCCCATGATATTGATAGCCTTTGCTCGAAAGTAAACTGCTATTTCGCCGACCTTTCCAACTTCTTCACTGCACGGCATTTACATGTACAACGCGCGAAATTCTCTTCCACCCTTTTCACCAGCTGGTCGAAGGAGTACAGGCTTGAACTCAATGTGAAGGTCGATGACGTAAAACTTCCGACCACGAACAACCCAAAGTTACTGGAAGTCACATTTGATAGCCTTCACTCCTTCACTCCGCATACGACTGCAATTGCTACCAAAGTACAAAGCCGCAACAAAATCCTCAAATCGCTAGCCGGTAGCACCTGAGGGAAAGACAAAGAAACGCTGCTGCCAATGTACAAGGCAATTGGCCGGCCGGTCGTAAGCTATGCTGCACCGAAATGTTGCATTTGCAAAGTGGTTGTCATTAGAATCAACAAAGGAACATGGATGGATAGAACATGGATGACATGACATTTCGTGGCGCATATCTGTGAGCTGCAAAAATTTTCACGTCCTAGTACAAATACAATTATGCTTGGCTCATTTTTACAGTTGGACTGAGTTTACAATACTTTTTGCCAAAACTGTTAGTTTGTAGGGGAGAGGGCGACGACGAAGAGAGCAACGTACCGGCTCTGTTGTGCTCGGTCAACACGCTTTGTTATCGTTTTCGGCGCTGTAAAATTTGCCATTCCTTTTCCCATTTATATTTACGTTCTCTGAATGGTTGCTGTTATGATAAGTTTAAAATGAATGTTGGAGAATTTATATAATTTAAAACTTAATTTTAATAAAAATGGCAAACAATTTCCATGAACAAAGTTTCTCCGTGTGAACGTGACACACTACCAAAAAAGAAATCGCCAATAAAAAGCAACAAAAGTATTCATATGTAAACTCAGTCTTGGAGATATTGTTATTAATTTTCTTTCCTCAGTATAAAACAATTCAGCGGGAAGAGAAAAAAGAAGGGAACGGCTGAGAGTACGGCTCTTTCATAAATGAGTGCGACGCACAAAAACCCAAAAACGGCGTATACTCTCACTATTCTGAGTTTAAAAAAAAGCCTAAATAAGTGTAAACACTTAAAATATTAGCATTTCAATAAGTTCAGTTGGTTTTAAGTTTATCGTAAATAGACAGACGGGCAGAGGCGGAAGAAAAGTTATGTCCATTTTAAACTGAGCGTAAAGCTACTTACATAAGAAACTTATTTAAACTCTAAAAAAATACGATTTTTTTCGAATAGATCGGCCCCTGATGTTGCTAACCGTTTAAACCTATCTTGAACATTCACAGATATTTCAAGATCAAAATAAGCCAAATCGAGCCAGTCATCCTCAAGCTTTAGCGAGACATTATGAATCTTTAATAAGTAGTTTTTCCTTGTTGTCCTTTTGCCACAAAACTAGTTTCTGGAAAGTTGTAACTTTCTTTTCAAAGTTACCTGACTCAAATATTGCATATACGGGTATGCTTAAATGTAAATACATATAGTTAGTTAGATATGTGTGAGTGTGAACACATATGTTATATGAAGATTGAGTTTTTGTTTTTTCTTCAAGTCTGTTTCTGTTGCTGCTGCTGTTGAATTGAATTGTGTCAAGTGTGTGAACGCCATACAACATGGCTAAAAGGCATTAGACTTTGCACCTAAGGAAATCTCTTTCGCTTTGAATGTAGTCATACATACGAGTATTCTTGCATACGTAAAAGTAGTAACGACAGGCAAATAAATACTTCTATTTATGAATATTCTTACATACTTTAATACAAATGCATGTGCATGCATATCATCACATTCATGTGCGAGCACCCAAGTGTATACATTTGTAGAACGAATCAAGTTGGTCGCTTATATATGCAAATTGTATTTCGGGTAAAACGTACCCAATAGGAAGAGGAAAAAAGTTAGAGGATTTAGATATGAGAAGAAACTATATTGGATTGATTTACGGCGCGAATTTAAATTTAATTGGTCCGAAGCTGCTGAGAAGAGGAAAAAACGTCATTTTAATCTGAGCTCCACAAGAGCTTTGTATGTTGTATAAATAATGGCCTAAATAAAAAATTCTTGCTCATAAAATCTGTTTAAGGGATTCTTGTGAGGGAAGAGGATGTTGAAAGTCATTTCCGGTCTTCTACGCAACTCTCTGAAGATTCATCAAAAATTCTCTTTTACTTTTAGGTGCTTTTAGTTGGGGATGAAGGAAGAAATTTGTGGACTCTGTTACCTTAGAAACCTCAAAATGCATAGAATAATACCTCACTAGATGTTTTGAGTTTAGGTTAAAATTATGAAGACACTTCCTGACAGGGTTCTCTCTGTTCACGATTTCTGTCTCTCCGTGGTATTCTATTGCAATCGCATATTTTCTTCAGCTGTCATGCTCAAGTTGCCATTTGCTTACATCAACCGAAAGCATAAAAACTCAGTAAGTGGAATTTCAACCTTCGCCGATGTTTCACTTTGGCTTGCTACACACGAGTAACACGCTCCATTAGCTGCCGTTGCCGCCACCGAAGGCTACTGCTGATGATTACTTCTTAGGTGGCTTCATAAACGACGATATGCGACTGTGTAAGAGTATGCGCACAGCATGGCTTGACATGACATGGCTTGGCTTGGAATGGTTTGGATGAATCGTTCATATCTTTGTGCTAAAATTTCCACGAATGTGAGTTGATAAATATATCATACAAACAAAAATTTATGTTTGTGCCCTGTGTAAGCTATGTTAGATATGCAATGTGTGTGCAATGATGAGAAATGTCAGTCAGGTAGACTCAGTGGCTGCTGCTCTTTGACACTGTAAACCACTGAAGCTCACTGAGCTGAAGCTGAAACTGAAGCTGACGTTGATGATTATGTTAATGCTCTGACTATGACGGTCTGATGCACTGGTGTTCTGATCTTTTGATGCTTTGATACCCTGCTGTTGACTTGAGGCGAAAGGAAGCTGAAAATAGAGCGAAAAAGTTGGAATAAAGTGTGACTCACCTGCATTGTGCCGGAAATTGTCATTCGCTCGCTGAGTATCTCATGCAAATGCCGAGTTCCCATTGTGTTTCGTAGAGTAGTCTGTGCCAAAAGTCTGGTCGAATGGTGAGCGTTCTCCACGTTCGCTATAGAAACTGTCGCATTCGAAACGCGATAATAAACCACTGCATCCACCGAGACGGTGACGCTATCCTTTGTCAGAACCTACAAAGTGCAGTGGTTGGGTTTTTGGTTTTTGTTCATTTTGTTTTGTTTCTCTGTTTGTTTGCTATACTTTTTTGTTTTCAGTTTTTGCTTTCTTTCTAATTTCTTTACTAGTTTAATTTTTGAACTTATTATTATCTCATTTATATTTGTTGTTTTTTTTTAATTTATTCGCATTCAAACGAGAATCTACTTAATTTACGCTAATTTTACGGAAATTTTATTAGCATATCCTTTCCACTTCTGCCAAAATATATCTAATATTTTTTATGTTTTTATGTTGTGTTTTCTAAGCGTTTTCCCTTATGTGCTTTAAATTCAGGTACTCACATACATACATACAAACTTTGTAGAATTTTTATTTTCATAATTGTTTACCGTTATTAAAATACATACAAATGCTAGCTGTGTACTTATATACGTTAAGGGAATATGATTTGTACATTTGCTTGTAATTATATTTAATAAATAGTTTGTACGCTTGCTATTTATGTATGAGCGGGTGTCTAAAAAATTTTCGCACACTGTTTTGCGTAAGTTTCGTTCAAATTTTCAACTGTATTTTTTATTTACAGTTACATTTTCTACTACATTTAGTGTGCAGACTTTACTTGGAAGATAAATTTTGTTTGCAATTTTTAAATTAATACCCACATATTTTGTATGTATGTATATTTCCTAATTGGGTAAAAACAAAAACTAAGCAATGAAATTTTTCCTTTTATTTCATGATTTTGTAGCGCGAAGTACGAAAAGCATTGATAGTACATGACAATTGTTGTCTATACATTAGGGTGGTCTAAAATATTTTTTATTTTTTTTTAAAATGGTTAATATATTCTTTGAGATTATTTCTCAAAATTTATTTTGTTTATTAGACACTTGCAGTAAATTCCTTGCCAAACAAATAGTTTTGTATTAAAAATTCAATCAATTGGGAACCCTACTCAAAAATAGCTACATATATTAAAATTTCACACCTGTGAAATTCGATGACCGATGATGATTTTATTATATTTGCAACTTTTTTACCTGAATGAAAACAAACTGGTTGCATCTTCCAGGAAGAACATATTCATTATTATTGAAATGGAATTGTTCTCCTTTTTACTGATAAGAGCTTCTATATTATAATATTTAGATTTTTTTAAAGTATTTTTACTATTTAAATATTTCTTTCATTTTCTGTCGATTGGAAGGTGTTCGAAAGAAAATTTCACAAAAATTGATTTCATTCAAGAAATATTTTGGACCACCCTAATACATATGTATAATTACATAAAATTACTCAGTGGATACATACGTATAAACCTATAAGTTTCTTTATATAATAATTAAAACACATATTTACATATATTCTTATGTAAATTTATTTATTGAGAGGAGATACGGGGCGATGAATGATTTTTATCGTCAAGGACATTCTGTTGTGCTAATGCATTTTAAGTATGTATCTATCTACCTGTGTATTATTTGTAGGCGTGCATTAGTTTGCATTTAATTTAACGCAAATAAATATATATTGACGGTTGATTTGTGCACATAATGAAGCATTTGCACATATTTACTTGCAATTAAGGTGCATGGTCATGGAAATAACTGTATTTAAGTCATTGTACAAAGGCGAACACTTCAAATTGAAATACGCTTTGGTTTAATGCGTACAAAAGTAAATGTGTACACATATATAAATACATATATGTGGCACAAAAGGTATTGAATAAGCTTTTCTCTTCAGTAGAAAATATTCTTATCACAAGTTTTATTATGACTAATCATCATTCTTAATTTTTCTATAACCATAAAATAAAATCAAAATTGTCGATCCTAATAACCGCCGAATGCAAACCGATTCCAAAGGGTTTAAATTCTTAGAAAAAAACTATCAAATTTATTTTATTTAAAAACTATTCTATTGGATTTTTTTATATTTAAAGAGCTTTGTAATTATACTTATATATGTTATTTGTAATGATATTAAAGGAAATCATATCAAAAAGAAGAATTCAAAATCTTTATGTATTGTGTATAGTATACAAAAAAAAGCAAAAAATAGATGTCTATTAAAACAAGTGAATTTTCTTGGATTTTCTAAATCGAATTTCTATTAAAATTATGTATGGCTTGGTATTAAGTTTGGTTGAGCTTAAATTGATTTAATCCATACAAGAATGCAAACTGTGAGGCCATTCGCCAAGTCCTTAAGAAATTACATGAGGCACCCCAAATCTTCGTCGATTTTTAAGCTGCTTGGACAGCATGCAAATGAGATGCCTTCACAAAAATTATACAGAGTGAACTGGCTGAACAATAGCAAAAGTAAGGTTAGAATCGAAAAAGTTTTCTCAGAACCGAGACTAAACGATGTTTCAGACGAAGCGACCCTTCATAATGTTTCCTTAATTTAATGCTGCCGAAACAATACGAGCTGTAGAGAAAAACTGCTGACGCATTCAGCATGCTTCAATGGCTTCAATAACCACGTTGTCTGCTTTCTTTAGACACGTCAAAGAAACAAAGAGGTCTGATAGTGAACGGTAACAAAAAAAAAGAGAAAAATTTCAACGACGACATTGATGATTCGGTATTAGGAGTTTGTGCCTGTCCTCTGTCTGGATGAATGTACTCTGTTTTTGAAAGTTCTCAATGTAGTTTCTGCTGGTGGAAGCAGAGGAATAGGAAGGTATTAACTCCTTTGGAATTTAGATAACGGCGGGCTACGCCTATGAAGACATATGTAGGCTCATCCACAAAAGTTGATGTTGAAGCGATTAAAAAGGCGAAAACACATAGAGTGGCGGAAAAAAGTCTACAAACACCCCCTATTATCGTTGAATTGAAAGTTCTAGAGGTTTATTGGAAAATTTAACGATGCATTTTATTTCAACTATTTTTCCTTATCCGAAACCGGTTTGTCGAAAAACAAAAATTGACAAGGAATGACGGAAAATCGTTCCATTTTAAAACAACTTACCACCCTGTCGGAAGATCAAAACAACAAAAGGAATCAAATACATACATAACTTATCTTAGCGCAAAAGCTTTGGTTAATATCAGGTAATCTGATCTTTTTAGTATTTAGTTGGTTCACCGTTTGCATTAATAAGAGCTTGAAGCCGTCGGGGCATCGAAGCTACAAAATTTGTAATTTCTGAGGGAGTAATAATGTCCCAAGCATCAATAAGATGTTATTTGAGTAATGCTGGGCTGGAAATAAGATTTTTTCTAAATTTTCGCTCAAAAAACATTCAAATCTGGGCTTTCAGGTCGTGTGTGCGTACCTTTGAGCATGATAAAGCAATAAAATTTTAACAATATGGACCGTATGCTTATGATCGTTATCCTGTCCAAAGATCCAGTCTGTGCCAAGCTACTAACTGTCCTCCTTCACTGTTCTTCACTGTTGGTACTATATTTTTGGCGTTAAGTGCAGTGTTTTCTTTTCTTGAAACTTTTGCTTATCCATCACTGCCGAATATATTGAACTTCGATTCGTCTGCAAACAAGATTTTTGCCAAAAATCCATTCCCTTGTCTAAATGTGATTTAGCGAACTCCAAGCGAAGTTTACGATATTATTTTGAAATAAGAGGCGTTTTACGTGGCATTCTACTGTGGAATCCATTATTGTTCAGAGCTCTTCGAATTGTTCTTGGACGACACACTTTCTTGATGAGTTTGCATTGTTTTCGGCTAATTTTCGATCAATAACTTCAGAAGCATCACTAATTTTCTTCACAATAAAACGGGAACTTTTTTCGGTGGATCCAGTTTGTTTCAAAGATTTTTACAATGGTCGACTGTTGGTCGACTTAAGATTAAAGTTTTTAAAATTTCACCATAGATTTATTCTCTTTTCTGTGCTGAATAACCGAGATCCTTGCGTCAATGGATATTTCATTTCGCGGAGCCATTTTTGATGCTAGTGTGCTTAAATCACAACTAAATTCAATAATAGCAAATGAGAAAATATAATTTAAAAAAATAGTAAAAAAGTGCACCTAAACGCCATAACAACACAACATATCGACATAACTGCTAATAAACCTATGATGCATGTAGACTTTTGTCAAGGATACTTTTGCGCTTTTTCACCATAATTGTTTTATTTTATGTTAGAGAATGGATTTGTTTTAATACATGCAATTAGAAATGGATTTAAAATAAAACTGTATACCTACAATTTTCAGCAAAGCGATAATACTTTGTACACAACGAATACAGGCGGTGTATGTAGACTTTTGTCCGCCACTGTATTTTGAAGATGATTGTTATAATCTTTTGCGTTCACTAATTTTCTAAAAAAAAAAATTATTTTGGTTTTTAAACAAACAAAATTTTGTTCTTGTCAACCACGATATTTTCCAGATATTTTGATCAAGTTATTTTTACAGGCCACTGCTTTCATGGGCTTGCAAGTATTATTTTTCAGTATAAATTTTTATTTGAAATTATCCAAATTGAGTTAAAACTAAATATTCCATATTTTCATACAATACTTAGGGAAATACGTACATATAAATATATATATTTAGGTTTTTGAATTTTAAGAAAAATATGATTAAAATATTTGTACAAACGAGAGATTTTGTTGAAGACTATATGGACAAATGCTTACCGTTCATACATAAAGTTAACTAATTAGTAAGAATTGTAATATGAAGTAAAAAAGGAATAGAAAAACTTAAAATAAGACGGAATAACTAATAAAAATAGTTACTTTGTACATGAGAAATAAATATAAGAAATTTAAATTATCAAAACGAAAAATATAGATCATTCCCAACTGAAAAAAAAAACGGTTTTGATTGCATTTTAAATACACACTCAATTAGGTACATATGATCGCATACAACTGTACTGTGGATACACACACTTCGAGTATTAAAAAATTTGAATATTTTGCACAAACATACACATACATAAGCGTTAAGCATATGTGTATGTATACAAGTACAATAAGCTTAAGCTTCTGCATTTATTTTTATTATATATCTTGTAAATTTTAAATTTAGCAAAATATATTTTTCTCTCTTCAAGTGTCAACTCTATTACAATTTGCACAGTCCCCGGAGTCAAAAAGGTTTATTCATATATTAACAAAAATACATAAGGCAACACATTAAATAAATATTGTATATAAAAATGTATGTTTGTATCTTTCAAGTGTACACAAATATTTACATATACATATGTATAAATAAGATTTTAAGTATGTATAAGTATATATGTACTGTAAGTCTACTTGACACCAGGGAATCTCCTTTTCTACAAACGATATTGGATATTTAAATGGAGATCGCAAACAAAGAATATATATATATTTTTTTTAAATATATATTTGTAGTTATATTTGTACTTAGCGTAAATGTGTATAATATTTTTAATAGCCGTTTTCTTACTGATTTATCGAGCTTATATAATAGTTTTTTCTTAACATATATCCATGTAGGTATACTCCGGTATGTTTATTGGTATATTACATACATACATATGTCTATTCAGCACTAGCTAGTTTGTACAGACACATATATGTATCCAGCATCTATATATTTTATTATAATTATGATTATCCATTATTACTTTTAAAATTTTCAGGCAAACTAAGTGTTTTTTAATTATTTTGTGTATACTTTAGCTACCTAATAAATGAGTATGTATGTGTATGTTACAATAATAATATATATTTATTGGCTAATAATTGTCACCTAACTGTGTGTGAGATTTGTCTGAGTAGTTTTATGTACGGTAATGCTTGAGCTTTTATTATCAATATATATATATTTTAAATTATTTTGTAATATTTTTTTAATGTTTTTATTTTTATTATTGTTTTGGAGAACATGTGAACCCTTCCCATTTAACAGCCTAAACCACGCAAACACACACAGATGAACTCGACATAGGTTTGCTTCTATACTGGTGGAGGTCTGTTATCCCACGCTTGTGCTCAAAACGAATCAGAGGAAGCGTTAAAATGAGATTAATAAATTTGTAAAAATATTTTCAATAATTTTTTTTTTTCAAAATATTTATGAGTTGTGTTTAGTTTTTATTTTGGATTTATGTACATTTCGAAATTTAAATTCAACGTCAATTATTGTTATTATAATTTTTTCGTCGAAACATGATTACAAATCTACTGAGTCGATTTGGGCGAATAAATGTGTTTTATGAATTTAATTTCATACGAATTTAATATTGTTGATTAGAGTATTCTGAAAAATGATTCTTGGTAATCAATAACTTGTATTAAGTTTTGAAAAATTTTGAATGATTGGAATGAAATTTGTGCTTCGAAAAATGTATTAATTTTTACGTAAATTAAATCCTGTTTATGTTTAAAGATTTTGTAAGATATTCGTACCGGGTTTTGGAGTAAACAAATATCAACAACAATTAAAAATTAACAACAATAGATTATGCGAAAGTTGAGTATAGACAGTTAGCTCTTTTGTTTATAGTTTCTATTCTTATTTTTTTATGAAAATAGAACATTTATATTTATGGAAATAGCATGCTGTCAAAAATTTTATTAACTTTTAATCAGGGGAGAAAAGGGAGAATTAAAACAGTGCACTGGTTTACATAGATATGTATGTAAATATGATTATTTCTATAAACAAATCGTTCCACTAAAAACACCGTTTTATTTTGTATTAACAGAAAAAATAATGCATAGAATATTTTATTAAATTTTGATTGGAAATTTTACTGTTATGTATATGTATGTTTTTTTGTGTATTTATTTGTATGTATTGTACGAGTTTTCATTTTGGATCGTATAGTTTTGTAGTTTGCTTATAAAGAGTTTTAAAATTTCATTAAAATACGAATATTTGCTTGCAAATTGTTTAATAACTTCTAATTAGTAATTTTCATTATATTTTGGTTTTCAGTTTTTGTTGTCGAATTCTATATTTTGTGTTATTTTCATTCATAATTTACCTATATGCCTGCCTGAAAATATAAATATGAATTAATTGCAATAATTGCGCAACACGACGCGTGCATAACTTATTTGTAAATAAGTTTTATACATTGAAATAATAATTAATAATATTTAATTTTCATAATTTTTTTCATGCGTATTATTTCTTACCGTTAATAAATGTTTCCCGTAATGAAAATATCGAGAATGAGACATATTATAATAAAATAACGGGTGGAACCGGACTTGGAATGAATTGAGATTTGTCTTTTTAATAAGGATTGAAAAGCGCTTATTTGTTCCCTCTATTTAGGTAAATATATTTTAAATATATTTAAATAAATGATAAGAAAAATAAAGCTGTAAATAAAAAAAATTTGCATTTCGACGTTGAAGCTTCAAAAATATGATTTACTATTTTTTTATAAATAATTTGAAATATTTAAATAACTAAATAGCTTGTTATAATTATCATAAATATTTTTTTATTACCGTTGCCGGTTTGGTTGGAAAGTATTCGTTTTTATAAAAAAGTAAAAGCCAATAAAAATATCATTCTTATAATTTTTTAATTTTATATTACTTATAGGCTAGAAAACTATTATTAAATAATAAATTTCGCTTTAATAGATACTAGAGCTCTAGATACCTGGTTATCGAGCAATGCGAGGAAAAAAGTCAAAGGTTTTGTCAAAATGCTCGAAGTGCTCGTGTTTAGCTAGAAAATTGTCAAGTGATGAGCAATGAGCAGGTGTGCAAGTGATCGTCGCTCAAATGCTCGCACTGCTCGAAAATGTTAGAGCAAAATCTGGAACTCTAATAGATACTACATTTTCAATATTTATATGTCTTTTAAATAATGAATATGTTATATATTTACATTGGTAGCCGTGATAACCGAGTTGTTATCAATTTATTCTGCCATACGGAATGCCAGGCTTCGAGCCTCAAGCCAGGACCAAAATTACAGAAAATCATTAAATAATAATTTAAGTAAATTTTCCTATTATTTATATACATATATGTGTTTAATTAATTTATAACTTTTTTTTTACTCGAATCGTTTTTTTATATGCCCTTCAAAATAATTTTTGTAAAGATTATTCTGTTCTAATATTTTTAATATAAAGAAAAACAAACAATTAAAGGAAATAAAAAACTATATTAAAACTAGTTGTTGACAAAATTTTTGTTTCATAAATTTGTTGATCTATCAACTAATAATTCGTCAGAACCTTAAACATATTTATATCCATAACTACTTGTTTAGCACAATAATATAGAATTCGACTTCAAATTTATATCTCAATTTAATATAGTTTTTACATACATACATAAATATATCACCATAGTGTTCATGTTTCCGTTAAGTGTGACTAACACTAAGTGAGTCTGAGAATTTCTATGCAAATTGTAATATGTATTTTTATTTATTTCTTACTTTTTTATTGAAAGGTTTTGTTTTTAACTGTATGCAATTCGATAATTAAAAATTAGTGTATTTTATATATCTTCTTTTCTTTTTTTGCTGGCAAGGCAAACATCGTTGCATATTTACAATGAAGCATTAAAAACAACTATCTAAAGAGTTAGAGGGTTTTAAAACTAAAATAATATGAAACGGTTGGAGAACACATATTCAAAAAATATATTACGTACAGAAAGGAAAATACAAAAAACTTTTGTAATAATCATATATTTTAATCACTAGCAACTTTCCAAAAATTTTGCTGCTCTTCTGTAAATATGTCTGTTTTAATTTATTGCATTTTATTTTATGTTATCATATTAAATGTTATTTTATTTTATTTAGTTTAATTTAAATTTAATATATAATTTTTTTAAATCTTTATTAGTAGTAAGCCCAGCTAAGTGTTGTTGTTGCTTCTGTTAAATTTTTATTTCATTCTAATGAAGATGCAAATTAGCCGTATCCTCAAACTCCAAACAGTCAGCAGCCGCAGTATACTACTCAGCGATCTAAGAATGATATATATTTTAATCCAAATCATTAAATTTTCCTCAATCTCTTATGCGAAAGAGAGGATGTTATATGTTAAAAAACTACCAAAGCACAAAATTTCAAACAAATCGAACTTAATACCTGGTCCATTTCGAGCATTTACTTGTCTAGACAAAAAGATACCTTCGTAAAAATATTTAACGAACCGTAAAAATTTTTGTCCAAAAAAAAATCGATATCTGATCCACTTCCTGGAAAGGCAGGTAAATCGAACCATAAGTTTGATTGTTTTGAATAGATCGGTCCCAGGTCTACTTCCCGGTGTTCCTTATCTTAATATAGGCCAAAAGCTACCCGTGTACCAATTTTCAAGTAAATGGAAAATTTTTTAATTTTTTGGAGTAGTTTGGTCCCAGGGCTAAATTAATCCAGAACTCCAAAGGAACACTCTGGGTTTCAATGAATCTATCCTGAAAATTTGAATAAAAGATGATAATGGGTTCGAAGTATATAAGCTATATACATATATACGTACATCCTCTTTTATATAAGTATGTAGAAAATAATATTTTTTTGGAAAGGATGGTCTCAGGCTCACTTTCGGGAAGAAAACGTATTGTTTCTTTTAAAGTAAGTGTAAAGCTACCGGGAAAATGTCAACCCCTCCGAGTGTATTTCTGACTTGAAATAAAAGCTCTTTATAAAAATCCATGTCCGTTCGGAGATGACACCACATATTGGAGGAGGAGTTCGGCCGAGAATTGCTTCAGTGCTTATAAAGCTTCAATTATATACAGTGGCGAACAAAAGTATACATACACGCCCTACTTTCGTTGAATTGAAAGTCCAAAAAGTTTATTGGAAATTTTAACCACATAGTTTATTTTAACTATTTTCCCTTATCATAAAAAACAAAACAAAAATAATTTTTTTAACATAAAATAGTAAAGCTATGACAAAAAAAACCTAAATTTGAGATTTCACCATAAATTCCTTCCCTTTTCTATGCTGAATAACCAAGTTTCTTACCTCAATTAATATTTATTTTCGCGGAGCCATTTTTGATGCTAATGTGTTTAAACCACAACTTAATTCAATACTAGCAAATTAGAAAACATAATTTAAAAAAATAATAAAAAAAATAAGGTTATCTAATAGCCATAACACCACGGCATATCGGCATAACTGCTAGTGTGATGTACCTGTGATGAATGTAGACTTTTGTCAAGGATATTTTTGCGTTTCTTCACCCTAGTTGTTTTATTTTATGTTAGAGAAAGAATTTGTTTTAATTCATGTGATTAGAAAAGGATTTAAAATAAAACTGTATACCTACAATTTTCAGCAAAGTGATAGTACTTTCTACACAACGAATACAGGCGGTATTTAGACTTTTGCCCGCCACTGTATATAAAGCTGTCATTACCTATGTAGTAAATTTCAAGAAAATCGTACCAAAAATACGATTTTTTTTCGAATAGGTAGGCTCCACTTCCCGATTTAATTATGTTTTTTTATTTTTATTTAATTAGTTCAATTTGATTTTATTTAATGTATTTTATTTGAATGCAGTAAAATTTTATTTAGTATATTTTAATTTAAAATAATTTAATTTCTCTGAAATATTATTTCAGACGGATTTTCTTGTAATTTTTTAGCCTTTTCAAGTTTTTGTTGCAAAATTTGCATGAATATGTCATTGGCGCCGACAGTAAAGTTTAATTAATTCTAGAATTTATCAGAATAATATACACAGGCAGCACTGCCGGCTTTAGTGTTTACGAGCCGCAATCCGTAAGGAATAAGGTTTTGATTTCTCTTAAATCATTTAGTTACATATAGTAACTTTTTACTTCAAGCGATTATATCCTCCTCAAGTTTCTTAAATCTTCTCAAATGTTCTTCTTTTGTTTTTTGTTTTTCTTTGCTGGCATTTGACTGCCAGCTGCCAGTTTTTTTTTAATATCGAAGGCAAACGCTTTCTTTCTTCCGGACAGATTTACGTCTCTAACGCCAACTGCGCCAAATCGAACAATCCAAAGAAGCAACAACATAGAGAAATAAAAAATATGCAACGCAAAAGAAATTGCGTCTTGTAATGTCGACAGCTCCCACTCCTGTTGCCCTCCTGTGGCATGTTTACTTCCAACTTGTGTTTAGGAGATGTCAAGCGCGGAAGCTGAATGCGAAAAACAACAATTGCCAATACAAAATATTTTGAACAGCTTTATGCACGTCCTTGCTATGCTTTCAACCTCCCATTTTTGAACCGCTTTTACGTCGGTTTTTTTTAACTTCGTTTTCGTTGTTTTAGAATTTCGCTACAAATTTCAGTTGTGCATCAGTTTTGTTTCTTTTTATTTTATTTACTTTTCTTTTGCATGCAACTTGTGAATTTGCACACAAGAAACTTACATACACACATACACACGTTAAGCAGCATTTCACTCAAAGGAAAAAATTCAACAAAAATATATTTTTTTCACATTCTTTTTTGCTTTTCGAAGTGGTCAAAAACAAAAACTTAAACTAAAACAGTTACGAAAATTTCGGGGAAAACAATATTTGTTTACAATGCGTTTATTTTTATTTTGCAACTCGTTTGTTTTCCCTTTTTTTACTTCCAACCAGGGAAAACTACAACAATGGGTGTGTATGCGAGCGTGTATGTAACAAAGTGAGGATGGTAAACGGGGACAGGGGTCCAATCGACTCAAAGCATATTTATATATAAATGTATATATAAGTAGCATGTATGTATCTATATAGTAAATATGCAATAAAGGTACAAAAAAATACAGTTCCAGCAACACATTTATTAGGATTGAATGCGTTATTCCGAATTGTTAAAAAATACTTGAAATGGAAGAGGAAGAAAAAGCTTTAATGCAATAAAATATGGCTGATATAGACATATATTTATATAATTACGATATTTAGAATGTAATAATGTTTATATTAGAAAAAAATATAAAACAAGAATTAAACAAATTTTAAGAAAGTTAATAATGCAAAACTAATAAAGTAAATCTTCAGGGGATTCGTCAATTAGGCTGCTAGTTATATTGGTGAATTTTATTTTAAAATTTCCACCCTTAGCTAAGTCGTAGGACACTTTTGAGCTTCATTCCTAGAAGAGTATGTCCCTTTTTATGGCTTGCATTTGATTTAAGATTTTTGCTGCCTATGGTGTAGTAGTGCCTCTATTATATTACATTTGTGACCATCTCCTTTTGATTTTAGTTTTCATTAATAAGTTTATTTATTTTTTATTTTCTCAATTGGTGGAGAGACGATATTATGAACAGCATTAACTCAACAAGACTGAGAAATAAAAAAAACTTTTTTTTTTGCAAAAACATCATCCTCAACATCATCCAGAGGGCGACTGTGAATATAAATATATCTGTAATGGTATATTTTCCTCGGTGCAGCGAATTTTAAAAATATACTTTTGAAATATTTATTCTGTACGGAAGACAAATCTTATCGCAAATACCATTTGTAACTTTGACTTAATAGCTGCATCAACTAGTCATTAATTTTAAAAGAACTAAATGTGCTTCCAAAGACATTTTTTGGGTAACAATTTTTCTCTTAACCTAAATAAATAATGTATAACTATTAATGTGTAACAAACTTGATACCAGTGCCATCAAGCGGTGGATTTTAAATAGAAATTTTCTTTCCTGAAAGAAATTTGTGAAGTAAGGAACCGTTTGTGTTCTTTTCGGAACATTTCCGCTATTTTTCTCAATATATAAGTATGTGCTTAATAAGAGTCAAATCATATTTTAAATGTCATCTCATTCTAAATACTATTGATTCAACTCCAGCATTATCTAGTGGCTGACTAATGTAAGAAATACATACTTTCCATCTATTTATTCTTAATTTGGTGTACTACTGCACCACCTATACTCATACATAATTTTTATTTTAAGACGTTTAAATGATTTTGAAGAGTGGAGTTATCAAACATAGGTACTGTGCAATATGTGGCAGAGTGTACATAAAAATTTCTGGCACGGTATGTATCAGCGTTAAGAAAAATTACAATTTATTTAACATAAAATAAAAAGAATAATAATAGGAAATATCTTTACTGTTACTAATTTAAATGTGTTTTAATAAATTAGAATTAATTGGAAAATTAGTGCTGGTATTGTAAAAAGTCATTATAGCGAGCAAAAAGGGGCAATTGATAAAGCAGTTTGATTGTCACAACAACAAGAAGCGTGAATTTAAAAACAAAAAATAATAATAATACAATAATTCTTGGAGAGGGACACAGAAACTAACACACTGTCATGCATTGTGTGGATGTGTAAATGAATTAGAGTGGACGGCGAAAACAATCATTTTATTATGAGAAATAACAACTAATAATGCAATTAAATCAATTTAAGGGTACTCCCGAAAAGCATCGGTTGATTAGTAATTTATGAAGAAAAATATTCTTTGAAAAATTAGAAAATCGACTTCCAACTCAAAATATCCTTAATGAATACCCTTAAATTAATCATTAAAACAGAACAAATAGTGCATGTATTTGCTGCAGCACAAACACATAAAACAAGAAAAATATCCATGTATGTGGTTAAATGTGACCGGTGGCGTATGAGTAACATTCAATATGTGTATGAAGCAAATTTTCAATTTAATTTATGTAATTGAATTGCATTTTGTGTCGTGTTTACGATTCGTGAAGTGTCGCCGCTCATTTTACAGTGTGCACTTTTCTACATTTAAAAACGTGTATGTGTGTATGTGAGTGTTTATCCATGAATCTCACTAAATGTTTCACAAATTTACTTATTATTCTTTGCACTAAAAATATTTAATTATTTATTTTTGTGTTAAAAATAATTAAATATTTTTAAATTCTACTTATGTGCGTGAATTTAAAACAAAATTCCATTTTCAGACACATATTTTCTTTTGTATTCACATACTTTTATAAAAGCAAACGTTTAAATACCAACAAATTGTGGTAATGTTTTATTATAATAATTTACTCAGTTTTTTAAAAATAACCTTTTTTGAGTCTACCAAATTTTTTTTTTTCGATTTTTTATCGAACTTACCTCTTGTGGGGGAACATCATAAGTGCGTGTACGTAAATCCACTCGAGCGTAAGAATCAATGCATGGCAAAATGAAGAATATACCTGCAATGTGAAAATGATTTTAATAAAAGTAATTTAATTTGGGTTTATTATATTTATTTTTAGTTTTTATATCTCCAGTTTCGATAGTTGAAAAGAAATTTTACAAGAGGGATTAAAATTTATTTTATTGATTTCAACGTATAATCGCGGCTATCCGGTTACCACATAGTCCGGCTTTGATATCGGATTAAAGTTGGCCCCACATAAATTTGGAAGAAAAGTCCCAACCTTAGGTGAGGAAATATGTTAACGTATAATCAGTCATAAATTTTTACAGAGTAGTGCGATTTTGAATGTGTGGATGTGTACATGTTTGTGAGTGCGACGCCGAAAACCGTGGGGAAATTTACTCAGGTATAGTTACGACTAACATTTAGCTTAAGAACTTCGTTATTAATGTAAAAAAAATTATTATTTTTGCATTTTAATTCTTGCGGGAGATAATTTTTCTTTAAATATTTTTATATTTTATTTTTTAAACAGCTGTTTTTATTTAATTTATAGCCTTTTTAATTTTTAAATTCATTTTATTTAAATTTTGAAATTTGTGAATATTTTTTCATATTTTTTGAGAATTTGTTAAGTATTTTACTCTTTGAATTCATCAAATTTAATAATTTCAGTTTATTGTTTAGTTCTAAGTTTTTTTTCAACGCAATTTTCGTAAGAAAGCCTTGTTTCAGATCTGATTAAATAAAAAATTCTAAACTTCAAGCAAATATGCTTATGTCAGCACTTTATTAGCAACTTCGGGAAAAATTTAATGGTTTTAATGGTTGATAATAATAATTTGGCTAAAATTCGACCCGAAAGAAATGCTCTAAAAAACTCAAGTTGAAGCCTTCTTTAAGTTTATACTACCAAATTTAAGAGGTTTGAATACTAAGTTAACTAACTTATATCTGAAAAGTTTCGATAGTAATTACGATGTAATTTTTTTTACTGAAACCTGACTTAAACCTCATGTTTTTAACTCGGAGTTTCTTTCAAGTAATTTTTAGAAATGGCAATGAAAACAGATTCGTCGTGGAGAGGATATATATATTTAGTTTTCTGATATATTCTTCCTCAATCCGACTTCTCTGTATATTTACAACACATCTCTTTTTAAAATCTATTAATGTAATTATGGAACACACTGATTCAGTGAATGATATGGGCGATTTTAATCTTCATGTGGATCATGGAATAAATTTGACAATGATATTATAACTTACTCTTCAAGAGCATCTTACAATGATTTTTTAGAAAAGATGACTGACCTCAGCAGCACTAATAGAAAAAGCACTTTTCTTACATAGTTACGACAGAGCACGTTTACCTCGCTGTTCTCTATACTTTCGAAACTAGAAGCGATCGGGTTTTATAACTGATAAAATCGATTCGAATATTGAATTTGATTTTTCGAAAGCAAAATATAAAGATCTTTATAAGGCTTTATCAAAATTATTATGTTCAATTGAATCTTTATAAAAGTATATGTATGTATGAATTCAAATTGTTTAAAATATTGAATTTGGAGACACAATTTCTTTATTTTAAATCGAAAATTTTATAACATTTATTTGAAAAAATTAAAAGTTGATCAAAAAAAAAATCCTAGACCTTTTATGGTTTCGTAAACTCTAAACGCAAGCAATCCGGATTTCCCTCTATTATTATTATCACTACCATTTGACTTATTCAATCTCATCATTCATTTCCCATTCTCAAAATGGCTTTGTCAAAGGGAAATCAACAACTACCAATTTACTTAAGTTCACTTCTAATACAATCAATGCGTTCAGAGAGAAAAACAGCATTTATGTAATACTATATATCGTCTTCAGCAAAACTTTTCATAAAAAGTGCATTTTATTGCTAATAAAGAAACATGACTTATTGGGTTTCCAAAGCAAAACTTATACAATGGGTTACCTCATACCTGTGTAATCAAAGAATAGTGCTTAAAAGTTGTTTTTAAGGAGCGCCTCAGAGTAGCCACTCTATGTATAAATGATACAAGTATATCTTCAGGGGTAAAATTAAATTTTTTTTAATATATGCGGATGAGTACAACTTTATAAATCTTACACTTCTTGAAATGAGGGTATATTGCTGCAAACAAACGTAAAAAGCATGATTAAATGGTGTTAAACCTTAAAAAAATTTAAAGTTGTTTGCTTCTCCCGAAGAGCCATATAGAAAGCCACTTACATAATAAATAAGTACAAGATGTTATAAAGACTAATCAAGTTTTTAAATCTTAGCTAAATTGAGTTATCGCGAGGGTTGCCTTTTATATTACTGGATTTTGGGACTCTAGTGTTGCAATCTGGCAACTGACAATTTCGTAAATTTTAACATTTTTGTTGTTATACATACTCAGAACTTTTCGAGATGAGCCGAAGCCATCAAAAGTTGTTCCCCAGGTAGCACTTGCAAGCAAATTGTTGTCTGGCTTTTTGGAAAAAGTGGACATGTCGCAACCGTATCACTAGAACAACGCGGAACAGTAAATTCTGAGTGGTGCACAACCATTTGTTTGCCAATTGTCTTTAAGAAATTTGGAAAATCAACAGCCGAAAATGTTTTCTGACACCTAAAAAGACGGCTGATGCATTTAGTACGCATTTTTTGGGAATACTTCAATCAGATTGGCAAACATGTTTCGACAGTTGGTTAATTTTACATGTGTTTGAATAAGGAGCCCATTTTAAAAAATATGATGATTAATATTTACTTTTGTTCTCTAATTTATTCCAAATAAAGTATTATTATTTTTTCTCCCTATAAAATTTTGAAAATGTTTAATCATGCAATAACGTTTTGAAACTTTTCTAAATTTAATTTGTTTAATTTTCGTTGCTATTAATTTTTGGTAGCTTATGTTATAACAAAATTCTTTATGTAGTGTCTATTTAAATAATAATGTTTTTGTATTAGTTTTTATAAATTTTCTGTAGTAAAAAATATATAAATCCTTGAGAGCTTTTGCTTGAAAATTTCTGCTTAAATTTAGGGATTTTTTTCTTTACATTAATTTTTTATGTTAATTTTAAAATAAAGATAAAAATTTGAGTTTGATGAGGCCTTTTCTCTTAACTATTACCTTGTCTAACGTAAGTAAATAATTTGAATACTTTGCTTGAACAATGCATAATTTATGCAATTAAAACTAATTATACAAAGTGAAAGTGTTTCAAAAAAAAAATAAAAAATTATAGAAGTGCTTTCTTACCATCTTCCCCTTTTTGCACTGCATCCTTTTGCCCATTCCTTCTTTAAAAAATTACCATTTCACATTTGACACTAAAACGTGTGCAATTTATGCTTTTGTGGCAAATTGAGCACAACAATTTTGCAGCAACTTTGCCGCCTGCGCCACCTGCATCCACGACGCAGCAACGACGCTCACAGAAAAAGCAGCAACAACTTAAGTGACAAAGTACTACAACAAGGATGCGAAAAAGTATAACAGCGGCGTGAACATTGGTGTAGCTGCTGCCGTAACGGTAAGGTCGGTGGTAACAAAAACAACAAAGAGCAACACGGGAGACGCGCGACAACAAAGCGCTGTCAAGAATGAATGCAATGCGTGAGTGAGATGATGGCAAGGCCAAACGTCTTTACACACACATATACACACATACACAATACTCGTATAATGTTTGGGGTGCTCCACAAAAATTTGCGAAAGTCGATAAAATATTCTTTTTGTGCCCAGGCCACAGTATGCTGGAAACTTAAAAATGTAATATAAAATATAACTCAAAAGAGTCTCCTACTTCAAATCATAAAAAAGAATAAAATGTATTTTGGCGGTAGCAGAGTAGTTAGTTAGTTGCGTACTACAATTCGGAAGCCTTGGGTTTGAGTCCAGGCTCGAGCAATATCCAAAATTATAAAAAATTAATTTCTCTAATTGCTAATAAAAAGCTCCTCATAAAAATTCATCGAACTTCCCTCCTTTGGTCGGTAAAAACATCAAGACGCAAAAACCGCAAATTGGATGTTTTTGGATTTCCCTAATACCAATATATATATGAAGAATTCCTACCAATATATAATAGAAAATGTTACATACCTCACCGGGCTGTATGATTGTTGTTACCCTGTAGGGAACAACTGGTGCTACAATTTTGAATGCTAGTCGTCTTTCACCTTTTCACTTCGGGGTAAGCACATACACACATACACACCTCCGTATAAGCACCCACTCAGGAAAAGAGAATGCAGAAAATAAGCTGGCTTTATTCCGTTCACACATTAAGTAATACATTAACCTTCACACAGCAAATGCCAGAAAAAAGTATTGTATCTGCATTAGCTTTACCTCCATAAAATGAATGATTACAAATTTAAACCGCCATAAGGGCACTTACCGTATTAACTTAGATTACCACTTCGCTGTTTTCATACTTTAAAATTTGTAAATTTTTTCTTGATCGAAAAATAATATATTACCCAATTTCCATCTGGGCAGTAATTTGACATTTAAAATCTTTGATTCAATAGAGATATGTATGTATGTACATAGATATGGATGCTTTCATGCTTTCTCATAAGTCACTAAGCGACGCTCCTGCAAACAAAATTTTTTAACCACAAATGAACATATGTACGAGTATATACGCAACTCAGCGGAGCTATGAACCGCGGACGTTCTCTGCACGTGGTGTTGTACAGTATGGCGCTAACGCTTAACGACGCTGCCAGCGAAAAATGATGAAGAATTGGATCAAGTGCTGCAATTAACACAAATTGCCATGGCGCTTGTGACACGGCAGTTGTTGCAACTGTGGCAGCTGTTGGCGATGACAATGTATGTATGTCACACACACACACACCCAATAAAGCATTAATACTATTATATGTAAGGTTTGTCAGTATTTCCTTATATTGGTGTTAACATATGTAGTTAAGGCTGTCATCTGGCAGAAATTCTTTTTAATTAACTGTCATTTAGTTCGTGGTATTTATGAAAATATCGTATAACTTAGAGGAATCACCGTCTTAGCGTCCCAAAGCAATCGTTTGAAAGGGAAACAGTATGTTGATCTTAGGATCCCTAGAAGATGCCACGAAGAAAAAATCAAAGACTTTATGTGAGGACAAGTTATAACGTTTATATATAGACACAGAAGTTATCAGATCAAGTTCATCGAAAGGTCCACTAAACGAGCTATTTTGAAAAAATCAGAGTAAAGATTTTAGGGTTCCTCGAAAATGGTGGCCACTCTCACGATCAGATTCAAATCTAAATAAGAATACTGGAATTATGTGCCACTTCTTCACTAAAATACAGTTTTTTGTGAACGACGTTTCGAACAAATTTTATCCACCGTTTTATCCAGCAATAACTAGCTTCATAACTGAGCCTATCTCTATGATCTTGTATACAGCCAGTGAAATTTTAACCATTAAATTCATCAAGCATAAGATTTCGTGGTGAAGAGAGTTGAGCTGCTAAGAAATTCAGCAATTCCATTACCGGAAGTTGGAAATGTAGTAAGACATTATGACGAGGGATATTAGTTCGAAGCTTGACTAGATCAGCATCCAGAATTATAGAAATAAATTACAAATTAATTCATCTTATTTAGGCTGCCTCTCGGAAGGAAAACTCAACTAAATAAACTTGTAGGTCTTTCCACTCGGCCGAAAATTGCTTCCAGTGTTCGAGTCCTGGCTCGACCAGCATCTCAAAATATAGAAATTTTATTTTTTTCTAATTGCGGGTGCTCTTGGCAGGGAATGTCAAGCCCTCCAAATGTATTTCTGACATGAAATAAAAATCTTCTCATAAAAATCCATCGGCTGTTCGGAGACGGCTTAGAATAAATTTATATAGAATAGTAAATTCTATATATTTCAATTCTAGATGTTTAAGTAATCTGCAGTTCTTGACTTCTTCGCCTAAACTGAGTTGAGTTCGTGATGTCTTATTATGTGTACAACATTTCTATTTTTTCAACTTTGCCACTGGAATTCGCGTCATATACACGCATATACTCACACATTTTCAATTTCCATTTCATACTCACCTGGACCCTTGGCGCCACCCTGCATAAGACGACCCAAACGAAATATTACGGCACGCTCATATTCCTGTACAACCTAAAATTGGAAAGGCAGAAATGTTGGAAAATGAAAATTCAATAAGCAGAAGATGAAAAGGAGGGACTGTAGAAGAAATAGCAAATAAGGAAACTATGCACCAGGAATGGCAATATTATTTGTGAAGGATAATGTGCAAATAAACGACTGTTAATATGTTATATATAAGTAAAGGGTGTTTTTATAGAGGTATAGAACTTTATCTTGGCATTACTTTCAAGATGGCGACCGATTTAACAGCTGTCAAGTGATTTATTCTCAGTTTGGTTTTCAATTCATCATGAATAGACTCACGCCTGAACAACGCTTGCAAATAGTGCAATTTTATTTCGAAAATAATGGTTCTGTGCGGAAAACGTATCGCGCACTACGTCCATTTTAGCGTTGTTTAGCGATGAAGCGCGCTTCTGGTTGAATGGCTACGTCAACAAACAAAACTGCCGCATTTGGAGTGAAGGTAATCCTCAAGTGTATGTTGAAACACCGTTACATCCAGAAAAACTGACTGTTTGGTGCGCTTTATGTGCTGGTGGAATCATTGGTCCGTACTTTTTCAAAAACGATGGTGGCCAGAACGTTACAGTCAATGGTGATCGGCATAGAGCCATGATTACTAATTTTTTCATTCCTGAATTGAATAACCATGATGTCCAGATGTGGTTTCAACAAGACGGCGCAACATGTCACACAGCTTGTGCCACAATAGATTTATTGAAAGACACGTTTGGTGACCGCCTAATTTCACGTTTTGGACCTGTGAATCCAAAATCTTGTGATTTAACACCTCTAGACTGTGGGGCTATGTAAAGTCATTGGTCTATGCAGATAAGCCACAAACGCTTGACCATTTGGAAGACAATATTCGCCGTGTTATTGCCGATATACGGCCACAAATGTTGGAAAAAGTCATCGAAAATTGGACGTCCAGATTGGACTAAATCCGGCCAGCCGTGGCGGTCATATGCCAGAAATCATATTTAAAATGTAATGCCACAAGATTATCTTTCGGATAAATAAAATTCATATCAATCGAATAATCCATCGTTGTTTTATTGCAACTTAAAGTTCTATACCTCTATAAAAAGTACCCTTTAGTATGTATTGTATAAGCGCACACTCGCACACCTGATTGCAGGAAAGTTTGCTTGAAATTTTAGCGACAGCCAACTAACCGAACAATAGCATCGCACAGCGCAGACAGACGGTGTATAGAGAATTGCAAAGCAATAAAATAAATGATTGCTAGAAAGCTTCTGGGTTGGTGGACTGAATGCATTCACTTTTGAAAAGGTGTAAAGGTGTTGTTGTTGTGGTTACTGCTGTTGCTGCTGCTGAACTATTAATATCCATATCCAGTGTGTGTTAATATCCACATCCAGTGTTGAGCGAAATCAGTGTATTGTGAAATGCTTTTAAGTTTTTTTTTATTTTTCTAAAATATTTAGCTATTTTTAATATTTATTAAAAAAGTTTCACACTAAATCGTAAAAAAAAAATTAATTTGGTTTGATATTTAAGAAGAATTGTAGTAATTCAAAATTTGACTTGTGCAAGATTTTTGGAAAATGTTTGGTTATTAATTTTGGCTTCTTATTACTGGCGACCTCAGTGTACATCCTTAAATATATATTATAATACTACTTATTTCTATAATTCCACTCACCTTAAAGCACACAAACAAACTGAACGGTAATGTGAGTATGACAAGTCCAACAGATAGGATTATCAGTATTTTCCCACACGTTGATGCCTTATCGCTAATTTCTTCATCGGCTGCGGAAAATTGTAGAAGAAAAATTACTTAAGTATATATATAAGTGTAAGCGTAGAGCGACATATGTACATACTTATAAAATGCAATTAAAATGATTGAATGCCTGCACTTTACTAAAAATAGTCCCATACATAAATATATAGTTTTATATAATAACTCTGAAGCTAGTTCTTTATTCAAGGGCGCACTGCGTAGTTTTAATTTATAAGCGATTTTTAAGAGTTGAATGATATTGCATATATCCTGCATCAGAATATTAAAATATAACTTTTTTGTATGGTATATTTGCAAAATACTCAAAGCATTTTTAACAAAATTTTCGGTTAAATAATTCTGACTAATTTCTCTTTTAATCAATTATTGGAATAATAAAATTTAAAAATCGGTTCATTCGACTAATTTTATACATTAACCAATCAAAAATTTATTAAAATAAATTTGTATATAAAAAACATTTTCAAATGAGTTAACTTTAAATCGCTCACCTTTAAAAATTAAATAAGTCATACAAAAATTAAAATACCAATCAATAAAAAGTCGATGTCGATGTTTGAGTTTACTACTGGATGATTCTAGATTGTCAGGAGATTTAGTGATTTATGTGGAGATTCATTGAGTATAATCTTATGGCAGTAAATTTAAATTTTTTGCTTTCAATAGGGATGACCTCCAATCCGTTCTTAGTTTCTTCTAATATCGTCTCGGGATATAGTTCCCTTTTGAATTCTCTTTTCTTTTGTATTTTTTACTCGCGATTTCGTTTGACTAGTACTCGTAAAATTGAGTAAGATTTTACATTACTTTGATTAATTAATTAATTAAGAACAACCAATTATTTGAAAATTTACTTAGCTTGACCTTTTTAAAAAAAAATTAGATGAATAAATGTTATTTAATATCTGAACCTAATTTGTTTAGGATTTTTTTTTTAATTTTACGGTATATACTTGTATAAATAAATTTTTTGTTTTTAAATTTGGCTAATCTTATCTGTTTTTTTATTGGTGCAAATAAAACGCTTTTGTTCCACCTATCGCCCGACGTTTTATCGTTTCAGGGCAGGCTGACCGACGAATTTCGCATTCAAATTTAAAATAAACTCCGGAGTGATAATAAAATACTTAGAGACGAAATTTTAATATGATTTATTTGAATGTGATCGAAATCAAGACTTTAATCAAGTAAATAATTTTCTCTAAAAAATAACTCTTAAGAAGGAACTTTTTGAAAAAAAAAATCGGAATGTATCTTACATATGTTCTTATCTTCTGAAAAAATTATGAAATTGATAAATGTCGCATTGAATTTTAATTGATCATAATGCTTGTACTATATAACTACGGATCTGATGAGCGATATGTGACTATCTGAAAAACTTCGATCAATAGCAAACTAAAACAAAAAATTTGTTCAACAGAAAATTGCAAAACGAAAAGAACATATGTCAAATTGCTCACACCCTATGTTAACGTGAAATTCATTTTGTCGGGATATGGCATTGCTCGCAGCATATCGACATTTATTATTTATCTTTTGCTAACTTCTCAATATTAAACTAGCTTCACCTAATAGCGTCTGGTCTCTGGTCCACTTCGGGGAAACTAACATATGTTTATCGGCACAAATGTGCAAGTAAAACGAGCTGCAATTTGTTCGAATAGGTGGGTATTAGGTTTATGTTTTGGAACGAAATATTTTCGCATGTTAAATAAAGCCAAAAGCTACCAGTTTAAATCAAACCATAATTACACAATTACATGGTTACCTCATATACTTCCTGGAAATTTTCTATCGTAAAAACCTTAGCCTGGCAATAAAATTAATTTATTATTATTAATAATTTATAATAATAATAATTTATTTATTATCAATAATTAATTATAATATATAAAATCTTATATTTATGACACAGAAGCGCACTAGCTGCCAGGGGTTTCAGATCTGTTCATTAAGAAAATATTAGATAAGTTAAATTACAGGTTTTATAAATGTTTTAATTAACATAATGTTTTATAGAGAAAGTTCTTTTAAGAAGAAATATAAAACGAAAAATTTAGATTTTATTATATGGGTCCACATAATTTTTATTTTGTTGGGGTTTTGGATAAGGTTGTTTTGTATTGTCTCTATAAACTTGCTGTTGTTGTGAAAATGTATTATATATTTTTCTCTCTTTGTTTTAGTGAAATCTATGGCAATATTAGTTAGCATTGGCTGTAAATGCAGAACTATATGGAAACAATAAACCGGTTATTAAAGTTGCACCGTCACTATGAACTACAGCATATCCGTTGTGGGTATCATTTGTGTCGGTATATAAAAAAGTAATCCATAATTTTCTTCGTATTTGGTTGTGGATTCATCAAAGAGTTGTTTAAAGGTGAATATGACAGATGTACGTTTTGTATATTCATGCAGATCAAAAATAAACGAAGTTGACTGAAGTATCCATAGATTTTCGCTGGATTTTAGTTAGTAGGTTTTTATTTTGTATCGTTGTATTCTAGATTTGTATTTTTTTTTTGTTATTTTTTTTTTCATAATGTTAAATATATCTTTGAAGAGAATATAATTTTTGTTGCGAATAAGTTTTGGCATAAGCTTATATGTTGTAGCTTTTTCATGTTCCAGGATTTATTAAAAGTTAGCTTCTGCTAAACAATTGTGAAGCGGTCGGCAGCGTGCAGGCCCATTCGATTGTTGAATATTGATTTCGACACACCACCCGAAGATTTTTTTAAATATTTAAATATAATTATGTTATTATAAATTTTTCTATTGCTAAATTTGCGCCCGACTTTTTACCCCAATCTTTTATATTGTCTAAAACGTTAGAAAATACATTTTTTAATTGGTTAATGTTATTCATTTTGGAGAAAATTACAGCATAGTTTGAGGTTTTTATTTTATTATATTTAAGTGAATTTTTGCTAAGATGATCGAATGCGATTACATGCGAGTACTATTAATTCTAGCCTGAAATTGGCAGTTTGTCAGAAAAGCATTAACAAACTAAAAGATCTTAGTATCTATATCCGATGCGATAAAAAAATTTTCAAATTCTCTACCTGAAATAGTTACATGATTTTTGTTTGAAAGAGTTGATGTTACATCATGTTGAAGGTGCTTCAGAAGGTCTATTATACGCTGGTGTTTTATAAAAGAAACTTGGTTAGGGCTAATTAGACCAATTTGCAATATCAAGCGAGCGTGTTAATATAGCGATGGTAAAGTGCAGTGATCGAGTTAGAGGTGAGTTTTTTTTCTTCCGCTTATAATATTGACATCTGACCAGATCGTTTTGATGCTGCCTTGGGGTTTATTTGAGCAGTGATTTTTTAAGCTTTCAGCTTTAGGGCCTTCAAGATTTAGCAGTATCTTTATTTTTTAGTTCTCAGGTGTGAAATTAATTATATTATCTGCAAAAGTTTTAATGACTTTAGCTGGGCAGCTTCCTGATTAATATTATTTGATGTTGCGATTGCGTTGAAAATTTTTTCGAGAATATTTCTAAATTTATCCCAATCAGCAGAAACTGTTTTGAATTTTCGTTTTGTTAGGATTTTTTCAAAGCGTAATCCTGATATCACTTTAGTTATCACCAGCAATCACTTTATCACTTACATGCAGATGCTCTATAGAGCCCCACGAACATTTAGATGTAAGTTCAAGATTGTAGACAGTTAAATCAATGTGTGTGAAACTTATATGGAGAACGGGTTATATGGAGAGCAGAAATTATTTCTTGAAATGTAAGTGTTTATTGTGAGGTATATTTTTTCTGGTCATAATACCAACTTGCGTCTTGTATTATTTGACAAATATTCAAAATTACCTACGAACTCATTATGGCAGGTGTGTTTCTTGTAGAGTAATTATAACAGGGTCAAAATGTTTACTTAAAAGTCGCAGTTCTTTGTTACTATTTATTTTATATTACATTGCTTTGCTTTAATAGTTATAGTGAGCAAAGAGATAATAACGGAGGATATGTGTGAAAAGCTACAAGAGATTTATGCCTTTTTAAAAGTAATCTTCACTCATCTTCAAATGTGTTTTATATATTTGAAGATCACCATTACCTAATATTGAGATGTGTCAGGTTGTGTTTTTTGTAATTTCTGGTTGTCCTGTTATTTTATGTGGATTCTATTTGGAGAGAGTGACCATATTTATTAGCTGTGTTGTTAACATATGTTGGTTCAGAAGAGGCATTGCCAGAATGTTGCTAATGTCTTGTTGGACTATTGGGATTTGTTGGGATAGGTGGATATTTTTATGGAGTTGTTGGCTTTCTGAGTAAGTGAGTCTGAGTAAGTAGAACTTGCTATGTTTGTATTTAGTTTGGTTCTGCGTTTTTGCTTAGCTTCGCGCATTAAGCATTTGTTTTTTCCTTTCTTTTTAGTACTTATTTTTGTTGTATGAATTTCCTAAATTCGTATTAATATTTGGAGTACGAGGTATGTTCAAAGAAAAGGATTAAGGTTTTGGTCACTGTTTTCTTTTATTACAACGGTGTGGTGCATCATGAGTTCCTGTCAGTTAATAAGGAATACTGCAAGGAAATTATGCAACGTTTGCGTGAAGTAATACGGATAAAACGATCGGAATCGTAGAAAAATAAATCGTGGATTCTGCAGAACGATAATGCACCAGCTTACACATCAATGCTTATTCGTGATTTTTTGGTCAAAAACAAAACCATAATCATGCCGTTTTCACCAGATTTGACTCCCTGCGACCTTTTCTTATTCCCGAAACTATAGAAACCAAGGAAAGGAAAACGTTTTGCCACAATCAAGTCAGAATCGCAGGAAGAGGTGATAGCCATACCGAAAAGTGCATATCAGAAGGGCTTTGAGGACTGAAAAAAGCGTTGGCACAAGTGTATTATATCCGCGGGGATAAAATATATATTGATGAATAAATAAGTACTTTTCAAAAAAATTCAATATTCAACTTTTCCTTTGAACACACCTCGTATATATATTAATATTGAATTTAATTATGGTGGAAATACCGTTGTTGAAAATTGAGATGGTTATGGAAACAAGATATAACTAATAAAGAGTATTTATAAGTCAGTTTCATTTGTAACTAAATATATGCAAGCTGCGCCTCCTAACCGAAATAATATAATTTTTTTAAATCATTTTGCTTTTTTAAAAGCCAGTTGACATAATATTTTTCCAAGATAACGCCCGCTATCTGCAAAATATGCTTTATTCCTTTTTCCTGAAATTTAAATATTCAATAAATTTTATAATGGCAAAAGTTGACTTACAATGAAGAAATCCCCGCGAGTGTTTTGCTGTCATATCTGAAAGATGTACAATGGCGTATTGAAAGAAAATCCAAATAGGAAGTAAACTTATGCATGTAAATCACTTGTTTATGAAGCGAAGGAAATCAGTAGCGTTTCAAGATGCAAGACGCGCCTTGTCTCAATAACACTTACACATATACATATGTACATAGCATAGCTAATTATGGAAGGTATACTCGGCATATTAGCATAATCATCTACGACATTCCAGTTAAATATTTATATTTATAATACATATATATTGAAAGTTACTATATATTTGTTTAGCTGGCATCACATGTTACAAGTTGGCATAAGTCATTTATTACACACTTATTACACATATATAAAAATAAATATTACTATATTATTGTTAGGCTATTAAATACAATATGTTGCTGTGTATATATACACTATTATCATATTTGCAATATAATACATTAGCTATTATTTACTTAATCGGATTAAATTTCTTGCCTACACAGCCACTAGCTAATATTAGCGAAAGAGCTTAAGACAAACACTTAATACGCCTCGTATCGTGGTCTCTAATTACACAAAATAGATTTTAGCAAAAGCCATGCAGAAGGTTGGGCCACACGAACACATACTCTTTTTCTTGTAATTATGAAAATAATTCTTATAGATAAACATATGTTTGTTTACACTTCACAGTTAATAAAGTAATAAATTGCGAAGCTATGAAATACAAGTTAATTTGGAACTTGAGCAATTGAAATTACATGCGATTCAGTTCTAATAATTACATCTAGTATTTTATTGTAATTTAGATATATGTATATATTGACTACTAATAATGCTAGCAGTAGTATATTATTTTGAGCAGTTTGTTAAGGGCAAATTCATAAGAATAAGAGTTACGTAGTAAACATTCATTTACGATAATACGAACTTTTCAAAAATGAAATTAATTAATTATGGTTACGTAATTTAACTAAATCTCTCTCAGTAAAATTTTATTTGATTAAAACGTTGAAATGAACTAAATAAAAACGAAATGAAATAAAATGAACAGTTTTTAATGAAATTAACAATTTCAAATACTGTAACCAACTTCTTTTTTATATAAAAATAAAATGAACAGTTTTTAATGAAATTAACAATTTCAAATACTGTAACCAACTTCTTTTTTAAGCCAATCCCCTTTTTAAGAGTTACGGAAGTTGACTGTGATTTGTTGCGTAAGAGTGAATAAAGCTGTGCTTTAAGCGGTTTCTTATAAGTACAGCGGTACCGCCATGAGCTTTTCCGTCTATACTTTTCCGTGATTAATTCTGTAAACTTAAACCCAGATATATAAAAATTATACTTATTGGTGAGGTGAATTTCATGATTCTGAAGAAATAATTTGAGGGCTAATTTGTGTTGATTAACGCCATTAACATTCTACATACATATCCTTTGTACATCAGGGTTTGCAGCATTTCGTTTTGCGCCTTTATTAATTCTTATACAAAACTTTGCATTGTTGACATAAATTGCGTTATGCCTGGGTCAATTTGAGAATCATGGCCTGTACTTCAATAATGGGCGGGATGACGAGTAGGGCCATTTGGCCAGTACTTGAGCTTGGCAGATTGGAAAGGGCCGAATTGGAAGTAGTGCATAGGAAAAGGTTGAATGGAAGTATTATATGGAGCCTTTAGCCTGTATACATTACACAGTTTTGGATTTTAAATCCTTATAAACCGGAAAACGTGTTTTGATTGACACGGAAATTGCTACACTTTTTTTGTGCTGCATCTATTTATTTAAGGGTCACTTACTGCAATTGAATACAACACTGCAGGCTAGGCAGACTGTGCGTATTTTTGTCTGGTGAATATTTCCTTTTTTATGGGTATAGTTTGAAAATTGTTAGTTCCTATTAGTTTATCTAAGTTTGATACGAACAATTTAGAGCTGCGCTACCGCAAGTAGATTGGTGGATGCTTGGCAATGTGGAAACTCCAGTTGCCTCTATTGTAGGCTCCTCTTCACAAAGTCTTGCCCTTTGCATCAATAGTGGAGCCCACGGTATTGTGTTTTTAGTACTTTTAAATTTTTTTACTAGGATTTGATTTCCTATTATTACTTATCACGTTATTATAGCGATCAATGCCAGTCTGCTCTGCCGACCTTTTTTTGTTTTTTGTTGCCTCACCTTGTTTCATATTCGCCGATCGTACTGTTTCTGTGGCTTCTGCGCAGCTTGGCTGTATAGATGTTTGTGTTTCTGCTTTTGTTGTAGAATTTAGCGTGGTACTCTTTGCTTTTACCCTGATGTTGAGTGCTAATTTTCGACAAACAAAAGTGAAATAGGCTTTCGTCCTGATGTCGGGACTGAATGCCGTCGCTCTTTTTGATTTGAGCGTTGGTAACTCATAATTTTTTTGCATTAGTGTTAAAAAATTTTTTTAAATAAACATTTGTATTGTGTTAAATGCAATGTTTTAGGCCATTCACTTCTCTCAATTTTGAATTAAATTACGGAGTCGATTATAAACACACCCAACTTACGGAATGGCTGTGAAAATGCAACACCCGGAGATAATGAACCCGAATCCCTAACTGATGATGATGGAAACGGCATTTTAAAAAGTAATGAACAAAAATTCTAGGCTACTCAAACACCGAAAAGGTACATGCATCAATTCCTTTGCTGAATATAGTTAGACGAAAGCATGCCCGACGATCGGAACCTGACGTACATTGTCCAATCCATAAAAAAGCGGTATCCACATTCTGCGCCAATTATCGTGAGAAAAATCTATTAAGTTATACATATAAGACTCTATCGAGCATATTGTGTGGTAGCTCAAAGCCCATTGTCAACGAACTGCCGCTATGTCTGAATTTGCCGGTGATATTGATATCATTGGCCATAACAGCAGCACCGTTAGTTCTGCTTTCTCCAGGCTAGACATATAAGCGCAGCGAATGGGTCTGGTAGTGAACGAGGCCAAGACGAAATATCTCCTGTCATCAAATAAATGGTCATCGCATTTGCGACTTGGCTCCCACGTCACTGTTGATATTCATAACATTGAACTAAATAGGCAATTGAAAAGCAAAGTCCTCTCTCGACGGACCAAAACTAAACATCATTATTCCCATCCTGCTATAAGAAGTGTGGACGATGTCGACATTCGATAAGACGGTACTAGAAGTTTTCAAGAGAAAAGTTTTGCGGAACATTTAAGATTTTTTGCACACTGGCAACGACGAATGCAGTAGGCAATGAAACAATGAGCTGCACGGGTTATACGCCGACATAGTTCAACGAATAAAATGTCAGCGGCTACGCTGACTGGTTTATGTTGTCCAAATGGATGAAAGTACTCCAATTTTGAAAGTGTTCGATGTACAAACAGCGAGTCGAAGAAACGCTAGTGTTGGATCGTTTATAATCGTTAATTAATCTAATAAAAATCTCATTCTTAAATTGACTTTGTGGGAAGATTATATTTCCATTTCAACATACGAATATAATGTTGATAAGCCATTTTTATATTATATTACACATATTTTAAGAAAAAGAAGAATTCACAAATTAAAAAAATAAATATTAATAAAATTAGACATCCAGAGTTTTTCAATGCGTCAAAAAGTTTTAATTGGTTGGCAACGATTTAGAGCCTTTCACAGTTGTACTATAAAATTAACTTATGGAAGAAAGAGAAAATTAATGAACAATGATTTTAAAACTTCCTTAATTTTTTTTTAATTAGTTAAAGTTTTTGGCAATTCAAAAAATTTGAGCTCTCGAGCTTCTCGCTGACTCATTTATATCAGGCACAAATATAGATAAGATTTTATCAGAAGTGTGTGCATTTTTTAACCAAATTTTTGTTATGGAAATGTTTTCATTTTCCAATTATTTTAATAATACTAAATAATGAACCAGCTACGCAGAAAACAACAAAAAGCAAACTCAGCAGATGTAAAAAGTCAAGTACCGGGTGCATAATAAATGTGCAGATACTCGTATAGTGAGCACTTAAATTTTTTAGTAGATAATAATGAAAATATGGTGCATACAAGATGTTGTTATAATAGTATGTCTAAATTAGCCCAGCAATAAAAATTTTAATTCAACATATAAGAAAACTTTCTTCAGGAGAAGAAAATAAAAAATATGTTGCTGCTTGAAGTTTCGAGGTCTCATCAGACGTAGTAATTATTTGATTTCAAAATTTCTCGTCAAAATCAGAATTTCAAAACTTCATTTCAAGAGCAGTCGCACGTAGTATAAAATTTTTATGAAATTGAATTTTCCTTACTGAAAATTACCCCGAATACCCATTTTAAGAAATTAAGTTTCTCAGAAAATACTCAAAGCATTTGACAGCACTTTCAAGAAAAATAAAAATTTCTGGTGCAGCACGAGCAATTGGAAATTTAATTTCAGAGAATAAATTGTAAATAAATACAAATGAAGGAGTGCAGTAACACACTGTAACTTTTATTTTTGCTATTACAAGAAATTAAATATCAGAAATAAATTTGAGAGTGGTCAAACAGCGAAATTGAAATTTTTTGACAAAAAAAATGCGTGAATGAAATAAAAATTTTGTGGAATTGTTACGTCCGTCGGCGCCTTTAAAAACTTAAAAACTCTATAAATGAAATACAAATTACTTTTTTCTAAATAATATTCTCAGCACCATCTGTCGAACAATATTGTTGAATTCAAAGTAAACTACTCACAAATTAGTTCATAGCGAACTAATCTGTTTTATGAGACACACATGTACACTCGCAACTCACATACGCTGAATAATTTACCTTTTGTGACTTTCTTATAGTCACTAACCGCCCATCGCATCACATTTTACACACCACAATATAATCCACTCTTTGTGTTGTGTTGTGCAGCCGGAGAAACAATGGAATACCGACTACCCACGAGCACATCATTATAGGAAGGATAATACCGAAGCTGAATAAAAATTTGTGTACAATTTTCATTTTATTGTTTTAAAATACAAGAAAAAAACTACAATTACAAAAGCATATAATTTTCCTCTGTATAATATATATCTATGGCGTCCGTTACTTATATTATTGTCTTTGATTAGGAAGCGGAAAGCGACCACGGATATAAGCGACTAGTTTGTTTGGCTGCAAAAGGTTCATAACCTCAGGAATTAGCAACGCTTGAGTGCATGCAAACATAGCTAGTGAAGGTTCCGGTAAAAAAAAACTAAATATTTTAATTATTAATTTGGGGTAAGAAATGAATTCCATCTATTTCAGTATAAAAACTTGCAATGTATAGGTATTAAATTTTTATTTGCCCTATTTGGCGTTAACGCTCTTTAAGTTAAAAAGAGTTAAAATCAAAAAGGCAGCCATTGCCTGAAATTTTTCTTATACTTGTAAAAGTTTTCAAATGACTTTCAATCTAAATCACCCACCAAATATTTTTTTAATTATCTGCTCAAAGTTTACTATTATTCCCTAAAATTGCCAAGCATACTGGATACCAATAGAACCAATAGAGCAGAGAATTGTATGCTCGTGGATGAACTCGACCGATTTTAATCTTTGTTCTTTCTATTTGTTAAAATTTTATTATTTTATGGAAAAAATAATAGCTTTTATATATATATAAACTTAAGCATAGAATTACCTTCGTGAATAAGTAGGCAAAAAATATTCAAGAATAAACTTAATGAAAATCGTAAAAAAGCAAAGGCAAAGTATTGAAAACTTTACCAAAAATTATTGCATTCAAGTGGAAACCCTTAGTTTCTACTACGAGTATTAATCCTATGTAAGAGACGGCATGGAACGATTGATCTTGAGACTACGATCATAACTATTAGCAAACTTACGAATATTCCGACTTAAATGCGGTCGCTTTTGGCCAGAAGGTTAAAACTTCCACTTTAACTTTTCGATCAAAACAGTGACGTAGCTTTCTTAAATTTGCCAGAAGACAATTATTCGTTAACCCAAAACTCGATTAGTACAATAATTAAGCTCAGTGATGGACAAAAAGGAATGAATACAATTTGAAAATATTAAGAAATTTATAAGTGCATATAAAAACATTTTAAAGGCATCTATAATTACATTTTGAAAATTCGTAAATGAAATGAAGCTTTATAAAAATATAGGTTATAATTGTAAAGTTTATATGTATACTCAAATAATTTTTTATATTTAAGATATTCTACTCTGAGAGCTTTTAATGTAAATGTACTTGTAAGACCTAATATAGTACACAACATCTGTACATATCCCACGCTCCATTTCATTTTGCTTTAGTCTGTTGTATATTTTCAAAACTAAATACAAACATATTTACAATACAAGAAGATTTAATACCGTACTGGTAGTACTACCTTATTAGCTTTTATTGCATTTCAACGACCAAGTAATGAATATGATATAGACAATAAATGCCCACATACAGTAGCATATCTATATATACGCATATGTACATCTATCTACACAAGCACATGCTTTCGGTTGTTATACAA
Source organism: Neoceratitis asiatica (assembly GCA_030068015.2). Classification (NCBI taxonomy): domain Eukaryota; kingdom Metazoa; phylum Arthropoda; class Insecta; order Diptera; family Tephritidae; genus Neoceratitis; species Neoceratitis asiatica. The sequence continues at coordinate 39,617,190 of CM061526.1, read as the reverse complement.
ATACACATCTTTAAGACCATTTCCCTCAATTGATATGTAAATCATTATACAAGTATTATTAATTTATTACCCACTCACCTTTTTTAGTATCTGGCATTGCGCTTTATAACTTCACCCTTTTGTTTTTTGTCTGCACTCTTACGTACTTGTTGCTTTTTATGGACGTTTTCCTGTTTGGTAATTTGGCACACACTCGCAGGTGGTTAGCTAATTTAGCTATAAAGTGTGTGGCATCAAGGGATCACAATTTGGGTGGTAATTGGAGAGTATGGGCACAGTGGCGAGGTTGTTGAGTATCCTAACTTGGGATTGCGTTAATGGAGGAGGTTGATATTTCTTCTTTTAAAATTTTTAAGCAATTTTAAACTTCGACTATCAAACTTTTATTTTGTTTTCTTTCATTTTATTTTATTCAATTCCCTTCATTTCATTTTATTAATTTTTTTTTGTTATTTTTTGCTATATGATATTTTATTTAATTTAAATTTTTTATTTATTTTAATTTTATTTTAATATAAAATTTGTTTTGTTTTATTTTAGTTTATTTCGTTTGGTTTAATTTTGATATTTATTATTTAATATCTTTTATTTCATTTTCTCAATTAACCTTTCATACCTTTCATTTGAAACAGGCACTACGTTTCTGCACTATGCCACTATTTGTACCATCTTTCTTTTCAATTACATTTTATTATTCACGCGCCTTTTCTCAATTTCGTTTCACTCTCGGCCACAGTGTAAATATAACTGAACTAAAAACTACGTTTTTATATCAGTGGTTGTCCTGTTGATCGCTTGCAGTGTCCTCACTGTTAATAAAAACTATTTACTGGGTATACACGCAGGCATTGGCAGATATTTTCTGTAGTGAATACAACAAGCTATTTTCCCCTCCCATATATGTAGTGCAAGGCATTCACAAAACACTGTACTGGAACATTGTTAGTATAACAGCTGCTGTACTTCTTCTTAACAGTCGCTGTTTCCCCCAACTTTCAACACGTGCTATGTTAAAGCCCCGTCTAACGTTGACAACACCACGGTTATTTCCTTTACACCACGCGCGGACGCTACATTTGTATCACTTTACTCCTACGCTCGAGTTATTGTCACCCTTACGCTCATCCATCAACTGAATTCGTTTTGAGTGTAGCATTTCAGTTTTATATCGAATGAATGAACTTGGTCTTGCGGTTATGTGTAAGCTGAGTTTTGTTGCTCGGGAAGGATAACGAGCGCATACGAGTATGTGTGACTTTGCATGACCCATGTAGAGATCTCAGGCAACGAGGACGACAAGGGGTCGCCCGGTTGCTAAAGATGACGTCGACGACGTCAGAAAAGTTATGTATAAGCGTAATAACTTTTTTTCTTGTCTACTTCATTGCTGACGCTTCTTGCGCAATGTTGCCCATATGAGCTCGTTTGTGAAAGCCTTATGGTAGTCAGCCGTTGTTGTTGCTGCTACAGCTTCCCGGTCTAGAATCTGCTAGCATAACAAATGTGGTGAAAAAGACGAAAGCTCTGGTTAATTTTTGAGCGGATATGGAGCTTTCAAAGTTTTTAGTAGAAAATAAAGTTGCCATATTCAAGATTTTTTTTTTTTTTGGAATGAAATATTAAATAGTGAAAAAATGAGACTTAAAAATTATACTTTTGACACTATAATTTTCCTTTAAATATATGGTAGATCCAAAAGTCGAAAGATGGCCCCCATATATCAAAACTTTTGATGTATGCAAAAAATTTCTTTAGCATTTACCTTGAAAACATTGACAATTATATTACTGAGATTCTCACACTATCTTTATTTTTACTAATGAGGTTAGATAGTATGTTACGTATGCGTAATGTTGCTCCGATAGTCTTACAATAAAAAACCATAATAAATTTTGCAAATCTATTTATTATTTTTTAAGATACTTACACAATTCATAATAATTTAAGAATCAAGTAAAAAATCATAACAATTATGTAATGACTTAATTCACAGTGGTGTGATCATGTCAGTCATGGGTTCATAGCTAATTGTTTTTTCTTCTTCTTAAATTCGGCACAGAATATGATTTTACCACAACTCGAAGATTATACTGACCTAAGAGTTTTTTAAATATGACCACAGTCTCTTAATTATATTATAAAAAAAAGATATAAATAGAATTATGAAGCTTAAGAAACAACAACTCGACGAAAGGTGAAATTTACTGTACATCTTTAAACCTGGACTGAATGGTACGAAACTCTATACTATCTCCTAAAAGTTAGCTCCTCGAGAGAACAAGAAAGTAAATGCATGTGCTAAAAAGCTCAAAATCAAAATAAAACTCCAAAATTATATTCACATAGCAAAAAAAAAGCTCAAAATTTCATAGAGAGAAATTCGTTTATATTGTTGAAATTTTTGGAGCAGCGATGAGAGTGCATGAGAGCAATAAACTCGTCTGTCTCTTGGAAGCGCGTTAAAGTCTTCCCACTGGATATATTGAGTTTAATATTCGGTTTCTTTATCAAGCATTAATATACACATGTTACTTCGGTGTACGTCACATTCGTTCCATCCGCTAAGGAAAGGCTAGTAACGGAAATTTGATAAATTTATTTCATTTAAGATTCAAGCAAATGCACGCTTTATTTAGTTTACAATTTGGTAGTTCCAAATGAATGATTTGGAAATTTTTATTCCGCTTAATAAATAGATATGTTTATGAAGATGTTCAACCATGTTCAGAAAATTTTAATCCATAGGGGTATGCTCATATATTTGTAGGCTTCGACATAAATTTTTAAACACACTTTCTTTAAAGCAGAGATGGTAATTATTATGAGTTTCATAAAAAAAATCGCCTTTTACTCATTACTAAGTGATTTAATAATTTTTGATCATTAATTAAATGATGATTAAATTTTCAGAATTATTATATCTTTCAAAAAGTAATAATTAAAATTATTTTATATTTTTCCTATCTGTTATAATTCTTACTTTTCGATTTTTATACATTCCCTCAAAAGTGAGGATTATCTCTGAGTTTAAGTAATCATTAAATTTTATTATTAAGTTTGTTGATTAAAAATCTGATTTCTCTTTGAGCTTTACTTTTTATTATCAAAACTATTCATTGCTTTTTGGGCTTTAAAATTTTATTCAGAAATAATAATTTTTTTCGGAGTTTTATTTTTCTGATCAAAAATAAAACTTGTTTTCTGAATAAAATTTTTCCATTCAAAAATAAAAATTTATTTTTTATAATTTAGTAAAAATTAATATATTTATTAAAAATTTATTAGATTTCTTTTTGGTAGATGATAAAATCTTCTTGTTCTAAACTAATCATTTTATTGATGAATAGACATCAATTTTAAATACATATGCTTGAATATTTTCATAGGAAAGTTCATCGAATTTTGGAAAATATTTTGAACCATAACTTCTTTATTTACGAAGTTATGGGCATGAAACTTCGTATTTGCATTACAGATCATTAATAGATACTGAAAAATGAACCGCTGTTGTGATGAAAAAAATATAGATAAATAAATATTTTTTCGAATGGAAAAATATTGCAAAAAACAAGTTTTATTTTTCATCAGAAAAATAAAACTCAGAAAATAATTATAACTTCTAAAGAAAATTATTAAACTCAAAGTGCAATGAGTTTTGATAATAAAAAATAAAACTCAAAAGGAAACCATTATTTTTTTATCAAAAAAATATAAAAAACCTCCGAGATAATCGTTACTTTGAAGAAAATAAAAAAGGCTGGATCTGATCGAAAAATTTAATTAAATTATTTTCTGAGCGATAAGTAAAAATTTAGATTAACAATTAATTTTGACACATATATAGAAAAGTTTCATGCAATATGTAGATGTCTATGTTTTGTTTTTCATTGAAAAATCTACAATAATGATTATTTTCGATCCCTGCCTTTAAGTACAAGTTGAAGCAAGGCAGTGATGAAGAAACATATAAATTATGAGTTCCCTTTTCCGCTTATTACCTTATTTCTTTTCAATTAATTTTATTATTAAATTTTATTTTTAAATTTCTTAACTTTATTTCCGCTGTGTTTTCTACTACAAGTAAGATTACTCATACGGAATGTCTCACTTACACATCAAAATTACTAAAACGCGCCGTTAGTGTCAAAGAAATTTTTTCTGGTATTATGTTTTGTGGATATTGGTTGCCATAAACAATGCACACGACTTTAACTTTTGTCCTAAAAGTCACTGTGTCATTCACTTTGTCATGTCGTCGAGAAAAAACAAACGTCGTTGTTTTGTATCGCAAATATATTGAATGTGAATACATAAAAGTTGTCACCAAGAGCCTAAGAAATGCATAAAAAATCTGCTCAAATTATATCAAAGTTAAGTAATCAAAATTAAATTAAATAACTATAATTTTTTGTGTGACTTTGTACTCAGTAGATCAAAAGGGGGATGGGGTCAAGTTCACGCAAGTGAGGAAAGTTTTTAACTGCCATTCACCTGGAAGTGGCCAGAAACGATTATTTTACATGCGGTTCATGCAGCTCATGACTTCCGGTCTTAGACCAAGCATCCTCTAGGTAGCCAACGAACATCCGTTTAGAGTCGAGCTAAAGTGAGAAAGCGAATCCACTGTGGTTGAAAAAAAATACAGTCTAATGAAAAATCAACAAATGCCTCGGATGAGAGATCCGCCTTTTAATGATGATCCTTGCAAACGTTTAAAGGATCACGATATGAAAGCATGCACCTGGAATGTCTGGTGCCTTAATTGGGAAGGTGCCGCTGGTAGATGTCCTCGACAGACATCACCGCCGACCAATAAGTGTGATGGATGGCACAAGGACACAAGAAGGTGGGTCCGTGTGAAATCTTCTACGGCGGCCATATAAAGGAGCGCAAATTTAGTGATGGGTATGTGATGGGAAAGAAACTCCGTCACCGAGTCCTAGCATTTACTCTGGTGGATGAACATATTCCACCACGATGTCAAAATAAAGAAGGTATCTTTGGCACAACTGTCGGAAAAACAGTCCATATAGGAAAAATCATGAATAACACCAACAATGTTAGCCTTGAAATCCAACGCAGAATCACTTTTATCATAATTTGGGTTTGGAAGACAGAGCTGTAACCATTGCGTTTGAAGCTTACTTCGCTATTAGGGCTGCCATAGAAGAGTCCTGCTAATGTGCTCGCATAGAAGTTTCATTTTTCTCGATAGAATGTTTAGCCTCAGCTATGTTATTCTTTTTTCTATACTGCCACTGCTATCACATTTGGAGGATTGAACTTCTAGTATTAAGAAGATTTAAATTAGAAGCATTTTGAGACTTTTGCATTACCACAGATGGTAGTAAGCACATATATTCTTTACTCGGTTTTTGTGTGCATTCAATATATAAAGGGTGTTTTTTATAGAGATATAGAACTTTAAGTTAGCATTACTTTTCAAGATGGCGACCGATTTAGCAGCTGTCAAGTGATTTATTCTCAGTTCGGTTTGGCAATTCATCATGAATAGACTCACGCCCGAACAACGCTTGCAAAATATTTTATTTCGAAAATAATGGGTCTGTGCGGAAAACGTATCGCGCACTACGTCCATTTTAGCGATGTTTAGCGATGAAGCGCACTTCTGGTTGAATGGCTACGTCAACAAACAAAACTGCCGCATTTGGAGTGAAGGTAATCCTCAAGTGTATGTTGAAACACCGTTACATCCGGAAAAACTGACTGTTTGGTGCGCTTTATGGGCTGGTGGAATTATTGGTCCGTACTTTTTTAAAAACGATGGTGGCCAGAACGTTACAGTCAATGGTGATCGGTAAAGAGCCATGATTACTAACTTTTTCATTCCTAAATTGAATAAACATGATGTCCAGGAGATGTGGTTTCAACAAGACGGAACTACATGTCACACAGCTCGTGCCATAATAGATTTATTGAAAGACACGTTTGGTGACCGCCTAATTTCACGTTTTGGACCTGTGAATCCAAAATCTTGTGATTTAACACCTCTAGACTGTGGGGCTATGTAAAGTCATTGGTCTATGCAGATAAGCCACAAACGCTTGACCATTTGGAAGACAACATTCGCCGTGTTATTGCCGATATACCGCCACAAATTTTGGAAAAAGTCATCGAAAATTGGACGTCCAGATTGGACTACATCCGCGCCAGCCGTGGCGGTCATATGCCAGAAATCATATTTAAAATGTAATGCCACAAGATTATCTTTCGGATAAATAAAATTCATGTCAATCGAATAATCCATCGTTGTTTAATTGCAATTTAAAGTTCTATACCTCTATAAAAAAACACCCTTTACATTCATAATGGTATATTACACTGTGTTATTTGTACATAATGGACGACCACAAACGGAATTCTTACAACACTTTTGCCACTCCTCAAAGTTCCTTAATATCACATTCAGATAAATCTACCCATAATAAATACGAGTTAAGTATACAGAAGATTTGGCAGCAATACTAGAGTGCAAAAAAAAGCAAACAAAATACCAATAGCATAACTGGGTGTCTGAAACCTTCATTTCACATCAAGCAAAAACGTAACACTATTTATAAACGATATATCTTCTCAGATAAAATTTTCAAAACATTCAATGTATGCAGACGATGTAAAACTTTATAAATCTTGGCAAAAGGAAATGCCTTACTACAAACAGACATAACCAGTATGGTTGAAAGGTGTAAAATGAATCGGATGCCCCTAAATCTTAAGATATGTAAAGTTATATGTTTCTTCCGAGAAGCCGTACAGACAACTACTTACAAAATAGATAACTACAATTTGGAACAGCTTCACCTTTTTATTGACCTGGGGATCGCCATGGACCCTAAATTTAATTTCACACATCACATTGGTGTGATAGTCAACAAAGCCAAAGCCATCTTGTAAAACGGTGGTCAAAAGAGTTTAATTTTCATTATGTTACTAAAGCTTTGTATACAGCATTAATAAAATTTTCCTGGAATAAGGCTCGGTAATTTGCAGCCCGAGGTATGAAATCAATTCCTCCCATTTGCCTTAAGAAATTTGCATTGGGAATATCAGTACAATCTTCCTCCGTGTACTAATCGTCTGAAACTTATCAATCTCTGTACTCTACCAGTCGACGGTTAAAACAATAACATGCTCGATTTGTAGCCCACTTATTTTCTCTGAAATAATATTTAATGTTCCGCTTAGAATGTCCAGACATTTTTGCACCTTGTTTCTGAAAAGTTGTAAAACGAATTTTGAATTTCTCGAGCCTTTTCATTGCTTGTGTCTTGATTTCAGTCAGTTGACATATCTGACTCGCTTTTTCATTATAAGAAAACTATTTTGTCGGCTCTCAAATAATCATTACATAACATTTTATATTTCAATTAAGTTATTCTTAAAAATCAGTTGATGAATTTTTGTCCTCTAGCCGAGCTTTTTTAGTTCTAGACACTAACCACAACGCTGTTCATCGTGACTTGGCATTGATGAAAAACAAAACAACTTCCTCTACGACCACCTCGGGCAGATGGGTGGGAGGTGGGTATAATAAAAAGAAAAGCACTTTGAAGGCGAAACTACAAAAAAGGCGGTAAAATGGGTGGAGCGATTCGGGCGACGAAGTTCATGTCTAGCGGAAGTATAAACAACGCTTAAATATTTTTATGCACATACAAATGTCTTATTTACAGTAGCGTGAAAAAATTACGACTATGTCATCAAGTCAAACTCTTGTTTCTCTTTTTTATAGAAAAATAAGTACTACATGTTTTCATATATTTACAGTCCTAAGAAAACTTGGTAACGTTAAGGAATAAAAAAAATTTGAAGACATCCGAACAGACAACCCGCCAGTGGATGGGTAGAATGTCAACATATATTTTAAGTTTGTTTTTCTAATCTTTCTCTGTCAAATTGTCTTACATGTGCTTATGTTACGTTGATACACACATATATTTTTTTTTATAAAAACAATTTTGACTTTGAATTTGAATTTGCAAAAAAAAAAGAACTAGTCAATCAGATCAATGTAAAACCCAATCATTTGTGTATACTTCGAATTACTAACTAAGACATTGAGCAGAATCACTACAACTGAATATACATCCATATGTACATGGTCTGTCTCGCGGAAAACGGGATTGCTCAACGGCTGAGAGAGAAGAAATAAATTATAATTAATTTCACTTAAAATTGGCTCCTTAATACTTACAAATGTAATCATCGAATGATTTTTTTGAGTTCGCTTATACGCAACGCCAGCAAAATGTCGGTTTCCGTCTTTTGATTGAAAATTTCGGCTGTGTTGTGTACATTCACGAGCATTTTCCTTGATATCTCGAATAACTACAGCAATGAGTGGGTCGACTAATCAACAAATTGTACCAACAGAAAATGCTTTTTTTTATTAATATCGTTTTCATTGGGACACACCAGGTACATATAATACATTTTAGTAACAATCCGTAAAATGTGCACGCAAGTCAATTCCAACCGAGCCAACCGCAATGTACACGCATTACTTTATCTGTTGTAGAGTTTTACTGGAGTCATGCCATAAAATTTACTTTTTGTGAGCATCCAACAGCAAGTTTTTGTCTTTAATATTTTTGTACTGCTTCCAGCTTGATTTTTTATATGATTTTTATTTTGGCAAGTAACTACTCGCATCTGTATGCTCTTTTTAGACTTGTAAAGACTTTGAACTCTTGCGCCAAAACATATATAGAGAAAGGTTCGGTTAAATAAAGAAATATATATCCCCATTTTGAAATAATTCTTTTGTCAAAAACGTTAATGAATAACTTTAAGCAGTGTGTTCATATTTGCTGCGGATAGATTTGAGCCAATAAATATATTTTAACAGCTAAAACTTGAATTAAAATTTCACACGGTGTAAAAAGTTTTAATAAATATGACCGTATCTATGTCATAAGTCGATATATATAAATATGTGTGAATTCATTATTGTAATTTATTATTAAAATCATAGTTGAATTTTTATTAAAAGAAAGCATTTTTTAAATTACTTTCAATTTCCATGAGGCCCATTTAGGAGCACCCCATAATCCAGACTCTCAAAATGCAGACAATACATAATCCAAACAATTTAAAAAAAAACAATATACATACACGACCAGAAAAATTACAAACAACATAATAGACTAGATAAAAATAGTTACTGAGGGGATGATAAATATCAACCATTCGGCCGAAATTTTTTGTGCTCTAATTTTATACAAGTACAGTTACACAAGTTTTCGACACCCCGCCGAGTCTGGATTCTAAAGTTCGTTCCATCATTATATAAACAAATAAATAAATAAATAAATAAATGTATATATATACATATATATATATATATATATATATATATATATATATATTATATATATATATTATATATATATTAAAGAGTGAACCATTTCGAGGTTACCTACTTTTTTAAGGGAAAAAAAAAATTCAAACTTAATGAGGAATGTTTATTATCATTCAAAAAGAACATTCTTTGGCATTTATTTTTTGAAGATTATATCTATAAAATGTTGGCCGTGGCTACGTCTCAGATGGTCCATCCGTTGGTTCCAATTTTCGATGACTCGTTCGAGCATTTCGACTGGTAACTGGCGAATGACACGCGTGATGTTTTGCTCCAAGGTCTGAATCGAATCGGGATTGTGCGCATAGACTTTAGACTTTACATATTCCTACAGGAAAAAGTCTAACGGTGTGGTATCACACGATTTAGGTGGCCAATTGACCGTCCCAAACGTGAAATTATCTGCTTACTGCATCAAATAGTCGGTTATCATGGCGCGATAACGGTCGCCATTGACGGTTACGTTCTCACCGGCATCACTTTTTGAAGAAAAATGGACCGATAATTCCACCGACTCACAAGCCACACCAAACCGTTGTTTTTATGGATGAAATGTAGTTGCAGCTCTTGAATCTCTTCAGGTTTCTCTTCTTCCCAAATGCGGCAATTTTGTTTGTTTACATACCCATTGAGCGAGAAATGGGCCTCATCGCTGAACAAAGTGTGGCTCGAAAACGTCGGATCTTCTTGGAACTTTTGGAGCACATAGAGCGAAGCGATGTCGCTTGGGAAGGTCGAGCGGCTTCAGTTCTTGCACAAACCGTATTTTGTACGCTTTCAATTTAAGATCTCGACGTAAAAAGCGCCAAGCCGTTCGGACGTCAGTCCGAGTTGCTGCAACGGTGCCGAATCGACTCTCCACGGTCTTTCTGTACACTCTCAGCTACAGCTGCTATATATTCTTCACTGCGTGCTGGATGTGGTCTATTCGGTCGAATATTATCCAATAATGAATGCTGGATCTCAAGATGGGTGATGGTGTTGCGAATAGTACACTCAGTAGGCTGATTATGTTGATCATAAGTTGAGCGAAGCGCGCGAAACACATTCTTTACAGAACAGTGAATTTTCGTAATAAATGAATTTATTTGAATGATTTGTAAACGTAAGTAAGTCTTTCCATGATGAAATATCAAGCAATACTGAACAAAAATAACATGGCAGCTTGACACGACTCTTGCGTGATCGGTTAGGCAAGGCAAGGCAAGGCTAAGGCTATTGAAAAAAGTTCCTCTACTTGAATCACCCTTCATATATATATGTATAATAAGCGTTTTATACTCCTCTGAACCAGCTAGAGCGATACTTTTGAAATTTTGTGTGCACATCGGGTAAGTCTGAGAACGGGTCTGTTTTATTCAAAAAAATCGTATAGACCGAAAATTTGATGGTTTGATTTGGTTCAAATTTTTGATGATATGCTGATATATAGATATATTGTTAAACTTGTGAATATACATAGGTCCGAACCATACCATACTAATGATAATAAAAACTGAAAATAAATTTAGTGTAATATAAAATTCTCAAATTAAATTGACCCTCAATTCACTAAATTTTAGAAATAAAAGTACTTTTTACTCCAACTCAAAGCGTCAGTCGAATTGAAGCTTACAAGTTTAAGAGTTTTTCCACAAGAAAACCTGAAAAGTGCTGAGATTTTTAATCGAAGACACCTTTTCATTGTTGATACAAAAAAATTTAGATTTGGACGCCTCTGAACGATGAAGGATATTGATGTCGATTTTCAACTGGTGGTCAACATAACTCTGGGGAGCAGAATGTCCGCAGTAAACCCAAACTAGGCACTGAGTACGAAGCTCTGAGCATATAGCTTACAACTAATTGTTACCATTTGTCAGGGTTTTTTATTTCTTTTTTTTTACCAGCCCATGGCCGTGGTATATAAGTAAATGCGTTGTCTCTTAAGCCGGAAAAGCTTGGTGTATGCTTATATGAGCGTCTGCGGTTAACATTTTAGCAGAGAGATATATGCAAGCGCACCTACAAGCAGGCGCATACACAAAGATAGCTGTCATAAATTTTGCAAAGTATTCATGTGTGAAATATGTGTCTGTATTAGTCCACCATTTCGCATAATTGCGGTGAAATTATGCATTTTGGCATCATTTTCGTTTCCGCAAAATTACTTATTTGAGATGAGCGAGCAAATATTAGATTTTTGCCCAATATGATATTATTGAACTATTTTTTTTGTAATTAAGATCTTTTGAGTATCAAATTTCGAAAAATGGTTTTAGAATATATTATATTTATAAAAAGTTTGATTAGTGTTATGGCATCCAGCTTTAAAAATATCTAATCAAATATTTTGAAAACGAATTTTCTTCCCATATATACTTCACATGGAATTTCTGAATAATTTATACTTGTTTATTGTCTGATATTTTAGATAAATTGATACTCGAATATATTAGCTACAAATCCACGAAATTCCATATACATGTTTAATCTTTAATTTTGTAATGTTTTATATTCTTATGTCTGAATAACTTTCACGAAAATGATGAAAAACAATAGAATTTAATTTAAGATTTTTCTAAGTTTTACCAGAAGATATTAATTATTTTATATGATAACCGGCTTTTTTGACCTGTAACTGAAGGACAGAACTTGGACTTGGACGGTGGTGGTGCCAAATTCTACACAACACGAGCGAATATGGCTTTATTGCGAAAGAAGTTTCCCGGCTGCGTGAGCGCACGTCTTGGCGATGTCAATTGCCCTCCGAGATCATTCGATTTGACACCGTTGGATTTTTTTCGGGGTGCTACTCGAAAGACCGTATTTATGCAGATAAACCTTTAACTCTTCAGCACTTGAAAACCAGCGTTCGTCAAGTTATGGCTGAGATACCAGCCATGATTATCATAATATAATAAAAAGAATATTTAAAGGGAAAAATTATACTGACTTTTATAGCATGCCTTCATAATATTTTTACAGTTAGTACATTGCCAGTTAGTAGTACTGCCTATATATAACATGTTAGTGATATTCTTGACAAAAAATATATTGAAACCATTTGGGTATCTTGCTTGCTTGATTAATTTTGACACGTATAATAATCCTTTTATAGGAACCAGCATACATATTTCAGGGGTACGTTCTAGTGCTTTAGAGTTTCAAAAATAGTTTACACGTATGTTATACATTGTATATTACATAATGTATGCCAAACTTTTGTTTTACTTTGTAGGATCAATAATAAAATTTTTAGCAAACTATTACAAACTTGCCTTCAAATGATTTAACCAAGCACAAAACGCCTTGGATATTTGTAAAGAGAATTTAATGCAATTTGTAAAGTCATTGAACTCTCACTCTGACTCACTATTTCTTCCTCTCTTTGATCTGCGATAAGTCCATAGATTTGAATGAAAGTTTTTAATATTTTGTATAGATTTTATTTATATATATTTTTTTGCTATTTTTAATATGAAAACCTGTAATTTTTTGGGTCAAGTGACGTTAAAGTTTTACTACCAAGCATATCACACTTTCTGAATTCGAATTCTTATTCATACTTAAATGATTATTAATTACTATTATGCTGAAGTTAAGCTGGGGAAATATTGTATCGTTGAGATTTGTTCAAGTGTTGTTGGGTTCAGTGCAAATTATACTTTAATGACTTGTCGGTAGATGATATTGATTGTGAATATGAGAAACAATACAGCAGCAGCAGCAGCAGTAGCAGACAAAACGGAAAATATGTAATTTTATTTCGAGTACGCAAAGCAATACTAACTTTCTTGTCAGCTTCGTTCGGTTTGTCTTTATTTATGTATTTATTTATAAAATTTTTTACTTTTCCGTATTTCTCTCTCACATCATACCTCGCTATTATAAAACTTTCAGCCACTCAACACGCAACTTCTGTACAAAAACTTACAACAGACTTTCCCCTTTAAATGTTATGAGACACTGATATTGACAACGAACCCGTAATATCTAGGCTTGCTCGTACGACGACTGTTCGCATAATTTATAACTTATCGTCACTACTTTCACATAGAGTATCCATAACTTTCTTAGCTCCCATTTTTGATTCAAAATAAATTGAAAATGTTTTCTTTCTATTACTTTACTTACTTTTTATTTACTTTATTTCTCCTTCTATAAGTTAAAACTTTGCTTTGATTGATTCTCTTGATTGTTGTTTCAAAAAAAATTTTGTAATTTCTATTTCAAAATTGAATATTGAAAGATTTCTTGGCGGCCCGCTCTAGTTGAGCATTTTCTCCTTCAAATCAATTACATCGCACATTTTCTATTTTTTACTTCCACAATTTGTGCAACGTAAGTCTACGGTATGTGTGCGGATAGTAAAAGTTTCAAAAATTGTAAGTAGCTTCATTGAAAGTTTAGTATAGGTGACAAAAAAGTTAAGAGCGGAAGCAAAAATTAGATATCAGAAAAAAATTTTACTTCACTTTAGTACAGCAAATATCGTCAAGAGTTCATTAGCAAGAATTTCGATATCGATATCGATTAATCCTATATTGCAGTCATTTTTGGAAGACCGGTGTAAATCTAAACTGCATTTTATTCATTACACTACTAAATTTGGTAATAGTTTGGCAATTTAAAAAAAGTTAACAAAGTTTTTTGAGGACACTGCTCAATATCATTAATTAGTTTTTTCGAGCTGTATCAGACCATATTTCTTTGGGAAAAGTGAAAAAAATTCAACAATAATTTGAGCGGTAGAAGTTATAGCTTTTTCGGAAACCACCACGTTTTCTCACCAGACTTCTTTCCACTTTTCCCAAAAACAAAACATGGTCTGATACAGTTCGAAAAACTAATTAACAAAGTTTTAATTATTATAATTTTTTTTTTTTTTGGTATAACTTCAGGACCAGTTCTCAGGCCATTTCCGAACAACTTCGAAAACAAGCTTAGAATATTTTTTTAGTTTCAATTCAGGACAAGCTCCGAAATATTTTTGTACAAGTTCAGAAACATTTGCATAACTTTTCTGTTTCAATTAAGGAAAATTTCAAATTTCTTCTCGGGCCAACTACAGTTTTAGCGATTTTTTAGTACTATTTGGATTTTAATTTTCAACGTTTTTCCAGTATCTTTTCAAGTCAAATTCGAGGAATGTTATAATAATAAATTTAATAGGTAATATATTTGTTGCTATTCCTTCAGAATAAATTTTCGAAATATTTTTGACAACTTTGAAAACAATTTTAACACAATTCTATCCAGTACCATTTCAGAACCAGTGTAATAATATTTCTGAACAACTTCGGAACTACTATGACACCATTTCTTAATTCCTGGGATAGCAATTTTAACATATTTTTTCAAGATTAGTTTGAAACGATTCATTTAAGAGCATTTTTAAAATAATTCTATCTTCTTTTTTTAAGTATTATTTCAAAAACAGTTTCACACTATTCTCAGGCCATTTCAAAAACAACGACTACTTTGAATATTTTACATATTTCATAAAGTAACTTCTGTGGGAAAGCTGCTAGGCGAGAAATAATTTTATAAAATAATGAATTATGTAGTTTTCATGTAGCATGCAAGAAAGTTATACACAAAAATCAGACAAAACTTAAAAAACAAATTCGGCTGCTTGTTCGCTGCAACGTTTTTCAAGGGAAATTTTCTATAATAACAAGTGTTGGTTAGTGACTGCTTAATTTTACACCAATCTAATACGAATTACACCGATGAAAAATTGATTGACAAAGGACGCAATTTACCAGAAAAGTAACACCGTGGGAAAGAAAACTGGGGTTACACTGAGGATAGTACCATAATGTGCGAATGAGCCAAATTACGCTTAATTGTACAGTTTACAGATATACACTTTGTTTGTTTGGCATTTAGTGGTGTTGCGGGTGGTGGAAGACTACGAAAAACTTACATTTGTACGGCATTTGAGCTGTAGAAGGAAATTTAGCAAGGCGCTGATCGATGATTTTCAGTGTCAATATAAACTTGAATTTGTGTCTGCAGAATACTTCATATCTGAACAAATCGGTTGTATGGTGACTGTATGATAAAATAGTCCGATTTCAATGATTTTTATTGCCAATATGGAATTCATATTTTGTGTGCATAATATCAAATTTCACGCTTTTAGAAGTTTTCTTAAACGATTTTTTACCCAAAACCTCATATCTGAACAATTCAGTCGTAGTCGTAGTCGATGATTTTCAGTACCAATGTTTATTTTAGTTTACTTGGGTAGTATACCAATTTTGACGCTCTTAGGTGCTTTTCGACCATAGCCCACATCTGAACAAATCGGTGTGTGGAAGCTATATGTTATAGTCGTCCGATTTCGATGATTTTGAGAACCAATATACATTTCATTATGGATATATAGTGTACCAAATTTGTTTTTCGTATGTTTTTTTTGACCAAAAGTTTCAAATTTGAAGAATCGGTCGTATATATGCTATAGTGTCCGATCTGGTCAGTTCCGACAAATGGTCGTTTAAAAGTATAGGTGCATCTGAAATATTGAGGAACTAGTTTGCGTTCAACGGACAGTCGGACAGTTGGAAATGGCTAAAGCTACTCAACTCATCATTTTGATCATATCGTTATAAATTTTGATGGATCTATCTCCTTCTGGTACTTACATACTACGGACCCAGGTTAATATACCATTTCATGTACATGAAAGATATAATTATTTAAAATTAAATTTATTTGTATTGAAAGTTCAATCAAAAGACACAAATTGACGTAGAGTGTTAATAACTTTCTTTAAAAAATTTGTTTTAAATCTCAATTAAACGTATATGTAGCTGTCATGTCACAATCTGCGGTTTATTCACATAGTGGTCGCCAGCTGACTGCATTTGGCATGACTATTCCATATTCTTTTTGAAGCTTTCTGTATTTATTATTTTTGGTAAGTAATGTTCACACACAAGGCTGCAAACGTATTATAAACCTAGTGAGTGTGCTCATGTGTGTGTAATTTAATTGCGGTTGTAAATGTAATTCAACTTTATTTGCCAAGAATATTTAATTACTCGGAGAATAAATAATTTTGTGTTTCGCCGAAATGAAAAATTTAATATAAATACAGACCATGGAATTTATGTCATGGCATGAGAAGCACGTATTAATTTAAGGAGCAAAGGAATGCAATTTGGTTGGGAAATGTGTTGATAAAACTCCAAATTATACTCATTTCTGTACAAATCGCAAATGAAGTAAGATTTTTTTAAATGTTTAGATTATATCGGGATTATAACGAAACTATTTTAAAAACAGCTCGAATTAAGTTGTCGAATATTTCAAATCAGCTCAGAAGAGAGACGATTCACCTTTAATTTCGAAATTACTTAGAACTAATTTCGAAATACCATTTAACCCTTAGCAGATAATATAAATATATATATATATATATGGACATATCAATTAATTATTTATGAAAGTATGTGCACATTCTGATTTTTCTTTGAAAGTAGAGAGGATCCTGAAAATTTGAGTCCGATATAAAAAACAAACCGCTGGAGAAATTTTTGAATTTAAAAAAAAATTTATTTCACTCATTTTCAATAAATTTTACCTTAGCTTCTATTTAACTTATATACTATAGGATTTCAAGAAAAAATATATATTTTGTCTAAGCATATATCGGTCTTACCTAACAGCTTCCAACTAAAAACTTAAATTTGACCAATTTTTGAAGTTATCCATGCTTCGATATTTTTTTTTTTAATTTCAGGAAATTAGATTTGTTAAATGCTTTAAATGTCCAGCAGAGAGTCGAACTCATATTCAAGTTATTTATTTTAATATTGCCGAAATATATTTGGTACTTTGTAACCGCTGAAGCTATTTTCCGCCGAGCTACTCCTTCGATTTGTGGTGTTTATTTATGTTTTTACCAACAAATGGAGGGACCTACAGTTTAGTTTAAGCCATCTCCGAAAGGCCGATAGTTTTTATAAGCAGCTTTTATTTTATGTCAAAAATACATTCGAAGGATTTGACATTCCTTGCCGTGAGCGACCGCAATTAGAAAGATAAATTTTCTATAATTTTGCATGTTGGTCGAACCTAAACTCGAACCCTGGCCTGGAAGTCCTAATAGTTATCAATCGAATAAAATAGAAAACGTTTTACGACACTATTTGTATTTTATGATTCGATGTTGTGTGAAAGTGCAAACAAATATAAAATAAGTATCCATTTTAAAAATTTTGAAATACTTCTATTTATAAAGAATATTTGTGAATTAAAAAAACCTAATTCGAATACTATATTAATTTATAATTTATAATATTTTTAGTATTTTATGAACTGATGCAACACTTTTTTGAACAGTCGATTTACAAAGTTCTGAGAAAACTGTTTTTTAGTATTGTTTGACTTGTTCAAAAGTCGTAAAATATAGATATCTGAAACTTGCAACACCGGATTATATCTTTGATAACAATATCTCCCACAATAATGAGTTTGATACCCTTCTAAGCCCATTTACTACACTTATGCCCAATGACCTTTATAAATATATTTTGTTTTTTAAGTTTCTAAAAATCAAACCTAATTTTTTATAAATTTCGAGCTTCTATCCAATTTGTTGCGATCGTCTTGATGTCTTTTTAACAAAGCCGCTTCCTAACGAACGATGGGAAATTAACTTCGTTTTTTATTTTAATTCAGTTTCTGTACGACTCGGCCTCCTTTCAGTAATAGTTTCGGTCTGCTTTCGGAGTACCTTTGGACTATTCTGTTGTCGGTGGGGCAGTTAGGACTTGATTCCAAAATAGAAGTGTTTGATGAAATGAATATTGCAGGATCAAATATATATATGTGGCAACCACTACTCAACAGCTGATAGCATAACTGACAGTTGTCAAAAATGTAAAATAAGAATAATGAATTTCACTTTTCCTTTTTTCTTTCCGCCTTTTGTAAGAAGCACACGTCTTCATCAGCAATTTCATTTTTTAATTATACCGATCATAATTGTAAGTAGTTGTAAGGCTTTTCATAAATAAAGTAACTACAATTGGTGACCCCGACGTGATCCGGAATGGCAAACGTAGATGGTAGCGTTACAACACCGCAAACACCAGATTCACGCAATACGCTGGGCGTACACTCAATATCGCTGCCCAGATTGCCTCTACCCACATTGACAGAAAGCAACATCGAGGCGTACTTCTACTCCTTGGAGTTCTGGTTCGAGGCGTGTATGGTTATTGGTGATACACGCAAGTACAACATCGTATTGGCAAGCGTTCCGCCACACAAATTAATTGAGCTACGACCTTCGATCGATACAACACCTGTTACCGGGAAATATGAGTACATTAAGCAGAAAGTGATTGATCATTTTGCCGACAGCGAGCAGCGGCGCTTGCAAAGAGCCCTATCGGAGATGCCTCTCGCTAACAAAAAACCAAGCGAACTTTACAATGAAATGAAGCGCGTAGCGGGCACTTCGCTTAGTGACAATGTGTTGCTAAATCTTTGGATCGGCCGCCTACCTCAGCACGCACGCGCTGCGATCATAGTGGCAGAAGTTCAGATAGCACAGAGATTACGCATCGCAGACTCAATAATAGAATCTTTGAATGCTTCTGCTACCGAAGTCGCAGCAGTATCATCAACTTTAAACGAAATGAAGCAAATGCAAGAGGAAATATCAGCAATATCACGTGATGTTCGTACACTTTTAGACAATCGCCAACGACGTTCGCCCTCTCGTTTGCCATCTCGCTCACACTCACGTTCCCGATCTAAAGATCGTCATTCCGCTGACGATGTGTGCTGGTATCACGCCACATATAAAAACAAAGCACAGAATTGCCGAGAACCATGTGCTTTCAGTAGAAAGGCAACTTCTAACCAAAAGTCACAATAGGTAAGCTCAGCTGAAGTATCGGAGTTAGGCGAATGCTCCGTAAATCTGAATACATCGCGCCTATGCGTTCGTGATGTAACAACCCACATTAACTTTTTAATAGATACGGGCGCTGATGTGTCAGTCGTTCCAAAAAGTCAGCACTCAGCTCGAGCTACACCTACATCAACAAAATTGTTCGCCGCTAATGGCACCGCCATAAACGTTTATGGCCAAGTTCTGCTAAAACTTAGTTTAGGTCTGCGCCGTGAATTTATTTGGAACTTTTTAATTGCAGACGTGAGTCATGCAATCATAGGTGCGGATTTCTTGGCAAATTTTAGCCTAATAGTCGATATAAAAAATAAATGTTTACATGACGAATTAACATCGCTTAAAACTGTTTGTAAAACGCGGGCGCATAACATATCATCAGTGAAAACTATTGATGCCGACGCGCCATTCTCGAATATTTTAAAACAGTACCCCGAAATAACACGTACTGCGAATCCTGAAATAAAATCGAAGGCGATGGTTACTCATCGCATTGAAACTACAGGGCAGCCTGTATTCGCTAAACCACGTCGACTCTCGCCAGAGAAACTAAGCGCGGCTCGCGCAGAATTCGAGACACTTATGAAGCTGGGCATTTGTCGTCCGTCATGCAGCAACTGGGCCAGCCCACTTCATATGGTAAGAAAAGCAGACGGATCTTGGAGACCTTGTGGCGACTACCGCGCCTTAAACGCCAACACGATCCCGGATCGTTACCCACTACCGTATTTGCAAGATTTTTCCGCCGCTCTCTTCGGAAAAACAGTCTTCTCCAAGATCGATCTCTAGAAAGCATTTCACCAGGTGCCCATACATCCAGACGACGTGGCCAAGACGGCGATAACTACGCCGTTTGGGCTCTACGAATTTAATTACATGACGTTTGGGTTGCGCAACGCCGCGCAAACCTTTCAAAGATTGATACACGAAGTTTTCCGAGGACTTGATTTTGTGTTCGCTTATCTGGACGACGTTTGCATCGCTTCGGCAACACCCGAGGAACACGAATCGCACCTGCACATCGTATTTCAGCGACTAAAAGATAATGGCTTAACCATTAATGTTGCCAAATCTCAATTTGGCGCAACGGAGCTAAATTTTCTCGGCCACCGTATCACCAGTGAAGGAATTCTACCGCTTCAAGAACGCGTAAAAGCCCTACTTGAATATCCAAGGCCGGCAATCGCAAAGGATCTAAAACGATTTTTGGCGATGATGAATTTTTACCGCCGATTTCTAAAGCACGCCATACAAACCCAATCGCCGCTCTTTAAAATGGTCCCAGGCAATCAGCGTAACGACAAAACCATATTAAATTGGACACCAGAAAGCATACAATGTTTCGAAGAATGCAAGAAGCAGCTGGCCGATTGCGCATTGCTTGCGCATCCATCACCGAACGCCGAACTTTCGCTTTGGGTAGACGCGTCAAATTTCGCCGCTGGTGCCGTTCTCAACCAGGTCATAAAAACAAAGTTCAACCGCTGGGATTCTTCTCACGAAAATTTTCGGCCGCCGAAATGCGATACAGCACCTACGACAGGGAGTTAACTGCCATGTACGCCACGACACGCTACTTTCGCTACCTCATCGAAGGTAGGCGCTGTCATATTTACACCGATCATAAGCCTTTGACTTTTGCGTTCAAGCAAAAGCTCGAAAAGGCGTCAGATCGACAAGCTCGACAACTCGATTTCATCGGTCAACTAACAACGGACATACGCTTTATAGAGGGTCAAAACAACATCGTTGCTGACTTGATCTCGCGGATACAGCAAATCTGCACCAACACAAAGGCAGGGCACACCAACGCAGAGGTGGATCTATTAACCCATATTTCGCTATATGAAAATCAAGTCCAACAAATAGATTCACTGCCAATAAATTACGACGACCTAGCCGAAGATCAGTCACAAGATGAAGAGCTCCGAGCATTGATGGAGGAAGGTAGTACTAATTCTTTAAAGTTAAAACGTTTTGCTTTTCCTTTCAGCAAGAACTTAGTATATTGCGACGTCTCCAATGATCGCATACGACCGTTCATAACTAAAAAGTTTCGAAAGCAATTTCTACGCTCTACCCATGGCCTATCACATCCTGGTTCAAGGGGCACTGCAAAGCTTTTATGTGACCGCTTTGTATGGCCCGGTATTCGAAAAGACAGCATCGAGTTCGCACGCTCATGTGTACATTGCCAACGCAACAAAATAAGCCGTCACGCGACTGCGCCGCTAGTTAGAAGGAGCCTTCCATCGCAAAGGTTTGCGCACATTAACATTGACGTTGTAGGCCCGTTTCCATTAGCAGATGGTTGTCGATATTGTCTGACCATAATCGACCGCTTCACCCGTTGGCCAGAAGCCATCCCCATCGCCGACTCAACTGCTAATACAGTGGCGCGCGCCTTGATTAGCGGTTGGATTTCAAGGTTTGGTGTACCTATCGATGTTACGTCAGATTTAGGACGGCAGTTTGTTGGCTCAATTTTTCAAGAGCTGATGAATATTTTGGGAATCCGTCATTTACGCACCACTCCATATCACCCGCAGGCAAACGGGATAGTCGAACGCTGGCATCGCACCTTAAAAACAGCAATTTTGTGCCACGACTCTCAAAGATGGACATCGTACTTGCCAATAATACTACTGGGTTTACGTTCCACATTTAAAGAGGACATGCACTGCACGGCAGCAGAACTTGTGTATGGTACGACGCTTAAGTTACCGTCCGAATTTTTTGTTAACGGTGACAAAAGAACAGAATCCGAGATCGCTCGGCAACTTCGAGACGCCATGCGTGACCTACGACCAGTTGACACCACCTGGCATACTGTTAAGAAGCCGTTTGTACATTCACATCTACAAACCTGTGAAAACGTTTTCCTCAGAGACGACCTAATAAGACCATCACTTTCGCCCCCATACTCAGGTCCTCATAAGGTCGTGAAACGCACTCCCAAATATTACATAATCGACGTTAACGGCAGAGAGACGAAAGCATCAATTGATCGATTAAAACCTGCATTTCTAACTTGTGATCAGTGAAACGATTTACGTTCATACTACGGGGGGAGTACTGTGGCAACCACTACTCAACAGCTGATAGCATAACTGACAGTTGTCAAAAATGTAAAATAAGAATAATGAATTTCGCTTTTCCTTTTTTCTTTCCGCCTTTTGTAAGAAGCACACGTCTTCATCAGCAATTTCATTTTTTAATTATACCGATCATAATTGTAAGTAGTTGTAAGGCTTTTCATAAATAAAGTAACTACATATATATTTTTTTTCTATATATGGATCTAAGTTTCTCAGCGGAACAAAACAAAATGTTGTTTTTATTAATAACTTCGTAATTTTCTTATCTACTATAGTTGCGGGCTGTTACGAGACAGTAAATTTTGAACCAGGTCCACTAATTTTATTTATTTATTGTTAGTAATGTTATATTCTTAATATCAAATATATAATATCAACGTCCACCAATATTTTCTAAGAGAAATTTCTAATGCATTTATTTCACATAAAATTCCATTCAAATGTTCTGATTAATCAAAGTCTTTCGTCAGTTTATACCCGTGAGTTTTTAAAGACACTTTTTTCTTCACGGCTATCAGCGGCAGCAATAAATTCGAAACGAAAGAGAAATAAAACTGCAATTTCAAAAACCAAATTATAGTTCAAATTCAATTACGGCATTTCTGATTTCCGTATGAGCCATCATGAGCTCATTTGCTTTGCTTTCTTATATCACATACATACGTACTAACACTTTGGCTTTGACTGAGTAGTCATAAGCGTATAAATGTAAATAAAGGATGATCCATTTCGAGATTCCCTACTTTTTTAAAGAAAAAAGCACAGAAAATTCAAATTTAATGGGGAATGTTTATTATCATTCAAAAGAGAATTCTGTGGCATTTGATTTTTGAAGATTATCTTTTTCAAATGTTGGCCGCGGCTACGCTTCAGATGGTCCATCCGTTGAGTCCAATTTTCGATGACTCGTTAGAGCATTTGCTCCAAGTCCTGAATCGAATCGGGATTGTCCGCATAGAGTTTAGACTTTACATATCCTCACAGGAAAAAGTCTAACGGTGTGATATCACACTACCATGGTGGCCAATCGACCGGCCCAAAACATTATCTGTCAAAAAAAGGATATTGAAAAAAGTATCTATACTTGGATCACCCTTTATTTCCTCCAATCCACTCATCGATAGTGAAATGATTGCGAATGTTCATGTAGCATATTGCAACCACTTCATTTAATGTACTTCGCGGGCACGGTGCTAAGTGCCTGCTCACTATGGGTATTTGGCAAGCGAGAACGGAAAACGTTATGTATTTTTAAATGGCACGCAAAGCCAATTAGTAGTAAAAATTACACTCAAACGGTCCACCACTAGTCTATTATACGTTGAATATCTTTTTCCTGCCTTGCACCACACACTTTTTTGGTCACTCTCCTATTTCAAAATTTTATGACTCATTTACCTTGCAAACGCTTTAGAGAAACCCAGATTTCCTGTAGGGTATATATATATTATAGTGTCTGAGTCCGATGCAGCGATTGCAGTCGCCCGCCACACACATACAACGCCCATACAATCAAAGATAAATACTTTCTAATTAACTATGCGCAGCATCCGGCCAACAAAGGAGCAATTCCCCGCAAGCTAAGCATCTAAAAAGGCTATATGTTTGTGAGAACAAAAAAGGATATCACCAACTAAAGAATGAGGCATTAAAAGCGCAAGGGACCGACCAGAAAAAGTACAGATCCAAAGGAACGAATGGGCACAAAAAAGTAACAAAAACAAATTAAATGAGGGCATGAGCAGAAATAAAAATAATTTTTTTTTGCAATGACATTCATGGTCAGGGTGGGAAAAAGTTGATAAACATATATGTATGCACATATGTGTGTCACAAAAATTCATTACACTTTTCAGCATTTCAAACATTTCATTTACCTCGACTGTACATGGTCGAGCCGGATACGGTAGTATCCGCTGGCCTGCGCGCCGACAAGCTTTCACGTTGACTGCTGCTGCTACCGGCCATGGCCAGACCCATTGCACCCGCCGTCCCCCCACCGAGACCAGCTGGTGTGCCAGTGGTCGTGGTCGCTGTGTTACTGTGTCTGCGTGCGGCATATGGTGGATGTGTATGTGCGTTCGGCTGCTGATGGTGTTGATGTGCAGCATAATGATACTGGTGGTGCTGTTGGTGTTGTTGTTGGTGCTGGTGCATGTGAGCAGTTTTTTGATTGTGCTGTTGGTGGCGGCCAACGGGAGCCATGCTCGTCGTTGTTGTCTGCCACAAACTGTCTGTGTGGTCTGAAATTTTGAGGCCGTTTGTGCAATGCGCAATCAAACACAAAAACAAAAATCGACTTACACTATTAGTGTTTTTTGTACTTTTACACTTTTTATTTGCCTTAAATGTGCTTCTGGCGTTCTTGCTGCATGTGCTGCAGCATGAATTGCCTGCACTTTATTTTTATTTTACTTTTAAATCTTCGAGCGTGACCAAGTGATGGACACAAACATGTAGACAATTATAGAAACTTTCTTTTAATTTGATTTATCACTTTCATTGTTGTTGTTCGATCGTGCAACGTGATTGTGCTTATTTATTTAATATTTATTTAATTTTTTGATTTATTATTTCTCTATTTCGTTGTTTATTTCGTAGTTTAGTACCTCGTATATCCTCTGTTCTTTCACATTTTCTTAAAAACATAAAAAATTTATGTTTTAAAGATTAATCTTAAATAGCATGAGTTTTCTAAAACCAAGAAGGCTCTTCAGACCCAAATGGAAAGCAAATGAAAAAACTTAAAAATACATCAGGATACGGATGAATTTTATCATCATTATCACTTCTCTCAGCCTTAGACAATTCCTCAACTCAAAGCCAATCTCTTGTCATTATGGTACGTATAATCTGTTGTCCTTAACTTTTAATTTTTTTTCATTTTTCTTTGTTTGGGGAAAAATATAAATTTGTCTGTTGAGCTACTAATTACTAGAAATCTAGATCGAGATACTCAAAAAAATAATGTAGTAGAGAAACGAAGTGACAAGAACACATCTTCCGGCTCAAAAAGATCCATTAGTTTAATGCGTAAGATTTTACGAAACATATTATTTACATTTGAAATATTTTACGTAATCTTCCTACACTCCAGGTGCTGTTATTAAGGTCTTCTTCGATCACAAACTTATTACAAAAGGATCTGCCATTTCATCTGTATTTTAGGGTACAGCTTCTCGTTACTTGTGTTCTTCATGGTTCTAAGGTTCCTATATGTCTTCCGGAGGTTTGAAAAAAAATCGTTTGTAAAGTTTGATTTGTATAGCCTTGCATTGTGTTGTGAGTGCGGCCGTAATATTTTTTAAAAATCAAGAAGGAATGTGAAAAGTGTGAGCTATAAGATGGAATATAAAAAATAGTAATTTTTAAATCAAATTTCTAAGAGTAATTTTCAATACACACAATGCGAATTATAAGTACATTACATACAGTCGAATTTATAAATTACATTTTTATTATTCAGGATCGAAGCCAAATTGTTAGCTGTGTGAAAACGTTATGATAAAAAAACGTATATTGAGAAGAAATTTTACAATTTGAAGAGGTGTCTGGGCAAAATTTTGTTAAGTAGGGTTTGGGAATTGTTTACAATTGAAAATCATTTTATTTTTTTAGACCTCTGGCAGACTTATAATATGAATCTTTTTTCTAAAATAAGCAAAGAACCTGAAGGGAAGTAATGGAAAATCTTCCGTACTTACATAATATAACGATAGACAAGGGTCTATAAAACTTCCATATATTTTTTATCTCACATTCCAAATTGAAACAAAAAATGTTGTTTAAGCCAAAATTATTTTCAATCCCTTATCCAGGTTACGTAATTCCTAACATATATATGTTTTTATAAATTTTGGATCACAAAAAAAATCATTATTGGTACGTTTGTGGACGTAACTATAAGACTTCCTTTTTTAAATGATTTTGAAACAAATTTAGCAAGGGAGGAAGTTTTTTTGCCTGTCCTTAAATTTCTTGGTATAAAGCAAATTAAGTTCATGGACTCCCTCTTCCTTTAGCTAAATACTTAACAAAATTATTGCAGAATACCGTGTTTTGGCTTATAATTCAGACGATCTTCATAAAAATTTTTCTCACTATTATGGGTATTACTGTGCCTATAAACATAACTTTAATCAAACCAAGCCAAGATGTATAATTTGAATAAAGACTTTGTGAAATGATTGAGCATACGAGTACACTCGCGTAGTTTTAGGTGGAATATTTCTCACAATGGTGGGACTCATAATCTTTGATTGGTCATCTAAAATTTGTAAATCAAATACAATAAAGAAAACAATTTAAGACTGCTATTATTACGCTATGTTTAAACTATGACAAGAATATTAAAATTATCTGATCTAACACATTCTTGAAAAAAATTTAAAAAAAAATTAAAAATAAATAAATAAAAATAATAATCAACTTTCATTTAATCAACCTATACAATTTTTTTCCCTTTTACTTATCGCTCGAAAGATAATAATATAAAACCAATATAAATTGGCAAATATTTTTAAGGCTTATATTTTTCCTGCGATACACACAAACTTGATTCCTTAATGTTCTTAAATAAATACAAAGTCTCCAAACCCACCAATCTGCAAGTAATTCGGAAAAAGTCTTATCAAACACTCAACCCAAAAATGTAGAAGTGAAAAATCGAATAAAAATCTGTAGAAGTCCGAAATGCAGTCTGGCTTTTCCGCGTAAGCTGCAAAATCCTCTTACCAGCTAATTTTTTGTAAAAATTCTGTACTGTTGTATTTATATTGGTATGAACATATATTTATGTGTTTATATCCACACATTTATGTATACATTGGCCAAGATATTATTATGTACAATGACTTTTGGAAAATTTCGCGTGAATAGGCTGCTTATGTACATATATACAACAATATATACGTAATAGTTCTAAATTCTTAATATTTCTTATATAGTTTTTTTATGGTACAATTGCCATAAAATAGTAATCCACATCATGGCTTCAAAATTGACGAGTATAAACTTAAAAAAAAGTGTAAACTTGCTGATCATTTATTTGCTCTTATTATTTTTTTTTTATCAAATTTCGAGTCTTATAAAAATAAAAATTTTCAAAAAACAATAAATTTTTTAATTTATGTTCTCAAAAAAAAAAAACCCTGAACTCTGCTTCAGTATTACGTCAAATCAGAAAAATGCATGAAATCCATTTTTCGTAAACTTCTTTTTTGTTGTTGTTGTTTGTCTCAACAAACTAAAAAAAGAGGTAAAATTTATTATAAATTAATTAAGTGAACAATTTTCTTCGATTATCCCTGAGTAACCGCCTGTTTCATTGTAAATTAATTATTAAATTTTTTCTCTCTTTTTAAAAAATATTAATATATATAAAATAAATGTGTACTATTGCAATAAATTTTTACGTTTTGGGCTAATCTGATCTGGTATAATTGTAGTGTTCCGTGAAAAAGAACAATCAAAAAAAGAGGACACGGACAACAATTCGGGCATATTTTTTTTTTTTTTTGTATACTAAATAATCAATTCAGTATTAAATAAGCTGCCATGCCTGTTGGATGAATATATATATCTCTAGCTTATATTAATTTTGTTAAAATCTAACTATCATGGAATGTGTAAGAAATCTGTTTGTTTAATATTCAGACTCAAATTTTAATAATTTGTTATTCTTGTAATTTTTTTAAATAAACGGACGCCCCTGAAGATGCTAAGATATTTGACGAAGAGCTGATTCAGATTAGCCTAATATATAGGAACTTTAATAAAAGTTTATTAAAATATATATATGTACATATGTATTTACTTTTTTATAGGAGACTAGTTAGTTAGAAAATAAATTTTGATTATATTTTTAACTTTAAAAATTTAGCTCCAAGCCAAAAAAGAAATGTTTTGAAAAATATTTTTTTTTTTGGTTTTTATTGTATTTTATAATTTTGAATGGATTTAGTGGTCGTCTATATGAAACGTCGTCTTTTGACTAAATTTATCATCAAATGGTTATCCTTAATTTGACAAATATATTTAGTAATAAAAAGTCAGGAACGGTTGATTGTAAAATTTTAAAATTTTATTCCATAAATCTTATACGCAATTTTTGGAAATATCGTTTTTCGCTGAACAGATCTTAAAATGAAGAATAATATATATAGCATATATTGAATTTTATAATAATTTTAATTGGCTTGTAAACGTGATTTTTAGTATAATAAGACTTGAACGCCCTCTACTGTGGACCATGATGTATATAAAAAAAACAGCACGAAACATTTTTGTATAGGAAAAAGAAAATACCAAAAAATGTTGAAATATAATTCAATAACAATATAAAAAATAAAGAAAAAATTAAAAGTGTGGAAAATATTTTTTCAATAATTTTACAAATATTTTCCTTATGAACTCTAAAAACCAACTTTTAGCCATTTCAGGCACTTGCTTAATCAGTAGAACCTTTCAAAACTTTTCCCATAGCCAATAGTACATATAAATGCATATAACACTGAATGTTGTAAAAAGTTTATGTAGTATTTACACTTAGTTGGCTTTTTGAAAACAATTGCATTCATATTTAACGGAAAAACTGAGGGAGAAGTTAGCGAAAAAATACAAAATTAAAAATATATATAGTTTATCTGTAAAACCAAAAACCAAAGTATAAACAAGAAGATAAAAAAAGAAAACAAAAAAAATTAAAATAAGAAAAAACTAAAAGTGGAGTCAAAATGCAAAATAAAAATAAATCATTGGTAAAAATAAGCATTGAATAATAAAAAAAATATAATTAAAAATTCCGCTTGGAATGCCAAAACAAAAAAAAAAAAGCAAAAAAAACAGTACAAACACTTATCCAGTGTAAACATGAAATTTATTCGTACAGAGGAAACTTTTGGTGCTCATTGCAGCGGCAAATATTTAGTAATTTCGAGAGGAGAGTTCGAGCACTCAAAGCGTTGCTTTTGAAGGTTTTTTTATTTTGTTTTACACAAATCTGCCTCGCTTGTATTTTGCGTAAATGAATTCTTAGAGTTTTGCAATTGTTATTAAACTTAGTTTTCTTCTTTTTTTTTTTGCTTCGTTGTTTTGCTCAGCCCGCAGGATGTAGATGTATACCCTTTGCTAACAACGTTATATTCACAACTGGAGCGCGCTTTACGGATAACGTGGATTGTGCCGAAAATAAAAATGGTATGGATACTGGTTATACTTGACACACAAGACTTGCAAAACCAACCGAGTAAAAAACAAAAGTCAGTTTGCACTGTCGAACTGTTCACGGCACCAAAAACTACTGAATTACCACAAAAGCAGTGACCACATTTAAAGCTTTCCGCAAGCAAGGCGCAAACGAAATGTATATAATAAAATAAAACTTAAGGCAAACGGCGAGCGAGTACAATGAAAATAACTCATATAAATATGTATATATGTGCACATATACACTGGCAAATATCTGAATGAAAGACAAAATGGCCACTCATTCGATGTAATGGAATAATGACAATGTTTATTTGTTGCTACGAAAGGAAATAAAAAATAAATAATAATAAACCATTAAAGAAATTCATAAATATTGTAGGAAAAAAAAGAAGTTAATATGGAACTTGCATGGAAATAGAAATTGCATGCAAATATAGGGTGCTTTTATAGAGGTATAGAACTTTAAGTTGGCATTACTTTTCAAGATGGCGACCGATTTAACAGCTCAGTGCGCGATACGTTTTCCGCACAGAACCATTATTTTCGAAATAAAATTGCACTATTTGACGCGTTGTTCAGACGTGAGTCTATTCATGATGAATTGCCAAACTAAACTGAGAATAAATCACTTGACAGCTGTTAAATCGGTCGCCATCTAGAAAAGTAATGCCAACTTAAAGTTCTATACCTCTATAAAAAACACCCTTTACATATATGTACTTATATATATGTGCTCATAGCTATTAGAACATTAAAAGGATAGCGCACACACATATAGAAATAAATGTAAATAAATATTTAAATATTTGATTGTCTACCACTCACAATGTTGGTTTGAGAACGGAGGGTTTACAACAAATGGCACAATCCACAAAATTTTACTGTGTACGAGTATATATGGTTAAGCTCGTTTGATTGCGTTGTTGTAGTTGTGTGGTCACACACAAGCATTTGTGCAATGCATAAATGAAATATTTTTCCTTTCCCTCAAGAACACATATACAAATACTGCCATTTAAATAACAATTGACCAGTTGCACCGCAAAAACGATATAAACAGCCGCTGGTGTAGTGCAAAAAGAAAGATAAAACTAACTTTTAACGTTCATGTAGCGGTTACAAAAGTGGAGATAAGTGGGTGGCTGGTAGATCAAGCCAAGGTTACTTGTTTGTTATGCGACGTTATGAGGCAACAGTAACGGTTATTGTCATAAATGATTCTCGCTCATAAGACAAGAAATGTCAATTGCGTTGGCAATGAAATTGTTTCAGAAAATATGAAAATATTTAAGATTGAATTATTTGAGTAGTGGTAAGGGTTAAGAGCTTGAATCGATGTGGAATTTTTAACAACCCACGCTAACCAAAATTTCTTATGGTGAATGTTGAATTCAGTGGTATAAATAGTATTAAAAATACATACCCTTTTCAAACATTTATCTGGTTTCCTATTATCCCCATTATCCCTATTTCAATCGAAATAAAAGAAATGAATTTTCGAATTAATTTATGGGATATACAATGAGAGAGAGTTCAAGTAACCGTAAAGATTTCTTACTAGTCCGGGTTTCTAGCTTATATGAGTACAGGAGAAATATATCGCACTTAACATGCAGAGGTTTATTAAAAATTTCAAAATATTTAGTTATAAACAAGATAAACTTAACGGCAACACCTTTATTTTTCGTTTGGACATTGTTTGTAACGAACCTTTCTCGAACCTTTTAATGTACGCTGATGTAAAACTCTATAAATCTTACACTTCGCATTTGAAAGAATCTTGCTACATTCAGCACGGTTAAATGGTGTAATATGAATCGGACGAACTTTTCATCCTTCCCACACATTGGTATGACAGTCAAAAAAGCCAAAAGTATGTTGGCATTTGAAAACGGTGGTCAAAAGAATTCAAGGATCCTTACTTGAAACTTTATTCATAAAATTAGTATGACCTCTTTTAGAATACCGTTCGGTAATTTGTAATCCGAGGTAAACAATCTACTTTGATCAAATATAATCTATTTGAAAACAATAAGAATTTACAATGGGGCTCTCAATAAACACTTATACTAGTCTCCTGAAACTTATTAACCTTCCCATTCTTTCTAGTCGTCGAGAAATAATTGGTGTAATTTTCATAGTTAAAATAATAACAGATTCAATTTCTAGCCTACTTATTCTCTCTGCAATAAAGTGTGATGTTCCGTTTAGAATATCCAGACATTTTTGTCTCCTGTTTCTGAAAAGTTGTAAAACGGATTTTGAATTTCACGAGCCTTTGCATTGTTTGCGTCTTAATTTCAACTCTCATTCAAGCACATTTGACATATCTGACTCGCTTTTTCATTATAAGAAAACAATTTTGGCATTTTAACATACTCTCGCTCATCGTGACTCGGCATTAATGAAAACAAAGCATTCAGATTTGTTCTTGAATAAAATTTATTGTATTATTTTTAAATGAAGTAAATAGCATTCTTTCAATGTTTTCACATTTAGGTTAACAATTTATTCAATTATTAATTTAACAAGCGATTCTCGACTTATAATGTTTGAGTTTTTTTTTTACAAATCTTAACTATCTACATTCTTGTGTAACGTAGCAAGAGCAGGATGGGGTTGCAGTTGAATATTTTAAGGTGAGTACGGAAAAGGAGTAGGATAAGGAACGTATATTGGTGAGTATAAATTCATAATTTGTTTTTATTTTAAGTATTTGTAATTTAGGATATGGATCCATGTCTTCAACATGTCGGCGGGCCTGCAGTGTCGGGACTCCTGGAGAGTTAAATACTGCCTGGAGGTCCTCCGGATGCTATATCAGAGAGCTTAAGATCCTTATTAGATCTGTAAAGAGAATTTACAGAAAAATTCATTGTCAGCGTGGGAATGGGTGAGTGAGCGATATATGTATTTTTATGATTGAGATGTGAATGTAAAGATGTATATGACTTTCTTTTCCAACTTCATACTGGGTTATTCTTCGCAAATATCTAGTCTCGGGTGCGATAATTTTTGAGAACTGCTACAGTCCCGGTAGTGAAACGATGCCTTAGAGAGTCTTTCGTTTTTGTATTTAGGGGATTATACAATTACAATTGCACGATGAGTTGATTTTGAAAGTTTTAGGCTACTAAGCCGCCGCATTTCTTGAGTATACGAGGTACTAAGTCGCTACCAATCACAAAAATCTAAATCATCTGGTGCGAAGCAATTGGAGTCTGCCAGCTGGAGCAATCAGTTTTTGTTTTTGAGATTAGCAAGAATTCGCCATTTGTGGGAGCAAAATATTTTGGAATATGGCACTATATATCAAGGAATTGTTTGGGGACTTTGATCTATGTGAGCTTTTATTTTTATTATTTTTTCTTTGTGGATGATGGAAACGATTGCTGCGAGAACCTTTGTGCTTGTTTATAATAGCAGGCGTTTTCTGATATTGTATCCGCTTGGAGTTTGGGGTTTTGTGAGTGAAGAAGAAAGAGATGACGCTTTTTACAATATGTGAATGTGAATATGCTTTTACAATCTCTCTTTGAAGTTACCGAACAACTTTGCAATAGCTATTTACCTTTGTGAACTTAATCCGATCGGGAGCTCATAGCTTTGGTGTAATAGCATTGTTGTTTCCTCTTGAATTGAAACAGTTTTTATTTCAAGAGTAGGGTGGAGTGTGGAATTATAATTTGAAAGCCTGCACTTCGAGCATGGTAGTTCGAGTTCAGCTTTTTGGATTTGGAGTTTCGAGTTGTCTGCTGAATCAATTATGGTTTAAGAGTTTTCGTACAAAAATTTGAGTTTGTGAAGCAGGTTTAAAATTACGCTCATTTATTGAGATTTAATTTGAGCTGCTTCTCCTCTTGTTTTCGTTACCAGTTGCAGAAATTCGTGTTTTAGCGAAAACTTGGGGCTCACTGCACTGAAATAATCTCGGAATGACGGCCACTCTTTATGTCCTCCAGGGGATATATAACATTCAGAGGGTATATTATTTTGTTGTGTGGGTTGAATTGGAGATCGGTGCGCTTGTGATCTTAGTGTTACGGGATCGGATTTTGAAGCGATTTTTGGAGTAACTCACGTAGCCGTATCCTTGTTAGCATTGCGTCAACACTTAAAGTACCTAAGATTTTTAAACATTCCATTAAAGTATCTTTATCGGCAATATCATGCAGCTGCAGTGCTTCATTAGCTGCTTCTGCTAGGAGGCTCCGATTGAGTATGTAGTGGTTTTGGTCCAGTTTATCCTGGGCCATTTTTGTGAGAGTAACTTCTTGTAATTTTTGGATTTGTACATTTCGTTTGATTTATGCCCAAAGGGTAAGTATATGATTTGTTTTTATTTTCTATGTTATTCTGACATCTTTAAATTTTTATTATGAGCACAGGTTGCAACATATGATATTTTATGTTTAAGAATAATTTTGTATATATATTTTTATATATGCACATATATTGTGTTAAATATATTATTTTAGCAGCGGGTATGTATATAAATCTACTTAATTTTTTTACTTTTTTTAATATTTTATAAGTTTTGTGATTTTTGCACTTAATGCGACTTTCGCTCGCTATCTTTTGTAAGTAATTGAAGAAGCGAGAGTGTTTTAAAATGGAACGATTTTCCGTTATTCCTTGTGAATTTTGGTTTTTCGACAAACCGGTTTCGGCGTTCCGCCATCTTCAATGCCTAGTTTCGTTCTGGTCTGTGTCTATCTGTTGTGCTGTATTTATAGTCCATGGGACATGTCATGTCAATCTATTTACGTGTGTGTGTTCAGTGGTAGGTAATGTCAACATGCGTGTGCGTGCGAGTGTTATTGATGTGCCTGAATTGTTACCTGGCACAAGGGTTGTTTTCGTGTACATTCGCTATATCGTGCTAAGCGGTAGGTAGAAATCGGTGATCTTTGTCGTTTGATTTATTTTTTGTTTTTGCTTGTTCGTTGTTACGTTTTTGGTAGCTGTACCTGTTGGCTTGTAATGTTTTTTGTAAATTAGTTTTAAGGGTTCAAATATTTCGTCAGAGTTCGTGCTAGTTTGTTCGTTGATGATCCTACCGTCAAATGTTTTTAACTTGTATATCTCCATGTTCTCAAGTACATTGAGCCGCCGACCCTTCCTTTGTACGTGAAGTACTCGAGCCGTTGTTTTGATGCTAGCTGGGGTGCAGTTGTTCTCGAACATGTGATTCGCGAAGATAGATTCTGGTGTGATAGTGAGTTTTCGTGTTTTTTTTTGTAGTCCCTGATATGTTCTCGGAATCTAGTGCTTATTTTTCGTCCTGTTTGTCCTATATAGCTGTATTGGCATTCGCAAGTAAGCTTGTACACTCCGTGTCTGCTAAATGGGTCATCAGAACTAGTGTCGGTTCTTAGTTTTTGTCCTACATTGTTCGATGTTCTGAAAGCTGTGCTAATGTTATATTTTTTTAAAAAGTTTGTCAATTTATATGTCGCTTTTCCAGTGCACGTCATTGCCGTCCTACTTCTGAGTTTATCCACAAGTTCTTTCTTGTATATATAAACATTTGAAAACGATTTTAAAGGATACTATGAAACTAGGCAACGAACACGCAATAAATAATACAACAGAACTAGTCGAAGGACTCGAAACCGTTAAGCTCACATAGAACAGCACACTAGTATCTTTTGACATAAAGGACTTATACCCATCGATACCACTGACTGAGACAATGGGTATAGTCAACAGAACAGTACTAGACAAAACCAAAGATAAAGAAAGAACTGCAGAAATTACCGACGCGCTAAGAACAACACTGAGCAAAACTACTTCCAGTTCAACAACAAAATATATAGACAGACAAACGAACTAGGAATGGGAAACCCAACATCGGCCATTCTCATGGAAGCATTCATGCAGAACTTGGAAAGCAAGTACATACAAGAGCTGAAAACCAACTTAGGCGTGGCATTCTACGCTAGATACGTTGATGATATCATCTGCGTCCTAACAGCCAACAACGACGAGAAAATACTGGAGTTCCTCAACAGGCAACATGTGAACATAGAATTCATAATGGAAACAGAAAAAGAGGGAAGAATGAACTATCTGGACCTAACTATAGAGATTGACAAGGTAACAAATAAGTTCAACTACGACATTTATAGGAAACCGACTGCCACAGACACCATAATACATTCTACGTCAAAGCATCCGCAACAGCACAAAAATGCAGCATTGCGGCACTTAGTGGATAGACTTCGGAGAACGCCGCTAACACAAGAAGCATACATTATAGAGCTTAATACAATATATAACATAGCTGCAAATAATGGATACAAGAAAGAACTTGTGGATAAACTCAGAAGTAGGCATGGAACACAAAAGAGAGTCAATGTAGAGGAGAACCCAAGGATTTGGACGGCAATGACGTACACTGGAAAAGCGACATATAAATTGGCAAACTTTTAAAAAAAAATATAACATTAATACAGCTTTCAGAACATCGAACAATGTAGGACAAAAACTAAGGACCGACACTAGTTCTGATGACCCATTTAGCAGACACGGAGTGTACAAGCTTACTTGCGAATGCCAATACAGCTATATAGGACAAACAAGACGAAAAATAAGCACAAGATTCCGAGAACATATCAGGGACTACAAAAAAAAAAAAAAAAAAAAAAAAAATTAACACGAAAACCGACTATCACACCAGAATCTAACTTCGCGAATCACATGTTCGAGAACAACTGCACCCCAGCCAGCATCAAAACAACGGCTCGAGTACTTCACGTACAAAGGAAGGGTCGGCGGCTCAATGTACTTGAGAACATGGAGATATACAAGTTAAAAACATTTGACGGTAGGATCATCAACGAACAAACTAGCACGAACTCTGACGAAATATTTGAACCCTTAAAACTAATTTACAAAAAACATCACAAGCCAACAGGTTCAGCTACCAAACACGTAACAACGAACAAGCAAAAACAAAAAATAAATCAAACGACAAAGATCACCGATTTCTACCTATCGCTTAGCACGATATAGCGAATGTACACGAAAACAACCCTTGTGCCAGGTAACAATTCGGACACATCAATAACACTCAAACGCACACGCATGCTGACATTACCTATCACAGAACACACACACGTAAATAGATTGACATGACCTGTCCCATGGACTATAAATACAGCACAACAGATAGACACAGACCAGAACGAAACTAGTCATTGAAGATGGCGGAACGCCGAAACCGGTTTGTCGAAAAACCAAAATTGACAAGGAATGACGGAAAATCGTTCCATTTTAAAATAACTTACCACCTTGTCGGAAGATCAAAACAAGAAAAGGAATCAAGATAGAGTGTGTTTTGTTTTTGTCCTTCACACTGTTTATTAATTTTCTTTGATAATTTTTTTTTAGTCCATTCTGTGATTGAATTTTTGTACCATATTCAAGGTTATGGCCTGAATAAATATTCTTTTAATATTTTTAAATGAAATAAATAGCACTCTTTCTTTGTTCTTAATCTTTGTTCAACAATTTATTCAATCATCAATTTACGTTTTGGATTTAGTTTTTTATTTATGTAGCACCACTGTGAACTAAGGGAAACTCAGTGATTCTTGACTTGAAATGTTTGTGCTTTCTTTTTAATCTTCACCATTTACATTCTTCTTTAACGCAGAAGGATGAGGATGAGGATACGGTTGCAGGTGAATATTTTATGGTGAATATGGAAAGGGAGTAGTGAGGTGAGTATAAGAGTGAATTGGGGAGAGATAAATAATTTGATAATTTGTGTTTATTCTAAGTTCTTGTAATTTAGAATATGGAGCCATGTCTTCGACATAAAGAAAAAAGTTCGTATGCCATGCGAATGGGCGGAAGGTGGGAAACCGTTGCTAATAATAATAATGATAATAATAATATATTAACAATAATAATAAAATATCTACGAAGGGGTTTCTGAGAAATTTTAATCTTTTTTTTTTTTTTTTTTTTTTTTTTTTTTTGAATAACAATTAAAAATAATGCATAAATTGTATATAAGGAACGTGCCATCGATATCCACTTTGTACTAATTCCTTTATTTAAAAGAGCTTTGGCAACCTTCCAACAAGCTTTGTAGTGGATGTCATTGAACAATAAAAAAAACCCATATTTTTGTTTCCGTAAAAATAAAATAAAAATTTTAAAGCAGCTTATTGAATCTTTCTTTCCAGAAACTAATATTAACTTCAAGAATCTTATGCATAATCGCTGTATCGATTAACAAAGTAAGGAATGAGCAATAAATTATAAATATGGGAATTTTATCTTTAACTAATCATGTTTTTGTGTACATATGTAGATATCATTAGGAATACCAATCACTTAAAACTAGTAACAAATGGGGTATATTAGAAGGTGACATATAGTAAATTATAATAAATATCTTAAATCATATATGTATGTATATAGATGGAGAGTGTCGTGTATGTAATACAATTGAATATGGCAAAGCCTTAATCACAGGTCAACCGTAAGCCCTTTATCTTTAATCGATTTGATGTAATAAACATTTAGATAGAAAGTTTGGATGGTAAGATAGCCTTAACGAATAATTTTTACACAGTTTTTCTTTTTTATCTTCTGTGGCGTTGTTAATTCCGTGATCATTGTGAATTGCAGTGTTTTTTCCATACCAAGGAACCTTGAATATTGTTCTTAAAGTCTTACACTGTAGCTTTTCAATTCTGTTTAGACTAGATTTAGATGCCGAACCCCAAAGTTGGATCCCTTATGTCCAGATGGCTTTATAAGCATATTAGAAAGTAATACTTATGGCCTATATTTCAATGTAAATTCGCAGTTTGCAATTTATTTTGGGTAATCTTTTTATCTATGTATGTGTTTTTTCCAGGTGAGTCTTTTATTCAATGTAACTCCCAAGAAAATTGCGAAATATTTCTGTGGTAACGTAATATCACTTATAAAGATTGAAGAGCATGTGTCTTTAGTAGTATTATGCTGCTCCTTATATTCATCGAGTTTAATTCTTCTTCGAAGAATGCGAAGTTATGAATCTTTTGTACTTACGCCAATTTGTGGATTTATTGGTTAAAACTGGTTGCAATGCATTGAAAACTGATAAAGTCGAAAAGTGGTTTTATGTTTACCGGTGCTCTATTTATACCAAATATTACTACAATGCCAATCAGATCTGGAGTTTTTGTTAGATCTATTAGCCAGTATGTTGGCTGACCGGTATAAACTTTTACCCTTTATTAGCCCAGGTTCCCACAAAAATTATTTTCATTGTAATCACCAGCTCATAGAAACCTTTTATATTGCTAAATTCGGTTAAATGTGTTTCAGATATTAGCATAATGTTATTGCTTGACTTTTTAAGCAGACTCGTTTTTATGTTAACGCTATCCGTTACCGTTTCAAAAATATACATTAATGGCTTAGATAAAATCACTTGAAACAGATTTTGATTTTTAATTAAACCTTGCATCACACCTCGCATGGATGTCATATAGTCGTTCATAATAATACGTATTAGTCATTTGACGTATTTTCAACTGAATTTGCAGACGGGACGAACGTTTCATGCATTTGGGGGTGAGTCACCCCTTTTAAGGCTTGGACGCAGGATAATAAATTGGTTTGAGAATAATGGTTTTCTGTGGTAAAACTATTTGTTGAGATTGTGGAGAAAGATTATTGTTAAAGGTCTTTATAAAGATAAGGCGACTATTATCTTTTAAAGAAATATGTATTGTGCAACTTCTAAAATTAGCAATGTGATTCCCACCGCAATAGCTAGTTTATTAAACTCAGAAGTTGTTTTTGGTCTCATACACTCTTTTGAACTGTGTAAATCTCAAAAAATTACGCATACTCGTATAAAGGTGCAATAAAGCCTAGTATGGCCAAATTCTTGTCAACTGTGACACAAGAAAGTACCTACGCGCCTATGTGGTTCCTCTGCAGAATTATGACAGTGGAAAAGGTACCGCGATTTTTAAATGGGATGAGTTCTTTCTTTTTAGAGCTGAAAATCTTTCTCAATATCAACACTATGCATTGGCTGGTATATGCTAGCTTCATTTTTACTTCCTGAATAATATCCAATTTTACCTAAAATTGGCGGTTTTATAAGAGTTGAAGCGATTTTCGGCTGAGCTACTTTCTCAATTTAGGGTTTGCGTCTTGATGTTTTTCCAACAATAAAAGGGACCTACAGTTTGTTCTAAACAGCCCCCGAACTGCCGATGAAATTTTATGAGGGACAATTATTTCATGTAAGAAATACACTTAGATGCCTGCCGAGGGGCGAACGAATTTTGGATGTTGGTTTAACCAGAGCTCGAACCCTGGCCATCTGAATGGTAGTACGTAATGCTAACCATTCCGCTATTGCGTTAACCAGTTAAATCTATTAATATGTCACACTGAAGGTGGGTTTCTCTACTTTATTGAAATTGAATGTACAATTTTTCCAATAGATCGGTATTTAGTCCACTTCCCGAAAAAAAGTAGCATAGTTTTCATGTTTATCTAATATTCTACTTGGAATAAATAATTTAATGTAAATAGAACCATAAATAAGACTTCTCCGGATAGGTCGGTCCCAGGTCTACTTTAAGAATTTACTTTAACTTCGGAGGACATAAAAAATATAAATATATAGAAACAAATAAAATCTATAACTGAAGAATGTCATTACCTAATTCCAAAATTTTTAAAACTTTTTCATTTTTGTATATACAATTATATAAATATATAAATATTAATAATTTTATATATTTTTTTTTTTTTTTTTAATATTAAGCTTTTTCCACTTAACATCTTCTAAAATTTAGGCAATATTTTTAGCTTAAATAATTAGTACGATTAGGACAACCTACAATTAAACTTAGGCAATTGAGTTATAAATTCTGTTTCACTGAAAGTTCATTCAAACAATATCCTACAGGGTAGCGACCGCAATTAGAACAAGAAAGAAGGGCTGTCTTCAGTCATGCCGAAGTTTTTAAACCTTTCAATTACATTTCAAATTTTATATTAATTTAAAAAGTCGATTTTCGATTATATGACGAATTTTTGGCACAAAACCTCATATCTGATCAAATCAATTGTATCGGGGCTACATGATATAGAATTTCGATTTCGGTGGCATTCAATTCAAATATTTATTTGAAGCTATGCTTATAAGATGGACTTATTTCACAAAGTTTCAAGTCTGAAAAATCTGTCGTTTATATGCTACAGAAGCCCGATCTAGCCGGTTCCAACAAATGAACGTCTTAATGTATAAGTGCATCTGCCTACCAAGTTTGGTTGAAATATCTCAAAAACTGAAGGACCAGTTTTCATTCAAACAGTGAGTCAGAATGACAGTGTACAGTGTAGTAATACGCACTGCTAATCACTCGGCTAAATCGGTCGTCATTCAATAATAAAATAATATATATATATATGAATACTTACAAACTCTGTGTATATAAGTAAGGTATGAATAAAGCGTTCAATAACCCACATTCCTACTCACATTTTAATATTATTCTCACAATATGCATTTTATATGAAAACAAAAAACCTTCAAAGACAACCAAAAATAAACAACAAAAAATAGAAAACTCGCTCAGCTTCAACAACGGAAACAAACAACGACGTGGACAATGAAGAGAAACGGAAACACCAAATACCGAAAAAGTTCTCAAGGACAAAGATATTATTATTTTTACTCAGCCATTGTGCAATCATTTACCTACATATTTAAGTAGATGGACAGCGTTTAGAGCACATTTTACATTTCCTCTCCCCTGTTGCTCTCGCTTGACAGAAGCTCGACAGTTTAAAATCTAGCCTTAGCAAAAATTTTAATGGCCGGATGGACAAGATTGCGCTTTAGCATTAATTCCGGAATAAAACTCATAATTCGACTAAAATTTGCGCGATAAAAAGATATTATAAGTACTTTCGCATTGAAAATGGAAAATAGTAGAAAAATTTTGAGAATAGATGAAAGTTAGTGCATGCGATGAGTCAAACATTAGTAAGGGCTTTCGCTGTAGTGTACGTTTCAATACATTTACGGGTATGTATTCATTCTCTTTTAAGCCAAATATATGTGTATATATAATTGAGATCGCAGTCTTGGGGTATACTGGTACATTTTAACCTGTAGATTATTTCACTCATATATTTTTTTGTTAGGGAGGGTGATATTTACGGAAAATTTTAGGTTGACAGAAAATTCAATAAGAATGAAAATAAGATTAGAAATATTGAAATAAAAATAAAAATAATAATAACAAACCCATTAAAAAACAATTTTCTAATATGTGTATGTGTCCACTGTTTTGTCTAAGTTTTGATATTTTTTTTTTTAATCTAGAATTATTATTGCAACCCTGGATGATTAACAGGTTGTCACGTGTTTAGAAGATTCAAGTAAAACAACTCCATAATTTAAAAATTTTGTCTTATGAGTAGCAAAAAGGTGAAATTTTTAAAGTTTTCAATGAAAACATTTTTGAGAAGAGTTGCCAGCTTTTCAAAATGTTGTTTAATAAAAAGAAATAATCAAATTAAATATTGCAAAGAGGTTATCAAACTGGATTGATTTACAGATGAAAGTATTTTGATAAGAGCAGCGAAAAAAAAATGGTTATTTTATTTAAAAAAAAATCTTATTAAATTTTGGAAGGCAAAATCACTTTGAGATATTCCTTTATGAGATATCAAATAAAAATTAAATATTAATAACTCTGTTATAATAAATTTTCAATCAAAAATATTTTGATAAGATTTGCCTTTTTTGAATAATACTTCAACTTGATACGGTTGAAATGCTATAAGATACGAAAACCAAGCTAATCAAGTTTTGAAAAATTCCAAGAAAATGAATTTGATAAATAAGTTTAATAACACAGTTTGAGTTTTAAATAAGATACTTAAGAATTTGTTTAAATTAATAGAACTTATTTAGGGCTTTCTAAAGAGAATAAG
Source organism: Neoceratitis asiatica (assembly GCA_030068015.2). Taxonomy (NCBI): domain Eukaryota; kingdom Metazoa; phylum Arthropoda; class Insecta; order Diptera; family Tephritidae; genus Neoceratitis; species Neoceratitis asiatica. The sequence continues at coordinate 39,574,607 of CM061526.1, read as the reverse complement.
GTATTGCCTCGTGTAAATTAAAAAAAACCTAATTTATTTCCTTTTTTTGGAAGAAGGAAAGTTCCATAAAACAATTTCGTGTATTTTTTTACCACCTTTGTATGTGCTAGAGCCACAATTAGCATTATGGTTCTGTATAGACAATCTACGCCTGCGCCGACGTTTTCAATAAGGCTGATGTACATCCATTGTTTTCTGCCTATCCATTGCCTCGAGCTTGCCGCCTTCTCCTAAACGGCTGTCCTTCTCTGAGCGTTAATAAATGCATCAGCATCAGAATAACTGCTCGCGGCGGTAATAAATTGCAGTAACAACATCCACTGCCTCCTCAAATTATGATAAAACCGGCGCCTATTGAAAAACGTGTGCGTAGACGATTTATAAAACCTTTTTTAAATTCTCCAAGGAACCGTATTTGAGTAGGTGAACGCTTGGTTGTATATAAGCATGTATACTCATTTATAGCTCTTGAAGCACTTTACTACGTAACGAAAGTGGGTCATGAGCTGTCAGTGCTGGGCTTATGTGGGGCTTAGCTTATATACTCGTACATACCTATATAGCTACATATAGGCATACATCTATGACTTAGTGATTGACTGCCATCTATCCCGCCTTACAGCTTGCGAAATGAAGTATCTAACAGGCTTAGGTACAGCAAATTCCTTTTTGCACGCAGCTGCACTCAGCCACTTTTAATTTTACATCTACAACACAAAAGCATTTCACTTGAGAGTCGAAAAAATGGAGCATAAAAGAACTGAATAAATTCAAATGCCACCAAATGGACGTGCAGGTATTTGCATCCGCATGTAGTATGTACATAAGTGAACAAATAGTGAGAGAGAAACATATGTGGGCCATTAGTTCATATGGGAGGATATGTTCGTATTTTGATATAAATAAATTTAAATAAGTACTGCATATACCTTTAATATAGAAATGTGGCCAAAATAACATTTTCGTAATACAAATACCACATTGAAAAACGTTGACTGCATTTAAGCGCAATCATTTACTATTCAATATAATAACCTTTCCGATCAAATTGTTGAGATTTGTTCGTGCTCTTTTCAAGTTTCTATCTTTAAAGTGATGGTGATGTCCCTGCTCATACGTACTCTCTTATTCCCTAGCCCTAAGACCTATTTTTTAAATCCAAATTCTTTTAATAGGAAGCAATATTTATTATGTTGCATTAGCTGGTTTGAAACGTTAGAACGAGTACTCAATGAAAATAAATTTTAAAATGAATTTAATAAAATATTTACTTAATGCTTTCTGTCTTCTCTCACTAACACACTCTCCATTTTAGTTTTTGTGACCCCTACTGTGAAGCTGGGCGCGGGCTTGAGGCAGCATCAATTTCGCTCCTCAGTCTGAAGTCATATAACGTAAGTATTGAACGCCTCTCCACTAAAAAATACTATATTTGCTGAATTGCCAATAAGTTATAGTTTCACAAGAGGACGTTCTTTCCCTTCCATGGCTTGTATGGGTTTTATGCCTTGTACGGGAAGGCCGAACTTCCCATCCTTGCAAGTTACAATTTTGAATTTTATGCTGTTTGTTTGTTTTTTGGTGTGCTAATATTGCGCCATATTTTACTTTTTCACACATAATTTTGGTTAACAAACTCTAATTTACATATTTACTGCAAGTCCGGTCACACGTCGTTATAGCTTTCTATATATAGTCCAGTTTTTATTCTAATTGGTTTTACAATAATAACAAAACCCTAATCAGGCATCATCTAATACAAAATATTCAGTTTTTTATTGTATTATTAACCTAGCTACGTATTTATATATGTGAGTTTACGTATTTCACATATATGTTAATATAAATGCCGGAGAGTAAGCTAAACGTATCCTTCGGATATATGTATATAATAAAGTTAGACACATAAGAATAGATTGTAACCCGCAGCTGCAGGTTAAGTATCTATGCTTATATCCAAATCATACTAATTTTTTACAATTCGTTCCTTTCCCGGTCCATGGTCCAATTCCGAGAAAAAAAAGTTACTTCTTTTAAGCATATCATCTAATTATTTAACCAAATCGAACCATATACATACTTTTTTTTTAATGTATCGATCGACCTCCTGGACGAAAAAATTTCAAGTCAAAATAACTAGAAGTCCGATTTTCGGCCTGGTCCACTTTCCGGAAAGAAAAGTAATGTTCCTACTAATCTAAACAAAAAGCTAATTATTTACCAAGTTTCAAGCAAATCGAACTATAAATACAGTTTTTTCGAATAGGTCCAGTTCCGGGTATAAAATATAGATAAAACGCTAATCGCCAAACTACGAATATATATAAGATATTTCATTAAAATCGGTTTAACCGTTTTGGAGGAGTTCGGGGACAAATGCTGTGATAGGAGAATTTTACATAGATATTTAAGATTTTGAATAGGTCGATTGAATAGGTTCTATGATTCACTTCACGGAGAGAAAAGTTGTGTTCATACTAATCTATTTATTTTCTCTTTGAATACAGTTTGGCCAATCTTGTAATATGACACGTTTTTTATGAATAAAGAAAACAAATTATTTTAGAAAGTATTTTGTATGAAAGTTTTTAAATTTGATAAAACTGGGTAACTATTAGCCAATAACTTCAAGGAACACATTTTAGCATGAAATTAAACCTGGGAAATTTTAGTCAAATCGAATAAAATCGAGGAGAAATCAGCATTTTTCGATATCATGATATCATGTTTAACTATTTCATATTTTTTATAAATATTAATTGTCGTATGCATGTTAAATGTACAAACATATTTCTGTTCATTTGCGTATATCATTATATTATATCCATTCATCCATCCTCTATATGAGTTTATTGATTTCTAAGCGCAATTGAACTTTCAAAAAAGAGCTTTAATTGCCCCTGGTGAGCTAAGAGCGCCGGCTGAACCAGTTTATATGTGTATTTACGTGCATAGAGAATAATTAGAAATATTTATTGTAATGGAGCAAAAGAAAAATTCTCGTACATTATACAGAAATATGGAGTATAGAATAAAATGAAAGCCTGACTCACGATGAGAGCCTGATGTCGTATATTAGGTCTCATTTAACGTATTGTGTGGCTGGTTAAAATCCACGTTCCAGAACTCTTCGGACCTTATCAAATACATCATGGACCATGGGTCTAATTTAGAAAACACTCGATATTAAAATTGTAATACTGATGTGGAAAGAGACAGAGACCAACATCAAAACCTCCATCAGAATTGGGAAGGACCCCTCAGAGCAGTTCAATACTATTTGAGTTTTAGACAAGGTGACTCTTTACCGTATGAATTTTTTAACTTTAAGTTAGAGTTAAATGGAGAATGTACAATCTGTTACAAGAATGAGCTGGTACAAGAAAAAATATCTCCTGTCATCAAGCAAACAGCCAGCATACTCATAAATGATATCCGATGAGTCGGAACTAATTTCCGGAAGAAGGACCTCTCCGAGCCGATTTCTTTACCTTTGCAATGCTGTAATAATTATGAATACTGTAAGATAAGATGAACTGTTTAGATATACAACGACATTGACATATTTCTGCGAATCCGTAACAACTTCGCGGGATGGGTCATTTCGTCCGGATAGATAAAAACAATACAACTTTGCATCATCTCATCAGATTTCATATGATAGATACAACGGATCTTGACTTAACGGGCGAGTCCTATAACTTCTATTTGGACATCAGCATTGTAATTTATTTTTAAATTTCTTTTTCAGCATTTGTTACGGCCTCAATAACTTTAAATTCATTAATGAAATTCTGCAATAGATATCAAATGAAAAAAAAAAATTTATGAAAATCCTTGTAAATGCATTTCAACAAATTTAAGCTTCGTTGCATTATATGAATTCAGTGCTATTCACAAAAGTTTTGGTGCAAGCAAGTGTACATACATACAAATATATATACGAACATATGTATGAACGCATTAATCACTGATGTGCGAGCTTTTAATAAAAAAGCCAACAAAGCATCAATTCAACTCAAATAAGTAACACAAACAGATGCTTTAGCTGAAACTTTGTTTCCGCCACAATTAAATATGAATGAGAAAAAAGCGCGTGCATATGTATGGGGAACTAGATGGGGGCAAAGGAGCACAAGCACATAAAATATACTCATATGCATTGAACTTGTGTATGTATTTATGGAGCTGTACTGCTGAAATTTAATTTAGTTTATGATCACCTGTTTCAAGTTAATAATAATAATCACATGATGCTTGGTTGATTTATACTTGAAAAAAAATTAACAAAATGCATGAAAAGATCACCTTCAGTTAAATATAGCATCATTCCTACAATATAAAGTTTTGTTTTTCATTTTTAGTGGATAGAGACTGCTTACGTGATTATACAGAGTCAAAAATAGCGCACCATTCCATTTTTCGTCATTCTCCATCTGATCTTTCAAAAGAAAAAGAAGGCATTCTTCTCCCTTTGCTTCCACCAGCGGGTACTGCATCGAAAACTTTCAAAGTTTGCTTAGGCAATAAAAACATTTGATAAGTCGTGAATGCGATCACTGTTTGTTTGATAAAAAGATATATTTTGGCTTTTCTCGTTCACTACCAAACCCATACGCTCCGTTTCCTTATCTAATTCGGGGAAAGCAAAACTAACGGCGCATATGTTGAGGCCAATGATATCAATGTCATCGGAGTACACCTTCGGCTTGACACTATTATAGGAGAATGTATCAGCAATAGCATAAAGAAGTCTACCATTTTTTTTATTTTTTTAGTACGAGTTAGTTTCATTTTCTGATATACTCTGTTGAAGGACGCAATATGTCGTTGCTCGTAGCATCTTGACTATAGCTAAGTGGTTAGAAGTGGGCAGTATGAATTTCGCTATGGGCAAATAATTTTTTTTTTGTATTTATTATTTATTTATTTTTAAAAATACCAATTGCTTACATAGGATAATAATGAAAGATGAACTAGTTTGTGTAAAAATGCAAACTGCTTAGATTCTGATTAAGAACTATTATTTTCTACTATCATAAATTGGTACTTTCAGCTGAAAAAAAACGTTCAAAATAATCAAAACAACCGCACTGAAACGTCTGGCTGAATCTTCGAGTCACTATCATTATAGCGGATAAATAATATAGCTGCTATAAATAAATATTATGAGTGGTGTAAAAAGACCACAAAAACAGTACAACACAACAACAACTCTGATTGCGAAATAGACAAGAAACTTCTTAAGATCCCTCACAGATTCGTTGAAGAAAAATTACATTGAATGCGGTCGAAAATGGCAGTCATTTATTTTCGAAATTCATAATCAAAAACTGCGTTCATTCAAACACAAGTGCTGCCGGCACACTTCTATCAGTACTTTGGTTCTTTAACTCAGTTCAGCGCCTTTCAGAGCGTCATCAAAGTTGGCAGCCACATCGGTGTTGGCTGAGCAGTAAGGCTGAGAAATAACTATGTTCGCTAAACTATTTACCAACTTTCTTTGAGTTGGGCACAAGGAAATGCGCTTTTGCTTAACTAACTTCCCTCTTATATCCTCTCTCACTCTCTGTGGTTTTTGCTTTCCGATAATTCTTTGCTTGAAGAATTTTTTCAATAAATGCTTTCAACGAACGCGACTGGCAGTCAACAATGCATTGCCAGTATCACACTGAGTATGCATATCCTGGATTTGGATGGCAAGTGTAAGAATTTTAGAAGACGGTGAATGGCTGAAAAATGCCTTTTGGTGCATTGAACTAAAAAAGATGATCACACATATATACATACATATGAATATATAAAGGAAAATACTTGAACAATATTTAAAAAACCAGCAAAAGTATTGTTTGTGGATAGAATTTATGATCCAAAAATTAATCGCTTTGACTCATAATTGAATCACGCATGATTCACTCATAACTTTTAACTCATATTAGCTCAAGTTATTTGCATTTCATATTTAACACTCTAAAATTTTCAATGTGAAATTGAAATAAGAAAAGGAAAAAAATTTTATCATAAATGTTTTAATAAATTTAATTACAACAACCAAATAAAAGCCATATTTTTTTATTTTAAATCAATCAGATACAAGTTCTTTATAACTCCATCCATGTATCCTAAGCTTATATAAATATTATTCCTCCCAAAGAGATATTCTCTCAATGACTTACACATCAAATAATGAACGTAGCTTGGGCATTAACAAAATTTGTAAATCAAATATGTGTTATTTTATTTAAGTCCTCCTTCAAATATATTCAAATTAAAGACCTTTAAAATAATATTAACAAGTTTCAGCTTGTGAACGAATTTTGCAAGACTTACTTACCACTGTTATAAAACTGGCACATGGCTCCTACGAGACTCATATTCAGATTTATTTAGAAACTCCAGCTTATAAAAATAGTAATTTATAATAATGAATACAAAAAACGAAAAATGATGTACGATCTTCTTCTTCCTCACTTCCTTTTCTTCTTCTTTTCCTTCTTTTTCTTCAAACGCCTTTTTAGCACGGAATATGCCTTTGAACGTGTCATAATACAACTGCCTATATCATAAATGCCTAAAGGCGCTGCTTTCTTTGCAAAGTTAACAGCAAATATTTACAACAAAAACAATGTGGTTTCAATGCAAAAACTAACAAAAATAACAACAAAATTAAATCAAAACCACAAGCAATAGGCTGAGAGTGACAAATACTTTCTGATAGGGAGCAAAATGAGAAGAAAGGGAAGATGAAAGATATTTCCTATATACCAGTCACACAATGGAATATTTTACACTGTGTATTTGTAACTTTTATTTTTTAACCACAACTTAAAATTTGCTCCAAGCAAAGTCTTATTGTCAATACTTAGTCTTCCGTGCTGAATGAAGCATAAAATATAAAGTGCCAAGGATGGCACAGCATGGCAGTGAGCCAAAAAAGAAAAAAGTACAGAAAGCAAAGCGTTAAGAAAATGCCAAAATGCTAAGAAGACTACTTATGTTAAATACAAATAGACAAATATACAGACATATTTCAATACATATCTACGTATGAATATAAAATAGTCTTGCATAAAGACTATAAAGATAAGGGCGATGAGGCGCAACCGTTGATTATGATAATGATTATGCTTATCTTCATCAATCTTCACTATTCTTTTACTAATTTTGCTTTGTTTGTCATTCGGAATTTGTCTTTTAAATTATCATTTATGTAATTTAGACGAAAATTTAAGTGTTTTATGATAATAAAGCGAGATTTTCGGAATCATATGAATTAGTAAGTAAATGTGCACAAAGAAAATTTGGTTCAACAAGTCAAGGAGATGGCGCTTATGTTGTGGAAAATATTTGGATTACGAGCTTGTTTTATGCATGTCATTTACTTGTATACCATTTGTTTGACAAATTGATAGCTGCAAATATTTTTATAATTTTCAGTTCTTTTATATATCTAAATTTATATTCACATGTTTCTATGTAAGGTTGATTTCATAGCAATTTTTTTGTAAGTACCGCAAAAATGCCAAGCTACAATTTTTTTTTTATGAGAAAATAATATTTGAGTGTTAAACAAAAATAAAGAAATCTGTAGAGAACATTGCATCTCGTCTTATCTTAAATAGGTTTACAAAAAATAAATTCATATTTATGTGCTTAAATAGTCAGTTAGTTCAAGTTATTTATGGAGGAAATCGTAAGAGCAGTACTTTTGCTGAGACAAGCACAGATTCAGATTGCACTTTCGGCATTCAACTTGAGATTCGAATCAGCACATTGTTTTACCAGCACGTTATAAAAACTTAGGAAAATCCTCTATCATAGCGAACGCTTTCAGAAGGTAAAAACGTTTTTCTTCCCATGTATTTCTTTTGAAAAGTTTAGTGTGAGCATTCTGGAGCTCTTGGCACTGAAGAGGTATCACAATAGGCCAGCAGGTTAAAATTGGCATGATCAGAGAAGAACAAGATACTATGACACTCAAATCAACTCAAATGAAACACACTTTATTTTTGGTTATAAGTAATGAGCTGTATTCAAAGGCCTATTTTTGTTAAAAACATTATTTTTTCATTGAATATTTTGTTATGAAACAAAGAAAAAATGGTAGAAGTGACAGCTGTTTCGGAGATCACCACATCTCCTCATCAGACTTCTTTTGCCAGGAATTGAACCGACGGATTCTGGCATCACAGGCGAGTGCTCTACCAACTGAGCCAACGCCTGCCATGTAATCTGTTGTTGTATTATTCAATTTTTTACTAATCGACAACTATTAAGTGCGCTAATATTTAGCCGCTATTTTTACTTAGTGTTGGGTTAGCGAGTATTTTGCAATTCTGCATACATTCAGGCATTAATAGTCTGAGAAATGTATATAAGTAAGATTGCTTGTCGGGCTCGACTTATATTTATGGGTATTTTTAATGTATTTATAGATATAAAGAAAATCATTCAGGCGTTCTCTACTACTACTCAAAAGCTGCTGAAGAACCCTTTTAAATTATATTATAAGATCAGTATTTTGTTGGTTTCCAATCTATACTACTACTTCCCTTCTACAGCTCCGCAGTTTCAACATTTATTTAAATGAAAAAAAATATGTTTGGCCATAAAAAAATCTCCTTTAAGCAGGCAACTTCCTGTCTGCTCGTATCATTAGGAAAATTTTTACAAAATTTACTGTTGCTACTACCACCACTAATTGTTATCCATAAAATTTCCACTTATCCATAACTACAAACTAAGTTTTTGTGTACATTTGCAATATTTATTAGAAAAAATTGCAAATATACAAGCAATTAACCCATTGCCTTTAGCGAAAGTACGCTTTATGCTAACTTCAGAAGCGCCACTCTCACTAATCAAACCCATTTGGAAGTCATATACATAAGTATATATCGCTGCTACACACATATCTAAGTGTGTGCACATGTACGGCAATCTTCCTTGCAGGGAAAATTACTAGTTTTTTACCCAGACTCCAACTGGTTTGCATTTTTGCACTAACTGGGTGGTATTCTATCTATTTCTATGTAAGCAACTGGTACTTTTAACATTGCGATGTCCTACGAAGTATATGTTGAATTTCTAACTCTCCAAAAATAAAATTGAAAATTAAAATAAAAATGAGCTTGTCTGAAGCTGCATTCGAACGCTGAATTACGCGCTACAGTAGTAACCTATATATAACTACTCGACTATCTTTATAATATAAATATCAACAACCTAAATACTACGCACTTCAAAAGAGCTTATTAGGAACTGAAATTCAGTCGTGATGTATTAAAAATAACAACATACGAATGGCGTGGTAGTAAAAATTATTATTATTGCCGTTACTGGTGAAGTGCTATACAAATAACGAATAGGATGATAACGAACAGTATTTGACTAATATACTAGTCTACCTTTTCACTGCAGGGTTGCATTTTTCTTGGTTGGTTTACATGCTGGATAAGCTTTGCAAACGTGAAGTGTATGTTTGCATATGTATGCATGAGTGTTCTAATGGATACAGTTCCTTATATGCGAATACTTTGCTTTTAATGCTTATACGGGTATGTCAGTGCTTCTAGACGGAAGACAATACCCAGCAAAGAAAGTTGGTTATATTCAGACTAGTTAATTCCGGATCGGTTTCTAGAAATATAATCACAACCACTTATATATAAAATAATTTCCCTTCTAGTTGTTAATTTTCGGGCAATAAATATATGTAGTTGTAAGTTTTGATCTAGTCTCAAAATAAACAATATCTTATTATTAAAAATAGTTTCTTTAAACTGTAATTCTAATACCAGTGGAGAAGTTTAAGGTAATCAAATACAGCACAAATACAGTGCTAATTGCGATCTAATTTAGGTATCACTAGTTTGGCTATTTTGACTTTTGTCCATGCAATTCGATAGCGTAAGAACTCATATTTTCATAGTATCTTTTTTTCGAAAATTTATTTATTTACGTATGAATATTCGTAATAAATAAGTAATAAATATTATTGTCATCAAACCCGAAACCTCATAATTGGCTGGAACTAGTTACAGTTCCGAGCTTACTATTCCTCGATTTAGTTCCTTATACCAGACTTTTTTCACTGGGTTGCTAGTTTATAACTCTGAGCTTGGTAGTGGGCTTGTACTCTCATTGTTGTTGATTCTGTTGTTAAATGTGAACACAAGCACCAAGCACTTGTTATCCGTACATACATTACTACAAACTTCCACACTTGCATACTTGCAAACATATTCGTATTTATTTCGGGCATATGTCTTCCAATAAGTTGTACATTTAATGTATATTAAGTAATATATGCATGAAATAGTTTTGTACTACAGAGTAAATTATGAATTCGAAAAAAAAATATTTTCTTTTAATCCCTGATAGGTGACGAATTTATTAATGAATTTTGGTTCTAAGTGTATATTCTATAGCGGTGATTGCAGTTTCAAGTAATTGGATAGTTAGTGATGCATATACCTAAGTACCTGAAATAAAAAGAGCTATATACATATTGGTCTCATAATGTATTGTAAAAAACATTTCTTCTTTCTTATTTTGTCATCATCAATTTGAATGTACTTTTGAGGAATGAATTTTTATTTCTCGAAGAAAATTGTTTATCAACGTTGGCCATGTTTCTGTAATAAAAATTACAAAAGTCTGTATAGTACAGTTGCAACAAAAACAATTCAAGCATGACTTTTAGAAAGTTCTGAATACACCAAGGGATATGAGTAAGACTCATGAACTCAGATGAACAATATTTTTCATTTTATATTATTCTATTAAAAAAAAATTCTAATTTTTTTTTTTGAAATACTAAGTCTTCCTACCCAAAGTAATACCGACAAAATTCAAAATATTTGACTGATTATGAAGAAATTATAATAAAGAATTATTGAATCATTCTTTTTAAACATTACATTTTATTCTCTAGATAGTTTTGTCGTGTCCTTTCTTAGGAGTAGACAACTTAGCTACTGCGCTATTCACTACTTTATTTATAATCTTATATACTTTTCTATATATGTATATACTTGCATATGGTATATATTGTGTCAGTAATGTCTCTCAACATTAGTAATAAAATATTACCTCAGGATAGTTCTAAGCTGGAACAAAATATTTAAATACCATAAATACACATAATTACATAATTATTTTAAGGTATACGAATATATCACTAAAGCTAACATAGTAATGATTAGATCACTTATGATCTGAGCACTATTCCTTCACACTAATATTCAATTAGATATAAACAAAGAAATGAAAAACTTCGCCAATTATTTCAGCCAATCATCGTGTAAATGTAAAATCAAATTTCAATTTTATTTGTTATTTAAAAAATAAAAGATATGGGAGACGAAAACAAAATTAGGGTTACCACTTTTACGAGCAAAGTGGGTACTTACAACGAGATTTATTCAGTACTGCAATAAAGAAAAAAATGTAAGCTAAAGCGCAATCATTGAAATAATTATAAAAACTATTTGCATCGTTTTAAAAATAGGTAAAACTAAATATACTCATGCATCTCTATGTACGTATACGGTATATTAAGCATGCACTTATTTGTTCCTAAACACTGAGGGAGATTCAAGGGGAGATCTAAAATATTACTAATTATATTTGATATACAAAAACTTGACAGATGCATAGCCACAAGTTTAAATAAGTTGTCGTTTTTTTAAATTATTTATGAATTCAGAATTTGATGCAAAATTAAAATTAAATTAATATAAAATAAAATAAAAGCAAAATTTAAAATGTTGCTGAAAAATTATAAAAGAATTAAAAAAATAAAAAGTATTAAAAAATAAATCGAAAATATTTATATTAACAACATATCTTCATATATAATAATAATAATAATTGGCGCTTTGCAAACGCTGAATCGGTTTTCGGTCGAGCTTCTTCTCCAATTTCCGGTATGCGTTTTGGTGTTTTCCCAACAAATGGAGGGACTTATAGTTCATTCGCTTGAATGATTTAACAAATATTATTGGCAATTCTACTTTAACTCTTAGAAGGATTGATTGCTTGAAACTGTTTATTTAATCAAATTCCTGGGCACTATAAAAATTTATAAATATATTTTGAAGCTTTTATAATGTTACTACTACGTAGGCACCGCTTCCGCGATTATAGCTACATCAAGATTTGTTTCTCCTTCTAGCAGTTTGGCGCCAATTGGAAATACCAAGCTAACCAAGTGCTTCTGAACTTTATCTTTCCAACGGAGGTATCCTTCTTCCTCTTCCTTTGCTTTCATGTGCGGGTACATCGAAAACTTTCAAAGCTGGATGGGTGAACCATTTCGATAGCATGACCTAGCGAGCGTAGCCGCTGAATTTTTAATCACATCGTTCCATCTTTATGAATTTTCTGCAAGACTTGTCTCTCGAAAACTGCTAATGCTGTGTCATTGGATGTTGACATCGTCCAGACTTCTGCGCCATACAGCAGGACGGGAATGATGAATGACTGTAAAGTTTGGTTTTGATTCGTCGATAGAAGAATTAACTTTTTAACTGTCTACTCAGTCCAAAGTAGCACCTGTTGGCAAGAGTGATTCTGCGTTGTTGGTGTTGTTCATGCTGGTTCCTAGATAGACGAAATCATCTACAACTTCGAAATTATGACTGTCAAGAGTGAAATGGGAGCCAAGGCGCGAATGCGTTGACTGTTTCTTGGATGATAGCAGATATTTCGTCTAGCCCTCGTTCGCTTCGCTTCTTTGTCTAACCTGTAGAAAGCGGAACTACCGGTGCGGTTTTTATGGCTGCGGTTTTATGGTTTATGGATGATATCAATATCATCGGCATTCACCAGAAATCGTACACTTTTGTAAAGTAGTATACCCTGTCTATTTAGCTCTGCGGCTCTTATTATTTTTCCAGCATCAAGTTCAAAAAATCAGACGATAAGGAGTCACCCTGTCTGAAATCTCGTTTGGTATCGAACGGCTCGGAGAGGTTCTTCCCAATTCTGACTGCGCTTCCAGGGTCAGTTTACATAGCCGTGTGAGCTTCGTGGGGATATTAAATTCAGACGTAGCTGCGTAGAGGAAGTTCCTTATCGTCCTGTCGAATGCAGATTTAAAATTTATGAAAAGGTGAGGTGATCGATTTATTTCTCCAATGTCTTCTCCAAAATTTGGCGCATGGTGAATATCTTGACATTGATGGACTTACCATGTTTTAAGCCAAACTCATAACGTTCAATCAGTTCGTTGACGGTGGGCTTTAATATCTAAGACAATACCATCGATTGGTCTTCTATGCGATATCGAGGAGGCTTATCCCACGATAATTAGCGCAGACTGTGGGATTCCCCTTTTTAACGATTGGGCAAAGCACACTGAGGTACCAATCGTAGGGCAAGCGTTCGTTCGACCATTTTTGCAAAGCTATTGCATGCACCCAGTCAGTTCTTTGCCGCCGTTTTTGAATAGCTCAGGTGGTAGGCCATCGGCTACTGCCGCTTTGTTATTTCTTAAACGGCAATCGCTATTTGTCCATCGCACTTTCAATGCCATTGAGCAGGTTGAAGAAATGCCCTGGACGTCAGTGACCAGATTACCTCCTTGGCAATATGATTGATTTAGTTACGCGTTTTCGATCGGGAGACAACCATGTAACTTGATATAATTTTTGTGCCGGAAGGTACTAAAGCAACCATATTTCGGAGCCGGGAGAAATCGATCAGCCTCAGCCCATATGGAGATGTTTCGTCATTAGACTGAATTTTTCGACTGTTGTGCCAAAGATATCTTCTGGATTTTGAAATCGTTGTGGGGGCCGCGTTCACAGAAAGCATCCTTGGTCCCATCGCCTTTCTCTTCCGTCGGGGCGTGGGCGCAAATCAGCGATATGTGAAAGAACCTCATTTTGATGCGGATTGTGGCTATATGTTCATCCACCGGAGTAGGTTCTAGGACTCGGTGACGGAGTTTCTCTCTTCTTACCGAATTTGCGCTCCTTTAAATGACCGCTGTAGTAGATTTTACAAGGACCCACCTTCGCTCCTTGTGCCGTCCATCGCACTTCTTGGAGGTCGATGATGTCTGCCTTTAGTCTTACGAGGACATTAAACATCTGGGCAGCGAAATATCCAAAAATATTATTTGAAATAAATCGTCACTCTAAAATTATTACAATAGAAAATAAAAACTAAAAACTATCGTATTAACCAAAAGAAGGTTTTTACGAAAGAGAATTTAACTTTATTCCGGGAAGCAAATCAGGAATCGAAAAAATCTCACTTGAAATTTAAATCTCACTTGAAATTTTTTTTTTTTTACTTTCTTTAATTTTGAAACACGGGTATCATTTTGCCTTTATTAACATGGGGAGGCACGTTTGCTCGGGGAAGTGAACCTGGACCCGAACCATTGAAAAAAAATCTTATTTATATACATACTATGTATATATATATAATTATTTTGAAATTTCCAAAAAATCGTATTTATTGCTCGATTTACTTGAAATTTTGCCAATAGGAGCTTTTTATTTAGATTTACATGCAGAATAAACTTCCTTTCAGGATTCATAAAAGTCTTACTTATGGTTCGATGTGCTTAGAATACTTTTCTTTCCGGGTAGTGAACCTGAAACCGATATATTCGGAAGAATCATATTTATGGTTCGTTTTCGAGATAAATATTGTACCTTTATTTCCTTAAGAGCCTTTGTTGTTTTTAGGAAGGGTAGTTTGCTTGACTAGTGCCTGCTATTTGAGTGAAACGTGCAGAAGAAAATGAGTGGCTTATACCCATGGTTTCATTGATTGCTCTTGTGCTGATAAATTAATTGACTACTACCGTATCGCACTCTACTGATTTCGATTGCATTCAATTAAATCATATTGAAATTTGAACTTTCTATTTTATGTTTTATTATCACTCTGGAGTTCATCTAAAAAATTCGGAAGGACTCATTAGTAATTAATAAATATTTAATAAATTAAATAATATTTGCTAGTAAATAAAAAATTAAATTAATTATTACACTCACCCACGCGACGTACTTAAATACATAATTCCAAAGCATGCATAATACCATCAATATTCAACAATTGTCAGTTTGTGTGTCAGATGTGTGTGATTGAACGATTAAATATTGTATAATTTTTCAAATGCACGTGAGTGATAAAGTTCATGTTAAAATTTTGTACTCATAATATTTAATATTTATTATATATTAATTCACATTTTTCGATGCACGATTCCAATTTGCACCAACAAAAATAACAATTTGTACGTATCGTTCGTCCCATTCCATCCATAGAAAAAAAGAAAGAAGCGTTAGAAAAAATTTCGAGTAGAAAAACGCATGGAAAAAACAAAAGGAGCATTTCAATTAATTACGCACAGCATCATGCACTAGATGCAAAATACAAAAGGCAACACAACCGCAACATCTACTAAATGGATATATGTACATAGATAATTTCCACATTCGGATATAAAAAGAAATACTCAAAAACACACACAACACAATATAAAATATACATACATGTGATTTATATAAA
Source organism: Neoceratitis asiatica (assembly GCA_030068015.2). Taxonomy (NCBI): domain Eukaryota; kingdom Metazoa; phylum Arthropoda; class Insecta; order Diptera; family Tephritidae; genus Neoceratitis; species Neoceratitis asiatica. The sequence goes on along the minus strand of CM061526.1, from coordinate 39,559,073 downwards.
AACTAAGAATAAACTGTGGCGGCAAAAACCAAAACATAAACAAAAACCAACAACAAATGGTATTACGGTACTACAACTCGACGGAAAAATGCAAATACCACAAAATGTGTATAAAAAAGGCAAGACCACGCTACGAGTTTCAGCAGAAGAAATGTGTGTAAAACACTATATTGTACAGGTATCTAGTGCTCGCACTATTTCCAACAACATCTCTGTTTTATAAACATGAGTACGCAAAGCACAAAAGCGAACACCATGCCATTCAACACATTTACCGTTATCTACTTTTTACTATTCGCTTAACCACCTTCACAAGAACCGTCTTCAAATCGCGCACGTATGCATACATGCAGAAGCATGCACGAGTGCGTATCTTTAAAAAGTTTAAGGTGAGCTGAAGTTAATCCGAAAAATGTAGAAACAAATTTTCTTACGAAGAGTTGACTACAGACAAGTGAACAGAAATGGAAACATTCGAAAAAAATTCTTTGGAGAAACTATCGGTTAGGAATGGAAGAAATCAATAATAATAATACTCTCTCAATGGAACCATTAAAACACAGATAAAGTGTGAACTCAGGGAGGATAGGAGAGAACTAATAGAAAGCGATTTCGTACATAATTGTTGTTATTTTCCCTGATTTTGGAACACAGGGATACATGTTATATTTGTGGAAGAGGGGAGAAATATGCAAAGAAATTAGGTTTCCATTATGTATGAAAAATTTCACTTTGTAAAAAAATAATGGCATGACGTCTCCTCATCAGCAGAGGCCAGATCATCGGCAGAGCACATGAACGATGAAGAAAAACAGTAAATCAAGAGCTAAGAAACTAGGTTGAAGCTGAAATTACAAAAATTAAGCCGGAAGGATCACTGATTTAGGAGAAATCCCATTCCTCGTTTGGGGTGAAAAATCAGAAACTTAAGAGTCCGGCATTCATCTTATGAGTTCCAGCTTTTATCCCATCAGTACTGCAATCATTCGAAAAAGATTAAGAAATATTGCATGTGGTGTGATGTTCAGTCCTTTACTTTTTTATTGAGTTTGGTCAGAAACTGCTTCCCATACCCTCACGAAAAACAACTCAAACGCTTTATTCAACTAGTGATAAACTTTAATGACAAAGTTGACAGAACTGTAAGAAACATTTCCTAAATATCTACAATAAAATTTTATTTTATTCTCAGCCTACTCTTATAATTCCAAATAACCTAATTACGAGTATTTGGTATTAAACTCTCCCATCGGTATCGCATAGTCATACATATGAGTCGTTCAGTGGATAAAGGGACTAACAATGTATGGTAAAAAATTTGTTTTCAAATTTCAACGGCAAACCTGTTTTAAAGACAAAACATTTTTTTGTACGAAACATAAAATTTTTATTTTCAGTGGAAAAAGGGAATAAGTCCACGTTTGCATTTATATTGCATTAATCACTTGTTAACTTTGCTTTTAATCACTCTTATTTGTTTCTATTTGCCTCTCTTCGAGTTTTCGCTACCTCCTAATTTTTTTGTGTTCTTTAAATTGTTGTTGTACTTAGTTTAATGCTGCATGAGAGCAAAACCAATACCGTGGGAAAACCGGTAAACTGGCTCCAAATTAGGGGGATCAAACTAGAGAGATCGAAACCATGGGTAATACAATATAAAAATAATTTCGATGAAAATTCTGTATTTGAAAATATAAATATAAGAAAGCAAGGTAAGACAATGTTATTGAATAGCGTGAGTCAAAGTCTATTGTATCCTGAAACTAGAGCTATAACAAAAGAAAAGAAAAAGGATATGATTGATTTATTAAAATATATCCCTCCCGTGTACCATACTTTCTATAAAACAGTATCAAGTCAGAAAGATCATTCTGACGAAGACATAATATTTTGTTAAATTTGTTATATTTAAGATTCATTTAAAAAGAAGAAATTTTTGAAGTTATTTTTGTTTTAAAAATAAGAAATATTTTATGCTATTTTTTTAAGTTCATTAAAAATAAAACTGTGCGAATGCACTGAACTAAAAAACAAATTATCTGCAGCCCTTTTTTGCAAAATTATAAAAAATGTACTCTTTTCAAAATATACTAATTCAATTAAAACACTACGCGAGGTAAGCCAATATTTAGATGGACATTTTTATTCCCTTTCTCCACTGAAACCCTTAGCAATAAAAACGTGTTTGTATCATATTAACAGGTTTTGTGAACACATTCACTTACATACTAGCATTAAATATTTACAAATTGTAAAAGAAGTCCTAATAATTAATTTTGCAACTTTAGTTTTAAGTTTTGTTTTAACAACTAGTTTTAATATTAACGTCAACTGTTCTGTCGTTTTTCACCATTTCAAATTTTTGGACTCATTCCCTTTATCCACTGAACGACTCATATGCATGTATATTACAATTTTCCGCTATATATATGTATATGTATGTATATATAAGTACATTCATTCGTAACCTAACATTTATAGAGTTTTCTTTCAGAATAGTAATCTCCTTATTGTTATCCTACTTTCATAAGTCTTCTTTGTAATCCCAAAATTTGTCTCACCTTAATGTCACACAATTTCAATTGAATACGCTTTGTGTATTTACAAACAATTTTAGTGACTGTAAACCGCGCATGCCACGCACTTCAAGGATGTGCTAACGAATAACGAGAATAACAACCTCAACTACAGATATAGACGAAAAAATTAAATCAAAACAAAAAAAAATTAAAAAATTAAGTCAACTCGGTTCTCTAGGTCTCATAAAGGTGAACCGCTTAGGAATGGAGCCAGTTCTAGGAAATGGGTATATTAATATTGCGGATTGATTTTAGAATAATATTGATTAATATTTTATTTATGAAGGAGAATATAGTTTTCAAACGTTGCCTATCAAGCATATTTTTTCTAAGCCAACTCTAACTCTCACAATGACAGCACTGTTTTCATGTGGTTTTCTATTCGAGGCGGTCTTATGGTGTCATTTCTTTAGACACTGATTGCCATTTCATAGCACAATAATAGTGTCTCTATTCACACAAATTGTCTTAGTATCTTTCTTTCGAAAGTAGTTTGTGATTTTAAATGCTTTTAATGACATGCTAAATTTATTACATTGTATAACGAAAATTCAATAAAGAGGCATTTTAAATGAATTTAATAAATGTAATTACTTTTTTTAGTGTATATTTTCTTCTATCACTAACACCCTGTATTTATATTTTTGGCGACCACTGTCCTCCAGTGCACCCCCTGTAATAGTAACCAAGACATGACAGCGGAAATGAAACTGTGTCAACTTGTTAGCTGTACTATGTTTTTGGCGGATGTACAAAGATATGTATGTATGTGACCAGGTATGCAATTGGAACGAGAAGAGTAAGTGAAACAACAGCCTAGCAGGTGGCAAGTAACAGGCCACAGACGACACCTACACGGAACATACGGCACGTGAAGGCAAAGAGGCTGATCAACTCGGCTAACTCGATGGAGAGTTACATATAGCGCGCAAGAAGATAAAATGAGTGCCTCTGCTGGCGCTGAGCTCGATGGACAAAACAAACGAAGCGCAATGAAGAGCTTCCAATGCGATAAAGTAATGTCGATGCTACAGCTGCTGCTACTGACGAGACAAGATGTCAGAGAAAATTGTTTAAAGCATATAGTAGAGAGCGTGTAAATGAATAGTTAGTTTGGAGCACAATCAACACCAGGCACTAAAGCACCAGCAAAGCTCATGATGGATGGCAGGTTGGCGGTTGATGGTTGACGGTTGACGTCTGGGCGCCGAACATAGAATACATGCAAAGATAGATGGGCAGCTGAGCGCAGAGACAAAGTGTATGTGGAGAAAAGGAATAAGAGGTGAAATGAAGGAATCAAGAAGTAAAGTAAAAAAGGAACGGAAAGTGCTAACTGCTTGGCTTGGCTGGTTGTTACAAAGCTTATTTACTGCTACATAGATATTTACACGCATATGACATGCTTAAATCTAGACATACAAACATACATTAATGCACATAGTTTACAGCATAGGTTGACTAGCGGCGGGTGTGCTGAGTTGGTGAGTGATTATGTGATGGAAAGTCTTTAATGACAGCATGCTCGACATAAGTGATACACTTACTTTTCATTATACGATTCCGGTATTCGTCGTCTCGTTGCATTGTAACACTGCCGCCACCGTTTGAAACCATTGAGCTAACTTGTTCCATAGGTACGATATCCTGAGATGAAAAATAGAAAATAGTGAAAGAATTAATACAAAAACATTCTTTTAATCAACTGCATCAATAAATGGAAAGTCAAGTAAATGTAATGAATTTTAATTGATTTCAGACCATCTGCACACACAGTTTGACTGATATACATACATATGAACATGCATACAAAGGACAGATATTACAGACAGATAACGTTAAATTAAACGCTGATTTTTTCACACCAGTTAGCTTTAAAACTTATAACTAAAAGTATTTCTTTGCATACCAGGGGAGTTCGTAAGGAATGGCAGTTATACTCTGGCGTAGCGAGCCCGTTATCCTATCGCAACTGCAGTTTCTTTTCTGCCTTTTATTATTAGCGAAGGAATCGAATATGGGCAAGGATTAGAGTATAAAGGAAAAGTTTTAATTCAGGGTATGCGGTACTATAAGAGGGGACTTTACCCAATTCTTGTCCTTACGTAAGACGTAATCGGTGCGTTGAAGTATTATCATAGCGTCTGTTTATCAAAGATGTACTACAGGAGGACTTGAAACAATCTGCATATAGAATACATATGTAAATTCTTTGTTGAATCAATAAGCATCGAAGAAACACTTTCATTCTATCGACGATCATGACAAACGCATAAAGTACTTTGATTAAGTGGAAAAAGGCAAGGAAACATCTGGAGGAGGAGAACGATAATCTTGCTCACAATTGAAGAGTAACTTCTAAGGGACTCTGTCTGTGGACTCACAGATTACGTGACTTTCGTTGTTTTTGTTGTTGTGATTATAAGTGGATTCGATTATGCATGGAACTTTTCCTCCTTTGTTGTTACCTTTATAACAGCAAACGATTACCAAAACAGGTTTCGAAGAATATTGCGGACTGTGACTAGAGTCCTTGGACAAGAAAAAATTGAAATTGTTTCAGTGTAGAGACAGGGTAGGTGTAGGAGCCTACTGTTTTTGGTCTCCATTTGTGATGATATCTCACTATGAGTAATTTTCTTTATTCTGAACAGTTGAGGTACTAGGAGGAAATATTTAATAAGTCCCTATCTTCAGGTATTTTCTTGAATGATTGGAAACTAACCTCCATCACACCTATTTTTAAAAGTGGTAGAAAAAGCGATGTATGCAACTATAGGCCGATATCAAAGCTTTCAAGTTTTGCAAAGCTATTCGAATGTGTTGTTAAAGAAAAAATTTATTTTAATGTCAAGGGCTTAATCAACCTTAATCAACATGGTTTTGTCCAAGGTCGTTCTACAACCTCTAATTTAGCTGCCTTTAGCGATTTCTGTATTTCATCTTTTTCGTCAGGACACCAGGTCGATTGTATCTACACGGATTTCTCGAAGGCGTTCGATAAAGTCTCACACACGATACTATTACACAAGTTGGCGTGCTTTGGATTTCACTCTTCGTTTTTAACGTGGCTGAAATCATATTTAACTAATAGGAGTTGTGCAGTTTCCATTGATGGTGTGCTGTCGAACCCTTTTGTTGCCACCTCAGGCGTTCCTCAGGGAAGCATACTGGGTCCGCTCCTTTTTACACTTTTTATCAATGACATAAGTGGATGCTTCATGAATTCAAAGTTTTTGCTCTACGCCGACGACTTAAAAATTTTCTCAAATGTTTGCGACACAACTGATGCGCTTAACCTTCAAAGTGAACTAGATAATCTTTACAGGTGGTGTGAAAAGTCGCGTCTCTCCCTAAATATTAAAAAATGTTTTCATCTGACATTTTCGAGGCGTCATACCATCCTCAATACAACGTATAAGATTAATAATGACGTACTTCAACATGTTAATGAGTTTAAGGATTTGGGAGTAGTTTTTGACTCTAAGTTGACGTTCAGTAGTCATATAAACTTCATACTTTCAAAATCATATTCAGTTCTTGGTTTCATTCGTCGAAACTCGTCTGAGTTTTCTGACCCTTATACTTTTAAACAACTTTTTACTTCTCTGGTACGATCGCACCTGGAGTATGCTGCTTTCATTTGGCGGCCATATGATCAATTATCGATAATAAGGATAGAACGAGTTCAGAAAATTTTTCTAAAATATGCGCTACGTTCAATACGATTTGAGGAGCCGGCTCCGCCTTATGAGTCTCGACGTATGTTAATTAATTTGGATTCATTGGAAAAACGAAGAAAAATGCCCAATTTTACTACAGCGGATTAGCTTTAATATTCCGCAAAGAAATCTTCGGAGATTTTACCCTTTCTATGGGGAAAACTTCAGAACAGTTTATGCTAGCAACGCGCCTATTGCGTGTACACTGCGAGAATTCAATGCTTTGTTTTTATCTTCAAATCAAATCGACTTTGCATTATCAAAATCAAGTTTTGTGAGAATTCTAAATTCTATTTGTTAGTAAGAAATTTATTTTTATCTAGTACTTACTTCAAATACCTCTCCGGGGGTCTTATGTATTATTATTCTAGTCTGTAAGGTATTCTGTACTGTAGACTCAAAAAAAAAAAAATAAATAAATAAATGGGGAAATTCCTGAAGAGGCAGTGCCGTTGTTGCAGTATAATTGTAAATTATCTATCTTCCCTCTCTTTAATATGGAGTTATTTCGATATTATGCTTAGAAGAGCGAAAAAACTGGGAAATTATTCGGAACTGGGAGACTATTCTGATAGGGAATTGTGTTTTCCCCACTTTGTAGATTGGTATTTTTTAGGAAGAAAATTAATTACTTATTTACCCGGTAGTAATTTATTCCGATAAATTGCAAATCAGAGTCAAAACATTTTTTCATTAAATTTGAATAAATTAAAGTAAGTCTCATAAAGAAACTGTTTTGTGTCAAGTAGACAATACTAAAACAAAATATCTTCTCAGTTCCTTAGTTACCAAGAAATGAACGTCTCTTTAACGTGGGATTGAAAGTTATGTAACCATATACGGAAAGAAATCTCCAAGCGTTTTTACCTAACATATATACACATATATGTATATCACAAATATATATGTATATATAATTTCTAACCACTGATACGATTTTCAGCTATGCATCTTATACATTATAAATCAGAAACAGTGGCATTTTCTACAGTAAAATATTTTTCATTATTTCCACTTGCCACCCGCTGTGTCAAATTGTGTGGAGGCTTTTTGACGCAGATAACGTTTGATAAAGATTGCCTTGGGAATTATGTTTTCATTAATCATCGCAATCTCTCACTTTCAGCAGCGAAGAGATAAATTCGAAAGAGAAAACAATTCAAGCCCTCCAGCAAAGATTATTTGAATTAAACCTAAATTAATTGAAAGTGAAAAAATAATAAATAAAGTTAAAAAAGAAAGCGAACTGAAATATATCATAATATAATAAAACAAAATAAAGTAAAGTAAAGTAAAAATATTCAAAGATATATATATATATATATATATATATATATATATATATATATATATATATATATATATATATATATATATATATATATATATATATATTCAAAGATATATAAGTCTAATATAATATATATATATATATATATACTTATATATATCTATACATAAATCATTATTAATCTTTTGTACATACAAATAATAGAAATAAAAATCAAACGAAAAAGAATAAGTAAGTTTTCGTTTTTCGGCCGACATGTATTAGTCTTGAATTTACCTATTTACTTATTCATAACTCACTTTCTTAAATTCTTTCATCACTGCCATTTCCTCAAGCTCATGTGCGTAAAGATTTGTACGTCTCATTGGCATTATTCAAAATACTATGTACCGCAACGGAGAACCGTCGGATCGTTTTATTTTTATCTTTTCTTCGTCAACTGTCACACAAGTTGTTAACAACTTTTTATGTCAATCTAATTAATTAATTAACATTAAATATAGTTATCAAGTAAGCTCGTTGGCCTTGGATTTTTTTTTTATGTATTTATTATTCGTCAAAAATCGGAGAACTATTATTATATTGTGTTAACGTAATGGGAATGAGAATAAAAATACAGAAGCGCGATCCAAATATTTCCTATTTCCGTTTCTCACTGTTCATTCGAAGGTGTTAAATTAGTAATTTTTGTTTTGAGGTAGCTAAAATTCAACAGTCCCCTTGCCCAATGGTAAATATAACTGTGTCCACACTTGTGATGATATATCTATTTTGGGACCACAAATTTTATTTTGACCTCATATTTGTGGACTATATTAGTAGGGGTTCCAACTGAACTCTGATCGTGGGATTGTCCAGGCAATCAAACATTGTTCATCGCAACATATTTTTTTTAAGAACTCATGTCTTATTAGTATTTTATATTAAGAGCTGTCCCTATTCCATATTTGTTTTCACGGTTGATGAATAACTGTACGCAAGAAAAATGGAAGGGCAGAATACTTTTGCCAAGAATAATGACTTGAACATCATGCCGCAATGCATGTCAAAAGAAATTATACACCCTCTTCCTCCACAACTTCTGTCAATCTAAACATCCTAATAAGAAAAGAGTAGTAAAAGGGTAAATTAAGCCAAAATGAGTTGAAATCAATGACTTCTGTCACGGTGTGAGCTCATCTCTTTAGACCAGTTAAAAACTAGTCATTGGGAATTATGTGATATGATTATTATTATGATCGAAAATAGTTTTTTTAGATTTTAACTATGTATTCATGTATATATTTTTACAAATGAGTCCCTTTTAATGTATGTATGAATGTACATATGAAAGCAATTACCATGCAATTTTGTGGTTGATTCTCTTTAGCGCATAGGAGCACAATACAATAAAAATGTATTTAAACGTATGTATATACATAAGTACCCACCCCCATAGCAATTGCTATTTAATATTAATGTTTGTTTAATATTTACTAAATACCCTGCAGTGAAAAGGTAGACTAGTATGCAAAAATTCTAGTTAAATATTATTACGGAGTAGGATGAAATCACATCAGTTCGTTATTTGTATAGCGGTTCACCAGTAACAGCAATAATAATAATTTTCACTACTACGCCTTTCGTATGTATCTGTTATTTTTAGTACATCACGATTGAATTTCATTTTCCAATAAGCTCTGTTGACGTGCAAAGTTTGTCGTTGATTATTATATCATAACGATAGTCGAGTGGTTATAGGTTATCACAGTAGCACGTAAAATTCACGGTTCGAACCTAGCTTCAGGCAAGCTCATTTTTATTTTCATTTTAGATTTTAACTTTTTTGAGTTCGAAATTCAGCACATACTTACATAAACCTGTTCGTAGGACCTCGCCTAGTACAAAAATGCAAACTAGTTGGATTCTAGTTAACAACTAGTATTTTTCCCTGCAAGGTACCTACACACATGCATACATTCATACATTTATAAATTAATACTTTAACTCCCACAGTAACATGTCATTCACTCGTTGAAGGTTTACATTATAAATATACTCGGGTATATAAATGTTTATTTGTAAGTCTGGGCATTTGCTTAAGCCCTCAAGGTCTGCACGGGCAAAGTGCCCAGCATGTCGTATACGTAATTATTATGATTATACATTGTAATTCTGATGCCCTCCAAAGATATGTCAAATGGATGAACAAATATTTATTCGCAGACACACAAGTTTGCGCATACACATGAGTGTGTTTGTGTGTGCATATTTTTTTATTTACCATAATTAAACGTTCCAAGAAAAAGCCAATTAAATGTGTTTTTTAATCTAAATTTAGATTGTAAATTCCGTTATAGTCCCATTATCTCCGTTCTCAATATCTTATTCGTTTAAAAAAGTAATTTAAATAGTAAACGCAAGCGAGTTTTCATTCAATACCTAAAAAAAAATTCTTAACAGTACCAAGTACCAAGTGCCCCACCTTGACAGCTTCTGAAAAAAATTTATATAACTCCTACTCTCTATGGGTCTTACCCAGGGGATCGCTAAAACCAAGAAATAACTTATCATACAAATTTCAAAGTCGACTTAAGGCTGGGATATTTCTACTTGGAAAAAATCGGCGGCACAGCATAATAAAACTCTGCTGGAAATCGCTAAGTAACTATAAAGCTCATTTATGTAACATATCTAACCATACAGATCAATATTCCGAGCATGATCTTCTAGATCTCATGCTTCATCTTATGCAAGACATTTCTTCAATATGTAGCATTTTTTCATTGTGAATTGTTTTAGCCTCGCGAGATATTCTTGCTAGTGATACTATAATATTTGTTATATGTCTGAAGACGATAAACCTTTTCTTCACGCTTCAGTAAAATGAAATTTGAAGTCCATTGCGTTTATCATCCAAGCTTTTGTTGTATCAGATTGAAATTACATTATCCCGTTCTAAAATCCGATCGATTTTCATCTTTCGGAATCTATGTTCGACTCAGATTATTTAACGAATTTGTTGTCCTCTATTTCGATTTATAAAAAAAACCGACGAAATATTAGTTGGTCTGGAAATGTCTATTTAAGTTTTTCATAAATTAAACGGTTGAGTAAACACATGAAAGCAGCTCAAGGTGTAACCTTTCTAGATTTTATTGAACACAATCCGGATAGCCAGAAGTAATTCCAAGATCAACTGGATTGGATATTTTTTTAGTTTAGTTCACACTTTACTTAATACATGAAGAACTTATTTTGACGATATTGAGCAATATTTTTTTCTCCAGTTTTGATTCCGAACCCGAAATTCAAGTCAATGCGAAATCAATTCTGATCGGATTTCAGAACAGTCCCGATTATTTTTTTCACTTGCAAAGTGTTTTCTAAGTCAATCAGGGGTGCTGCAAAATAGAAATCTGAATTAAAAATTATCGGAATTTGAAACCTATATCGGTTTGTAATGGTGTCATGAAACGGACTTCATTTTATTTTTTTTATGTTGACGTAAGAAATTCAATTGCAAAGTTAACAAAATGTGGCTTCAGTCTTCGGTGGGTAACATGGTTGGCAAGTTGCATGGTGTCAGTAATGACAAAGGATATGTTGTTGGTGTCAGTAGTGATAAGGCCCCTGAACAGTTGATATGCAGATATTTGTACACAAAATACATTTCAGGCATTAATGCATACATTGATGGCACGCGCATAATCCGTTTGATCAGGACGCTGTATTAAAGCCAAAAAAAAGTGGTTCAAATTGTAAATACTTGTAATATTTGCATTCTTTGTAAAACACAATGTAGCGAGAATTATTTAGAATCTTCCAAAGCTATGCCTGAGTAAGTGAGGCCCTCCCTGCTTCGCTTTTCAAAGTCAGGGTCTTTTCAAACTGAGAGTCAAAATATAAGGAATGAAATCACATCCACCCTTCAGTAAACGTAATTAAGAACAATGTAATATAAGGCTTTATTTTGATACAGCCGACTGATTTCGATGATTTTCAGTGTCAATATTTATCAGGTGATAGGTATAGACGACACCTATTTTAATGTTTTAGATGAATTATTGCAGTATTTATGGCCCAAAATTACATATCTGAACAAATAGGTTGCCAGTTCAGACAAATCAATATGATCATTCTTTACCCTTATCCTCCTTTAAATTTCGCAAACCTATTTTGTGTATATTTTTATGCTATTGAATATTATTTCATTGAATACAAAAACATTTAGGTGCTATATTTGTGCGCACCATTAAATGATAATTTTTTTTTTGGTTAATGTTAATTATTTTTAATCTCTGCATTCTTTAAATTTTTATTTTGTTTTTATGCCGAGTCATTTCTTTTTACATACATATTTACATGTTAACTATTTGTTGCTTTTCAAGCGTTATAATTTTTTTTGTGTAAGCATTTGCTTTTGCTGTTTACTTTTTGTGTTATTCTTCTTTTGTGACAGCTGTTTGCGTACTGCAGAGAACATAGAATAACGTTATTATCACAGTGTATTTAAAGCTGCTTTTTACACTGCCATATAAACTGTTTTATTTTATATATTTACGTCTCTTAAATTGTTAGGATTAGATTTTTTCAACATTTCAATTTTTTAATTTCTTATTTACTTACTTTTTTATTTTTATTATATCTTCGTTTTTTTTGTCTAAGCGAGTCTGAGCGTTATGCATCTTGCTTTCTTTGCGATGGACTCGCCCATATAAAATGTGCTGCTTTAACAAGTAGAATTCTTCATTCGATTAACGATGGAAAAGGGCTAAGATTGCGCTAAATGTAAATCGACCGAAATCGAATTCTACAAACTGTTCAAGCAAACCCATGACGGATTTAGAGAGATTAACCGTGAACTTGAATAATTTTGGGATAACTTTAAGCATTATGCATGTTTTCAAACTTTTAAATGCATGAGCGATTCTCAAAATGACCCTAAACTAGCTAATAAGCGAAAACAAGTGAACAGTCCGTCTGATGTTGAAACGACATATATTCTTCCCCAGAAGAATGCTCCATTTTCGGCTCAGTGAAAAATTCCCCTTTCAGTGATGAATCTTATAAACTTGTCTTCTCCTTGCCCGCAAGCTGAGAAAACCACAACTTCAAACCATTATAAATAAATAAATAACAGTTTGCAAATTTCAGAGCCTGATTTCAGGAAGTTGGTTGTTGTTCCACACAAAAAATCTATTTTTGTGTCTAGATTTGCAAATGATAAAACTGCTGATGAATTAAGGCATTACATCTCGTTAAAATTAAATACCTATGATTCGAAAATTTAATTTTAATTACCAAATACTCATATCGTCATTCAAAATTGATGTTGCTATTGAAACATTAGAAATTCTTTTAAACAGCTTATTCTGGCCACCTGGGGCTGTTTTACGTGAATTTGAGAATTAAGTTTTGAAGTAAAATTGAAAAGAAATTGCTCGAATTCCACGACCCAACCGTTGACCAAAAAACTAATCAGTAATATTTCGCTGCGTATCTATTATCAAAATGTTAAAAATCTGAATACCAAGTTGACTGATCTATATTTGAGTAGTCTTCATTGCAATTTCATTTAATTTCATTTACGGAAACGTATCAAATTTATATAAGTGCTCGCTTGAACAGAATCGGAGGGGGAATCCGTCATCCGTTAAACGTCTTTACCCTCAGAAGAAGTTTGCACTTCTCTCATAGATTCCATTGAATTTAAATGCATCTACATACATACCTCCCCAGTCTGACATATGAGTACATGTTCAATTATTTAAAAGTATTATTTAATTGATGAAAGATTCTGACGACTTGTATATCATGGAAACAAATCGATGATAACATCACTCTCGTTTGTACTCGACCATGTTTTACCGAGTTCTTAGAGGTAACGTTTGAACTTTGCCTTAACCAAATAAATTTAGTACCAAATAAGTTTCATAAAATCCTTCATTTAGTGTATGTTGAAACCATTTCAAAATTTTCTGTGATTCGGTGCGATTATTTTGTTCTACCAGAGGATACCTATCATTCTGCTTTGGAGAAAACTTTTGAAATCATGGACAGCCTTCGGTTTGATAACGAGGCATCTCTATTTGGTTCTAGCTCCTGCTATAATTTTGCGAATGCTAACTTAAAAAAATTAAATCAGGAAATATCCAACCTGATTTGACCAGATCATAAAGGTAATTTCGAGGACAGTGTTCTTCATTTTAATAATATATTTTAAAATTCTTCAAAAATTTGGTATCAAAACGTGCTTGTACTTTAACTAAACGTGTCAATTTATGGTTTACGAAGGATTTAAATTTGTTAAAAAAAACCAAAAGTCTCGCGTTTTTAAACTGTATAAAAAAACTAGCTTGCCTATAGACTATAAGAAATGCTAAAAGCTACGTCGTAAGTACTTTGAACTTAACAAGAAATGATACAACGATTACTTAATTAAGGTTGAAAGGAACATCGCATGTAATCCTAAGATGTTTCATGATTTCGGTAACTCCAAACGCAGAGTCTCTTCGTTTCCATCCGCCATGACATACACAACATGCACATTTTTAAGTCTAATTACTCTATGAATTCGCCTGGAAATAATTTTGTCCGTTAAGAGAATCCTCAAACCTTAATTAATATCCAATTAATTCTCCCGATGATGTTTTATGCCAGTTAAAAGCTTTAAAGAGTTCTCCTAGTTACGGTCCTGGCATGATTCCAATATGCTTTCTTATATATTATGCTGAAAATTTGTACCGGCCAGTGACAAACGTATTTAATGCATCCCTAAAACAAGGCATTTTCCCAATAATATGGAAAAGTTCGTTTATAATTCCGTTGCATAAGAATGGTCGTAGAACTTCGATTTAAAATTATATAAGGATAGCAAAGATATCTGCTATACCTAAACTCTTTGAAGCCATTATTACTTCCCAATTAACTTTTTCCATATTTCCCTTAATTTACAGTTCCCAGCATGGATCTTGCAAATGCAAATCTACTCTTACTAATTTGCTAGAATTCTTTACTCATGTTTCAAATGGATTTAAAGAAAACAAGAATATTGATGTTATACATACTGACTTTGGAAGAGCATTCGACAAAGTAAATTATATAATACTTATTAAAAAGATTTTCTTCTATCTTCGTATTATTTAACGATACCTTTTCTGACATAATTGATGTACTATCTGGAGTTAAGCAAAGTATCCATTTGGGACCGATACTGTTCTTGTTATTTATTAACGATTTGTCTGCAGTTATAAAATATTTAAAGATTTTATTATATGCCGATGATGTAAAGCTTTTCCAATCTTATACCTCAATTAATGAAAGATGTTTATTACAAACCGATTTGAACAATTTAGTAACTTGGTGTAATAACAATGATATGCCACTTAACCTTAATAAATGTAAAACCATGTTATTTACACGAAAATGTGTTCAACCCCCATCTTACATAATAAACAACTATAGTCTAGAGCAAGGATGTAATTTCGTTCATTTGGGTGTAACAAAGGATACCAAACTCAACTTCAATCTTCATATTAATACAACTGTGTTGAAAGCCAAAGGTGCCCTTTCCTTTGTAAAGCGGTGGTCTAAAGAATTCAGATACCCTTATATTACGAAAATACTTTTTACGTCATTAGTTAGACCAATATTGGATGGAGTATGGTTCGGTTGTGTGTAACTCTAATTATAAACTCCATTCTGATAAAATTGAGTCGGTTCAAAAACAGTTTTTGTTGTTTGCTTTATTTGCAATGGGATTCCCGCCAAAATCTTCCTCCGTATACTAGTCTCATAAAATCTTCCCACCTGTTCTAACCGTAGAGAAATGTTAGGAATAATTTTTTAGTCAAGCTTCTAAATGGACTGATTTGCAGTTCATTTCTCTTAGGTGAAGTAAATTTTAAAGTCCCCATCAGAATATTATGAAAGTTTAGACAACTATTTTTAAAATCATGTAAAACAAATTTTGAACCATAGGAACCGTTTTGTCGCTTATGTCAAGATTTCAATTGTTATTCCAGAACATTCGATCTGACAGACTCACTTTTCGTAACAAAAAATACTATACTAACTTCTCTTAACAAGTAGCTCAATGAATTTCTATAGAAGTATAAATAATCTTATATTTTAGTTGGTGAATTTGCTTTCTGTAGCTGAGCAGTTTTAAATCTCGCAAAAATAAAAATTCCAATAATATTTAGAAGTTAGTTATAACTACTACTACTCCAATGTAATAGGAGTAGGCAACGCTTGTGCAATTATTCCCGAATAAATAATTGCGCGCCAATCGTTTCTTCTTCTGCTTCCACCAGCGGATATTCTATCGAATACTTCCAAAGCTGGAACGGCATGGTTCATGATAACCACAAAATGTTCATCAAAACTGATAAAACGCCTGCATGACAACACCCGAGACGTTTTAATGTGCCAACAATCGCCGAAGTTGCTATTGTGAATGTTGAAACTTACATATTATCATTTATCATTAGCAAAACTACGTTCTGAAGAATATATTTATCTTGGGGATTCTATCACTGTTGACTGAAATGCACAGAATGTAGGTAGCACAACTATTCTACCAGAAAAATACGTCAGAATTGCACAATATATGCAAGAATTCGCTAAGGATGATATGCCGTACGAACGTTATTATGGCACGTCAAACGAATTATTTCTTGGTCAATCACCCATAGCTTTACCGCAATAGTGTTCAAGAGAAAGCTAAAATCACTCATGGATTTCATTGTGTGCATTCGGCGGAACGTATGTATGTCATTCAATCGACTGTCAAAAACGAGGAATATCGTATGCACACATCTCTTTTGGTTGCTAGAGCGGAATGATCGAATAAAATCGACGATGTGATATCAGCGCAAATCCCGATAATTATGAAGATCCATCTCTATATGAGATTGTCACAAAAAATATGATTCATGACCCATATGGAATATTAAGTTGAAATTCTCCGTGCATAGTGGACGGAGAAAATGTTCAAAACGCTTTCCAAAAAAATGAATAACTGAAATGCATTAGAACATCATATTATTGATTTTGGCAACGATTCGCTCGAAAAGTGGTATCGCACTTGCCACGTGGGATATTCCCGCCACGTTGTTGAAAGACAGTTGAAAGACGCACTCAAGTTGCCCTTAAACAAGTAAATAAATGAAACACAAACTTGCAGCCTTTCGATGGCCAAAGTATTACAGCCGAGCAAATTAATAGTTTGAGATGAAAGCAATTCTTTGGAAGCATTAGCAAGTGATTTTCGGTAAATACTACAAGTAATATGACAAACTTTACGTTTAACGAAATACGTTAAATCGCTCAAATTAATTAATGTTTAATGAGTCGTTGATTCATCGTCTGGATACATCACACTTCTCTTCATTTTTGGTCACTTTGCTGAAACAGGGACCAAACTCATCGAGAAAGCATTATTGGAATTTGATCAGGTTTTATATTTGAATAGTCCCAGTAGATCTTTAATTTTTTTTGACATTTCTGCCATCTTCTTTATATTCATTAGGCAACAGTGTTCGATGCTGGAGAACCATATAAAATTATGTCTTCAAAAATAATTTTATATATTACCAATTTGTTTTCATTGCTCATGCTGGCCCGTCAGCATATCAACGGGTTTAGAGACTTTCTTCTTACTTTATTTACTTTTTGTACGAGTGGGTGTTTTATGTGCCCTGAATTAAATTTTTTGATCAAAAACTACTCTATAGATGACACTTCATTATTTCCTAGCATTATCCGATTTCATTACATTTTTCATTTGTTAACACCTTTTGTTTATGGACCTGCAGAATTTAGCTCCTCGGCTAATTCCAGTCACAACCAATTTAAAGAGGGCTTTCTATCTTTTTAAAATCATTTACCTAGCACCTAATAAAAACTCAAGTAAAATGGTGATTGGCGCTGATTTTGATGTTTTTCCCGAAAAAGTATAACAATTTATAATTGATTTATATAATTCAATTAGTAGCGTTCATTTTGCCCCTTTCAAGTAATTTAAAAATACAGGGGTGTTGCGAAAAATATGTATATTAGAATTGTAAATTGTCAAAATTTGAAATCGATCGAAAATGTTGTTATGAAATCGACTCGGTTTCAGTTTTTTCGAAGATAGGCAAAACCGATATTCGAGTCAGGTGTTTTATTTATTGTGAAATAAGAAATAAAATTGAAAAGATACCAAAGTATGGATTCTGCGAAGTTGCATTAATGTCAATGCAATCCTCTGGAGCTTAGTAGCTCTCAGGTTTTCTCAGGTTTACTTTATAAAATGTAAGCACGATCAGCTCTAGTGCTGCGACTTGCAGCGGCTTTACAAATTTTTCGTTGAAAATGTAGAGTGAATGTGTATTTATGTATATTTGTTAATTTTTTATAATTATAATTTTATTTATACAATTAGATAAATTTCCAGCAGCTCAAATTGTAAATACTTGCTGTGCACTCCACAATACTTGTAGACATTATAAAATACAATATGTTCAGAATTATTTGTTGTAGGTACGTTGTCATCAAATAAGCAGTCATCGCATTTGCGACTTGGCTCCCACGTCACTGTTGACAGTCACAAGTTCGAAGTCGTAGATAATTTCGTGTATCTGGGAACCAGCATTAACAACACCAACAATGTCAGCCTTGAAATCCAACGCAGAATCACTCTTGCCAACAGGTGCTACTTTGGACTGAGTAGGCAATTGAAAAGTAAAGTCCTCTCTCGACGAACCAAAACCAAACTCAAGTCGCTCATCATTTCCGTCCTGACATATGGCGCAGAAGCCTGGGCGATCTCTACATCCGATGAGTCGGCTTTAGGTGTTTTTGAGAGAAAAGTTTTGCGGAAGATTTATGGTCCTTTGCGCGTTGGGAACGGCGAATACCGCAGACGATGGAACGATGAACTGTACGAGCTATACGACGACATTGACATAGCTCAGCGAATAAAGAGACAGCGGCTACGCTGGCTAGGTCATGTCGTCCGAATGGACGAAAGCCCTCCAGCTTTGAAATTATCCGATGGAGTACTCGCTGGTGGAAGCAGAGGAAGAGGGAGACCATCCACTCCGTTGGAAAGATCAGGTGGAGAGCGACCTGGTGTCACTTAGTATTTCTAACTGGCGCCAAACAGCAAGAAGACGATACGAGTGGCGCGCTATTGTTGACGAGGATATAATCGCGTAAGCGGTGCCTACGCCAAAGAAGAAGAAGAAGAAGGTACGTTGTTAAGCTTGACAATAGGGCACGTTTTTACCTTTAATGTAAAAGTAACGTGTTTGCACTTATATTTGTTTACGTTTATGCGCCACTTTTCTAGCCATTCTTCAATTACTTTAGGTTATAGTTTTAACATATTTGCATCCGCAAAAGTTGACGAGATTACTTTTGCTACTTGTGGGAATATCGGCAATGAACACTATATACAATAATGGCCCAAGAACACTACCCTGTGGAACACATGCCGTGATTCGATATTCTCTTCTTATGTAGTAGTGTTCTTTTCAGTGAATCACCTGGTAGTTAAGCAGGATTCAAGGTTATTCTGAAACTTGTTGATAATTTTGTTTTTATAAATTAGACCATCATGCCACTTTTTGTCAAATGCGTAAGCCACTACACATCAAGAAAGAAAAACTGTCCAGCAATAATCTTTGAATTCCAAAGCTTTCCTTATTTCATTAGTTATACGATGTACTTGTTAAATTATTCCATGATTTTCGCGAAAACCAAACCAGTGAGTATGGACTATATCATTTTGGAGAAAAAAAAAACAATTTTGAATAGCAACACTTCTTCGAAAAGCTTTGAAATGCAAGTCAACAGACTTATTGATCTATCTTTAATTCGCAAGCGACTGGTAACCCAACTTAAAAAAGCTCAGCCAACTCCTGATTACTTTGCTTTGTTTAAATTATTATATAATTCTTTTCCTGCATTACTTCTTTCTCAACGTTTGCAGTATCACCAGCGCGGTAAGTTAATAAAGGATATACTAATTAAATTTTGTGTTTTCCATTATTTCTTATAGCGGATATCAACGGTATCTCTTCACTGAGATACTGGGCATTCGAGCCGGATCATCCACCAGAGGAACTGGAAATACAAAATATAAACAAATTGTCGGAAGGACATTTGCCGGTGCGAGCCGAGCTCCTCCTCCAATTTGTGGTTTGGCGTCTTAATGTTTACACAAATAAATGGAGGGACCTACAGTTTATTCTAAGCCGCCTCCGAACAGCGGATGCATTTTTATGAGGAGATTTTATTTCATGACAGAAATACACTCGGAGGGCTTGATATTCCCTGCCGAGGAGTGACCGCAATTAGAAAAATGTATTTTGTATAACTTTGTATGTTGCTCGTACCTGGGATCGAACCCTGGCCTTCCGAATGGCAGTACGCTCGGCTATCGCGGGCACCAGTTACTGCTCAGAAAAACAAGTAAGACCGTAAATTTTAAAGGGTGCAATTAACCCATTTCAATTCCATCAAAGACTGTCAGAATAATTGCAAAGTAGAGCCCAAAATCTATTTTTGGTGACTTGCTATTGTAATTAACACAAAGGGGGCAAGGTACGATTTCTTTGTCTTTGTATTTCGATGAGTACAATCCCATCGACACCGGGCAATTAAAATTTCAATTAAATAATTTTATTTAAAAAAAAAATATTTTATTTTTATTTATTTTTTTAAATAGACAAATATAAGTAAATTGTCACTCATAAATAAATAAATAATTCAAGCAATTATAAAATGACATAAAAGAGTTATAGGTTCGTTTTGAGCAACATTTTAATAAAAGAAAATATTAAGCACAGTAGACAGAAATTCAATGCACTTTAAATTTTTTATTATTTCATAGTTTGTACAATAATTAATCATTGTCATTTATAAATCTTAAATAAATAAACAATTAAATTTTATATTATTAATTAATTTTTGCGTTGGCTATTCAGAGCCATAGAAACAAAATGTGTAAATTTTTACATTTCTCAAAAATTATTTCAAGGCAAATAAATTCGTGGAGGCCTGAGCGTTCATCAGCCCCACATTAATATTCCATGCCGGCTAAACATTTAATCGATAGTAAATTTAAACTTTTACAATAATTTCTTTGTGGGGTTTTCGACTGTCGATCAGTCATAACAGTTTTTTAAATTTTGGAAGTAAACGTCTTTCCCTTTTGTAGTTCAACAAGAGGAATTAAAGACATCCTGGACTGAAGTCGAGGTAGAATATCAACATTTTTGTCTAATTTCTGAGCACATAAGCTCACAGCACTTCAACAGAGTAACAATTTCCAATACAAACTAGTAGTCCCATCTCAAAATCATTTTTCATGTAGGCGAGCAGGTTCAAACCATCTCATAAAAAATCAAAATAAAATTGAAATTATATCCATCGCGAGCACATATTCTGAAAACTTGCCCAAAAAATTTGCGGGAATGAATCCCAATTCGCGTTTTGAAGCAATAACAAAACACGACAACTGCATTATCTGATTATCGAACAATCACAAAACAAGTGATTGTAAAATCAACTCCGCATGCCTAAAATGTAGAAACCGTCATCACACTCTGCTTCATAGGCAACAAGTGGAAGAGTAGTTAACTGCTTTCACAGAACAGCAATTGGCTACTAAGGGGTCAGTCGCTGCAACTTTGACTTCCAATATCGAATCAAAATCAAAAAAATCAAAAAAAAAGACTAATAAAATCTAATTCTCTTTCACTTCCAATTTCTACCATTTAGAAGGAGCTGTATGCCACAAGAACGCTATATCGTCAGATGACACCGGAGGGAAAAATCTGTTCTCAAGCAAAAGGCCAAAAGATTCAAAACACATACATTAGCAGTAATCCGGTCCGAATGCTCTTGAGGACCATGCTAACGGATATAACGATCGCCAATCTGCACACATCTCCACATATTTGTGCAGCTGCGGAAGACCCGATGCAACACTTCCAGCAAAGGCTGCACGTTCAGAACCGAGACCGATCCGTCTCGCCGGACTAATCGTGTTGGCAACGGAGAATCGAAATGGCGGCATAGAAAGAACCGACTAAGACTCGATCCGTCTCAGCGGCTTCCAGTGTGCTCTCCATCACCATGACGATAACGGTGATCAGGCTGATCTCTCCATTCTCTCTCTCCATCAACGCAATGAACTTATTTAAAAATTCTGCACCTAGATGAGCACGCTTTCTAAAAAGCCGCGGAATTATTCTGGAAGCCGATATTTTCTAGTAAACGTTCCAGTGTTGGCTCTTGGATTATTTGTGGCGACTTAACGTAAAATTTAAGAAAAAATTAAAACTAAATATTCGTCACTATTATTCAATGGAAATTTATAATTGTAGAAAAAAAATGCTAATGTACGAAATCTAATTTGAAATTAATTTAAATTTTATTAAAAATACGTATATAAGAAGTGAAATTATAATAAGTATTTTACACGCGTGGTAATACTGTAAGGCGGGCGGAAAGTTTATTTCGCAAGCAATGTGGCAACCCAGCTAAAAAAAGCTCAGCCAACTCCAGCTAACTTTGCTTTGTTTAAATTCTTTTATTATTTTTCTGCATTACACTCACATACTTCTATCTCAAAGGTTTGCAGTACCACCAGCGCGGTAAGACGTTTTCAAAGATTTTTGTAAAAAAGCATTTACTAATTGAAATTTTTCTGTGTTTATTAAAATCCTGTAGTGGATATCAGCGGCTTCTCTTTACTGAGATACCTAGCCTATATAATGACGGTAGGCTCACGTCTTTACCTAATTTAGTTATCATAATTATCTGCGACATTTCACATGATTGTGGATAATATCCCAGCTTCGAAATAGCACTAAATATCATTGCAAGAAAAACGAGAGCAATGCTCGGTAGTTCTTTTAGCAACGTTGATGTGATATAATCATATGCAGGATATTTTTTTTAGATCTAGGACTGTAATAATCTCTTTCAATTCAGAAACATAGGTTCCGCAGGAAATAGTGTATCTCTAAACATTTTGGTCAGCTAAAAAGGGCGTATTAATATTTGAAGCAGCGTTTTACTGGAATATCTTGTTTTGAAAAAAGTTTCTTGTCTTTTTCAGTTCTTGCCCAGGAACCGTTGTTCAGTCTCAACGATGTTTCAATATTTACTGGTGGTTTTAGGCTTTTGCTTGTTTTCAAGGTGATTTTTTTGTGGAGGCATTGAGAGACAAAGACGTTATAAAAATGTTCACATTTTTTCTTCTTCGTATCCCAATGTTGCTTTTAACTTTTTTCGGCTATCTTAAGTCGAATTCTCGCATCGGGCGTTGGGTCAACGTGCTATAGTTCTGCCGTTCCTATCATACTATTAAATACAACTACCTCTTTATCAAACGATATTGATGAACTCTCTATTTTGGGAATTGGACTTTGTGTGAATACTTATAGACTTTTTTATATTTAAGCCAAACGAAAAGGTTACAGAATCAATTTAATTTAATTTAATCCTTATTGAGGAATGTTGAGGAGATAAATCAGCAATGGTTTCGGCAAATACTAAGTATCCAGTAAGTTGGTTGCATTGGCTAGATAAAATCGAATCTATTTTGGATATAATATAACTGGCGACCGTTTCGGTTTATTAGTCAGAAGCCGCAATAAGTATGCTACGAATTGTAATATCCTACAGCTAAAAATCTATTTCCAAGGGTTATACAAAATTGATTAAATTGCTTCTCTGTTATTGTGAATCGTAAGTAAGTAAAGTAAGCTTTCCAGTACTTGGCATAATGGCGGGTGACGTCTATTCATTCACTTGTTTTTAACACGTGAACATATGTAATCTAACAGTGTTTGAACCGGGTAGATTGCAAGGAGCTGTAACAGCATAATATGTGGAAATTGGTTACGCTTTGCCTGAATTGATTGCCAACACAGTTACTACAATTTTATGTAAAGAGCACTTACTGGAGTGGTGCAGATCACCGCATAGTTCCTCCACTGTATATTTACGAATAATTTTTATTGTTAGGCGGCCGCGATAACCGAGTGGTTAGCATTGCGCACTGCCATTCGGAAGGCCTGGGTTCGAGCCCAGATTCGAGCAGCATCCAAAATTATAGAAAATAAAATTTTTCTAATTGCGGTCGCCCCTCAGTAGTGAATGTCAAGCCCTCCGAGTGTATTTCTAACACGAAATAAAAGCTCCTCATAAAAATCCATCAGCCGTTCGGAGGCGGCTTAGAATAAACTGTAGGTCCCTCCATTTGTTGGTGTAAACCTCAAGACGCAAAAACCACAAATTGGAGGAGGAGCTCGGCCAAAAATCGCTTCAGCGGTTACAAAGCGACAAATATATATGTATATATATATATCATTTTTATTGTTATACCATGAAAATATAACATCTCGGAAGTGTGTTTCGTTGTATACCTGAAATTTTTGGAGCTTAGCTCCTGCAAGTAATATAGATTGGTGGAGGCTTGGCATTAAAAACTTCGAGAGAATCCCTTGAACTAGTAATGGGTTCTTCCTCACATAGCGTGATAGCGTGGCAGATCTACTTCCTCCTTACACCTTGTTATTAGCAAGTATAGTGGAGCCCTCTATATGATGCCTTTCAGCATCATTCATTTACCACATTAATACAGCAATCAATGCCAGTCTGCACTGCCGAGCCTTTTTCCTTTTTATCTGTCTTCTGCAGCCAGATCCTTCTCCACCTGCTATTTCCAAAAGATTGAAGGTCTTACTCTTCCTCTGCCATAATTTATGACTTGTATGTTATAGTTTGGTATTTGTTCATCTAGAGAGGGGACTCTATTTTTCAATTGCCTACTCAGTCCAAAGTGGCACCTGCTGACAAGAGTGATGCTGCGTTGGATTTTAAGGCTAACATAGATATTGGTTCCAAGACAGATGGAATTACCTACAACTTCAATTCTATTACTGATAATTATTGATGATGCTGGTTCCAAGATAGATGGAAATACCTAAAACTTCAATTCTATTACTACTCACAGGCGGTTGCTTATGCAAATGGCATCATAATCATGGGTGTACGCCAGCAGCTGTACGCTCTTATAGAATATTATACCTTCTCTGTTCAGCTCTGCAGCTCGTACTATTTTCTCTAGTAATAAATTAAAGAAATCATACGATAAAGAGTCGCCAAATTCAGACATAGCGGCGTAGGTGCAGCAGTGAATATCTGGTCAATTGTAGATTTTCCAGGTCGAAAGCCACACTCATGAGGTCCAATCAGTTTGTTGACCAATCACCTTTAGTTTTTCACAAAATACCAATATTTTCATTGGTAGCTCGATGGGACCTTATATGCGAAATTGAGTAGGCTTATCCCACGATGGTTTGTGCAAACTAGGATGTCCCCCTTTTTGTGGATTAAGGAGAACACACTTAGTTTCCGATCATCAGGCATGCCTTCGTTCGGCCATATTCAGTTCTTCGGCATTCGGCTATTGTTGTGATTAAAGCTTTTCGACGTCGAACCTTAATTAATAATGTGTTAAAGGGTGTTCTTTTCTACACAGAGGGGTGGGCATCTTCGCTGTAAGAAGATAATAATCCGAGCGAGCCAGTGTTAGGTCTTTGGAGCGTGCGCACGTCAAGAATTTTCTTGTGTTGAAATCTAGTACTACAGACAACCACATTTCGGGCTCCGGCGAAGAAGAAGAAGAAGTTTCATTACAAAGGTAACGCCAAGCACAATTTTGAGATTGTGGAGGAGGCAGCGCTTATAACTACACTCCAGACGCTCATAAAAGACATCGGGACGTGGACGAAAATGAGCGATATGTTGTGAAACTTCGCTTTGATGCGGATAGTGGCAAGATGTTCACCAGCATGAATGCCATGACATGGCAACTGAGTCTCTCTCTCACCAGGAATCCTAGACCGAATTTGCCGCTGTAGTAAGTAAAATTATCAGCTTTCAAACTGATCCTGGATAATACCAGGAACGCAGTCAGAATTAGGAAGTACTTCTCGAGCAGTTCGGTAGCAAACGAGGTTCCAGACAGGATGACTCCTTATCGTGTAATTTATTTAACCTGATACGTTACAAAATAATAAGGGCCGCAGATGATATTGATATTATTGGCAATAACAACCTTTTTTTCTTCAGGTTACATAAAGAAGCGAACCGAATGGGTCCCGTGGTGAACGAAGACAAGACGAAATATCTGTTGTCATCAAACAAACAGTCAACGCATTCGCTTTTTGTTTCCCACGTCACTATTGACATTCATAATTTTGAAGTGGAAGATAAATTCGTCCGTCTTGGAACTAGCATAAACAACACCAACAATATCATCCTTGAAATCCAACGCAGCAGAACTCTTGCCACCAGGTGCTATTTGCTTGAGTAGACAAATGAAAAGTAAAGTCCTATCTCGACGAATCAAAACCAAACTCTAAAAGTCGCTCAATATTCCCGATCTGTTGTATGGTGCAGAAGTGAAACCATGAGCTGTACGAATTAAGCGGCGATATTGACATAATTCAGCGAATTAAGAGGCAGCGGCTATTCTGACTAGGTCATGTCTTTCGAATGAATGAAAGCAGTGCAGTTTTGAAAGTATTGGATGAAGTACCTGCTGATGGAAGCAGAGGAAAAGGAAAACATCTATTTCGTTGGAAAGGGCAGGTGGAGAGCGACCTGGTTTCACTTGTTATTTCTTATTGACGCCAAACACCGAAGAGAAGAAACGAGTGACGTGCTATTATTGATTCAGCTAAATCGCTCAAGTGATACCTATGACAAAGAAGAAGAAGAGTTAAATACAGAATATTTAAATAAATAAAAACTGTAAACTCAGTTAAGAATTCACTTTGGGCTTTTTTTCAACTTGTATGCCAGTAAAGTTATTTAAATATTTATATTCGCCACCAACATACGTGGTCTGTCAAAAGTAAACATCAGCTCGTTGCTATGATAGGCGTCAACAGCTCACTCCTTTGTCAACAGAAACAATGATGGGCGAGTAAAAGTTTATTTGAAACACTCATGTAAGTAAAATAATATTTTTTTAATAAGTTTATATTTCAACCGCACAACAACAAAACACCAAGACCGAAACCAACGATGTTCCAACAGACATAAATAATCACATAAAAAGTTCTACAAAAAAAATAATATTAGAAAGTTGTGAGGGAAAAAAAGGTAATTGCGACAGTGGCAGTGACAACAGCCATAATAACGAATGTTTATGTACATACAGTGGCGGCATTTATTCGTTGTGTAGAGAGTGCTTACTATCACTTCGCCGAAAAATGTACACAGGTATACGGTTTTATTTTAAATCCTTTTCTAATCACATGTATTAAAACAAATTCATTCTCTAACATAAAATAAAACAATTAGGGTGAAAAAACGCGAAAATATCCTTGACAAAAATCTAAATAAATCACAGGTTTACTAACAGTTATGCCGATATGTTAGTTGTAGTTTAGACACATTAGCACCACTAATGGCTCCGCGAAAAGAAATATCCATTGTCGTAAGAAACTTGGTTATTCATCATAGGAAAGAGAAGAAATCCTAAGGTAAATTTCATAAATTTTGAATTTAAGTCGACCAACAGCACAGACCATTGAAAAAAACTGTAAAAAATATTAATCCACCGAAAATAAGCCGCCTAAAAGCCTAAGTTACTTCTCGAAAATTAGTCGAAAACATCGCAAGCTTATCAAGAAAGTGTGTCTATCCAAGAACAATTCGAAGAGCTCTGAACGATAAAGGCTTCCACAGTAGAATGCCACGTAAAAAGCATCTTATTTCTATTTTCTTAGCGCCAAAAATATAGTACCAACAGTGAAGCATGGTGGCGGCAGCGTAATGGTTTCGGGGGCGGTTGCGGCTTCTGGAATTGAAAGGTTGAAGGTCATATGGAGCGTTTCAAATATAAGTTATTGTTGGAAGCTAATCTGAAGCCTTCGGTGGACAATTTGGAGCTTGGCGCAGGCTGGATCTTTGAACAGGATAACGATCCAAAGCACACGGCAAAAAAAAGAGAGAAGCTCTAAGAGCTTCGATAGTAGCTTCGATGTCACGACGGCTTCAAGCTGTTATTGATGCGAATGGTGAACCAACTAAATACTAAAAAGATCATGTTACCTGATATTAACCAAAGTTTTTGTGTTAAGATAAGTTATGTATGTACTGTATGTAAACTTTTGTCAATATTGGATTTACGTTTGTTTTGTCGTAGCTTTACTGTTTTATGTTAAAAAATTATATTTTTTTTATGTTAAGGGAAAATAGTTGAAATAAACTATGTCATTAAATTTTCCAATAAACTTTTTGGACTTTCAATTCGGCGAAAATCGGGGGTGTATATGGACTTATGCCCGCCACTGTATATATGATCATACGTATAGAAATTGCATGCTATATACAATTGTGTATGAAATTAAATTTAAATTTAAAATTAATTTAACAAAAGGAAATTGCTTATGAATTTTTAATTTTTATCGATCATCAAATACTAATAAGAATGTGCTAGCTCCCAGCTTACAAAGGCTATAAAATCTAAATAGCCACACTTCGATTTTCTCAGCAATTTTCTTTCTGCTTTACTTTGTTGAAGCTAAAGGCACGTAGAGTTTATTTCTTACTCGTCATTACATCTGGGCGTACTCTCAGCAATTATCTAGATAATAACAGTGTACTTACACAAATAAATCAAATAAATAAGAAATTCGTTATTGATTGGCAAATTATTTTGAATAATCACCTCGACTATGGTTGGATTGGAAAACTTGGTTTTGCCGTAGTCTTCGACTTCGTCGATGTCGATGATAAACGACGTAATATCTGTCGACACCAAATGTACCTACTACCAAAAATTTTAATTTCTTTTCAAATAAGTATATATGGAAGTACAAATATACAAATTTATTCAGGTAATTTTTAGGTACAATACATATTATTTCTTAAGCCGATTAGTCTAGAATACGTTGTTTTCTATTTCTGAATTTAAAAAACTAAAATAACGAATATAGAAAAATTCGAAACTCTTGTGGCTGAATTAAAAAAAAATCTTTCTTATCAAAGGGTTCCCAAAAGGGAGCGAATTCAGCTAATTTTTAAAATCAATGGGAAGCAATTACGTAGTAAATTTTTTTTTTTTTAAATGTTATTTACTTCTCAACAGAAACTGATGTTTGGGGAAGCTCATACTTATAATATTTATCAAAATATATATTTTTTTGTATTATTAAGGTGTGGCGGGATTACAAATTTGAAGTGAAAAATACTAATAAAAACAATGCAGAGTAGAAAGCAAAAGGTGAGGAACATTTTGCATACTTGAGGAATCTGTGGACAACTTACTGCATTTTAATAGGCAACTAAATCCATAGGGTGCTTGCAGGGTGTAGAGTTAAACTAAGCTTTGTTTAGTTGAAAATAATCTTCAAACTTGAAATGAAATAAAGCTTATTTGATATCTGGCAATATTAATATATCAGTGTTCTGGCTTATAATTTTTATTTTTGCCCAAAGTTGTTTTTGCTGGAGGACATTTATTTCATCAATAAGCCGTCTTCGTGCTCGGAATACTTTTCGGCGAAATGAATTTTGCGAGCACGTGACGTTAATGTCGACACGATGTGTTGTCGACTAAAAAACGACGACAACGTTGCTGACGCCAACCTTATTAGGGGCGAATGGTCTTGAACAAATAGATCATCATATACTGGCATAAATCTCATTGCCTAGTTTATTGAAGAATAGAAACTCATGAGTGAATGTAAGGCTCACAAGCGACTCGTAACCCAATACCCGTGTTATGAATAGAAATTGTAGAGATGTAGAACTTATGAAAGTTTGACTATTTGCATTCAGTCGGATCATTTATCCTTATTCGTAAAGATATATATACTAGCTCTGCTATTTCCAGGGTGAATGGCAAAATGAAGTATCTACTGGCAATATTTTATTTTATTTTTATTTCTGATTTAAGATCCTGAAGCGTGTACATAAATGTTATCCACTGTGTCACCACTAGAGTTTTCAGGAGAATGATTTATGGACTTTTCCGCACTAAACTTCGAGAAAACGTCATAATCTCTCCTTTCAGATTTAACATCAGACTCTACATTTGAAATCTATGTTGCTGATTACTTCTGTTCAGGCTTTCACCACTGGCAGAATCCCGCAAAAGTGCTCGTTTACTGGAACCACTAGTAATCTTACATGATGAAGACGGTAAACCATAATTTTCTCGCACTCAAATAAGAATTACCTATAACCTTATAGAAATTATTGTACAACTCGTTACTTCAACTCTCCTCTAACCCTCCCCAACTCTTAACATTACCACTATAATTAACTGTTTGCTGTGTTATTAAAAAGCATTCCCCCATTGTTTTTTCTTTGCTCCCCTTCTTCACTCATGGTGCCATTGACACCGAAAAAAGGTTAATAATTTATGACTCCCTTACTTCAGTTATTACATTTGTATTGTTGCTATTGTTGTCATGTGTTATAGATATTTCGATTTTCCTTTCCTAATACCTCAGAACTAAATAACACTCTATTATACTCCAGGGATATTAAGCAATAGAACTTTCGGAAAATACTAAACCAAGGTGTTTATCAACTGTAAATTGTATTTAAATTTCATTTTGGTTTTACAGGTTATATTAAGGTCACCTAGATAAAATGAACTGAAAATCTCAAATAAGCAACCATTGCAAGCACGCGGACGACTGGGCAGCGCACTGATCCAGCAACTAGAAATATAATTGTCATGCAAACTGAATGTATGGGCTCGGGTCATAAATACAATAACTCATATACACAGACACAAGTGAACTCTTAGCATTAATGTAAATAATAAATACCCTTTAGGGAATTGAAATAGAGTGGTTTCCGGAAGGGGTTAATACGAAAGAAATTGAAAAATCAATTAATTATGTATCAGAAAAACAAGTTTTTTATTCTCTTTGAGCTTTGCTTATTTTGTTTTTATTTTTCTTAAGAACGTTTTAGGAGTATCGAAGATTTCAGGAATGGAGAGCCTCTATCTTCAAGTAAGAAGACATAGACAATAAAATTAATCTCTTAGTCGTATTTCTCGTTGACGATCCATTACTAGTACCATATTCTCCATATTGCACATAATTAGCCAGATCTGCTTAACCTGAGAGCTCTATTCGACGAAGTGAAGGTTCAATTCCAAACCGAACCCTTAAAGAAATATGAGCAAGTCCGCCAAATTGGTAATCCGTTAAAAATGGAAAGTATTACTCTACTGCGATGGTTGTTGCCAGGATTTAATCCCCATCTTTTAAAAGATGAAGCCAATCAAATAAGATTTATCGTTATCGACATAACGTAAAAGGGGAGAGCAGTTACTCTACTGGAAAAGTTGTGGACAGTTTCCGATGAGGATACTGGGAGTCCAGATTTCCACTCTCTATTTTTAGATAATAGTCAGTGAGACTGTTTTTACCATCTGATTAGGTTCTTCTGCAAGCAAAAAGTTTACCTCATTCCCACCAATTCCTTGAAATCCAAAATCAAATTAAAGCTTCAATGAGTGTTTGAAGGCTGGCAATTCCAATCTTATACGGATACGTTGTCACGTAAAACCACTCTCTTGCAGACGGTGAAAATCTTGAAGCCTGTAATCCGAGACTGTAAGCCATACGAATATAGGTTCAGGTGGCCTGGCTAACTTTCAAATTTTAGAAAAGTTTCCCCTCGGTAGGGGACGTCAACCCCTTTGGGTGTAATCCATCAGCCATTCAGAGACGGCTTAAAACTGTTGGATCCTCCGTTTGTTGAAAAAAAATATCGGTACCCAACAGATTGCCCTTAATCTCTCCTGATGAATAGTGTAGCTTAAACAATAGTTTAAAAAGTTCACAAACGCCGGTATCTGTAGGAGCTTTTTCATATTAAATAAAGAAAAATGTTTTTTCCCACATGGATTCGTTTTCTGCTCCTTCGCATATAAGGCTTGTGAACGTACGAAATGACTGATAAATTAGTTTTCCGCGTGTGGATAACAGCTATCTGGAGGATACAATGTTATTTCTACATTCTTAACAGCCGATTTAGTAAACTAACTGTCAAGAGTAACTAATGCCGTGCTACCCTGCTTACCTATATCTTATATAGTATTACAAATCAGCTAACTGGAACTCAGTTCTCAGTGTGAGGAGCAAACAATAAAAGTCACCCATTTATTTACATAAATGTAAATTTACAACCTGACAGGACACAGGACACTTCAACAACAGCAACTAACCTAGTACCAATAGCAAGCCAAACAAAATGAAGACAGTTGTGACACAGTTGTGGGAAAAGGAAGAAGGACAAAAGAAACAGGAAAAAGAAAACATAAATAAATGACTAGTGTATTGAGGATGAGGTGTGTGTTGATAAAGGTGAGGTTATGATGAGACGAACTTGTTGGGGGAGTGGAAAAAGGAGTAAGAGAATGCAAGTCACAGTTCGGCGGACTAAAGTAATTATTGCTGGATTAGCGTTGGCATTACGAAGAAGGCAGAGAGTGGAAGATGAAGATGGTAAGATGAACTGAACACTTGAACAATGTAATATAAACATAATCAGCGAGATAAGTTAAAAAAAATATATAAAAAAATGTAAGTAAAATATGCAGAAAATGCCTTGGGAAGTGTTGACGACAGTTGAATTAGACGCGACATTATTTATTTTTCTAGTTTTATGTATTTTTCACCGTCTCTCATTCACTCCCGCACTCACTTACCTCGTAGCGTGTATCAATTTCGGGCAATTTCTCCAGAAACTCTTCGACCATGATTCATTAAGACGTCCAGAGAAAACTCAACCGCCTCTTCTAGTAATAATTTACTCCCTTAATCTTCTTATTATATTTTTGAGTTCTTTGTGAAGTATTATTTATTTTAAAAATGACAACACAAACTTTATTTTAAGGTCCTTAGACTGTGGTTGCACAGTTACTGTATATGTCTGCACTTTAGTTCCAATAAAAATTTGTACGCTTTAACACTTGTTGAGGTTGAAAGGATTAAATGTGATTACACTGTTTGTAATAGCCAACTTATTTGCTTTACACAAATATTCGACGGCACATTCAACACAACGTCCCGCCTCGTTCACACACAGCTCGTTGTGAACTGCGCAAATCTCGTTTTTGCAATTAGTCTTCTAGAAAGATGCTTTAACGACTACCTCCGTAGACGAATATTGTCACACACGCACACCTACATATGTCTGATGAACTCAATCCAGCCTGAAGACTAACCAATCAACTGACAATCCAACTCGCTAAACACTAGCTACCAACTAATGACACCACACAACGTAACTCAGTTCTATCATGCGGCACGTACTGCACGTTTGAAAACACACAACAACGTGAATTATTCATATGAAAAAGCTGAATGCTAAGTGAGTATCTTCTTTTTGAATTGGGCATACACTGAAGAGCCGCCAAAAAATTCCAAACTCCCGGCAAGCAAGAGCTATACGTTTTGTTTTATGCATCCAACAATTGACACCAGACTCTCTAGAAGCTAACACAACACAACACCACACATGCCAACCGTTAGCTTAGCTCAACCAGAGAAACTATAATGTCACCAAAAAGCGGCGACCTCTATCAGTGCACAAGTCGAACTGAGCATTCGACAAGGAGCCAGCTTGTCTATATGATAAAAATCGTAAGGACACAACTCGTCGTACATATTTAATGGTGGTGTGTGAAAGTTGCAAATTCTGCTGCTGTGTTCTGAGCAAATCGCTATATAAACAAATATGAGTGCCACATGTTAGCAACAAACCCGTTACCGACCCCAACAGCCGAGTTGCCGAGGTGGCAAGGTGCCGAAGTGCGCTTAAGTCGAATTGTTTGACTCGTCGAGTCGAGAGTCGTAAAGTCGGAGATTGTGTCGCATTGATGCTACTTCTATATGTACATACGCGTATATGTATGTATGTATGTAGTACCTAGCTGATTATGTTTAACTGATTTCGCATGCGAGTGTTTGTTGATATTGCTGTTGTGTTGGGACGAAGTAACGTGTAAATGAGCATTAAATGTGTACGAGTTGTTGCTGAAGCATCCGCGCGTACAAATGAGCACCAAAGCTCAATATGGCGAGAGAGGCGAGTCAATGGCCGCAACCAAAAGCAAGCAATAAAGCGAGAACAGGGGTAGAATATAGAATATCGAGGAATCCGGAAGTTAGAATTTGTAAATTTTTAAATCGAAGGAAAAATTATGAATCGAAATCTTGGATTGGTGACAAGTTTGGCTAGGAAGGCGAGGCTACTTTTTACCAACTCGTCGTATCCCTTTATCATCAGTCAGTACCAGAGCGTGTACTGTCCAGCTCAAGTCCTCACCTCATACCATTCTCCTTTAGTGAAATAAAGGATATTCTGTACTGTATTGTCGAGCCTTTATTCATACTATTCTTATTTGGATAATGATGAAATGAAGTACTCTAACAAGCATCTGACCAAAGGAACCACGACCTTTCTATAAGCCACCCAAAATATCTTACAGATTGAAATAGGCTCCGGCAACAATTTTTCTCACATGCAACCCTGCCGATGGCGGATTCTTCTTTCCAATTACTACCTCAACAGTGACAGTTGAAGAGGAATATTCATGGGTTAGCAGATGGAGTGTGTGTCTTAAGCGGCACAAGAGACTATTCTGTTAAGATTTAAAAACTGACTTATCTAAGTAAATTTCTCCTTCAGTATTGCGGTAATTGTCTGAATCAAACTTCACGATTCCAAGGAAATATGGATTGGAATGGCAACATTCTGGATCAGAACCTTTAACCTTCAACAATGACAATGCTGGAGATTTCTGTTAGAAGCTACAGATTCAGATTTCTATCGATCCAGTACTCTTCACTACTTCTGTTTTAAGTAATATAAAAACTTCATTTGAATATTCTTCGGTATCACACCGATCTAAGAAAATTTATTTTGAGCCCTACTTCTTACCTATCTACATTCTTTCCTAGGTTTAATTGTTGTATTCTTTCAAACAATAAATTATAAAATATAAAAATTTTAATAATTTGTTTTTTTTTATCATTCTGTAAAAATTACATTTCATAATAAAATAAAGTGTTATTATAACTAATTAATCTTGAATCAAATTAAATTATTATTAACGAAAAGAAAATTGAAAGTTGAATTCAGAATTTAGTTATAATTTTGAGTATAATTACTAAAGTGTATTATGAGATAAATTATATTATTAAAGGATTATCTTCCGTTAAGCAACGTGTTTGATTAATCGATTAGACAAATATAAAAAACCAAGTTTTTGTTATTCTTGGATGTATATCATAATATGATGTGAAACAGTTAAATCAATGGCAGATAGGAGTTAACAGCGTAGCATGACATTGTCAACTTTACTAGCAACTCGAAAAACACCAATGGTATGACACAATGAGCACTTCTATTCTTTAATTATTTTTCTATCAAAAAGTTATTGAACTTCCCTTCGAGTTTTGTTTATTCATTCTTGTTAATTCGCATTAAAATTAAACCAATAAATGGAAATTAAAATCAGGGAGTGGTCAACGGGCACAAGAATATGAGAGATGGTCATCTCTTGGCGTTGCTTATAAGTGTAATTTCATGAAGTTACATGTATTCATATTAGGCGTCAGATGCAATCTGTCACGCAATGTGCCGCAGAAGTCTTATCTGCCATCGGCTTTAATGATATGTTGTCGCCACCCTTCATCAGCTTATTAGCTTATTTAAAAAATTCTTTATGAAAAAAATTCAATTTTAAAATTTAACAATTAAAAAACTTTTTTATGTAAAGTAAGAGTTAAAGACCTCTATTTTCTCAACACCTTTTCTGTCAAAATAATAATGAGAGTTTATAGTTGCATTATCATTAACAGCAAACGCCACATTAACTGCTTAAGCAAAGCTGTTGACTTTAACTTTATAATTACATTAACATAAGTGCCCTTTTACAGCAACACTGTACACTACATTCCGTTTTTAAACTCAACAAAATATTACAGTAAAGTAGTAAACTGACCACTTACACACTTCATTGACATGCTTAGTGGACAGACAATGAATGCCATAATTCTCTCTCCCTTTAGCTCTCTCCGTTTTATTAACCCAAAAATTAATATACGTACACACTGTCGCTATAACTCACTCTCTCTCACTCTGTTACTTTACTAATTGCAGATAATCGCTATGCACTCATAGCTCCGTTGCCAGGTATTCGCTCTTACTAAGATATGACAGCAACAGAGTTCATTTTGTGTGCTCCAATGCGTATGTGGAACATTTTTGTTAAAAAAAAACCTCTCACACCTTGTTAGCAGTAACATACTATCAGCTCATACCACTCAGCAACCGACTAACCTGAGGTGAAACGACTAACGGTGAAATGTGATTGTCAGTGCATGAGCGCATATTCAGCGGCGTTGCCAACGCAACTCTTGGTTATGATGTCACTGTTGCTGGCACTGTTGCTGGCACTGTATCTGTCATTGCTGCTGACGACAGAATTCTTCGTCTTTCAGTCAGATATGCATATAGCCAACGTCATCATGGCGATGCTGCTATTATGAATACGGTTGACAAACATACATTCACTCATATATAGGGTTCTCCAATTATAGTAAGATTTTTTTAAAAAAAGAAAAGAAAAAACACAAAACTGTTAAGGAACTTCAAATGTTTTATTTAATGTGAAGTACAATCGACACAATTAAGTTCTGAATATAACATCATTCAAATGGCCTCCACGACTTCTTTTGCAGGAACCAATTCAATGTACCCTATTTTTGAGCAATTTTTTACTAAATCAAATATAAATAGCACGTTCAATATTGACTTTTAAAGCGTGAAGAGAGTCTGGTTTATTGCTAAAGATCAATGACTTCAAATAATCTCACAAGACATAGTCTAATGGTGTTACATCACAACTTCTTGGAGGCCATTCATCACAAATAATAATCGAATCTCGAAACCTTCCTCGCCATAATTCGGTTTTGTACGGGCTGTGTGACACGTAGCCCGTCTTGTTGGAACCAGATTGCAATTGTGGCCATAAAAAGTTCGTTATCATCGATCTATACCGCTCTCCATTAACAGTAACGGTGCCACCAGCTTCATTTCAAAAGAAGTACGGACTGATGATTCCACCAGACCAAAAACCACAACAAACTGTCAATTTAGGTGATTGTCATTGATTTTCTTCGCACCAGAATCGACATTTTTTTTATTTATAGCACCACTCAGATGAAAGTGAGCCTCATTGGAGAAGATAATTTTCTTAAAAAATCGTTATCGTTTTCAAGTTGTTATAAGCCAAAATCAGCAAATTCACGACGTTTATAGTGGCCCAATAATGAAATTGTAAACTTTACTGAATACAATGAAAAAAAAAATGACAGATCATGACATATTAAAAATGGACAAAACGACACTTACAAATCTTATCATCCCTATGGGGAAACCCTTTACGTACGAATAGCTTTGCAAAAAAACACGACTACGCACGCGCGAAATATCATAGTACTCCCAGAGTTTTGAAACTAGTAACATAGGATTACATTATGGAGCATCTACGAAATATTATATTCCAACATACATATGTATTCTTTGGCTTCGAATACGAATTTGTTTTGGTGAAAAGTTAGTAAAACGTAATATTTATTATATAAATTTATATTGATATTAATAAATATGCAAGGATCGTAATTATTATCATTATAAGTAATAAAGGCAGCCGCATTACCCGAGTGGTTAGCATTGCGTACCGCCAGCAACATCCGATGTTCGAGCACCATCCAAAATTACAGAAAATTTATTTTTCTAATTGCGGTCGCCCCTCGGCAGGGTATGTCAAGCCCTTCGAGTGTATTTCTGACATGAAATAAATCTCCTCATAAAAATCTATCGGCCGGTCGGAGGCGGCTTAGAATAAACTATAGGTCTCTCCATTTGTTGGTAAAAACATCAGGACGCAAAACCACAAATTGGCCGACCTCCTCCGGCCGAAAATCGCTCCAGCGGATACATAGCGCCAAATATATATATATATATATAAGTATATAAGTAATAAAACAAAAATCACAACTAAATGATTATTTGACTGATTTATTTTATTTTATTCAGTTACTAATAATAATTATTTTCCGAGTTTTACTTTAACACTCAAACAATAGTCCTTATTCCTTATCGTTATTTTTCGCTAAAAATGTCGCAAAAACTTTTTTCGAGGAAATTTTCTGGAAAATTCATATATGACTTTATAAAGGAATGTTTGAAAACGGAGTCATCCAAGGTTGAGAGGAGAAAAAAATGCCAAAATATAATGCTTATTGTTTTGGTGTTTATGTAAAACTAGAAAGTAATCATTCTTAACTGACTAAAATTATAAATATAATGAAATGACAAAGATTTGGAAAGAGATTGCAAGTGGTATCATTTTGGTGGAAAGTTTTGTGTGTAAGGCTTTTCTAAGTGGATAATTTTTTTCATTAAAGAAAATATAGATAATCATTATTTACGGTCCCTGTAAATATGTATATAAAATATTTCAGTCTGCGTATTTATTCTATTTGCATTGCATTGCATTCGCTCAAACTTCTACAAGCCTTCTTTTTACCGGCAGAGCTTACCAAGGAAACAAAACTATCGTACCGCACTAAGTAAGTATATTTGTAGATACTCCAATGCACTTTATGGCCCACAAATTTTGTAAGGAGGCGTATCACTGCACCGAAAAAATTCCAAGGGCAACAATATATCAACAATATGTTCCATATACATATTTTGAGGAGCACATCCATGAAGCACAGATGCATTTGCAAGTAAATGAAAATATGTACATTTGCGAGAGTAAACGCATATATCTAATTTGAAATAACTTCGAAACTGGCATTTCAAACAACTAGTTTATTAACTGTCTTCTTTCACAGAATCAGATGGCATTTTTAGCATAAAGAGGCCGAGATTATCAGATTGTGTACAGATTTTAAAAATCTCATACTCGCTTAAAATGGAGAAAGGCAGTTATAGTTCGGAAATGAAACAATTGTATTTTCCTTTTTAATTTTTTACCTCAAATATAATTTTAAAATAATTTCTTGTTCGCTAACTACTGTCTTTTATGAAAATATGAATATAAAAACCTGACGTATACTTGTGGCCATTGAAGTTCTGACACTTCCTGGAAGAAAAAGTAGTGTTCATAGTATTTCAAGCAAAAAAGCTACCCACATACCAAATTTTAAGCAAACCTAACCGCAAGTATGACTTTTTCGAATATACCGGTCCATAGTAAACTACTCAAAATTAGCTAAATCGGTTTAGCAAGCCAAGCGAACATCAACTCATTTTTCTGTTTGGGTTATAAAATTACTATTAAGTTAACAGCATAAGTAACTAAATAAATTATTATAATTATACTTTTAATATACATTTTTAATTAGTAACTAGTGACAGTTAGATACTTTTCATAATGTAAACTAAAATTGACATTTTTGAAGCATAGCCGAGCGAATTATTTATACATTTGTCTATACATTTTGCCAACAACTCTTTATTGCAGAAGTAACCTAAAAGGATTTCATGTAATTATTTGTCATTAACTGGTTGAAGATCAAGATCATTTTTGGTATTTTGTGAGTTTAATTTTCAAAACAATTTCAATATGAAAAGTACACAAAGCACTGTGCGACGAACAGAGTAATGTATGAATAAATGTCTTTTTCCAATTTTATCCGCAGGATTTTGTTTACACCAAGCGACTTTTCTGCTGAAATTTTGGGCGATGACGGAGATGGCACTAAGAGTTTCAGCAACAAAAATCTCCTGGTGTAAACTCAATCCAATGAGCTTTGAAATTTGGAATCGACAAAATTGTGCTAGATATAAATGCCCTCCATATACCAAAAATCATTTTTCACGCTCTATAGTTCTAATACGGCATCTGAATCGTCATCTACCGATTCGCAAAAAGAGCGTTTCAATATAATGTCTTACTAAAGTGAACTATAAGCACCAACGCAATACAAAACTAGATAATTCGCGATTGAAGCTAATTTCGACAGCTTATCTTCCTACTAGGATTGAAGAGTGAGACAATGAATT
Organism: Neoceratitis asiatica; assembly: GCA_030068015.2. Lineage (NCBI taxonomy): Eukaryota > Metazoa > Arthropoda > Insecta > Diptera > Tephritidae > Neoceratitis > Neoceratitis asiatica. The sequence goes on along the minus strand of CM061526.1, from coordinate 39,519,357 downwards.
ATTTAAATTGTTAAACATAAAATTCCGTTATTGGTTTCCAGTTTAACTTTTTAATTTTATCATATATAACAATGCGCCAAATTTTCAAAAAAAAAAAAAACGTGAAAAGCTCGACACATTCCACCTCCTTTATTTCAAAGCAGCCTTCATTGGCTGTCCTACACCGCGTTGTCTGTACTCGATATCCCCTCAAAACATGTGCGGCTGTGTATTACACAGGATCGAGAAAATTCGCTGGCAACCTGTCGATACTATCAAGGCTTCATGTCAGCATCTACTCCGCTTTGTCTGAACTTGATATCCCCGCGAAACATGTACGCCTGTGTAACACCAACAACTCGGCAGGATCGAGAAGGATCGCTGGCAACTTGTCGATACTATCAGCCTTCATGTCGGCCTTGAATTCCAACGTAGAATTATTATTACCAATACCAATAAATACTGTTTTGGATAAAGTACGCATTTGAAAGATAAAGTAGCCTCTCTACGAACAAAGACGAAACTCTACACATATCATTCCCCTATAGCTATGGAACATTTTCATACTACTTTATTAGCCGCAGTCAACACTATGTCAGCTTTGGAAATGATTTAAAATCCTGTTTGCATTAGGCATTTCAATAGTTTTGATTTAAAAAAATGGGCATAATCTTTACATATGTAACTGTTTCAAATATTCTGTAACTCTCTCTTGAAATTCTCTTGGTATATGTTTATATAGTTTAATATACAAACATAAATATTTTAAAAAGTAATTCTTTTTGCTTGCCTTAACAAAACTTTAGTGATAACTTTGAAATACATGACCATTTCAGCTATTTATGAATTGATTTCAATTATTATTTTTCCAGTATTGATTAGATCGACTCTCTTTTCTGCTATGCTTTTCTACATATCCTTACTGTGGAACAAGTCCGTATGTAGCCAGTTGTACTGGGTCGTTTCACAATCGTTTTAGGATGCACCAGACAAAAATTGAAACAGTGAAAGGAGAACTAATATCGAATACCAATATGAAATAAAATCACAAATCGAGATAATTTAATGAACTATTTTAAACTTTAAATTGTGGGAAAATGAAACTGAGTCAGTTTCGTTTCGTTTCGCTGTACGCAAAAGGCGTGCAGAATTTATTATTATTTCAACGAAAATACGTAGAAAAATTATGCAAAATATTAGGTACTATATAGTTATTAACAATAAATTATTAATATTAACATAAATTTGCACCATACATAATATGTTTTAATAGCTTTTCACCAAATCAGATGGTATTCAAAACTAAAGAGTATGCTCGAATGTAATTCTTCGCATATACTCCAAAATATAATCCCCTGTAGGTACTCCATGGAGTACTAGGGTGTTATACAGAGATTGAATATATGGTCCAACCTTAGGGCATCACAACGTTAATTGGAGCATAAATTTTATATGGATTGTGGCAGGTTTTAGATTACTCTATTGTCCGCATGGAGTATATATTTCATGCGTGCATGGAGTACTCACCTTGTTTGCAGGGGTATGAAGGACAGATATTGCAGTAAGAATAGAGTGGAATGAAAAAGCGAATTTGGGGATAGGCACGAACCACAATTTATTGCATTTATTACATCCGTGAGTGAAAAAGTGCTGTATTTCGATCAGGTGATCTCTGTTGTTTTTGATCATATGATAGTTTTTCTACTTTTAGGACTGTACGATGTACACTATTTCGTGAATCTGTTAATATGTGATCTGATTCCCGGAAAAAAATATTGTGTATGTTAATCTAGACAAAAACATACCAACGTGCTAAATTTTAAAATAATTATTTTACTTACATTTTTTCATCGAAAGTGATATAAACTCCCAATTATTCTCCTAACTTGCGGGCTTTATAAAAGCATGTGTTGCATACATGCATGCATACTCGTATGCATAAAGTCGATATCAAATTCTGCAGCAGCTTTGATTTTATAATATTTTATGAAGAAATGTAAGATACTTGCATATATAATACAAATAAAAAAATACAAATACAAATAAAATTTAGCCTATACATATTGTGGCGAAAATGCAAAGCGAATGACAGATGAAAGAGAGGAGCCGACAACTGACATGTTCTAGAGCGTAAAACGAGACGATTATCGTAATATGAGTAATAAAATGGCATTGAATAAAGTCTTTATAAATAAACAGACTGTAAATTAAGTTGGCGATTATTATTTAACAATCCAAAGATCGTACGCGAAGGATTTGGGAAATCATTGAGGTTGATTCAACAAAATCGTAACAATTGGTGTCAGAAGTGGGATTGTTAAATAAATCCCAAAGGATAATAATTGAAAAATGGTGAAGATTCAGTATTTGACGATACCTTCTCTCAAGAAGGAGTTGGCAAGGCGAGGATTGTCTACAACAGGGAATAAATATCGCGACTGCGAGAAGCAATGGAAGTCGACTTGAATCGACTTGAACCAATACGAATTCCGCCGTGAGGATGAAGATGTATCCTTGAAGGATGTTGAAAAGGAAGAGGTTAGTGATTCTGCGAAGGGGTTGGAGCAGCCATAAAGTAAGATTCAAGAAAAGCCTCCTGGCTCATCTACGGGTATGGACATGAACATGTTATTGACTGCAATATCACAAAAGTTGGATGCTTAGGATGACAAGATATCACAAAAGATGGATGCACAAATTGCCAGCATTACATCACAAATAGTTGAACAGAGGGAGCAGATATCATCCTTACAAGGAACAATCTCACAAATACAGCAAAATCTGGAGAAAGACAATGCAGAACTTAAGGAAAGACAGGATCTAATTGAGAGCAAAGTCAACGAATTGCACGGTCGGCAAGAAAAAATAGAAGAGTTAATTGAAGCCAAAGTCAACACATTGGAAGGTCGTTTCCGGAATTTGTAGTTAAATCGTCCAACCACTTCAGTGAACTCTCCCAAGGTAAAAACACCATCTTTTGATGGTAAAATTCCCTTCCAAGTCTTTAAGCTCAAGTTTGAGAAGACGGCTGAAACAAATAACTGAAGCATGGAGGAAAAATCTGCTGCACTATTCGTTGCGTTGGAAGGACCTGCAGCAGAACTTTTGCAAACTATACCTGATTATGAGAGAAATGATTACTACGGATTGATGCGAGCCCTAGAAAGGCGCTATGGTAGCGAACACAGACGACAAATTTACCATATGGAGTTAGAAGAGCGCGACCAAATCCCAACGAATCTCTACAGGAATATGCTTCGGAAATTGAGAGATTGGCACATTTAGCCATTGAAGACGCATCGGGTGAACATTTCGGAAAGATGAAATACAAAGATTCGTCAGCGGAATAAAAGACATTTACACCAAGGGAGAGACATATGCGAACCCAAAGTTGACATTCGCTGAAACTGTTGCATATGCTCAAACACGTGAAACGGCGGCATTCATAAGCAGACCAGCATACAAAGTCAATAAAGTGGACGTTGAAACAGCAGATGTGATGACCGAAATATTGAGAACTCTGAAGTCGTTAGAAGGAATGAATCGTTCTGGTGTAAAGAATCAAGCTGGAAAATGCTTTAAATGTGGAAAACCTGGTCACTTCGCACGCGAATGCAAAACGGGTTCCAGCATACAAGAAGGACAGCGAAAATGGAAGGTTGAGGAAGATAAACCATCAACTTCTCAGTCGTTAAACTAAAACGAGCCAGTCTAAAGGGGCGTATGCTGGCTCCTGCAATTGAATGCCCCATAATCTCCGTCTGGCAAATTGGCAGAAAAACGAGCAACATTACTATTGGTGGATATGTGGATGGACGAGCGCGAATATTAACAGTGGATACGGCCGCATCACACTCCATCATTCGAACTGACCTGATTGCTAAAGAAGTGAGACCATTACCTGGAGCAATATTTATTCTGGACACAGATGCTAGTGGTTATGGCATTGGAGGTGTACTTTCACAAGTGATTGATGGGCAGGAGAAGATAGTTGCCTACTATAGCCGGTCTATTGGGAAACCAGAGCGGAACTACTGCGGAACTCGGAGAGAACTATTAGCGTTGGTGGATTGCATTAAACACTTCCACAAATATTTGTATGGTCAACATTTCCGAGTTAGAACAGATCATGCAGCGCTGAAGTGGCTACTACAGTTCAAGAATCCCGAAGGGCAGCTTGCACGGTGGATTGAGAGACTGCAAAGTTATGAATTCACCATCGAGCACCGCAAGGAGAATACGCACGAAAATTCTGACGCTATGTCCCGTCGACCATGTAGTTTGGAATGTAAGTATTGCTCAAAAGCCGAGGGTAAGGATGACATAATAGACGTCCAGCTAATGACAGTTACATCAGAAGTAGAGTGGGAGGCAAGTCACTTAAGGAAATGTCAGCAAGAAGATCCGGACTTGGAATTATTAATGCACGGATTGGAGATAAATAGACGACCAAGTAAGGAACAAATGGCTGCGGAAAGTCCCATCGCGAAGGCATACTGGGCACAATGGAACACTTTAGAGTTGATATCTGGCTGTTTGCATAGAGTATGGGAAAGTGAAGATGGCCAGTGCTCTCGGAAGCTTATAGTAGTTCCGAAGTTAAGAATTCCGGATGTTCTTATGTTCGATTGCTAACTGCAAGGAGTGCATAGCAGCTAAAGGTCCAAAGTCACGAAGTCATGGGAAGATGAAGCAGTATAACTCAGGTACACCATTTGAGCGGGTTGCCATGGATGTAGCCGGTCCATTCCCTATGAGCAGACAAGGAAACAAATACGTTCTTGTGGTTATGGACTACTTTAGTAAATGCCCTGAGGTCTACCCAATTCCAAACCAGGAAGCGAAAACAGTTGCGGATGCATTCACTCACCATTGCGTTACCAGATACAGTGCGCCTATAGAATTGCACTCAGACCAAGAAAGAAACTTTGAAGCGGCGGTGTTCCAGGAGATGTGCCAGATACTTGGTATTCGCAAAACCCGAACGACAGCCCTGCATCCTCAATCAGATGGCATGGTAGAGCGATTCAACCGGACCCTGGAAGAGCACTTGCGGAAAGTAGTGGGCAAGCATCAAGATGATTGGGATGTACACATACCGCTTTTCCTGATGGGATGTCGGTCCGGAGTGCATGAAACAACAGGTCAAACACCTGCGAGGATACTGTTTGGTAGTGAAAGCAGCAAACGAGCATATAAGGTCGACACACGATTGCAAAAGCAATCGGTCCTCAATTAAACTCGTTGGAGATTACATTACAGTAAAGTAATAAAAACAGTACATTGTGAAAGTTGACTACAATTGATTGTAAATAGTAAAGTGAATTGTGAATTACTGAGTAATAAAAGGGCATTAATTAAAGTCTTTATAAATAAAGAGACTGTAAATTACGTTGGCCATTTTTATTTAACAATCCAGAGATCGTACCCGAAGGATTTGGGAAATCATCGAGGTTGATTTAGCAAAATCGTAACAATATGTATATGCCCTTGAGCCTCTGTGTACGTCCTTAAAACAAGTGGTAAAAACAAAAAGTTTTTTCTAGCCTGTAACTAAATGAATTGAAAAAAAATAACTAAGAAGAGAATAACAAAAGTTCGCTTAGTCGATAAAAAATAAATAAGAAAAACTACAAGAACTCTGCATTCAATGAATAGTAATTTTTTCTTTTTTACCTTGCCATCGATTTCAATAGGGACACGGATTGCATGGTTTTTCTATCAATTCATGAATTTATTATTATTATAACTTGATGCGAAAACCGGTGTGCGTCTATTTATTCTAAGTCCGCTCTGATCAGCTGATGTACTTTTATGAAAAGCTTTTAATTCATGTCAGAAATTTACTCGGAGACGTTGAAATAACCTGCTGGAGTGTGTACTCAATGAGAAAAACTAATTTTGTATAATTTCAGATGTTGCCCTGGTCAGGGTCTCTGTTATCCACTTTCTAAAATGCTGACCATAGCCTTCTGTTCTTCGGGGATTCCGGCTATACATTGGAACCATTTCTTTCTATACTTTATCGCTATTTGCAACACGCGAACTCTAAAAACTTGTTCATAACAAATTTAATATAAAAAAAATTGTATATATATAAATAATTAAAAAGTTTTTTTGCGTACGTTTCGTGCATTCACACTTTTCTTTCTCAATTTGCATCATACTTGAAGCATCTTTAGTTTCCATATGCGGTTTAATGCAGTCTTTACAGAGTGCTGCCGTCGCTTTTTTGCACTCGCTGATGTAGTTTGTTCAGGATTCTCGTCATCCGAAATATCCAAATTTAATTAACCTACACCGAATGACACACTTCGCGATCCGCAATCCTAAAATAAACGTAAATAAATATTAAAATTATTTTACTCAATTTTCTTAATTATTTAAGTATTAACCATATGTTTGTTTGTGTATAGTTCCCTACCTCGTCTAATTGTAATCTTAAACAAAGTTTATTTTTTTCCAAATAATTAAAATTAACATTTATTAATTTTGGCATTCCAGCCACAAGCCATATGGGAGCCTTAATTAATAGGTTATCTTACACGCCTAAGCCAACACTCGTAAAGATAGTGAAACGGTTGTTTACAAACGTCACTAGACATTACAATAAAATTGCCACGTCAATTTCTTGAATTCGCTTACGCCCGTAGCGATACCACATTTAACAATAAACCACTACCGGTCAAATCAAGCTTTTTAAACTTTTGTAAAACTCACACATTTTTAAACGGTATTACTTGCATACGGTTATCAAACTACGAGACATTCGTACAAGGGTACGACAAGATAAAAATCAAATTAGTTTGATCCTTATTGTACTGTTTATAGTTACAAAAACACATTACTTCTATGTAATATTAGTAATGTTTCCATTCGAAGAATCCAAAATATACGTATTTGCCGATGTTCCACATATGATAAAGCTTCTAAGGAATCAGTTTTTGGACTACGGGTTCTTAACAAATAACAAAGTTATGACTTAATCCATCATTCTAAAGCTTTCAAGATTTCAAAAGCAAATTTAAGTGTTGGTGGCAGTGAGAAGACAAAAGGTTAAACTAGGTGCAACACTGTTTTCGCACAAAAATGCACAAGCGAAAACTCGAGCAGAAATTTTGGGCTATCTTCAAGACGACTTGCTGTTGCGGCCGCCAAATACACATATATGGGAAACATTCTTTAAAAAAATTTATTGAATTTGTTATTTAGACTAAAATAAATTTGAAAAAAACTTCATGTAAATTCTTTATGTTACATATCTAACATATACATGTATTTTTAGTAACATATTGAACGTTTTTCGTTGCTACCTCGATGATTTCCCAAATCCTTCGAGTGGATCACTGGATTGCTAAATAAAACTTCCAAGATTTGTTCGTTTGGCCTCCTAACCGTCAGGAATTAACTCAACGTTTATTTAGTCTTCAGTAATTACAAATCTTTACTATACCCAATGGCTTATTTTACAATTCTTTATGGCACACAATTATTCTCTGCTTCACACAGCTTATCGTTTCTCAAACACACAGCTCACAGCAATGTTAACTCCACTGAGTTGTCTACTCATCTCCTCTTGTTATAGCGGCTGCTGATCTTTTTATACCTGAGGATGACCCAAACATTCTTTTCATGCGCTCAAGAATAGGCTGTTTATTCGTTTGCCTGCGGTAGCTGCAGCCGCTCCGTTTATCCTTAACGACGGGGAGTTCCCTTTACACTGTCGATTCTTTTGTTTGTCCTTGGTATGGGTAATTTGCATCATACGGCCGCTTCTTTTGTCTGTTTTTATTTGGAAATCTCGTCACACTGCTACTCCTTTCAGTATGTTCTTCGTATTTGGAATTTCGGTCACAATATCAATATATATATATAATACTAAATAAAGATGAGATATCTTAAGTCATAAATCATAAAACATTTTTTTTTTTTTGTAATTTTTAGTATTTATCTCGGATATCCGAAAATAAAAATATTTGCAAAAGCTTATAATCTACGTAGATCAGTGTCTCCAATTTATCAAATCTGAAAAAAATCGGTTCGATGATTTTCAGAACCAATGTGCAATTCATATATGCAGTATAATAAATTTCACGATCTTAGGTACTTTTTTGACGGATTTATGACCCAAAATTTGAAATCTGAAAACTTAGAGATTAGTTTTCGTTCAAACAGACGGACAACTCAGCTCGTTATTCATGTACATGAAAGGTAAAAAAAGACAGTTAAAACACACTAAACCACATTCCACATAAATTCAAATAGAAAAAAAGAAATCTAAAATTATTTTATTTATTTATTGAATTTCGTGTTAGGTGTATGCAGAAATTTTTCCAATGCATATATACTCATAACAATGAATGTTATACTCATCACATCAAGGTGGATAACATAGAGCGTTTTGTATTAACTGATTGGTTACCAACGCGTATTGCCATGCGGTGCGTCATGAACACTGACCGGGCCAACATCCGAAATTATACAAAATTAATTTTTCTCATTGCGGTTACTCGTCGGTACGACATTTCAATACATCCGAGTGTATTTCTGACCTTAAATAAGGGTTTTCCATAAAAATCTATTAACCGTAAAGATGCGGCTTAGAATATACGAGCGAAGTAGATTCAGAATATGAAATGAATAATTCTGATACATTAATGCGAGCCGTAGAAACGTACTATGGTAGCGAGCATCGGAACAAAATCTTCCAGATGTAACTGGAAAACCGATGCCTGCAAAAGTTTGCCTCAGAGATTGGGCGGTTGGCTTATTTGGTTAATAGGGAAACTTTCTGAATAATATGCTGAAAGGGTAAAAATTCAGAGATTTGTGAACGGCATGCACGACACTTATAAGAACCATACAGTTTTCATTTGATTAAACCTCGTCGTATGCCCAAACCCAGGAAACAACCGCCGTTTTGAGTAGGCTTTCTTATAAAGCGAATCGGGTGAGGTGGAAAGTCCAGATGTTATAAAGGAGGTACTGGAAATGCTGAAATTCCTCAAGAAGAAAAGGCATAGTGACGCAACTGCCAAAAAGAACTGTACCGGAAGGCGTTTGATTATTGGTGAAGAAATGAGTGAACGTGGTGCCATTGAACCATCGGCAAGTGCAAGGATTTTCACTCCTTGACCGTCACGGAATTCTCAAAAGACAAAAAAAAATACCCTTCAGAATGCTCCTGCCATTTTTGAAAGATTAATGAACCATGGCCGAAACAATTGGAAAACCGAAGAACTTTTAGCTTTGGTTGAGTGCATCATTTCCAAGTTAGGATGGATCATATAGCGATTAAGTGGCTACTATGGTTCAAGAAACCTGAAGGACAGCTAGCTCAGTGGATTTGGACACGTCGATCATGTAGCTCGGAATATAAACACTGCTCAAAATGTAAGCCTGCATAAGACGTAATAAATGTCCCGCTAATGACAATTACGCCGCGATAGCCGAGTTGTTAGCATTGCGTACTACCATTCGGAAGGTCTGGGTTCGAGTCCAGATTCGACCAACATCCAAAATTATAGGAAATAAATTTCAATAATTGCGGTCGCCCCTCTACATATATATATATTTATATATCTATATATATAATGACAATTACACCAGCAGAAGAGTGGAGACGAAGTATTCAGATAGCCTAGTCAGTAAAAATTGACATCTGGCTGTTTGCAAAGAGTATGGGAAAGTCACAAATGGGCAGTGCTGCCACAATCTCATAGAAATTTCAAAGTTATGAATTCCGGACGTTCAGCCAAAGGGCCGAAATTTAAAAGTCATGGACAGATAAACTATATTACTAAGGTGCACCATTTGAACATGTTGTCATGGATGAAACTGGCCCACTCCCTATGAACAGACTAGGATACAATTACGTTTTTGTGGTTATGGACTACTTTAGAAAATGGCCGGATGGACCAATTTCAAACCAGTAGCGCATGTATTCACTTGCGACTGGGATACGAGATGCAGCGTACCTATAGAATTGCACTTTGACATCTTCCTTGGTTAGATACTGTGTAATCGAAAAACTCGAACCACAGCTCATCCTCCTGATGGCATACAGTGAACAGCCAAATAATCAAACTCTTTTCAATTATTGTTTTATGGACAGGAAAAAGTATATTGCATTTCGAATTCTTTGTTTAAATTACTTAATGTAAGAGGCGAGCAGTTAGGCTATTGTTGTCAATGTGTATCTGCTGTGTGTGTTTTTCAGGTGATTGGACTGGGAATTTATGTTCGTAGTCAATAAAGTGGTGCTTCTCCTCTTCTTTATCGGCTTTCCGGCTTTCAAAATTTAAAAATAAGATTTACTTTTAAAAATGCTGGCGGCTAGATGGATAAATAAATTCATTTTTTATTTTGTAACCAAATTGTCTATTAATTTAAGCAAATATGTTCAGTGTAGATGTACACCTATTTGCAAATTAATTTCATATTTGGGACAGTTTTATAGATATTGGAACTTGTCTCAATTCCCGATATCGTTTTGTTGGAAACAATTTAAAACTGTATCTGTTGTTATTATTATACATACATACCCCGGTGGGAATATCGGAATGCATTACCATTTTCATATTATAAAAGGATGCAAGAATACCAACCAGGAAAGGATCATGCCAAAAGTAAGCGAAAGAGGGATTGTGCGAATTTGAAAACTTAATTTTTTGACAACTTAACATGTGATTGTGATTGTCTTTTGCACCTCCATTTGGCAGAAGCAATATCATGTGCGACGCTATTCACTTATTCTTATTTATTTATTTATTTATTTTTTTTTTTTTTTTGATAAATAATTTGTTTAAATTTTGTCGGTTTTTTTCTTCTGAGCATAATAAATCAAAAAATGTATTTAATATAACAGTGTTGTTTATAAATTTGTTTTTGTGTTAGATTTAGAGAATAAACAATTAATGAAGGAAAAGTTCGTGGTACACTTATATGATTTCCTCTACAATCTGAGCTTTCACTTGGACTACTTAGAATGTTAAATGAGGTTTTAAGTGCAAGGCTGAATGTATTTTTAATTAATTTTCTGGTTTTATTCTGTTTTAATTTAAATTATTTTAATATAAAAGAATTATATCAAAGGCATAATAATATCAAAAGTGAGAACATACTTTTAAAAATTTTATATATAAAATACCATTTTTATTTTAAGCTTTGCATTTGGACTAACTACTAATAATAAAAATAACCCAAATAATAATTAATGTCACTTTTCATTCATACAATGTAATGGATGCAGTAGTGACTTCGAAAAGATAACTATTTTCAGTTATGAAAAGTACTGCTCTTTATATTGAGTGTATCTTTTCATATATCAAAGGTAATGCAAAAAGTAATGTAAACAAAGCTTTTTGAAGTGATACATTCAGGGCTATTCTACATTTCGATTACGTTCCCGCTCTCCGCTCCGCCACAATCGTAATTAGGTATTCTGAGTTACGATCGAATCGAAAGAAGAAGAGGAAGAGAGAATACATTTTCGAAGTCAACTGGTTGCATGTGAATGTGTGAAATTTAAACAAAACAAAGCAAACAAATGCAAACTATTTTTGCATAACTCAAATAAATATAAATAAAATCGTATTTTTAACGATTAATGAGATCAATAGCCTCGGCGATATTTTATGAGGATTGCGAGACAAGTGTTATCCATTTCAGATGACTGATGAATTTTATGAAATTGAGCTTGTAATTGGTAATCTATTATATAATAAATTTAGTTATTTAGATTCAAAAAAAAAAAAAAATTCAAACTTAATAAAGATGCTTTCAAGTAGGTCTTGAATATTTTTTCGAAAGAAATTGGATCAAGTACTTTGACATGGTTATCTCCACCTAATCGAGTAGTAGCTGATTAGCAATTTTTTTACGGAAGGGGCAGTTACCAACATAGAGTTGGTGCAGATAATAACATAGGAATATGTCACTCAACAGTGTCAATGCCATTCTCTCGAAATCTTCTACTCTTATTGGTGGATCATCTGTATTTCGGCAAAGTTAATTCAAATTCGCAAATTTTTCATACTGCTTTTGTGCTGTATCAAAAAGCGTCATTAAGCTCATAAAACTAAAAAAAGACATCGTTATGACTTTTTCAATTATCAAAATAATGTTTAACATAAATTTTTGTTAAAATTTTATTATTTATAAGTAAGTACACGAAAATATACAATCGAACTGTTCTCCGCCAACTAAATTACAACGTACAAAAACGTAACTACGATCGAAATGCAGAATACATAGAATTGGATAGAGTCGAAAGTTTCAAAGATTGATCGAAACGGAACGTAACGCAGAATACCAAATCGGTCGAACGGAGAAAATTTCGATTCGAATCGAAATGTAGAATAGGCTGATTACTTTCCTATGACAGAGAAAGAGAGAAAGTAGAGAAAGTCAATCATCTTTTCCTGCATAGTGTATACGGGCTATCCATTACTCTTTGCATCGTCAAACATTCATTTTTACCACTGAGATATTTAAAAAAAATTGTTTAATTATTAAAATTAAAAATGCAAATAATTGAAAAATAGTAGAAAAGGAAAATGTATTCCTTGCGCTTGTATGCATGTATGTATGTAAACATATTTATTTGAATATATTTAATATAATAAAAGCCTTTGTATTATGCATTAATATATATTAATTTAATTAATTTTTAAATGTACTGATTTAATTCATTTATGCATAACTGTGGGAGTTTTGATGTGAAACACATATCTGAGGAAGTTGTACTTAATAGATGTATTATTTTAATTATAAGAAGCTGAGATGAGTCTTTCTCTTCTACTTCGGATTTTATAAATGAGGTCTTATTTATTCATGAATATCTATTTTGCCCCCTTCAAAGTAATCTCCCTCGTATATAATATATTGTGCCAACGCTTTTTTAAATTCTCGAATCACTTCTGGAATGTGCTTTTCGGTATGGCCACCAGCTCTTTCTTCGATTCTGACTCGATCTCATCAATTGTGGCAAAACGCTCTTCCTTCATTGGTTTCTTTAGTTTTGGGGATAGGAAAAAGTCGCAGGGAGCCATATCTAGTGAATACGGTGGTTGAGGCATCATATGGTCTTGTTTATGGCCTAAAAATCACGAATAAACATTGATGTGCGAGCTTGTGCATTATCGTGTCGCAGAATCCACGATTTGTTTTTCCATAATTTCGATCATTTTTTCCTTGTAGTATTCCTTATTAACTGTACGACATTTTGGCAGGAACTTGTGATGCACCACACCATTGAAATCAAAGAAAACATTGGGCAAAGCCTCCACCTTTTCCTCGTACCTTGCAAATAAACAACATTTTATATGCCATTTCATAGTCATAAGAGGTATATAGGTAATATGTATTTCCAATTTCATACCCTTGCCTTGACTTCGAGCCAATCTAAATTGTAACAATTCCTGAAACAAAGCTTTCTGCTGAAGGGAGTGTGAAGAGTGGCAATAAAAGAAATTTGCATATTAAATTAGGCAGGAAATAAATCAAATCAGCGTTCAAAATAAAATAAACAACATATGTAAGTGTTTTTGATTAACAAAATTGGAGCGTTCATAAAACTCAAATAAATATTTTTCGGATTCTTTTTTTCATGATCTCCTGATACTAAAAATTTCTTAAATTAAATTTCTAGTCTTCAAATGTCATTGAAATCATTTATTCTAGACTTGAAATCTGTAGGTGCAAAACAAACAAAACCTTTTCGTTCATAAAAAGAGCTTGGGTAGACTCTACTTCCGTTTCGGATTCTGTGAATGAATATGTTTTTGTATTGATGCGTTTACGTATATTCTCATGATAGTAAATGAAAATACATATTTATAGATTTCATGCAAATAAAGTGGCATATTAACTTTGGTGGATACTTCGGACCAGAAGGAAAGGAGGTAGATCCACCGAAATTCAAGAAAATGAAAATCTAAATTTTTTTGATTCTAAAGCAATAAAAAAGGAAGTACTAAAATGTGTTGACGAATTCAATAAAATAAACATATTGAAAATATATAAATTGCTCAATAGATCAGATTCCGTTCATTTATTTGCGAGAAGATCAGTTGGTTCGCATCTCGTAGAGCAAGGAATAAATTTTTATTTTTTTTTAATTTTTATTTTTTTTCAAATTAACATTCTCTGTTCTGGCTGTACCTTCTCGATATTATAAGTTCCTGCTATACTTTGAAAATTTGTATTTTAAAAGTGGTTTGCCAGTAACAGTAAAGTATGATGGCAAAGAGAATGTTAATATAATGAAAAGGCGCAAATGTTAAGTCAAATCTGATGCCTTAGCACGTACAAGGCCCATTAGGGGAGTGCTCGAAAGTGTAGATGCGACCCATTAAGGGACTACCACAGAGAACTTAAGTTCTCTGCTGGCATAAATCATGGAAATGAGAACTTATAAGTTCTCTGCTAGCATAAATGCGCAACTTGCGATCGACTACAACATGTGCGAGGTGGAATGGATAACGAAAGCTGAGAGAAGCGAGACGCCTTTGCAGACGACAAAAGAAAGAGGCCAAAATGCGTGAGTATGAAGACCTTGAGAAGCTGGTCGACAATGGTAAAGCTCATAAATTCTATGAAGGGTAAACTACTCCAACCTGTTCAATGGCAGTGAATTTGAAAACCCAGGAGAGGACGAACCTGGAACCCCAATCGATGATGATTGTTTCCAAAATATGGTCGAAAGAAAGCATGCTTGAAGAATGGAACCAAAGTGTGCTCTGCCCAATCCAAAAAAAAGGGAAACACCTTGGTCTGCACCAGTTATCGTGGGATAAGCCTCTTTAATATCGCACATAGAGTCCTATCTAGTGTATTATGTGAAATATTAAAGCACACCGACAACAAAGTGATAGGACCTTATCAGTGTGGCTTTATACCAGGTAAATCTACCATTAACCAGATATTCAAAATCTTGGAGAAGACCTGAGAAAAAAAATCGATACAGACCACCTTTTCATCGAGTTTAAAGAATTGGGAAGGACCTCTCCGAGCCGTTCAATACCACAATAGGTTTCAGACAGGGTGACTCTTTATCAACTGGGTTATTCAACCTGATGCTGAAAAAATAATAATGGTCGTAGAACTAACTAAATAGACAGGGAACAATACTTTACAAAATTGTACAATTGCTAGCGTATGCTGATGATATTGATATCATTGGCCATAACAACCTCACCGTAAGTTGTGCGTTCTCCAGGTTAGGCATTATAAACAGCTCCAACAATGTCGAGCTTTTGAGAGAAAAGTTTTGCAAAAGATTTATGATCCTTTGCAATGGCGAATACCGTAGAAGAATGGATGATGAGCTATAGGAGCTATACGACGGCATTGACATAGTTCAGCGAATGAAGAGACAGCCGCTAAGCTGACTAGGTCATGTCGTCCAAATGGATTAAAGCGCTTCAGCTATGAAAGTATTTGATGTAGTACCGCTAATGGAAGCAGAGAAAGAGAAAAACTCCACTCCATTAGAAAGATCCGGTGGAGTTGCACATTACTGCACTTGGAACCTCCCATTAGCGACAAACAGCGAAAAGAAGAAGCAATTGGTGGGCTGTTGTCAATTCGACTGTACTAGCATAAGCGGTGTATAAACCACTAATGAAGAAGAAGGATGTCAAAAACAAATGCAGAAGATTCTTTCATTGCGTGATATGAGTTGCATAGCTTACATTAAACCGATGTGACAAATTCTGTGTACAAATTTTTTATAGTTGTATTATGGTTTGAACTTCTTTGACCAATACATTTCGATTCGTCCACCACGTCATATTAGCCAGAGAGAGAATGTGTTCATCTCTGACTAGCGATGATGAATCATAATGAACCAAAAGAAAGAAAATTTCTCAGTTGACTATTAAACTAAATCTCAGTAACCGTAGTGTATATGTTTACTTAAATGAAGTCTAAATGCTATCAAAAAGGATTAAAATAGATAAACAAACAACGATTTTTTCAACCGATCTGTCCCTACAAATAACGCGAGTAATCCATACAAAAAATATGGTCCAATTAACATTTTGATGTCCTAGGGTTAGACCATAAAATTCACTTCAGTATCTGCGAAAAATTACATTCGAACATTCGCATGCAATTCGCTTTGGTGAAAAGCTATTAAAACATATTATTTATCATATAAATTTATATTATTGTTAATGTTTATTGTTAATAAATATATATTAAATTTAAGTTTGCGCATTTGTTCTATAGGGTGTTTTTTATAGAGGTATAGAACTTTAAGTTGGCATTACTTTTCAAGATGGCGACGATTTAACAGCTGTCAAGTGATTTATTATCAGTTTGGTCAAAGATGACTAGATACGAAACTCTCTAAAATGTAGATAAACTGCGTTCTTCGATTATTTTCTTTGTGCTGGTAACAAAGACAAATGAAGGAATTTTGAACAGCTGATGGTAAACCAGCCTCAGTACCACTTCCTCAATAATGAAACGCACCATTTTTCATCAGAAAACCATTTAAGGTTATCAATAAATTTTCATTGAGCACGATAAATTTGTATGTTAAAATTAAGAACAAATATTGTTTGTATTTATTGAAGTCAAATATTTTCCAAGCACAGCTGTAAAGGTGCAGAAATATTCATTTTTACAATTTTTTATTATCAAGATATGCCCAAAAAATTTCCAGAAATCCCAAAGTGAAACTTTTTCATCGCAGTGGCACGGTTTGAAAATGTTATAAAAAATGTGGATTTTCAGAGCCCTCTCACGAAATAAAGAGTTTCGTATCTAGTCATCTTTGGTTTGGTTTGGCAATTCATCATGAATAGACTTACGCCTGAACAACGCTTGCAAATAGTGCAATTTTATTTCGAAAATAATGGTTCTGTGCGGAAAACGTATTGCACACTTCGTCCATTTTAGTTATGTTTAGCGATGAAGCGCACTTCTGGTTGAATGGCTACGTCAACAAACAAAACTGCCGCATTTGGAGTGAAGGTAATCCTCAAGTGTATGTTGAAACACAGTTACATCCAGAAAAACTGATTGTTTGGTGCGCTTTATGGGCTGGTGGAACCATTGGTCCGTATCCTTGGACTTAGTGGGCGATACGTTTTCCGCACAGAACCATTATTTTCGAAATAAAATTGCAATATTTTCAAGCGTTGTTCAGGCGTGAGTCTATTCATGACAAATTGCCAAACCAAACTGAGAATAAATCACTTGAAAGCTGTTAAATCGGTCGCCATCTTGAAAAGTAATGCCAACTTAAATTTCTATACCTCTATAAAAAACACACCTTTTTATGTATTTGCATTGAAAAAAAGAGCAAATTTCGCACGACTTTTGTGGATAAAATATCCAGCAGAATAGTCATAATATGGAAATTGAACGCTTACTGTTTCTACAGTATTTTTTTTTTCGTCAATTTCATCTTGAAATTACTATTCTGCGTTTCGACTTGTTTTATATGGTGCTCATATATCATATATAAATTGTTTTTGCGGAAATAATCTTGTAACAATGCCAGACATAATACTGTGCGCACATCATAACACATTTAAGCAATTCAACTAATTTCGATATAAAACCATCCCATCGAATTTCGTGGATCTTACTTTTGAAAACAATTTTTATAGCAGATTTAGAACTGGAAAATGTATCCACTTTAGCGGCTATTATAAATATTCCAAATATATTAAGAAGCTATAATTTGAGTACGTGGTATCTAGCCGCTAAATGCAGCATTACGGCTTAATTATAATTGAGTTTAATTTCAATAACTTGTCATAATAAAATGAATTACGAAGTTTGGCAATAAGCACTTGGCAAAAAAAAGAAATTTGTAATATTTTTAATTTCTAGTATTTTCATGTATTTTGTATCCCATTTTAAAATAAAATTTATATTTTTGCACGTTTTATATATTACTATTCATTCAATTCCTTCTCTATACCACGCCAATAGCTTTTCATTTCCATTGGAAATAACCGTTTTCCCTCAATTATATACACTTCGCCATTTTTCTCCTTTTCTAAAGCGGTAAGTATGCACCGAGCAACGTCACTAGCACTTTGCTTATTAAGGCGATCGAGCACGCGATATGATTCGTCACCCATATCGCCAAACAATATTTTCTCAGTAAAATTGGTGAACATATCTGTGATAGTGGCACCCGGACAAATTGTAATAAATTTGATGCCTGTACGATTTAAATAAATATCATTCTGCAAACAATGCTTAATTAATGCATTTGTAAGTTGGATTGTCACATAGCACTTACTCCCAAACATCGAGTGAAATTGATAATTCCAGCTTTGGTAGCGGCATAAACTGGTAACAAGAACATGGGATCCAAGCCGACTACAGATGACATATTAGCAATGACTCCACCATTGCCTCCCGTTTCCTTACTCATTACTTTAAGCGCAGCAAGAGTAGAATTTATAATGCCACCCTAAAAATTAGGCACTAATAAGCGAAAGTAAAAAACAAATTACCAAATAAAAACTTTAATTACCAAATTAACTAAAATAGTTCTCTGCACCTCCTGATCATTGAAAATTCCAGCCACGTTTACAACGATATCAATAGAGCCGAATGCGCTTTTGAGTTCTTCATAAGTGTTGTCCATACCCTGTCTATTCGATACATCCATTTTAACAAAAATAATGGGTTGTGTTGGATGTGCGGCTCGGAGCTTTGAAATATCTTCTTGGTTTTCTTGAATATCAATAAGGGCGACTCTCTAATAGGTTTAAAAATTTCTAATTAAGCGCTAAATTTGCTTATCGTTTGCCATAAATATCTTACCGAAGCCTCATTAGCCAGCAGTTGTTTGCATACTTGCAAACCAATTCCATTGGCACCACCAGTAATCACGGCTTTTTTATCACGAAAAGCCATTTGTTTTTACAAATCCTCAAAAAAGGAACTTAACAGATATTCAAATTGAATTTGTATTGCTTGTAATTTTCTCCTTTGTTAGATAACCGCTATTTTCACAATGCTAACAGTTTGTGCACAGACTAAAGCCCTTGAGATTGTGATTAGCATTTTTATACTCGTAGTTAATTTGTTTGTCGTACTATTGTACTGTTTTAGTGGTTAGATAACTGATTCTCTAAAAGATATTTAATATCGTTGCACTACCACATCTATTGAATACAGCGTCTCGGAACATTGATATTGACAAATAATATATGTGCATATGTATGTTATGTATGTATTTTCAGCTATGTTTATGAATACTCACAACTGTTGCAAAATAACGTTTTATGTAAAACTGGGTTATTTGAACCTGAGCAGTATATTGTAATATCAATTACTAAAACCTAAATGATAATTCTTGAATGTAAATTCTTTTAGAACGAGGTAAAAGATAGCTATGATAATAATTGAACAAAACAATTAAATAAGAAAAAAATAAAATCTCTTTCCTACTCAGATCTCATACTAAACTAGTTTTTCCCCTTTATATGTTAATTCCGTGCCGAAAAGATTTATTATAAATTCTCTATGCAGCAGAGAAGAAGGCAAAACGCAGGAACACTATTTTTTGCAAGTGCCTGCCTTTCAATCAATTGAGACGTCATATCTTTAATGATACCCCAAGCTCCAACCTTACAAGCATGATTTGGAGAATGTAAAAACCGATAAATAGAGAGTCCAATGAGCCAATTTAATGACTTAAGTTCCCTCGCTTGTGGTTAAGTTCTAACCAACCAACCAACCAATCAAAATCTGTGCATTTAATTTCTAAATGTGGCCACTCCTCAACAGAGAATATGAGTATAATGTATAGCTTTTCATAACATTTTTCAAGACATATACATGAAATGCACACAGATTGTTTTTTTTCAGCTGGGCTTCTCAATGTAAAGGCACTTTTACACATATGAATGTTATGTATTTAGCTTCATTAGAACTCCTAATGCGATATATCACAGTTTCGAAATGGTAAAGTGGAACACCTTCACCGTCTTGTTTTGTTTTAATGATCGTGGCAAATTAAAAAATGTTCTGAACTTTGTCAATCTTATATTATAAGTGAATTTAAGGGAAATATTTAGAATTGTATCCCACTTTGAAGGAGTATGGGGCGCAAACGGAGGGGCGGGGCACCTCTAATTAGTCTCATTCGAAAGCCAATAAATTAAACTTTTGATTAATGCAACTCTATCACCAAATTTCACTTTTTTGGTACATTTTGCCCTAAATACGCTATAATTTATGAAAATAGTGCTCAAAAATAAAATTAATATAATTAATTAATTTAAAAAATTAATTTTTTTTCGTACTTGAAAGTATACATATAACCCAGCGGTCATTTAGATTTAGATTAACTTTCTTTTTGATTGTCTTGATTGAAGTTGCTGATGAACCTTATTACAGAGCCTGTGCTATTTTTTTTGGAGCCGCCAGCTCACAAAAAGTTTTCTCTTACAAATACTGTGCAAGGCGAAACCGATGTTTGTCCGGTTCAGGGTTATTTTTTTAAAGTACGAAAAAAATGTTATTTTTGCTGGTGTAATTTTTAAAAATTTACCAATTTTTTATTTGTAAAATTAAAGCGACGCGCTTTAAGAAAAAAGCCCTGAACCGGACCAACACCGGTTTTGCCTTGCACAGTATTTGTAAGTGAAAACTTTTTGTGAATTGGCGGACTGTGACCGCGTTTTAAAAATCCTTAAGGGACCAAAACCGACTATATGTTGTATCAACAAGGAGCACTGAAATAATGAACATATCACCATTCATTTTGGTTTAGTGGGTTATGTTGATTTTCTTTTGCTCTCCTTTTCTTCGTAATTTGACAGTTGATATTCAATGAATATACAAATTTTAATATTAAGTGTCGCTTTAAAGCATAAAATTTTAAGGAACTAATCGCATAAATCACATACTTTTAATTTATATATAAAATTTAATAAATAAGGTGCATATGAGTACAAAAATGTCGACAGATGCTGCTTTTCCCGCAACAAAAAGACCCAAACAAAATCGCCCAAATGTATCGAAAGTCAAAAAACGTGCAACTTTTAAACATTTATCCCTACTTTATAAATGAACAACAAATAAAAGGAAGTCTGATGAGGAGATGTGGTGATCTCCGAAACAGCTGTCACTTCTACCATTTTTTCTTTGTTGTATAACAATATTCAATGAAAAAATAATTTTTCTAACAAAAATAGGCCTTTGAATACAGCTCATTACTTATAAACAAACAAAAAATTAATTATTTAATGATAGTTTGTTTTATTAAGCTTAATATCCAACATAAATCTTTTAAATTAAATGCGTTTAATATGATAAAATTTGTGAAAGAAGTGCAACGTAAATAGCAAAAGTAGGAAAATATGCAAATTTTGGTAAACCATTTTAGAAAAACTACAGCACATGAACAAATAAAACAAAAAATGAACAAAAGTCTAATTCATTGCCTATCAATGCCTTTATAAATTATTTAATTCGGTCCACGCATTTAGATACAATAAGCAGTGAAAGTGAGATACAATTCTAAAGTCAACCCGAATTTAACTTCCTATTCCTTCATAGTAAGGTATTGGTTTCATATTTTAAATGGAAATTAATAAAGATTTAAAAAAATTAAAAAAATTTATAATTTTTTTATTCGAGTAACAACAAAATTTGCATATTTTTTATCAAATGATATAAAAATTGGGTAAAAATGTATTAATTGTGTACACCTTTCTACTACTTTAGGCATGACCAGAATAAAACTGTAAAAAATATATGTTTTTTTTTTATCACACCTAGTAATGATTCCACTCTGACACGTACCAATATTCAAAAGAATTTTTTTAAATATTCAAAAGAATGATTGGAATATACTGCGATTTTTTCTTGAAAGTGCTGCGAAATATTAATTGATTTGCTCGAGCACTGATGTGACATAAAACTTTAGCGTTCCAATTTAACGTTGAGTACATAAAAACCAATTATAATTTATGAATTGAGTTGAAATGAGAGATTTACAAAATCAACTAACGTAATTAATGGATATTTATAGCTTATAGTTGCAAAGAAGATTTATATAAATAGTTTGAAGGAAGATGGATCTTTCTCCTTCTAGTCTTCTTGTACATCTACACACTTCTCCCAGCGATGGTCTCATTTCTGTAATGCATCTAAATAATGTAATCCTCGGCGTTTTCGCTGCAAAATAATTATTCGTGCAGTTTTTTGATGAGAAAAAAATCGCTGAGGGCTAGATTCGCTGAGTAAATTGGATGGTCAACCATACGGCGCAGGGTTGATTTTTTCTTTTTGCAATATGTGGGAAATAAATATACATACATAGGTTTGGATATGGGATATTTTTCCTATCGTATCATCCTTTTTTTGCATGTGTTTTGTTGTTGTGCTATTACACGGATAGGAAAAATTTGCTACCGTAGCATGCATTTCCTACACATAGAGAATACCACTATTATATTAAATAATAAATATAAAAAATTCAATTGTGAAAATTGAGCTAATTCATCAAACGAAATTATGATTTTCAATCGATAACACTGTGACACAAAATGAGGGTTCATCTCTCCGTAATTGATGAAACCAAATGGAGATGAAACTTTATCCCTCTCGCATCAAAACCTCATACTGGGTTTTTGGCCTATAGGTCTGGTTTCATTTTTATTTTTATTTAAAGTTGGCAACCCTGTGTATGAGAAAAGTTGATTAAAACTTGATCAAATGAAGCAATTTTAGATGGGTTTTTTGTATATCTCTTTTTTTTTTTGATCTAGGAACTCATTTTTGACATTAACTTTTACCTAAATCTTACGATAGGTGGCGCTGTCATACAATTTGTCTTATTTTTCATGAAAAATAATATTTTTAGTTTTATTGTAGAAATGATCGGATATGATACATATAGAAAGGAACATCACACTATATATGGCACACAAAAAAGATGATAAATAATATACATATACACATATGTAGGCGTGAAAAGTTTGAAATAAAAAATGAAGTATACGTACAAAGTAATATTTCTGTTAAGAATTAAAATATTTTCTGACATTTTGAAAAAATATGCCATAAAAAGCTTACAAAAATAACGGTGCTTAAAGCCACCAGCATAGATCTGCTAACATTGGTAGTAGTTTTTTCCCCCTATACCGTGTCTCCATTGTTAAAGCGACCTGGTGAAAACGTTCGCCTTGTTCATCCGGTGATGGTGTGGTGATGGAGAAAATGTACCTACAAACTCATATGTACACCGAGCTTTTCAAACATATTCATGAGATGATCTACTTTTTTTCTGATGTTCGTGGCACGTAGTTTACCGAGAACATTAGCTATTACGTCTTTTATGGCATTCCAGGCATTTAGCTCATTTTCAATTAAAGAGTTATCAAACTTACTATTTTTTATCAATTTTCTTATGTCTGGACCATTAAACATACCTGTAAAACGATAAATCTTAAAAAATATTATTTTATATGTAAATATAAAATACCTTCTTTTACTTTGCTTGCACTAAGTCGTGGAAATATTGACCTTAGTGTAATAAAAGCTGGTCCATCTGCAGGAAGTGCTTTTAGAAAATTTTTTAAAATATCCAATTTGATATGTAGTGGACGTAGCAACACTTTTTCAATTGGAACAAGGGACGTGCGTATTACATTATCTGATCCAACAACTAAATCTTCTCTGTTCTCCCAGTCATGTTTTTGGTATTGGTTCCCTTTATAACGTGTATTCCATAAACATATAAAACACATATTCTTCGTATATCCACCTTGTAATCCACAAAGCAGAGCTACCATTTTCAAATCGCAACATATACGCCACTTATGGCTTTCATAGTTTATTGCTTCTAGTAGATGCCTCACAGATTCGTACGCTTCTTTAGTGTTCAAATTTTATGCTATCGGAACGCTAGGTTTCTTGTTGTTGTAGTACAGCAAAACTGCTTTCATACTAGTTATGGATGAATCAATAAATAACCTCCATTCGTGGGGAACATTAGTCATACCCATTTCTGCAACAAGTTTTTCAATATCGTTACAGTAAACGAAGGTATTTTCTTCATTGGCAGAGAAAAATGGCTGAAATTTTGCTTGACGATAACGGTAACCAGTAACTTTAACATCAGGTGTCAGTAAATTATTTTGTTTTAACTTATGTGCTATATACTCTGCATCACGTTTTGATAAATTGACATGTTTTACCACGTCATCCATCCAATTTTGAGATATTGGTATCATATTTTTGGAAGCTATGCTCACCTGAATGCACAACCATTCTGAATGAGTACATAGATTCAACACATTAAATAAAATACACTTACCTGGATCAGTCTAAACCATCGGAACACCAAACTTCAGCAATTTTTTTATTCTTTAACCCAGAGACGTAAGTTGTCGTAGCAGGTTCTATATATATCTTTGAGAGCCCAATTTACGTCTTGAACAACCGGCATCCCAAAATAATGTTCATACCACTCTTTCGCACAGACACTTATACCAATCAGATTGGTTGCTATGCTGAATTTACCGCAAACATAGCAATAAAGCGCTAACTTTCGCAAACATTTATTCATTTTAAATTTATTTTATAAGACGCTTTACGCTACCAAAATCTACAGAATTTATTTTGCTGTGGTATTGCAAGAGAGCTGACACGAAACTCACAGTAATTGTGATTGGTAAAAAAAAACTACATATATTAATACTATTTTTGCATGAAAAACTATCAAAAATAAGACAAATTGTATGACAGCGCCACCTATCGTAAGATTTAGGTAAAAGTTAATGTCAAAAA
Source organism: Neoceratitis asiatica (assembly GCA_030068015.2). NCBI lineage: Eukaryota > Metazoa > Arthropoda > Insecta > Diptera > Tephritidae > Neoceratitis > Neoceratitis asiatica. Next base: position 39,494,598 of record CM061526.1, on the reverse strand, counting down.
TGAGTTCCTCGATCCAAAAAAAGCGATATACAAAAAAACCCATCTAAAATTGCTTAATTTGATCAAGTTTTAATCAACATTACTCATACACAGGGTTGCCAACTTTAAATGAAAATAAAAATGAAACCAGACCTATAGGCCAAAAACCCAGTATGAGGTTTTGATATGGGAGGGATAAGGTTTCATCTGCAATTCATCAATTACGTAGAATCTTGTTGCACAGTGTAACTGGTATAAAAGATACATTAAAATTAAAGTGATTAATAGCTTATTAAATTTTAATACATTCATTATTTGTATAAATGGGAGATTGGTATAATTTATCGATTTAGTTTATGATCTTTTTTCAGTTACAATGAGGAGCTTTTGAATGCAAAAGAATATTTCAGATAAGCTCTCCCTTAAATCCATCGAAGTGGGAAAAATCGATATAGACAGTCAAAAATGTTAGTTAAGGAACTTAGTATTATAGGATCTAAGGGAAGACTTTAGTAAAATAAAAATTTTATTAGTATTTCAGATCAAAACTATGAATTTGCTTTTGCTTCCTGATGGTGTGGATTAAATCTTTAATTTTATTTCCAAACGTTTCAGCATAAATTTCAATTGGAGAAACTACAGTATTTGCTTTTACCTGTAAGCTATTAATATTGTAAATATAAAAATTGTTATATTGCTATTTAATATCAAGTTTTTTATTAAAGTTAATTTAAATAAATAAAATTATGAATGAAGCGCTAGTTCCTTCCTAGTTAACGATATCGCTAATCTAGTTCAGCTATCAGATCGCAGGCGCAAGCGTACCGAGCGTTGCAATGATATCGCCAAATGAAATTCGTTCCGTAGACGAATGAGTGTTCCTTAAAACTTGGGACCGATATACATTTCTGAGAATTCTCGAATTCGTTAGTGTTACACCTGGGTTCTTTTCTGTAATGATGTAATGTAATCGACCATTAACTCTGACACTAACATTTACAACTTTTAGAGAAATATTCAAATTCAACACAATAGACTAAATATTGTAAAATAAAAAAAATTAAAAATGTTCTATAATTAAAAATATCGGGGCTGTTTTAACTTGTTTGAATTGAGAAATTCTAACAAAAAGCAAATCCGATTCGCAGTATCAAAATTCAATAATAGTTCTGTTCGGCGAGCTGCTGTCTAATGACAATTGGTAATAAATGTTTTAAATTTTTAATGAACCGCATTCGTTTAAGCAAATAGCTAATAAAATATGCAACAAGAGAACACAATTTTGAAATAGAAATTGCATATTCGTGCTGAAAGAATTTCAGACAGTAAGGATTAGCTAACAACAAAATCATATGACTTGCGATAGTATGGTTGAATTTGTGTCAAAAATAAAATAAAATAATGTAAAAATAATTGATAAATGAGGAACTAGAAGTTAGGAATGTTGAAGTCATATTGTTATATTTATACTCCTTGCTGTTAAGAAAAGGTATATTAAGTTTGATTTGACTATTGGCTACCTTAAAATTCGCAATTTTTTGTTCCATATAAAACTAAAAATAATAATTAAAATTATTTGTTTGCTCCATTTGATAACTTTCCAGTTTCTTGGAGATTAATTGAAAAATTTCTTTTTTTTTGCGAAAAAAGTACGACGAAATTATTATTATTATTATTATTATTATTATTATTATTATTATTATTATTATTATTATTATTATTATTAATTCCAACGGTATACCCACCTCCCGCTCTTCCGCACGAGGGGCGCTGCCGGCATGACGTACGGAACTTGTTTTATTTTTCATCAATGCCGAGTCACGATGAGGAGAGGTTTGTTTAGTGTCGAGAACTAAAAAAGTTCAGCTACAGAGCAAAATTCATCAGCTGATTTTTGAGAGGGACAAAAATGTCTGGACATTCTGAACGGAACATTAAATTTGATTTCAGAGAGAATAAGGGGGCTGGAAATTGAGTCTATTATTTTAACCATGAAAATTACACCCAGCATTTTCCGACGACTGGCGAGAGTAGGAAGATTGATAAGTTTCAGACGACTAGTATAAGGAGTAGTCCCAATGCAAATTTCTTAAGATAAATAGCAGGAATTGTTTTTGAATAGACTCTATTCTGTCAGAGTAGATTTGATACCTCGGGTACCAAATCACCGAGCCGTATTCAAGAATAGGTCTTACTAATATTACATACAATGCTTTAGAAACATAAGGATTATTAAACTCCTTTGACCAACGTTTTACAAAAGCCAAGATGCCTTTGGCTTTGTTGACTATCACACCAATGTGATGTGTGAAGTTCAAATTTGAAGACACATAGAAAAATTAGACGCCAGCTCAAAAAGAAAGTGCGTACAAAGTTAGGCAAAGCAAATATACGATATATAAGTAAATAACATATAATTTATTTGGTCAATAAATTGTACTTGTACAAAAGTTAGAAACGGTTGTATCTTGGCAGCAATCGCAGTGTTGGTTTCGGCTCAAATTAAAACTGAAAATTTTCGTTTTCGTGGAAAGCAATGTTTTCTTAGCGAGAATCGCAACAAAATTTTAGATCACTCCGAGTTTCGAAGCGTAAGTGTTCGCATCAAATATTTTATAAAATTAAGTCGTTCACAGAAAAGAAAATTTTGGATGAAATTAATCCAAACATCTGTTATTTTGAATTTGAAAATGAGCCTATATGTTCATATATTGAAAAGTTGATTGGTGAACTTCATCCAGATGATGAAATAATTATTGATAAGATAATACATAATAGCTCTTCAGTTTTATTAGAAAACGTGAAAATTATTTTTCAAAATGCACCAAAGGGGTACATTTGGGTATTAAAAATTATATCCAGTGTGGAAAGTTAGGTTTTCCTTATGAATTCGAATTACATCAAAAAAAAAATGCTAATCTCGACGAGAACCTAGTACGCACAATAGCCTTACTGGAAATATTATCACACAGATGCATGGAAGTGGTTGGCTGACTCTTTAATACGCACGGATAGCAGAATTTGATTGGTAAAATGGCAGGATAATAAGCCCGTTTATGTAGCCTCTAATGTAGTAACAATTAGGGAACAAAAGTGTAAATTTCGGATATATTTAGGAAATAAACGAATCAAGGGGTGTAGATTTGTTGGGCCAATTAATTAGTTACTATAGAATAATTTTGAAATCTTCTTCGTCTCACTTCGCACTTTTTTGGTTTCGCATTGGTGTCTTTTATACAAAAAACATTGCAATAGAAAGACTAAACGTCAACAAAGTATATATTGAAACTTCATGGTTTTGGGATGAAAGTTGCAACAGGCTTGTTCTATTTGAGAAAGCTTCAAATATTCGCAAACGTAGACGTCCAATATATAATATATTTATAAATAATTTTGCTATATATACTACATTTATCGAAATAAAAAATGTACATTTACATATATTTCTTTATATTTTATATGAAGCATGACCGCAAAGGAATTGTCAATTTAGTATTCTTCATAAGTGCTATTTAGTGAATTTTTAATGAAAGTTATTATGGTTAGAAGAAGGATTAGGATGTACAGAAAATATTTTAAGTTTTGCGTTGTTAACCATGTTTAATTTCCAAAAATATGAATAAATGACATACCCAAATATGCAAAGATTTTTACTACCTTTATGAACTTTTTATGATATATCTAGTTTAAATTCTCTCGGATTTCAAAATTATTAAGTACGAATTGGACACGAAATTAGTCAATTTAACTTAGAAGAGAAATTGCCGCCCACAGCAATCCACAGAGCTTCTCAGATTCGTTTTAAGATAAATGAAGTAAAATTTTATTTATTATATATAATTTGATTGACTACTTGCTTTGCTTGCTCAATAAGGCCTAAATAAATATGCGTTCACGTGTTTACCCTTTTAAGGGCTTGTTATAATGGAAGTAGCGGAACGTAACGACGGTAAAAATTGTGCACCAGTTAGAATAGTTCGTTCCGGTCCGAAATTGAAAACAACAACAGTTGTCAAAATTTGTACTTTTTTACTAACCGCACAGTGGAGTTCATTATAACCATCTGCGTATGTTTTGCATATTATAGATTTTTAAGTGACAGTTCCGCTACTTCCATTATAACCAGTACTTTGCTCAAAATTAATATTAATTTTAGAAAAACGTCAGAAACAATAAATTTACCTTTATTTCTTCGCCAATTAAAATTTCGTCGGATTGCTCCGATAAATCGAAATACACAACTCAGATTCAAACATAAATTCCGATAAGTTAAACCCGACAGAATTTTAAAACTTGATTATGAAATTCCGATCGGATTCAATCCCACCGTATATATTTTTATGAGGAGCTTTTTATCTCATGTCGGAAATATACTCGGAGAAAGTGACATTTTCAGACATGGCCAACACCATATTGAATCATTTTCCATAATTTTGGGTGTTGGTATAGCCAGGTTTCCATCGATTGACCGCATAATAGCAAGCACTACTATCCATTTGACTGCTGTAACCGCAACAAACTTTTATAGTAGGTATTCAAAGCAATAATCGGAAACAAGTAAGAAGCCAACTGGAAAATAATGAAAGACTGAATTCCATGACACCAAGGGAGAAAGCGTGAGATTATTGATTTTTTATCAAAAGCCTAAGTGCAGGAGGAGTAAGGAATATTTATTTCACCAAGTTTGATTCAATTTGACAAGTTTATTGTCGGCGTACTACTTTATGATGATACTGAAAAAACAGCTGTGTATAAAAATATTTCCAAAAAATTATTTTTTATTATTATTATTGTCATTATTATTTATTAAGTAATACATTACAAATATAAAACTTAAGTATATATATAAGTGCTAGAAATATAGGCCATCGACTCGACTTTACATTAATTGGAGAAAAAAGTGTACACATATCTAACTAAAGAACAATTCATTGACTAAATATTTAATTACATATTATTATTATAATAGGAAATCTTAAAGTAGCAATTTGAAAATCCAAAGTGTTTTTACCTTAATCTCTCTAAAATTGGGCATTCAGTAAAGAAATGTTTCACTGAGGCCATACTGAAGCAAAACGGGTAGGAGCCTGTAAAGGATCCGGATAGTAAGTGTTCATGTGCTATCTTGGTATGTACTATCCTTAAGCCTGTTGATGGCATGTTGGGCTACTCTAGGATTGGCGTATTTGTGATTGAAATTTAGCCACTCAAATTTAGCAAGTCAAATTTGAAAGTTACTCCTGCTTCAAAATAACGTGAGATGCTGTCAGTACGTTCATAGCCAGTTATACCAACTTGGCCTGAATAATTGTAAATAATACTGATACATGATAGCATGAAATGCTGTCACTGCAGATCACAAATTTGCCTTTATTTTTTTTTTTTAGCTTTAAGAATTGCAAAAGATTCTGCAGTAAACACGAAAGAATATGAAGGGATGATTCCTCAAGCGATAATGTTTCCTTCTTCTGTAGAGAAAACGCAGAAGAGGTATTAAATTTATTTGAAACATCGGTGATTATTGGTGTATATTTAAGGAATTTGAAATTATTTATTATTTATAAAAACTTTATTGATATGAATCATTATTTGTATTAGGCTTCTTATAGTAATGAAGAGATATATTCATAGACGCTCCATTAAGTAGCCACGCCGGTTGGTTATTGATTTGAATATCTTTATAAGAGGATGAATTCCAAGACCTTTGGCATAAGCCATACAGCGGCGCTTTTTGGAACAAAGTTTATAATTTCGCTTATGTTGAAGATGAGATTATGGTACACATAATCGTTCAACTCGGTTACAGATGGGACTTTCTTACGGAACATTATGACATAGTTACGTCGATTTTTACAAAAAAAAGAAACTTCCTCAGTGACGAGGCACATTTGTCACTATGTGGATACGTAAATAAGCAAAATTCTTGAATTTGAAGCTCCAAGAATCCTCAAGTAATTGAAAAGAGGCCATTACACCCAAAAAAGTTAAAAGTTAAAAAATTCTGGTGTGCTCTTTGGTCAGGAGGTGTGATTGGACTTTACTGCTTTGAAAACGATATCGGTGTTACTGTCACTGTCAATGCGAAGCGTTATGGAACATTGCGGAAGAACACGACCTCCAAGTCTGTATAGCAAAAACGCAGATAGTTCATTACGAGGGTAAAGTTAGCATAGATCACGTCTTCGGGTAATGTAAAATAATACTTTTGCATTAAAATTCGCTCTAGCTAATTACAGATTTCGATTTCTGCTAAATTCAATAATTTGCATTGTGACTGGAAGAGCCCATATGCGATTTAAATGTTATTTGTCGTCAATTTTACAAACAAATGAAGAGAAAATTAATGATTACAGTCTTTGTAGGAAATATTCATTTCTGGTCGTAAAAAACTATTCATAAAAATTTTGTTTAGGAATATGAACAAATACATATGTATGTATGTATATTTTTATATATATATTTTTTTAATCAACATTTCTAATAAATTTATTTCAAGTTTTTTAGGCACTGACACTGAAGCCTAATATTAAGGCCATGGACCAATGCCGGCTAGAATTATTTGCTTTGCTATAAGGACTGTCAAAAAAGAATAGATTTATACTAGAACGTATGGAAAGAGACCAAATATAGCTTTGCTTTAAGTATTTACTTGACACATTGTCAAGTTTTAAATAAATCTGTTCACGTGACTATCAAAATCCATACAAATTTTTTTTGTCGTGAAATATGCATGGAATTTCTAATGTATGTATTTCATGACAAATTAGTAATCAGTTCACTTCGAGGAAACACCGTGCAACATGGCAGCAACGTGATGCCTGCAACATTTTTTCATGGCTTATAAATGTGCATGTCAATCAAAATTAAGCGAAAGGTGACATGTTGAAAACTGCAAGCTGCTGAAATTTGTAAATCGACAAAGAATTGGAAGATGTAAGTTTATTTAAAATGATGTAACGGAAATGCGAAACGAATGTCAAATGAAATATAGAAGTCGACAACTGACATATTCTACTGCGTGAACCGGGATCACTCATTGGTGATAACACTACTGTGAAATAAAAATAGTACATTGTGGAAGTTGTAATCATCGTACAGCTTTACAAGTATGGAATCCGCCATTTTATTTGTTTACATTCGAAAACAGCTGAGATCACCTGATTTTTAAAACTTTGCTATTCTCTCATTACCCACCCAATTCGCATTTTGAATTTCTCTAATTCCATCTTGATTCGCATTGTCAGATTCTTTGCTCTGCTTTTGGTGCGACATTCTGTTAATTGTTAATTCTTCCATTGCCTCTGTATTTATTGCGCAAATTTTTCATTCCATCGATGTCCGCATCGTCGAGTTTGTCTGTCAACTTGCTGGCAGCCATTATTATTTTCTATTTGACAGTCAAACCCTGAGATTGACAGTCAAATGCGAGTTTGACATTTTCCTGTAAAATTCACAAGATTCCATACTTGTAAACCTCTACGATGGTTGTAATAAGAGTGATTGTAAACAGTGAAGTGCATTGTTAGTTGAATAATAAATAAACGTTGAATAAATTCTTTATAACAAAACTGCAAACTTAGTTGGCGACTTTTATTTAACAATCCAGTGATCGGACTCGAAAGATTCGGCAAATCATCGAGCTTATTTAACAAAATCGTAAAAATAATAAATTAAAATTTTTATTGAATAGCTTCCATCTTATTTCAAAAATACAACAAATACTACAAAAATTTTACATTTCGTTTGAATGAAGAGGAGCGGATAAAAGTACTAGCCGCCGTTAACGAATTTCTTTGATTTTGGGATAAGTAACGAAAAGCTCACAGCAAGCGAAATGTATTTTCCTGCGCTTGGTACAAAAGCCCCTAAATTGTCGGCAAACCTAGTAAGTTCTAATACCCGGGTAATTATGGTATAGCGCATTTAGTTTACTCATTATTAATATTTCAGAGTCCTGCAAAGCAGCATAGAAGGGCTTGCAAGGGTCAGCAAGCATTATTGTGTAAATAAGTCAAAAAATTTTGTGCGTGCAATATGGAAGACTTCAACTTTGCGTGCAAAGAATATAAGGAAATCTGCATATGTATGTACATATGTAAAATTAAAATACATTTTTTTTGTTCTATTTCCAGACACCGAGTATATGGCAGAGCAAGTTGCAAGTTGTTCATCAAATTGCATATATCGTGGAATTAAGAAAAGCAGAGATACCTCAGAAGTCGAAATTTCAATCACTATGGAAACATTTGGAGCTGCTTTTTGAAAAATTACCCCAAAGTAGTGCCTACGAGTATATCAAAAGCGAAATAAATTTTATGTCATTTTATTTAATTTTTGTCCCTGAAGTGAATTTTTTATTTTATTCAAGCTAATTTATATAAAAATAATTAAAAATATGTGCATACATACAAACATACATATGTACAATAATTAAAAACTAAAACCTTTTTATTTTGATTTCTAATACATACATATAAGGCATAGCATATTGTTTTGACAATATGTGCTAACAAAAAACGTTAATTTACCTCTATTTGGAGAAATTTCAAAGTTGCCGGCAATTGCTGGCAGTGATACAATTATTTGTGCCTCTTCCACTGTAACCGCCATTTAAAGTGTCCGTAAAAATTATGCACGCAGCGTAAGACGGGTAACTTTTTCCTAACATTTAGCTCTATGCTACTCTTAATTTGTTATTCCATTTGTTTCTTTTGTTCTAGCCGTTCTCTTTTTCCCTCACGCACATTTTAATCATAAGCACAAGATATAAATTCGCCTTTTCCAATTTTTGGATGTTTCGGTTACCCGATTAATTATTGAAAGCAAATGTATTTGTTACCCGAACTGCTACCCATAAGCTATAATGCCAACGCTAATTTGTTACATTTTTATTTCCATTTAAACGAAAAAAAAAACAATATTTAATTTTTTTTTTTATACAAAAATAAATATATTTTTTAATAATTGCCTTGAAATTTCATCATTATCATTAATTTTACATATGATATAAGCACATAAAAACCTATGACTTTTATTAAATATATATATAAAATATTATTTATACATTAATGTGTGGTATTTAATATACGATTGTATTAAAATTTTAACATTTATGATAGGCACATTGATGTTCATGTACTGTGTACTATAAGTTAGCAATAAATAAATCCTTATAATAGCGGTATAACTAAAGTTTTAATTATGTGACATCTTTATTTCCTAAGTAATCCCAAGTAGACCATAAGACATCTGAAATGTATATAAGACGAAAAGTATTACCAGTTGTTATATAAGTACATAAATAATATTGAATATTTATCTACCAAAATATTATCATTGCGCACATTTTCACATTTAACAGGGTGTGCGTTAGCATGTTTTACTTTAAAAAATTTTTTTTTTTTTTTTAAATTTTCATAACAAAACATATTAACGAACATCAATTCTCAAACATAGAATGAAACTTTGTAAAATCAATTAACATATTAATTAAAAACTTATTTCAGTCCTAATAATTTAATTACTAGTATCATTTGCGGTTATGCTATTGAAGAGGCTTTAATGATAACATTCAACTTCTACAGCTACAAATAAATCTTTATCTTCGCATTTCTTAGTGTAGTTTCAGTAGCTAATTATAAAAAAATATTAGAAAATCGCCTATTCATTACAGTAAATAACTCACATCGAAATATAGGGTTTTCCAATTAGATTGATATGATTTCTTTAAAAAAAAAACACACTAATTGTTAAGAAAATTCAAATAATTTTTTATAATGTGAAGTACAATCGATACAATTAAGTTCGAATTCGATGAACCCAATTTTTTTTAAGAAAATCATCTCCTCCTATGAGGCTTACTTTCATCTGAGTGGTTCGGTAAATAAACAAAACTGTCGATTCTGGTGCGAAGAATATCCACAAATTATTCATGGACAACCATTACATTCACCTAAATTATAGTTTGGTGTGGTTTTTGGCCTGATGGAATCATCGGTCCGTACTTCTTTCGAAATGAAGCTGGTAGCACCATTACTATCGATGGAGAGCGGTATAGATCGATGATAACCAACTTTTTATGGCCACAATTGGAAGAAGCTGATCTTAACAACATCTGGTTCCAACAAGACGGGCTACGTGTCACACAGCCCGTACAAAACCGAATTATGGCGAGGAAGGTTTCGAGATTCGATTATTATTTGTGATGAATGGCCTCCAAGAAGTTGTGACTTAACACCATTAGACTACGTCTTGTGAGGTTATTTGAAGTCATAGATCTTTAGCAATAAACCAGACTCTCTTCACGCTTTAAAAGTCAATACTGAACGCGCTGTTCATACATACGACTTGATTTAGTGAAAAAAGTGCTCAAAAATTGGGTTCATCGAATTCGTTCCTGTAAAAGAAGTCGTGGAGGCCATTTGAATGATGCCATATTCAGAACTTAATTGTGTCGATTGTACTTCACATTAAATTAAAAAAACATTTGAATTTCCTTAACTATTAGTGAAATCATATCACTCTTATTGAAAACCCCTATACAAAATATTTTCTATATCACCATCTATGGTGATATAATACAGTGGCTTTGACTCCATTAAGCATTAGTTAAATTTTTGCCCACTTTTCCCGATTTGATTTGAAATTGCTAATGGCCGAAGCTTGTACTCTCATGCCCAAACTATTGGAACGGCAACTAAGTTAAAATTTGTAAAAAAAAAAAAATAATAATTATAAAAACTTAACTAAACATGCTGCGATGTTTTCAGCTCTTATACACCTGTCAATTCGGAGTAATTATGAGTTTACAAAAATATAAACGTTACGTTTAAAGAAACTTTGGCCATTTTATATTTCTAGGTTTGATTATTCCAAAATTTTTGTTCTTCAGCTGGTGCTGCAAAATATAATGGGTACCTGTATCTGTTTAAATAAAAAACGAAAATTAATAAATATTGCGATAAAATTTAACAATATAAATTATTTACCTCATTACACGAAAATCTCTTTCTCTACATACGATCGTCTCTTTCTTACACATAGATGTCCAAATATCGATAAATAAAGCTTTAGGAAGTATAATTGTGATTGAGTTGGTAAATTGCTGAAAAAGTTGAAGATGTGTTTACGCTTCTGTTACCGTGGCCTTGCAGGCAAGTGGATTAGCCAGCGATTAACTGGCACGTTAACTAGCCAATGTCAGACAATACAGATAATTCGAAATTTTTATCAAAAACAAACAAACTAATATAAGATCAACGATTTAATAATTTATTTTATTTTTTTAAGTATCACAAATACTAGATAGACAAAATACTAAGGGATGTGTTCTTGATAAAATAGTAAATATTCATTGTGTTTTTTATGCATGTAAATATAAATGAAATCGTATAAATTCTTTGCTTGAATTTACTACATTTATAGTAAAGAAAATCACAATCCGGTATTTAAATAATAAAGTTTATCTTGAAACCTCATCAATGTTTTTATTTGATACGTGATCATTTCCAATTTAGAGGCCGTACTGCTTAAGCTTTGCTTGTATTTTATTTCAGAGAGAGATAGAGAGAGATAGATACATATTGGAAGTACTGCTACGAGTTCTTAAAGCTTTCCTTTGATTAATTGGTATGTCTCTACTTTACTTCTTTATATGGAGATTACTAGAGTTTTAGTCGACAAGCCTACAAGTTGCCATGCTCAATTTCATCCAAATTTAGCAATTCCTTGTTTCTTTTTTTTTTTTGGAGTTGAAAATCTCGAAAAGGGGAACATTGACAACGAATGATAATTTATTTATTCTTGAATACTCTGCATTTATTGCAAACTTTTAAATTTACATATGAAAGGATACACCGGGTTGTGATTACCTTTAACTCTTTTTTTAATATATATATTTTACTTAATAGAAATCAATAATTTGTTGACACACGAAGATATATGTCATTTTAATGAGCCTGATCGTACGTATCCTTATGCTGATAACCTGATACATAGCCTGAGGCGTCTACCAAATCCTTGCGACCAGCGATGCCCTTACCCTTGCCTGTGGCATCGAAGCGCTCTTTATGAGATCCTGTATATTTGGTGGGGTCAGTGAGACGCTCCACTGCCGATGCGGCTTTTCCTGCCTGTAAATGAAAAAATATAAATTACTAGTGCCAGTCCAATTTCCAAAATAGTAGTAAAATAATTTTTTTTAACATATTGCTTAGTTGACTCCGCGCTCCAACAGAAATTAAGAACCCGGAACCGAAACTCTATGTATTTTGATAGATGGGATCAGAGTGGTAGCTTTAGGCTGACATTCATGCATTCATGGAGGATGGGGCCATGTGTAGAAGATCCCGCAAGTGAGGAAAGTTTTTAACTTTCACTCACCTCGGAGTGGTCAGAAACGATTATTTTACATATGGTTCAAACAGCTCTCGTCTTCTGGTCTTAGACTGTTTGGAGGCGAGCTAAAGTGAGAAGGGGAATCCCCTATGGTTGTGTGTAGAGTTTAGGACCCTCTACATAAAAAAAATACAGTCCAATCAGAAATCAATAAATGCGTCGGATGAGAGACCCCTCTTTTGATGACAACCCGTATAAACGTTTAAAGGATCACGATTTGAGGGCATGCTCCATGCAAGGTGAATCCTTGTGAAATCTACTAAATCCGTCGCCGGGTCCTGGCATTCACACCGGTGGATGACCGTCTAACCACAATTCGCATCAAAGCGAAATTCTTCAATATTATACGCTCCGACAGAAGTCAAGGATGATGTGGCTGAAGATGCTTTCTATGAGAACCTAGAACGCACCTATGAGCGCTGTCCTCAATACGATATCAAAATTGTGCTCGGCGATGCCAACGTCAGGGTCAGATATTTTTGGCGCAGTATTTCGAAAATTCAGCCTTCACGACGAAACATCCCCAAACGGGCTGAGGCGCGAAATATAGTTGTCTATATTACCAGATTTCAGCATACGAAAATTCATCTTGTGCAGCAGAGACAAACAAAGAACGCCCGTCAAAAAACACAAAGAAGGTTCGACGTCGAAAAGCTGCTATCACAGCAGACAGTCAGCAGGTTTTCTGCTCGACTTGCACACCTGCTCTCTCAGAAACTCGATATAAGAGAGCTGTTAAGCGAAAAAGAGAACTCCTCGCGTAGTATGAAGAATGCCGAACTGCAGTGGAAAGCAGACTGCCTAACTCGCTACTTTTTGATCGACTACAATACTTGCTTGGTGGGATCTCGGTCTGAAGACAGACGATGAGCTGTACGAATTATATGACGACATTGTCATAGTTCAGCGAATTAAGAGACAGCGGCAACGCGAGAGGATGAGGATCGGGATGATATTTTCAACTGGCGCCAAGCAGAGGATAAAAGGAACGACTGGCACTCTATTGTTGACTGCGCTATATACGCGTAAGCGGTGCCTAGGCCAAAGAAGAAAAATGAGAAGTGAAGAAATTTAAATTACTTGTGCCAGACCGAAATCCAAAATATTAGTTTAAAAAAATGATACTTCTACCATTAATAATTAATAGACCCTTTGCTCACTAATTTGTAGCAAAACAAAATTTTTTTAGCATATACCTACGAGTACTTATGTTGGCAACCCCGAATCTCCAAATATTTTGGTAGATAGGGTCAGAGCGGTAGCGTTGCGCTCAGTACTATGCATTCACATTTAAAATTTTATGAATGACTGTGAATGGTATTAAAGCAACTCATTGCATATCTCTGGAATAGATAATCCACAGTACTTATTTTCGTATACCCTTATTGGTAAATTAAGCTAGTTATTAACAAATACTACTTAGCAGCATTGTAGGAATAATTAATTATACAAGTATATATATTGTACTTACAGAAACTTGGAGAACACCAGGCCCTCCGCAGCTCGCCATTTTCTTCTTAATTTCATTTAGATCAACCTTTTTCGCCTTTGCCAAGTCCTCAAGAAATTTATTGTAATCTACCAAAGAGATCTTCATTGCTTTGAATTTTTTAAAGTGTATTCCCGTGTCGGTAGTGGTGATTTTCTTATCGATTACTTTGGCCTGTTTCATCCATTTATCACTCTGCGATAATGTAATATTTTTGCCATCAGATTTTGTATCACCAAATTTTGAAAAAGCTTTAAATTGATCTGAAAAACTGACTTTAGGTTCATCTTCTAAAGACAATTGTGAGACCTCTGCAATTGGAGGTTCAGTAGATGGGGTTGGTATGGTAGCCGCTGACATTTTAAATCTGAAAATAAATATTATATAATAATTATTCAAAGTGCTATTTATTTTTCATTATGTATGCACCTATGTATGTACATACATACACATGTATGTACATGAGTAAGAAGTACGCACTCAAAGGATATTCTCCAATCATTTGATTTCAATTCATATGTATAAGTGTGTTACGTATGTTAATATAGTTTTTTTTTCAATTTTTTGTGGTTTTCTGATCTATGTGCCGCTACAATAAAAATCTTTCTAAAAAAAGACCAAATACTACAATAACACGAGATATATATTTTTAAACCATGTATAAACTAACCGCCCACTTTGTATGTATTACACCCAAATAAGTTTTAATACAATTCATGTTCTTATTGATTTTTATTTTATCTGAAGCAAAGCTTTTAATCAAAGCAAATATTTTATTTTGTTTCTTTTCTACATTTGTTTAAGTTACCACAAAAGAGTATTTCTTTTCAATGTTATTATACTTTAAGATAATTGAGATATGATAATCTTTATTAGGATATCCATGTTAGGATTATAGAAGCTTTATTGCATTAAATTAAATAAATGATTTGCAAATTTTGTCTATAATACAAAAATACATATAATATTTATGTTTGTAATAATATTCGCACAGTTTCAAATTTCTAACATATTTAAAGACTAGACTTATGATCCGGGTATAAAAAAACATATTCTAGTAAGCACTCCATCTAACCAAATTGTCATTTGTATCCATGTTTTATATTATTATCCAGCTTTAGATCACCATTACAAAGTCCTCAGGATAACACATAGAGTAATAGTTTTAATCTTCAAAAGAATACTGTTAAAATTTCATTATATTATATTCACAACTTTGTGAGTTGTTATGCTAAGGGTGAATCAAAAAATTTCTTGTTTTATTTTTACACTGTTTGTTGGTGGAAAAAAACTGTTTTGAGATATCGATGACGGAGAACGGAGTGACTTCCAATGAGATGGTAACACCAGGAAACATAAAAAAATACAAAATCGCTTTGATTTATCGAAAAGTGAAATTTCTTTCAAGCAATGACATCTGATGTTTATTTGTTGTCCATTACACAGATGTGCGTTAAAGCCCATCGATGTAAGCTTCACAAAAAAATGTTCTTGCAAGACTAGTTTTGTTTCATAAATTTTAATTGCGTGTTTCTTGAATTGGGTTGCTAAAAATTCATTTGAGTAAAATGAAAAATCAATAGACTCGTGAGTAAGTAAGTAAGAATCCGAGTGTGTCGCTACATTTGAAAATAGAATAATAGGCCCTGCATAGCCTAAAAATTGTAGAATTCATTTCAAACTTTGGTTATCTGTAAGCCGTTTCAAATTTCGACCTTTCCTGACCTTTCTCAAATTTAACGAGATAGACTATTAATAAATAATATATTATTTGCATTTAGTTTCAAATTGTAATTTATTTTGGCTTTGCACGTAATTCTTCGCTCTTTAGCTCTTTAAGCTACTACAGTTTTTCCTTAAGGATTACTGCTCGTATCGGGAAAGCCAATTTAGATCAACCGTATACCCCAATATGTAAGATTATTTATTTATTTATTTAAAAAGCTAACATTACAATCTAAAATTATAATTTAGCTAAGTAGCCATAGCAACAATAGGCCTTAGGCTAATTATGTAAGATTGTGTCAGCTAATTACTCTGAAAAATATAAAGAAGATAAAATACGTTGTTTTAAAGAAAGACCTGAACCTAAGTGGTGGAAAAGGTTTAAATATTTTAACTGGAACTAAGTGAAAACAAAATAAGTACTTTATGAACATATTAATTATGAAAGTGAAATATCCCGTGCAAAGGAGGAAAACGTAAAGTTTGGGCTTGGTCCCTTCATTTCTGGATTAGATTCTTTGAATTTGTACTACATTTAGGCCATAAATGAAAAATACAAAAGTAGCACATAAAAGTACAAGATAAGTCAATTATCTTAAAAATAAGTTTTACTGACATCTGATGTTCCCAAAAAGCTTTTAACCAAATCAACGCTTTTATTTCTATTTAAAATCATGTTGTTTTATTTATCCTGCTAGTTCAAAATCAATCCCAGTCAAGGCGAATTTATTTAAAAGAAATATTGATTGTCAAAATCATGCAAAATTCTTTGAATGTAAAACAGTACAAACTCTCTGTTCCACTCTTTTTCCGTGTAAACCACAATCACGTTTTCACAAGTTTAAAGATTTTCAAATGAAATTTAGACAAGCAAAGCATATTAGAAAATAATTTTGACAACTTTTGCGAAGATGAATGAAAAAAGTTGAATTCGCTGCCACATTAACCACATCTTGTTAAATTCGCCGATCAAAGTCAATTTCAATTATATTATTTTAAAACAGGAAATCATTTTCAGGAGCTATATTTCTTCTTTTATTATATCAATTTTAAATTTATATTGGAGTAAGAACAAAGTTTGAAGTTCATTTCTACTTTGTAATGTTTTCAAATTTACGTTGCTCACTTGGGTAATATTTTAAATTCTTTCAAAAATATTCCTATTAATTATTAGCTGTTGATTATGTTTTTTATTATTTCTTCAAATATATTGCTGATGGCGACAAGATCATCGTGGTCAGGATATTCAGCAACCCATTTCAATTCAGATCCTATAAAATTTATTGATCGTTTACTTCTATATTTTGTAATTATATTATTTATGGATATATTAATGGTTTTATTTCTTCAGCAATGTATGGATGTAGAAGACGGATTGTGGATTTATCCAAATCTTCGGAACATTAAACGGCTTAGCGGCTCCATCTTTCTTATATAATAAATATTCATATTTAAAATATATAATAACACATTTTCAACACACGTAACAGAAACTTTTTATGTTTAAAAATTTATTCCTTTTCGCAATTTTTTTACAAAGCAAGTATGCGAAGAACGCCCAAAGTACGATCTTTCTCGCAACTAAGTTCAGCTGATTATTGCGGATAAACAAATTATAATTTACCACACTTAGCGTTGCACATTCAAACTAGTGGTACGGCCACATCTCTGCAACCGGCAGTTTACCCTCTGGGTGCTTGACAAAAACAAATTTTCTGATTCTCGCACGGTGATACCAAATATCAATATTGTACAAATTTTTAAAAGTTTGTCCAACATATTGAATGCGTAATTTTTAATTTGGAAATATTTTTTCATATTCTTCATTTGCGCTCAAAATCCTCGAGTGGTCGGTTTCGATCCCAAAAATCTTGGAGTGGTGAGTTTCAAGTGAATTTGAAGAATACATATTTAAAAAAAATTCTTCTCCATATTGGATCTTCCATTTTGAATTTTGAAAAAAAGATTTTGAATTAGTAATCACTGACTCCAAACATACTGGCTCAGTGAGTTTCGAAGAAATTCGATTGAGAAAACAATATGACGCAAAAATATATGACGCAAATTTTCGACTAGCACAGTATTATTATCAACGAAATAAATTGCGACCGCAATAGCCGAATGGTTAGCATTGCGTACTACAATTCGGAAGTCCTAGGTTCGAGTACAGGTTCGATGACCATCCAAAACTATAGAAAATAAATTTTTCTAATTGCCCTTTGCAGGGAATGTCAAGCCCTAAGAAAATGCTTCAGCGGTTACCAAATTTATAAAAAAAAAATTATAAAAATCCTGAAATATGAAATTACATCAGATTTGAAAAGAGTAGACGAGTGGTAGCGTTCTGTATTATGCGGTCATTCTAAGTGGCCGTTGATTGCGTCAAATGATGAAAGCATAATATTAGAATGGCTGTGTATTACATTCGTTGCGAATGCCTCTGGTCCGCTTCACAAACGACAAAAAGTCTCCACTCATCCTATCATGTTAATTTAATTTATTTTTAACTAAATTAAGTTAAGAAATATCACCATGAATTCAACTTAATAATATTTTGACAACATTTATGAGCACTTTTGTTTAGTAAAAATTGATTGGTCCAATTATAAAGATATTTTCGGAAATACACATAGAGAGCGATTATGTTGAGATCCAGTTAGTTTTCGGGCAAAAGAGACTTTATGTCAAATTTTTCCTTGTGGTCTTTCACAGTTGCCGTAAAATATTAACTTTTTTCAATCGTTTGCGTTCTTTCATTTTCCTTGCATCATAAAAGCCTATTGAGTTTTTTTTTAAAGGTTAACGTTAATTTCAGAGCAGAATTTCTGGATACAAAGACCATGGACTTTGTAAAAACTGCAAAAGACTATTTGGGACCTATCTTATTCACTGATAAGTTTTCTTGCTGGCTTCAAGGGATCGGTCTTTCAAAAGTGCTTTAAATTTCCGCATCAAAACCAAATATTTTTAATAACTGTAATTATCAAGTGTTACCACTTCAGTACAGATTCCCATAGATCTAACTTTATCAGCAAGCTCGATAAAGCTTTAACCTGGAACCCTTTTTTTGTTTTTCAATAGTTTTGCACTTTTACATTAGTGGATTACATATGTACATACTTATATAGATACAAGACTGTAAGATTAATTTACGCCTCAATTTTATTAGAACTAGTATTAGAATTGTATTTCAACTAGTTTTGAGTTAGCGACAGCGCCAGTTTGCGATTCTAGCACCCCCGAAAGCGTAAAATCCCTTCATATAACTATCCTCATTAATCACGAACGCTTATAACCTGGAAGTTGTTGAGCTTGCTGAAGTAGCAAGTTGTCTTAACACAAGTGAACATTACCACATATATATAAGTATGTACATGCATACATATGTAGAAGATAAAAAGGAAGATTGAAATGAGTCCCTACATCTTACAAAAATATCTAACTATACATCAAGAGCACTTTCGCTGAAGTTTGAATTAAAAATCGCCATACCAACAAAAACAAGCCCAAAAATAAAAACAAAACAAATTGTTTAGTGTATACTTTGTATACAATCATTATTATGACATCATACTCACACTGTTTAATCAGCATACGGAAATAAGAATAATACAATGGCTAAACTGCGCATGTACGCAACGTTGCACATACCCTGTAGAGCGATTAAAGCAATGCAAATTTCAGAAAATTTTTAAGCATTTAATTGAAATAATCAAATGTTTAAATTTTTAGGGCCTTATTGCCGATCATTTATCAAAAGTTTTTTAAAAATGACCGTAAAGTTCTGGTTATATTTTTAAATTCATTTTATACAGTTATTTTTGACAAAATTACAATACTTTCTAAATTGTTTGAAATTTGTAAAACAAAATGATTCAATTTCAATTTTCAGTTTTAATTAATTTTAAATATTATCAGAATTGTTAATAAAACAAATATGGAATAGTTCAGGAGGGTATGCATATCACTTATGTCATGCACCTACACATATGAAACTTCATTCTGATATACATATATATGTAACTAACAAGCCACTGCAGGACATACGCCTAAAAGGATGCTAAGGAAAAAGCAAAATGTGTAACATTCATGGACGAAGGGATGAAAATGCTGATATCGTTTTTGTCATGTACATATGCATGTAAATCAGAGTGTTTATATTAGATTGTAACAAACTTAGTTAAATGGCGCGCGACATAACCCAAATTACAGATTTGCTAATCAAGAATTGCACACTCGTACACTACAAGTACATTCGAATATGTACATATGTATATTCAGCATGACAATATTATTTTACCAATACTAACATATCGGTAATTACAGGTCATAATCATCTATTTTTAGTTATGACCAAATTTATTTACTACCGCCATCGCATCCAGTTTGTTCAAATCGTTAAAGAGCGTTTCATCGTTTACGATGAACGCTAGTTACACATTCAAATCCTACTTGATTTTGTAGATAAATTTGTATAACAATTTGAAGCTTGGAACAGTTTTTCTGTGCAATTTTAATATACATAGATATGCATAAATATATCCTCGTTCCCAAATTTAAAATTCCCTCACTCACTACAGTTTCTACTGCATATTAATAAAAGCGACTTTTGTTTGTAAACAATTTTCACACATGCTGGCGCCCAATGCCAAGCACACATAAAATTTGTTTTATTTTTCCCTTAATTTTTAAGAGGAATTCACATGCGATTAGGCGGAGCTCTGAATGTTTATAAACGAATCTTTATAAACGCACTTACACTTTTTGAAGTACAAATTTTTTGTATATACCAAAAGCACTAAGATCTTTTTAAATAATTTTACTAATATGTCTATCAATTACTTAAACTCAAGTTGTCGTGGTCGGCTCAGTTATGCTCTGCGTACTGGACAAAATTGCGAAGAAACCTGGCGCTGTACAAGAGTCATAAAGGCGCGCAATAGTCGGAGGGAAAAGTGCGCAAAAGCTAAATATTTTTACCGAGAGCTGCTTATAACATACATATGTATATGTACACACATCTGAAAAGTATATAAAGGGTGTTTTTGATAGAGGTATAGAACTTTAAGTTGCAATAAAACAACGATGGATTATTCGATTGACATGAATTTTATTTATCCGAAAGATAATCTTGTGGCATTACATTTTAAATATGATTTCTGGCATATGACCACCACGGCTGGCGCGGATGTAGTCCAATCTGGACGTCCAATTTTCGATGACTTTTTCCAACATTTGTGGCGGTATATAGTCAATAACACGGCGAATGTTGTCTTCCAAATGGTCAAGCGTTTGTGGCTTATCTGCATAGACCAATGACTTTACATAGCCCCACAGAAAGTAGTCTAGCGGTGTTAAATCACAAGATCTTGGAGGCCAATTCACAGGTCCAAAACGTGAAATTAGGCGGTCACCAAACGTGTCTTTCAATAAATCTATTGTGGCACGAGCTGTGTGACATGTTGCGCCGTCTTGTTGAAACCACATCTCCTGGACATCATGGTTATTCAATTCAGGAATAAAAAAGTTAGTAATCATGGCTCTATACCGATCACCATTGACTGTAACGTTCTGGCCACCATCGTTTTTGAAAAAGTACGGACCAATGATTCCACCAGCCCATAAAGCGCACCAAACAGTCAGTTTTTCAGGATGTAACGGTGTTTCAACATACACTTGAGGATTACCTTCACTCCAAATGCGGCAGTTTTGTTTGTTGACGTAGCCATTCAACCAGAAGTGCGCTTCATCGCTAAACAAAATTCGCTTATGAAAATCGGGAACAGCGGTAATCTCGTTTTGGGCCCATTCAACGAATCTATCCTTACTTGAGTCTATTCATGATGAATTGCCAAACCAAACTGAGAATAAATCACTTGACAGCTGTTAAATCGGTCGCCATCTTGAAAAGTAATGCCAACTCAAAGTTCTATACCTCTATAAAAAAACACGCTTTATGTACATACTTACTCATAAACATAGTCGTATGTATACTACTCATGTTCGTAAAATATGAGAGAGGCTGTATATACTTTGTACAAATTATAAAATTTTAAATTTATTAAAATGAGATTTTCTCACCCAGTAGTCTTTGAGAGAGTTCGTGATAAGCTTAGCATTTATCTCTCACAACTGAATGATTAATAAATGAAAAGATTTTTAAATATCAACACGCATATAACAACTCGTGAGAGTGTAATAATTACCATAATATAATAAAAAAAGATGGTTTCATTCTCATATCTGACATTAAACGCGTTTCGTTTTATCGTGCTACCCTCTTCTCTTTATAAAAAATATATCCCTTTGGAATCGAAAACAAAAATTTACATGGAGGATTTACAAACTTTTTAAACGGGATTTAGCATTAAAATTTCATCTTGGTTTATAATAATACGATAAGAAATCATGTATTGTATTATGTGGACTTTGATCATTATATTACAACTTTATTCCGTTATATGAAATCAGCAGAATTTACCTACCAACAATTTAATCGAATTCGTAAAAATATTACGAGCTGAGTAAATTTCGCCATATGTGACTGTCTGTTTGAATTCAAACTACACCATCAATTTGAATAATATTATTTCCTAATTTTTGTAAGCAGGCAGGATATTGTTTCAATCATCTGTTTGGTTTGGAGACCTCTGCAAATTGTATTGTCAATAAAAATTTCTTAATTTCGTTAAATTTATTATTAGCGCTAAATATAATGAGAAGTCGTATATCGAAAGATTGAAAAAAATTTCTATTCTTCTTAATTTCTTCATAGAAAACGCACTTTTAATATAGTTATTTTCTTGCATTACCTCTGCCGACTGAAAAAACTTCCTAACTAACTAACTTATAGAAATTTTGTATTATGTTGATTACTCACATACATATATTTTCTAGTTCCAATTCTCGCTCTTACCATTACCAGTTCTATCATTCGGTACCCATTATTTTTCGAGCGATGACTTCATTTACGCCGTATGACAACAGACCAAAATAACTAGCCAAAAAATAAGAATTAAAAATTAAAAATTATAAGAAAAAAAATTCTGCATAATAAATGCCATTCGCAGAGGGCCCATATCATATCGGCAAATATTTATATGTTATATGTAAGTTCTTATGTATGAGTATGGAAATAAATATGTATTCTAAACAATTGCTTATCAGCAAGAGAGAATGTCGCTTTCATTCACAGAAATTTGTATATATAACATTGAGCTACTTTTATACCATCAATGAGCATGAACTGGTATTAAAAGTTTATCCATCATTAGTCCCAAAAGAAGAACTATTAAATTGTGCAGTTATTTTTCATTATTAGATATGAGATCAAATGATTGATACTCCATTTAATCATCGAAGGACAGATTTGTATATTGAAATTCTGCATATGCATGTATGTATGTATGTATATACGGGCATTATCAATCGATTTGAGGACCGAATAAAATTAAATTATATAAAGCTAATCAAATTAAGTTGACATTGACCTTTCTATCGTGACTAAACATTAAATGGGCATTTCCATGTTCAAGAACGGGGCGTTCGTTTATCTTTGAGGTGCAAAAACTTAAAGTTATTTCCAATTATATGTTTTTTTTTTACATTTCGATAGCGTTTTATGAATAATATGCTTTATGCAAAAGGTAGATTCTATCAATTTTTTATTCCCAAAATGTTGGCAATAAACGTGATGTCGTTTTTGACTTCGGATCGGATTATTTTGTCCTTCTAATGGTAGTTTTAAAGCTTGCTGGCAAATTTTATTATAATCTGTTCTAGGAAAACTCTAAGATATCTCACTCTATCATTTTCATTACCAGCTAATTTTGAGAGACTTTTCTTGACGAACCCTTGGTTCGTTCGTGTACTTTCTGTTCCGAAAAATATTCAAATCTGAAACATATTCTTATTTAAAACTTCCTTACGTTGATGACCGTAAATCTAAAGCTAAGATTTTAAATTTATCTGTTCCAAACGCTGCAAGCCTTTCCAAGCGAACCACTTTTATTTTGGTTCTTGGTTTTCTAACAATCTAATTTCGATACTCCGCGCTATTTATTCGTTCAATTTCTTTGTACGAACCTTCCCGTTTTCTTCCGTGGAGAACCCTACAGCATTACTAAATCTAATTTTTGAAATTTTTCAGAATTATTCGCCTTAATACATCCCTCTACCTTGTTACTCATAACCTTAGGTCGTTGGTCAACAGTTTGCGTACATCTTTCAACTTCTCCATTAGGGTACTAGACATCTTGCAATTTCCATAGGTATTTCACTTTTGCTGCTCGTCCTTTGCCAGGGGCACATAATTAAAAAAATAAAAATCGTGGCCAATACTTAGAGGTACTTCCATATTTCCGTACTTCATAACTCTTTTCATTAGCTTTAGGTCGATCTTCATTTCTAACCAAGGAAAAAGTCCACACCAACTTCATCCACGATTTCTGCTGCTATGAACTCATTTAGTACTGTCATATTCACGATAATGACTTTACACTTTGCTTTTCCTGGAACCTTAAGAACTTATTTCCTTAGTGATCAAGTCAGATCGAATGATGGAGTAAGACTCGTCGGTATCCACAATTAGTACTCGCTCATGTCTATTCACATATCCACGGATAGTAACGTTGCTCGCTTTGTTGCCGATGGGACATTCTTCTCGACTTTATGTTTTCATGCTCCTTCTTGTCTTTTGGACTCCATATTACAGTCAGATTCGCATACGTCTCTAACTTTCTATACTTGTCCCTTATTCCGCTGATAAACTTCTGAGGTTTTATCCTCTCGAGGTATTCTCCAAGACTATCTCCATAACCCAAATGAGCCAACCTTTCAATCTCACAGGCAAATTCCTGCAGGGTCTCATTGGCCTTTTGATAGCGGTTCTCTAATTCCATCTGATAGATTTGTCTTCTTTACTCGCTACCATAGCGTCTTTCCACGGCTCACATTAGTGCATGTCCCTTCAATGCAACGAATAGTGCAGCTGATTTCTCCTCCATGCTCCAGTTATTTGCCGTCTTTCCGAACTGTAGTTTATATATCGGGAAAGGGATTGCGCGTCAAAGGATAGTGGTTTCATCCGGGATGTGCTCCTCGGAATGGTTTGACGACTCAAAACCAAAGCGCGGACATGACCTTCCAATTCGTTAACTTTGGTCTCAGAGATGCTCTATTTTATCTTGACGTATCGACAGCCTCTTCCTTCTCCATATCTTTCGTGGATGTCTCTTCGTCCTCACGACAGAATTCATATTGGCTCAAATCGATGCCTTCTGCTTCCATAGCTTCTCGCAGCCGTGATTGTAGCTCAGCCTTATTCCCGGTTGAAAAAAGTCCTCGTTTGCCAATTCCTTTTTGAGGGGCAGTATCGTCAAATCCTGAATCTTGACCATTTTCAATTATCTTTCAAAATTTGTTTAGCAATCCCACTTCTGACAGCAATTGTAACGATTTTTATAGCTATCATCAGTGATTTCCCAAATTATTCGAGACCGATCACTTGATTGTTAAATGTAACTTCCAGGATTTGTTCGTTTGGCCTCTTCTTCGTCCGGAATTTACTCAACGTTTATTTAGTCTTCAATAATTACAATTCTTTACTATACCCAATGGCTTATTTTACAATTCCTTATAGCACACAATTATTCTCTGCTTCACACAACTTATCCGTTTCTAAAACACACAGCTCACAGCAATGTTAACTCCACTGCTTTTTCTCGTCTCATCTTATGATAGCAGCTGCCGCTCTTTTTATACCTGAAGATGACCCAAACATTCTGTTCACGCGCTCAAGAATAGACTGATTATTCGTTTGCCTGTGGTAGCTGCAGCCGCTCCGTTTATCCTTAACGACTGGGAATTTTTTTTACAATGTCGACTCTTTTGTTTGTCCTTGTACGGGTAATTTGTATTATGCTACCGCTGCTTTTTTCTGTCCTTTTTACGGGGAATTTTCTTTACACTGTTTACCCTTTTGTTTGTCCTTGGTACGGGTAATTTGCATCATACAAATAGTCTTTTGTCCATTATTTCATCAATAAACAGTAGCTATCCAACCCCTGCTGCTGGCATACTTTCAAAAATATCTCTTCAAAAATATTCTCGAATTTTATTTACAACTCTTTATCACATAATTATTCCCCGCTTCGCTTTGCATCAGTGTTATTACTACTGAATCTTCAACTCGATTGCCTGCGATAGCTGTTGCTGCTCCTTTATACCTAACGATGGTCCAAACATTCCGTTCACGCGCTAACTCTTCTGCCTGTTTTAGTTGATGTCATTACCTTATCTGTCCTTTATACTTGGGATTTCCGCCACAGCATGCATTGGTACATATATACGTAGTTACAGCTGATTTTGTAGCTGCCTTAGCTCAAGGTATTTTTTTTCTTTGGAAAAAACAAAAAAAACGGGAATAAATGACGGATATTTTGAGAGGAAATTTCGTATTTCTAAATCGCTCGCTATACTAACTAGAAAAATCATGGACCGGCCTTTGCTCTGAAATAGATATCCGTTGTATGTTGAGTTTATTTCAAAGCATAGGCGCTTCTCGAAAATAGTATAATTTACATTACAGATTGGTATATGTATGTACGTATGTAAGTTTTAGTTCTAGATACTCGGGTAACGAACAATGCAAGCAACTCGATGCTTGTTCATTGTTCAAATGATCAAATGTTTATTACAAATTTTCGAACAAAATTTCTTTAGAATTGCAACGAGTAAAGAATATTGATGATAAATATAGAATTTGTCATTCAGATGCTCGGGACTTCGAAAATGTTCGAAATAAGTATAAGTACGTGATCGTAAGTAGGTTGAAAGTTGCAAAAATGTTCGTAGGACTTACAAATTTGTTCTCGTGGCAATTATATGCAAATTTCAGGCAGGTCATTCGGAATCGGTTTCACCTTATTTCCAAATTAATATTTAGAATATTATCAATATACTTTGAACGAAGGTAACCGCGGACGAAAACACCTTAATCAATCCTTTTATTATGAACAACATTTATTGTATGTGATTATTATAGTCATATTCATTTACTCTAATATTTCTGGTTAATAATATTTTGTTTGGGTCAGAAAAAAAGAATAGATATAAATAGAAAATTAAAATAAAAAAACTCAAAACACATTTATAAGAAAATACAATGACGAATGAATTTTCATGTATAGGAGACTAATATTAAGAGCTTTGTAAGCGAAAGCCTTGTGATAATCCATTTTTCAAAAACATGATTTAGTAGTAGTCAAAGATGGAAAGCAGATAATTTTCTATAAATTTGCCTTTGAAGAGAGAGAAATTTCATAACACGATATAAAATATCCAAGTGCTTGATAACTGCTTATTGCTTTTTAATATTTATCATGCCAGAAAGCAGAGGAATAAAGATCGAAAAATGCTTTTATTAACTTATTTGTTAAAAACGAATACACATATAATTAATCACATTACATATGTATGTTTCCTAATCATCTCGCCAAGTCACTAGCACTTCGTCTGTTCGGTAGCGTTGGGTGACAAATGATTCTTCAAAAGACATTCGCGAACCAGAACGGAACATTTCAGCTCCAGCATGTGCAATCATCAAACCGTTGTCAATACAGTAACGTTCGTCAGTGGCAAATAGTTTGCTACCACGTTCATCACACATGATACGCATCATTTCTTGCAAACGATCATTACAGCCAACGCCACCCACAATTAGTACCTTTATGAGAAAATTATATTAAAATTAATTGATTTATTCAATTATACTTTTTAAATATTTGCCTCATTTGAACCACAGTGTGCCAATGCGCGTTCAGTAATTTCCACCAGCATTGCGAAAATCGTCTCTTGTAGTGAATAGCAGAGATCCTCCTTACTATATTCGGCTTCGGTAATAGCTGTATCTTCCTTTTTTCGTTTATTACGCCTTTTGCTGGGGTCGGCAAGCTCTTCTATGTATGAAAGAATGCCAGAGAAGCTAACGTCCATACCTAAGTATGTATGGAAAACAAAAGAAAAAAGTTTTCGACCACACTAATATTATAACATTTATGAACGTAGATAGAACAATTTAATTTTTGGTTAAACGCTTTTCACTTGGGGAGTGACTGTATAACGTTTGCACTCGAATGTTTCTCAAAACATCCTTCGCTATACCGAACACTGCAATACCGGTATTTTGTTTTGGATTCACAAAAAATTGTAGATTTCAATTTACTTTAATTACACTTATTTACATCACCTTCCTTATCCGGATCAGGGGTTCAAGCAATTACCCGCGTTATTTCTATGTCTGCCAGTACCATAGTTCCTCTATTTAGACAGACAATTATTCCTATTTATACACACTTGTGTACATATATTTCGACAATGTAACATAATAATACTTTTGTATATCATGCGTACACAGCACTATATAAGGTAGATTTTCCTTAATATCTTATATGTTCATGATCCGTATAATAAAAGTAAATACGTGAGAACTTAATTCATACCTTTGACAACATATGGCAGTTTTATATAATGCTTCCCTTTCTTTGCTGTTTGTTCAATATTATAACCAGGGCTGGGATCATTTGATAGTTTAATAATGCGTGCAAATCTGTCAAGACAATTGCCTACCGCAATATCTATCGTTTCACCAAAAATACGATATCGTTTATTGGAATACGCAATTACTTGTGTATTGCCACCGCTAACATACAGTACAATTGGGTTCTTTGCGGCCGTTACAAGACGGCCCATTTCTATATGCCCAATACAATGGTTTACCCCCAACAATGGTTTTTCCCATAATAAAGAAAGTGTTCGTGCTACTATTGCTCCGATTAATAGCGGGGGCGCCATTCCTGGTCCTTTAGTATAACAAACAACATCCAATTCCTTTGGTTCGATATTTGCTTCTTTGAGAGCACATTTAATTAGTTGGTGAATATTATCTCTATGATGTTCAGCAGTTTCCTTTGGCAGAAATCCTTTTGCAATAAAAATTTATAGAATTAAATATATACAAATAATTTGTTACGTTTACAACCTTCACCGGGAGGTGTCACATAAGTTCGACGCACATTAGCTAGAACTTCTCCATTTCGGATTATGCCAATACCTATTTTGTTTGCACTTCCTTCTATACCAAGTGCGCACACCATTTTCGAATACGCACTACAAATTTTATATTATTTACTTTTTACATGCAAGAAACGCAGGAAGAGCAAAATATATTTTTTGTTTTCCTTTTTTCGTCAACAAACTTCTTATGACTGCTGTCACTCAAGCAGAGTGTTGCCAGAATCTTTTCTTTGTATTGTGGCGAAAATGCGAAGCGAATGACAGATGAAAGAGAGGAGCCGACAACTGGCACGTTCTAGAGCGTAAACGAGGCGATTATCGTAAACGACGATTCATAAACGAGGCGATTATCGTAAACGACGCTATTATTCCAGGGGTTTCTTTTTTCAAGCAGCAAACAAGTATATAAGGACGACATACGACTGCAAGAGAGTCAGTCAGCAATCAGTCGTGAATCAGTTGTGAATTAAACTCGTGGAGGTTACATTACAGTAAAGTAATAAAAGCAGTACATTGTGAAAGTTGTATACAAGTGATTGTAAATAGTAACGTAAATTGTAATTGAATTGTGAATTACCGAATAATTAAAAGCACATTAATTAAGTCTTTATAAATAAAGAGACTGCAAATTAAGTTGGCGAATTTATTTAACAATCCAGAGGTCGTACCCGAAAGATTAAGGAAATCATCGAGGTTAATCAGCAAGATGGTAACAATTGGTGTCAGAAGTGGGATTGTTAAATAAATCCCAAAGGATAATAACTGAAAAATGGTGAAGATTCAGGATTTGACGATACCTCCTCTCAAGAAGCAGTTGGCAAAGCGAGGATTGTCTACAACAGGAAATAAGGCAGAGCTGCAATCGAGACTGCGAGAAGCAATGGAAGTCGAAGGCATCGACTTGAACGAATACGAATTCCGTCGCGAGGATGAAGATGTATCCTTGAAGGACATTGATAAAGAAGAAGCTATTGATTCTGCGAAGGGGTTGGAGCAGCCATCAGGTAAGATTCAAGAAAATGCCCCTGGTTCATCTACCGGTATGGACATGAAAATGTTGTTGAATGCAATTTCACAAATCAGTGCCAACATGTCACAAATCAATGACAACATGTTACAAAAGATGGATGCACAGAACGCGAACATGTCACAAATCGATGCCAGCATTCCATCACAAATGGTTGAACAGAGGGAGCAAATATCATCCTTAGGAGGAACAATCGCGCAAATACAGCAAAATCTGGTGAGAGACAATGCGGAACTAAAGGAAAGACAGAATCAAATCGAGGAGCGAAAAGACAAAATAGAGGAGCTAATTAAGACCAAAGTCAACGAGCTCGAGCGACGTGTTCGAGATTTGCAGTTGCATCGTCCAGCCAGATCGATGAACGGCCCGTGGGTAGAAGCACCATTCTTTGACGGCACAGCTCCATTCCAGATCTTCAAGCTCCAGTTCGAGAAGACGGCTGAGTTAAATAATTGGACCATCGAAGAAATTGTATTGATATTGTATTTGTTACGTTGGAAGGACCTGCAGCGGATATTTTGCTGACTATTCCCGAATGTAAGAGGGATAACTATGGCGCAGTAATGCGAGCCCTGGAAAGACGCTTTGGTAGTGAACACAGAAGGCAAATTTACCAGATGGAGCTGGAACAGCGTGACCAAAAACATAATGAATCTCTACAGGAATATGCTTTTGAGATCGAGAGATTGGCTCATTTAGCCACAGGGCACGCGTCGGCTGAATATCTCGAAAGATTAAAAATCCAAAGGTTCATCAGCGGAATTAAAGACGTGTACACCAAGCGAGAGACTTATGCGAATCCAAAGTTAACATTCGCTGAGACGGTTGCGTATGCTCAGACACGTGAAGCAGCGGCACTGCTATGTAAGCCGGCCCACAAAGTGAAGCGTTTGGAGGTAGAAACACCAGATGTGAGGACTGAAATATTGAAAACTCTGAAGTCGATAGCAGGAATGAATCGTTGTGGTGTTAAGAATCAAGGTGGAAAGTGCTTCAGTTGCGGTGAAGCAGGTCACTTCGCACGCGAATGCCAGTCGGGCTCCAACAGAGAGGAAAGACGACGCAAACGATGCTCAAAAGCTGAGGGCATAATAGACGTCCAGCGAATAACAATTACACGAGCAGGAAAGTGGGAGGCAAGCCACTTAAGAAAATGTCAGCAAGAAGACCCAGACTTGGAATTGGTAATGCGCGGATTGGAGGTGAACAGACGTCCAAGTAAGGAACAAATGGCAAACGGAAGTTCCATCGCGAAGGCATACTGGGCACAATGGAACGGTTTAGAGTTAATATCTGGCTGTTTGCATAGAGTATGGGAAAGTGAAGATGGGCAGTGCTCTCGGAAGCTTATAGTAGTTCCGAGGTTAATAATTCCGGATTTTCTTAAGGAATTTCACAATGGTCCTGGTGGAGAGCATCTAGGCATTAAGAAAATGCTGGAGAAGATCAAACAGAGGTTCTATTGGGTTGGTTGTCGTCAATCGATCGCTGAGTGGGTTGCTAACTGCAAGAAGTGCATAGCAACTAAAGGGCCAAAACCACGAAACCATTACAAATTGAGGGCCAGGTATGACAAAGCGATGAACTCTGAAGGCTTCCAAAGTGGAGATTTGGTGTTGCTGTGCAGTCCACAACGGAAGAGAGGTTTGTCCCAAAAACTTCAATGCGTTTGGGAGGGTCCATATAAGGTAATCAAACGGCTGAATGATGCAGTGTATCGAATCCAGAATGTTGGGAGCCCAGGAAGCAAGATGAAAGTGATCCACCTAGAGAGGCTTGCTGCGTTTGGACCAGCGAATGTGTCTGATCGGGACGATCAGACTTAGGTGGAGGGCAGTGTGGCGAAAATGCGAAGCGAATGACAGATGAAAGAGAGGAGCCGACAACTGGCACGTTCTAGAACGTAAGAGGCGATTATCGTAAACGACGATTATCGTAAACGACGCAATAATTCCAGGGGTTTCGTTTTCACGTAGCAAACAAGTATATAAGGACGACATACGACTGCAAGAGAGTCAGTCAGCAATCAGTCGTGAATCAGTTGTGAATTAAACTCGTGGAGGTTACATTACAGTAAAGTAATAAAAGCAGTACATTGTGAAAGTTGTATACAAGTGATTGTAAATAGTAACGTAAATTGTAATTGAATTGTGAATTACCGAATAATTAAAAGCACATTAATTAAGTCTTTATAAATAAAGAGACTGCAAATTAAGTTGGCGAATTTATTTAACAATCCAGAGGTCGTACCCGAAAGATTAAGGAAATCATCGAGGTTAATCAGCAAGATGGTAACAATTGGTGTCAGAAGTGGGATTGTTAAATAAATCCCAAAGGATAATAACTGAAAAATGGTGAAGATTCAGGATTTGACGATACCTCCTCTCAAGAAGGAGTTGGCAAAGCGAGGATTGTCTACAACAGGAAATAAGGCAGAGCTGCAATCGAGACTGCGAGAAGCAATGGAAGTCGAAGGCATCGACTTGAACGAATACGAATTCCGTCGCGAGGATGAAGATGTATCCTTGAAGGACATTGATAAAGAAGAAGCTATTGATTCTGCGAAGGGGTTGGAGTAGCCATCAAGTAAGATTCAAGTAAATGCCCTTGGTTCATCTACCGGTATGGACATGAAAATGTTGTTGAATGCAATTTCACAAAATATGTCTGCAATCGATGCCAGTATATCACAAAAGATGGATGCACAGGATGCCAAGATGTCACAAAAGATGGATGCAAAGTTCGATGGATTAAAAGGAACAATCGCGCAAATACAGCAAAATCTGGAGAAAGACAATGCAGAACTTAAGGAAAGACAGGAACTAATTGAGAGCAAAGTCAACAAATTGCAAGGTCGGCAAGACAAAATAGAGGAGCTAATTAAGACCAAAATCAACGATCTCGAGCGACGTGTTCGAGATTTGCAGTTGCATCGTCCAGCCATATCGATGAACGGCCCGTGGGTAGAAGCACCATCCTTTGACGGCACAGCTCCATTCCAGATCTTCAAGCTCCAGTTCGAGAAGATGGCTGAGTTAAATAATTGGACCATCGAGGAAAAATCCGCTGCGCTTTTTGTTACGTTGAAAGTACCTGCAGCGGATATTTTGCTGACTATTCCCGAATGTAAGAGGGATAACTATGGCGCAGTAATGCGAGCCCTGGAAAGACGCTATGGTAGCGAACACAGAAGACAAATTTACCAGATGGAGCTAGAAAAACGCGACCAAAAACCGAACGAATCTCTGCAGGAATATGCTTTTGAAATCGAGAGATTGGCTCATTTAGCCACAGGGCACGCGTCGGCTGAATATCTCGAAAGATTAAAAATCCAGAGGTTCGTCAGCGGAATTAAGGACGTGTACACCAAGCGAGAGACTTATGCGAATCCAAAGTTAACATTCGCTGAAACTGTTGCGTATGCTCAGACACGTGAAGCAGCGGCACTGCTCTGTAAACCAGCCTATAAAGTGAAGCGGTTGGAGGTAGATACACCAGATGTGAGGACTGAAATATTGAAAACTTTGAAGTCGATAGCAGGAATGAATCGTTCTGGTGTTAAGAATCAAGGTGGAAAGTGCTTCAGTTGCGGAGAAGCAGGTCACTTCGCACGCGAATTCCAGTCGGGCTCCAACAGAGAGGGAAGACGACGCAAACGATGCTCAAAAGCTGAGGGCATAATAGACGTCCAGCGAATAACAATTACACGAGCAGGAAAGTTGGAGGCAAGCCACTTAAGAAAATGTCAGTTAGAAGACCCAGACTTGGAAATGGTAATGCGCGGATTGGAGGTGAACAGACGGACGGAGGTTAAGAATTCCGGATATTCTTAAGGAATTTCACAATGGTCCTAGTGGAGAGCATCTAGGCATTAAGAAAATGCTGGAGAAGATCAAGCAGAGGTTCTATTGGGTTGGTTGTCGCCAATCGATCGCTGAGTGGGTTGCTAACTGCAAGAAGTGCATAGCAACTAAAGGGCCAAAACCACGAACCCATTACAAATTGAGGGCCAGGTATGACAAAGTAATGAACCCTGAAGGCTTCCAAAGTGGAGATTTGGTGTTGCTGTGCAGTCCACAACGGAAGAGAGGTTTCGTCCCAAAAACTTCAATGCGTTTGGGAGGGTCCATATAAGGTAATCAAACGGCTAAATGACGCAGTGTATCGAATCCAGAATGTTGGGAGCCCAGGAAGCAAGATGAAAGTGGTCCACCTAGAGAGGCTTGCTGCGTTTGGAACAGCGAATGTGTCTGATCGCGACGATCAGACTTAGATGGAGGACAGTGTGGCGAAAATGCGAAGCGAATGACAGATGAAAGAGAGGAGCCGACAATTGGCATTTTCTAGAGCGTAAAACGAGACGATTATCGTAACGAGACGCGATTATCGTAACGACGCGATTATTCCGGGGGTTTCGTTTTCACGCAGCAAACAAGTATATAAGGAGACACACGACTGCAGAGGAGTCAGTGAGTAATCAGTAGTGAATTAAACTCATTGGAGCTTACATTACAGTAAAGTAATAAAAACAGTACATTGTGAAAATTGTATACAAGTGATTGTAAATAGTAAAGTAAATTGTAATTGAATTGTGAAGTACTGAATAATAAAAGGACATTAATTAAAGTCTTTATAAATAAAGAGACTGCAAATTAAGTTGGCGATTTTATTTAACAATCCAGAGATCGTACCCGAAGGATTTGGGAAATCATCGAGGTTAATCAGCAAGATCGTAACAGTATTATGATTTCGTTAATTTAGCCTCCATGATTTCCCAAATCCTTCGAGTCCGATCATTTGATTGTTAAATAAAAGTCTCCAATTATTTTGCAGTTTCTTTACTATAAAGAATTTGCTCAATGTCCTTTATGTCTTTCATTTGACATTCGTTTTACATTTTCCCCACATTTGATATAGCTGCTCGTTGCGCGTATATAAACCGAAGTATTGTGGCACATATGCGAAGCAAATGTCAGATGAAAGAGGGAAGCCTATAACTGCCAAGTTCTAGAGCGTGAAA
Source organism: Neoceratitis asiatica (assembly GCA_030068015.2). Lineage (NCBI taxonomy): Eukaryota > Metazoa > Arthropoda > Insecta > Diptera > Tephritidae > Neoceratitis > Neoceratitis asiatica. The sequence continues at coordinate 39,459,888 of CM061526.1, read as the reverse complement.
CAAGAACATTCGTTATAGAGAACAATTCGATTATTCCACGCGGCTGTTGTAAACAGCCGATTTAGTATATAAGGGCCAAATTCAACTGCGAAGTTAATGAGTCTAAAGTGAACGCGTTAGTGATAACACTACTGTGAATAAAAATAATAGTGGAGTGAATTGTGAATTAAATTGATAGTTACTGAGTAATAAAAGAACATTGATTAAATTCTTTATAATCAAGAAACTGCAAACATAGTTGGTGACTTTTATTTAAGAATCCAGTGATCGGACTCGAAGGATTTGGAAAATCATCGAGATTATTCAGAAAAATCGTAACAATTGGTGGCAGAAACGGGATTGTTAAATAAATCCCAAAAGATCATAATTGAAAAATGGTCCTCTGAAGAAGGAATTGGCAAAGCCTGGATTATCTATAACTTATTTTCTGTTAGCTGCAGCTGGAGCTGCAATCGCGGCTGCGAAAAGAAATGGTAGTCGAAGGCATCGACTTGAGCCAATAAGAATTCCGTCGCGAAGACGAAGAGACATCCATGGAGGATATAGAGAAGGAAAAGGCTGTTGATTTTGCGAAGGAGTTGCAGCTGACATCAAGTAAGATTCAAGAAGAGGCTCCTGTCTCATCTACGGGTATGGACATGATAATGTATTGGCCGCAATTTCACAAAAGTTGGATGCACAGGATACCCGTAATTCACAAAATATGTATGCAATGAATTCAATCATTACACAAAAGTTGGATGCACAAATAATTGAGCAGAGGTAGCAGATATCATTTTCAGAAGGGAAAATCACACAAATAAAGCAAAATTTGATCAAAGGCAATGCAAAAATTAAGGAAGGACAAGACAAGATAGAGGAGCTAACTGAAGCAAAAGTCAACGCATTGGTGTCCGGGACTGGCATTTAAATCGTTCAACCACTTCATTGAACGCTTCCAGGGTAAAAAAAAACACCATCCTTTGATGGCAAACTCTTTTCCAGGTCTTTAAGCTTCAGTTTGAAAAGGCGATTATAGCAAATAACTGCAGCATAGGGAAAAATTCGCTGCACTGTTCGTTGCGTTGGAAATTTTGCAGACTTTTTCTGAATATGAGGGAGATGGTTACGACGTGTAAAATTATGAAGTGTAAGAACAAGGAAGTACCATTGTAAACAAGTAAACATTGGCTATAATTCCACATATAGCAGCAACCAAGTGGACCTAGAAGGCAGTGAAATGGTCCCACCACAGTCAGAAGCAGTTTTTTAGGCAAATATTGATGGAGAATGTGGGACAAACAAATTGTAGGTTATCGAAGCAGCACAAAATTCTACACCGGACGTACTTATTGGTAAAACCTTGACTAAGAGGCAAAAGAATGGCTGGGATGAGAGTAATAAATAACTTCAAATCACCAATGTTAAGAGGTGGAAGTCATCATCAATTGCAATGATTGATCTGAAATCAACTTCATTGGCTGCCACTTTTGAACGACTAATAGATCATGTGCTCAAAGGACGTCATTGGAAGGCTTTTTTGGTGTATCTTGATGACATCATCGTATTGGGAAAAGGCTTAGAAGCACACCTGAATAATTTGGAGGAATTTTTCCAGAGAATAGCTGGTGCTGGTCTTAAACTAAGTCCTAAGTAGTGCTCTTTATTCAAGAAGGAGGTGAATCACTCAGGTCATCAAGTAACTACGAAAAGCGTTTGTATTGCGAAGGAAAAAAGAGAAGCAGTGAAAGATTTTGTATGAACCCTTAATAGCCTGGTGGTCCCTTCAGGAACCTCAACTTTAGAGACTTGTTTTTCAAAACTGTTACATTTTTTGCGCAATGTTTATTCAGCAAATATTCTCTTTATAATGTATGCCATCTAGCGGAAAAGAAAATCATATGCTTTTCGGTGCTGAACACCTGATTTTTGACGTTTATCAGAAAAACACACAAAAGCTTCAAAGTGAACAAATCGTGCTTTTTCAAATTGATTGAAATCAAAACTTTTGCTCCAAAAGAACCAAATAAAATTCATTTTTATTATTTGTGCACTATATTCAAACCATGTAAGTATCTTTTTAGCAATATAAATTTTGTTTGTTTGTGTTTTTCGTGTAAAAGTTCAAACGGTCCTTCAAAGAACCAGTAGGCACTCATTAGAGAAGTGAAATTCGTTAGTGCTTTAGCGTCTTTTTCTAATTTTAGTGTAAATTTTTAATTTTTCATAGAAAAATGCCACGTAAATACAAAGATTTTACCACGGATGAAGATTTTGAAGCATTCGTCAATGATTTTGAATGGTCAGCAAGTGAAATTGGCGATATATCAGATTTTGACGACGACAGTCTAGACGATCCCGATTTCAATATAGTGACAAATGATGATGCGAATATCACTGATCAGTTGGAGGATGATGTGTTCGAAAATGTGAACGAATTAGATGCTGAACAAGTTGTGAGTGTGGAACCAACTGCTGATGAGAGTGTTCAAAATGAAGATATTGTTGTTACTGGAGATAGCACACGCTGGCATCAATATGCAACATTTTACAAAGATATCACAATTGACAAGGACTCTTCCGAGTTTAAAAAATGTATCTGGAAGAAAAAACATATGCAGAATCATGCAAGTTGGGTTCAGTTTGGCAGCGATTCTGAATTGACAACAGAAATAATGGCACTAGATACACCTTTCAAATTTTTTCTTACTTTGTAAATGACGATATAATTTCTAATATTGTAGACCAAAGCAATTTGTACGCAATTCAAAAGGATTCATCGAAACCTCTAAATACAACGCCAGACGAAATAAAACGCTTTTTTGGCATTACATATTTTATGTCCGTCTTCAAGTACCCAAGTATCAGGACGTATTGGGGTGAATTTGGCATACCGGCTATTATGAATACCATGACGAGAAATCGATATGACAAGGTACGCCAGTTTTTGCATCTAAATGACAACAGTAAGATGCCACGTCCGTCAGCTCAAGAACCAGCTCCTTCACGTCGACGAGGATTGCGTCCACAAAACACTGATTCATCAAACATTGATCGTTTATATAAAATTCGTCCGCTTATTGATGCCCTAAATCGAAACTTTGACTCTGTTCCAAAAAGCAGTCGTTTGTGTGTGGATGAACAAATTTGTGCGACAAAAATTAAGCACTATTTGAAACAATACTTGCCAGACAAGCCTCACCCGTGGGGCAATAAGTTATTTTTGATGTGTGACGATATGGGATTCTGCTATAATTTTGAAATTTATTCTGGCAATGAAGACCATGTTTTGGACAATGAACCAGACTTGGGAGCAGCAGCAAATGTTGTGGTGCGGCTTGCTCGTAAAGTTCCGCGTTTCAAGAACTACAGAATTTTCTTCGATAACTATTACACAACTATTCCTTTATTGGCTTATTTACGCACCCAGGGAATCTATGGGCTTGGAACAGTTCGACGTAACCGAATTCCTGGCTGCAAATTGCCAGAAAAATTACCCAATCGAGGAGACTGCGAAGAATATATGACCAGTATTCATGGTATAGATATAACTACTATAGCATGGAGGGACAACAAAGTTGTAAATATGGCATCGACTTTGCTTGGCATCAAGCAATTGAAATCGACAAATGCAAACGAAACTGATGACGCGCCTACGATTGCCAGGTATTTTATACTTTCAACAAATACTTACTGAATATAATTTTTTTTATTTTCTTTAGATTTGACAAAAAAAATAAGTGTACCGTAAATATTCAGTGCCCTGCGATAATCCACGAGTACAACAAGTACATGGGAGGTGTTGATCTTATGGATTCGTGCTTTGGTAGAAGCCGCATAAGGATAAAGTCACGCAAATGGACAAATCGTCTTATATACCATATGATGGACATGGCCATGATAAATGCATGGATTTTATATAAACGCCAATTCTCTTCATCTCCTCGTACAGATAAAATGCTGACTTTGCACGAATTTATCGTAGACGTCAGCAAAGTTTTAGTAAAATCTGGCACACAATCCATAAGGAAAGGACGTCCAAGAAGCACTGGAGGATGTGAGACCCCTGAAAATGTGCCAAAACGAGTTCGGGTAGTAATGCCGCCTAGTGACGTGCGGTTTGATAATGTTGGGCACTTCCCGAAATACCTAACAACAGGCAAACCTCGTTGTAAAATGCCCAATTGCACATCTAGAACAACAGTGTATTGCATTAAATGTGAGGTAGAATTATGTTTCCAATCCACAAAAAACTGCTTTCTAGAATATCATACAAAACATTGAATAAATGAACTGAAATATATATAATTTAAATGAAAATAAAAAAAATTTCATATATAAACCATATGCATTTTACTTGTCAAAGGAGTGCCTGGTGGTTCTTCAAAGAACCAACACACAAAACCTCCCCTAAAATGTCCAAAACTCAAAATTGTGAAAAGTCGTAGAACAAACGTTGTTAAGGGTGCTAAAATACAACATATAAAATTTTTTCATTGAAAAAAAAAAGTCAGGCTATTAAGGGTTAAGAAGTTTTCTTGGGCTCTGCACTTACTATCGCCGATTTGTTCCCAATTTCGCCAGCGTAGCTAATAGTCTCCTTGAGCTCCCTACGCAAAATACTCTTTCGGGTGGAAAACTGAGCAAGAGGAGACCTTCCAAGCTCTGAAGCGCCTATGGTAGCGTACTCGGTTCCAGGTGCAACATTTTTTCTAGATACAGATGCTAGTGGAAATGGCATAGGCGGTGTATTTTTACAAGTGATTGATGGACCTACTATAGCTGGTCTATTGGGAAACCAGAGCGCAACTACTGCGTAACTCGGAGGGAACTACTAGCGTTGGTGGATTGTATCCAACATTGCCACAAACACGGAACATGCAGCGGTGAAGTGGTTACTACAGTTCAAAAACCCCAAAGCACAGCTAGCTCGGTGAATTGAGAGACTGCAAAGTTATGACTTCACCATCAAGTGTAAAGAAGACATTGTAGACCTCCGGCTTATGACAATTACATCAGAAGAAGGTGGCAGGCAAGCTATTTAAGGAAATGTCAGCAGGACGATCCGGACTTGGAACTATTAATGTACGGATTAAAGATGAACAAACGTCCAAGTAAGGAACGAATGGCAGTGGTGAAGCGGGAAGAATAGGGAAGGAAGTGTCTAGCGTTCTAGAGGAAGAGTTGAAAGAGATACATACTCTTGTGAGACAGCGAACTCAAATTATGAGTGACAAAATGAAGGCCAGGTATAACAAGGCAATGTACTCCGAAGTCTTCCAAAATGGATTTAATGTTGCTATACAATCCACAACGGGAGAAAGGTTTGTCTCCAAAACTTCAACGCAATGGGGAAGATCCCTACAAGATAATCAAATAGCTGAACGACGTAGTGTATGGAATCCAGACCGTTGGGAGGCCAAGAAATAAGATGAAATTGGTCCACCTAGAAGCTTGTAGCGTTTCGGACAGCGAATGTGTCTGATCGGGACGATCAGACTTAGGTGGAGGGCAATGTAGCAAAAATGCGAAGCGAATGTCAGATGAAAGAGGGAAGCCGATAACCGGCAAGTTCTTATCGAGAAGAATTCGATCATTACAGACGTTAGTTGTGAATAATCGATTAGTATTTTAGGGCGAAACAGAACTGCAGAGTTTATCAGTCGTAGAGTAAACGCGCTGGTGATTACACTACTGTGAAGGAAAAATTGTAAATAGTAAAGTGAATTGTTAGTTATTGAGTAATAAATAATTAAGAAACTCCAAATATAGTTGCCGACCTTTATTTAACAATCCAGTGATCGGACTCGAAGGATTAGGGAAATCATTGAGCTTATTTAGCAAAATCGTAACAATTGGTGTCAGAAGTAAAATTGTTAAATAAACCCCAAAAGATAAGAGTTGAGAAATAGTCAAGATTCAAGACTTGACGATACCTCCTCTGAAAAGGGAATTGGTGAAGATCGAATTATCTACAACTGGAAATAAGGTGGAGCTGCAATCACGATTCCGTCGCGCGGACGAAGAGACATATATGAAGGATATATAGAAAGAGGCGGTTGATTCTGCCAAGAATTTGGAACAGCCAGCAAGTAAGATTCAAGACAACTCCCACGACAGCCGGTTCTACGCACCGGAGTTGACCCGGATTTTATCCGGCCAAGGGCTGTCACCCTTTCGGCGATGCCGCTACAACAACAACAACAACACCAACAAGATTCAAGAAAAGGCTCATCTACGGGTATGGACATGAGTATGTTATAGCACAAAAGTTGGATGAAAAAATGGTTGAACAGAAGAAGCGGATATCATTATTAGAAGAAACAATCGCACAAATACAGCAAAATCTGGCGAGAGACAATGCAGAACTTAAGAAAAACAGAATAAAAACGAGGAGCGGCAAGACATAATAAAGGAGCTAATTGAGAGTAAAGTCAACGAATTGGAAGGTCGTGTCCGAGATTTGCATTTGAACCGTCGGCATTCTTAAGCAGACAAGCATACAAAGTCAATGGAATAGAAGTAGGAACACCAGATGTGATGAATGAAATATTGAAAACTCTGAAATCGATCGAAGGAATGAATCGTTCTGGTGTCAACACGAATGTAAGACGAGCTCTAACAAAAACAATTCAGGAGATCGCAAACGAAAGGCTGAAGAAGGTGAATCCGACTCTAATTAGTCCTTAAACTAAATCGAGCCAGCCTTAAGGGGCGTATGCTGGCTCCTACAACTGAATGCCCCATAATCTACGACTCGCAAATTGGTAGAAAAACGAGCAACATTACTATTGGTGGATATGTGGATGGACGAGAGCGAATATTAACAGTGAATACGGGCGCAACACACTCTTTCATTCGAACTGACCTTATCGTTAAAGAATATTTTTTGCATGTGTTTGTTGTTGTGCTGTTTAACGAATAGGAAAATTTTGCGTATACGTGCTGTTAATTATGGATTAACCGCTTGGAAAGCGGGATAACTAAAATTTGCATTTTGAGACATCTGAAATAAATAATAAGATGTAAAGTATTACCCGTTGATATATACATACATATGTATACATTTGATTTAACACGACTTGCCTTAGCATGTTTAAAATACTTTATATTGGAAAATATGATATATGTATGTATCCTGACAAAACATACAAATTAATTTTTAGTGAAAATAATAATTCAACAAAACTAAAATATATTTATATTAATTAAAAGATAATTACATCGAATTATCTATTTTACAAGCAATTTATATATGGCCTAAATTTGCCAATGCATTTCATGCATTTCCTTTAAATTTTTCGCTTTTATATTTAGAAACGTTGATGCGTTAATTTGTTGCTTATGAAAGCTAAAAAAGAATATAAAAACATTTATGAGCATTGACAATAAGTGAAGAAATACTGAAAAAGTAAGTAAAACTAATTGAATGAAGTACTATTTTAATAGGTAAAGCTTTTATATTTTCCAGGTTGTCTTCATAGAGGGATATAAAAAACCGTATGTGATCTCATATTCGGAATTTATTGCAAATTTTTCTGTTGTTATTGTAATAACCGCAAAAATATTCCAATTTTTTTTTTCGGCTATAGGATGTTAGTTTAGTTAGATTATTGAGTCCGTAACCCGCAAATTTTTCTGATTCCCATTCCTGTTAAACTTAGTAAAGTTCTTTTTTCTCTGAATTTTAATACCGACTACTAGCCTTTCCAAACGAAAACAAAAAATGTCTTTATCACGAAATACGTTTACTTAAATTTTATTGAATGAAATTTAAGTGTATGTATAAAAATACATATTTTTTCGCACAAGTTATTTAAAAAGAAATCATGCAATGCCTGTACTCGTTTACACATCAAAACAAACACGATTTGTTAATAAATCATTACTATTTAACCTTGGTCTTCTTCGGTGTCTTCCCCATCTTCTAATATATGAGCTAGTTTTAAAGTTCCTGGAGCTCGAATTCTACATTCTGAAGTCCCTTTAACTTTTTTCTTTGATTTTTTTACCTGCCCAACGACATATTCCGGCATTATGACTTTTGAGCCCCTTAACCTAGGTTTATCTATTTCAGCATCTTTGATTTCTCCATCTTCTTTATCCCTCATTTGTTTTCTTATTTTACTTGACTTCTTGAATTCAATTTTTAAGTTAGTTTTGGAAGAAATTTCTTCTTTAATTTCAAGCTCTTCGTCCATCTGCTTTAAAAACTGGAAAGCTGCAGCGGTATTAGTATGATCTGATATGTCCACATCCTCCAGAGAGTATTTCGTCCATTTTTGTGGATTTATCTGTTAAATATAGGAAGTTTAATTTAGGCATTCATCTGCTAAATACACACTAGCATAAATCAATACCTTATAATCTGGCACCCTGCCTGGTCTCAAGCACTTTGATATTGGCATTTCAGGTTTCTTAAATATACTTTCTTTACCACGCATACGCGATAAGCTTTTACTTGGCGACGAAATTGATGACCCTGTTTTATTACGAAAAGTTCTACGACGATATATTAAATCGATGGTAGGACTTCCTGATTGAGTTTGGTCCAAAGCAGTTCCCGTTAATTCTTTACTGGCGTTATCTAGACAGGCGAATAAGGCGTTTCGTTTCGCCTCGAAACCTTCCATTTTATTTAATGTTTCTCAATGATCGATGGAAAACTATAAATATTTACAATAGTTAATAAATGTTAAATACAAAATGAGATGATCAAAACAAAAACAAAGATGGTATTTGACATTAGGGTAGCTACTAATTAGATTTTATTTTTACCAAAATTGTTCAAATAAGTAACCATAAGTAAAAGAAGGTAAGCAATTTTTTGCAATAGTTCTATCTTACGGGATAAAAGTAGTAGCATTCGAAAGCGAGAGGCTCTCGAATATATAAATATTTACGCGAGGAAATCTATAACTTTTAAGATATTTGCAAATTAGCTTGAGTTTCCACGTGACAATTCTTGTTGTCGAAACTCTTTTAAGGGAGAGGGCGACAACGAAGAGAGCGGCGTACCGGCTCTGCTGCGTTCGGTCAGCACGCTTTGTTATCTTCTTCATCGCTGTAAAATTTTGTCATTCCTTTTCACATTTTATTTGTATTCTGTGAATGATTGCTGTTATAAGTTTAAAATGAATGTTGGAGAATTTATGGAATTTAAAATGTAAATGTATACATATTAGTATATATATGCAATTGAATATATATGAAAACAGTTTATATAAAAAAGTATGTAAAAACTTTTAAAGGGGTGAGTGAATAATAAAAAATGAAATGAAAATTGCCATGAATTCCACATGCCGAAAAAAGCAACAAAAGTATTGGTGTGTAAGCTGGGTCTTAACGTTAATTAGTTCAAGGCGAATTCATTACAGGGGCATAATGGCGAATTCGGCGAATATTGTCTTCCCCGAATGTCACACTATAAACAAAGAAAAAGAAGAAAAACGGCCTCAAAATAAAATCAATTATTTGACTGAGGAAATTAATTTATGAGAATACTGTGGCGAAAATGCGAAGCGAATGACAGTAAAGTAATAAAAACAGTACATTGTGAAAGTTGTATACAAGTGATTGTAAATAGTAAAGTAAATTGTAATTGAATTGTGAATTACTGAGTAATCAAAAGGACATTAATTAAATTCTTTATAAATAAAGAAACTGCAAATTAAGTTGGCGACATCAAATTAAAAATGAATTACTCAGCCTTAAAACAGTACAAACACTACCTTTTAATGAAACTCTACAAATAAGAGCGAAAATTATATGAAAAAGGGTTTTAGGTAAAAATAAACATGAAAAATTAATTCCAGGGGCGAAGCACAACTGCTGAGCTAATCAATCGTAAAGCGAACTCTTCAGTGATCACACTACTGTGTAGTAAACATAGTGCTACAATCCTTGTTGGCACCTTTTATTCAACAATGCAGTGATTGGACTCGAAGGATTTGGAAAATCATCGAGGTAATTTAGAATCCTTAAAATTTGTGTTTGACATTGTTAAATAAATTCCAAAGGATAAGAATTGAAAAATGGTCAAGATTCAGGATATGACGATACCTCCCCTCAAAAGGGTATTGACAAAGCGAGGATTATCTACATCAGTAAACAAGGCATCTACATCAGTCGAAGGCTTCGACTTGAATCAGTACGAATTCCGTCGCCAGGACGAAGAGATATCCTTGAAGGTCATAGACAAGGAAGAAGCTGTTGAGTCTGCGAAGGAGTTGGAGCAGCCATCAAGTAAGATTGAAGAAAAAGCTCCTAGCTCATCTAAGGTTACGGACATGAACATGTTATTGGCCGTAATTTCACAAATGTACTCAAGCATATCACAAAATATGCCTGCAATAAATGCCAGCTTTATACAAAAGTCGGATGCACAGAATGCCAGAATTACATTACAAAAGCAAGACCAGGAAGCGCGTATTTTATCCCGGGTCATACAGCTTCAAGAGAGTTTTGTCAGACTCTGCAGAACTGAAAGTGAGACAGGTTAAAATCGAAGAGCGGCAAGATGAAATACAGGAGCTAATTGAGACCAAAGTCAACGAATTGGAAGGTCGACAAGACAAAATAGAGGAGCTAATTGAGGCCAAAGTTAATGAATTGGAAGGTTGACAAAATAAAATAGAGGAGCTTTGGTCTCAATTCCAAAGTCATCGACCTCGAACGTCGTATCCGAGCTTTGTATTTCAATCGTGCAACCTGATCGATGAACGGTCCCAGGGTAGAAACAGCAATTGTGCCGCCATTTACTCAATTTATCCATATCCACAAGAACGTACTGGTTATACTGCTCATAGGGAATTGACTGGCTACATCCATGACAATTTTCTCGAATGGTTCATCTGCACATGACTTCTGAATTTCGGCCTGCACTTTAGCTGCACTGCACCACTTGCAGTTAGCAATCCATTCCGCAACCGATTGATAGCAATCAACCCAATAGAACCGCTGCTTGATCTTATCCAAGGTTTTCCTAATGTCTAAGTGCCCTCCACTTGGATCACTATGGAATTCTTTGAGAACGTTTGGAATTTTTAACTTTGGAACTACATTTAGATTGCGGGAGCATTGGCCGTCTTCACTTTCCCAAACTCTATGCAAACAGCCAAACATAAATTTTAAACTGCTTCATTGCGATCAGTATACCTTCTACTACCATTTGTTCCTTACTGCGCCGTCTGTTCGTCTCCAATCCGTGCATTAACTGTTCCAAGTCCTGCTTTCCCACAATTGAAGCACTTCCCGGTACTGATCTCTTTAATGGCTTTACCACTACAAATATTATCCTTGGGAAATCTCAGCGTTTTTACTATCTCCTTCTTCACATCTGGACTTTACACCTCCAAGGTTCGCTTTGTAGGTTGGTCTACTCGGAGCTTCACACCTCGGAGCATACGCGACACGTTTCTCGCTTGGTGTATGTGTCTTTTATTTCGCTGATGGATTTTTGAATTTAAACCCTTTCAAGACCAGATCAACTTTTCCAACTCAATCTGGTAAATTTGCCTCCTTTATTCGCTCCCATAGCGTCTTTCCACGGTTCTCATTACTGTGCCATAATTATTTCTCCCATATTCGGGAATAATCTGCAAAATTTCAGTGATTTTTCCTCAATGCTCCAGTTATTCGCTTTAGCCGTCTTCTCGAACTAGAGCTTAAAGATCTGGAAAGCAATTGTGCCTGAGGTCTACCCAATTCCAAACCAGGAAGCCAAAACAGTTGCAGGATGCATTCACTCACAATTGGGTTACCAGATACGGTGCTCGTATAGAATTGCACTTAGACCAGGGAAGAAACTTTGAATCGGCGGTGTTTCAGGAGATGGCCTAATATTGGGTATTCAAAAAACCCGAACTACAACTCTTCATCCTCAATCAGATGGCATGAAAGAACACTTGTGGAAGATCGTGAACAAAAATCAGGATAATTTGGGTATTCACATACCTCTGTTTCTGATGGGATATGGATCCGCAGTGCATGAAAAAACGAGTCAAACACCTGAAAGGACACTTTGGTAAATTCAATACTAGTGATTTAAGATTTGGAATAAATGGTGAATGGAAGAATTGGGAAGGAAGCATATAGCCTTCTAGAGGGAGAGGTTAGAGAGATACATGCTCTTGTGAGACAGCGAACTCAAAATATAAGATACGAAATGAAGGCCAGGTATGACAAGATGATGAACTTCGAAGGTTTCCAAAATGGAGATTTAGTGTTGTTATACAATTCACAACGGAAAAACGTTTATCCCCAAAACTGCAATGCAATTGGGTAGGTCCATATAAGATAATCAAACGACTAAACGACGTAGTGTATCAAATCCAGACTTTTAGGAAACCAAGAACCAAACTGAAAGTGGTCCATCTAGAGAGGCTTGCAGCGTTTGAAACAGCAAATGTGTCTGATCGGAACGATCCCTAAATTTCATCATCCCAAAGGCAATGTGGCGAAAATGCGAAACGAATATCAGATAAAAAGAGAGCCCGATAACTGGCATGTTCTAGAACGGGAATTTGCATTCCATGCTCTAATACGAAAAATCGATGTAGTATATAATAGCGAAGCAAACTGTTTGGCTAATCAGTTGTAAAGCGAACTCATTGGTGGTAGCATTACTGTGAAGTAAACGTAGCACTACAAGCATAGTTGGCGTCTTTTATTTAAGAATCTAGTGATCGGACTCGAAAAATTTGGGAAATCATCGAGGTTAATTTAGTAAAATCGTAACAGTAACAATCCTTCTTCGCTCTCTTCTTGTCGCTCAAGCAGAACACAGTTGAACCTCAATGCTGAAACCAAAAAAAAAAATTTTAATAAAATTTGGTCTATATATACATATACACTTGTATTAAAATTCAGTCTTTTCCTAATTCTTTTTATAGATAATGTGAATGTGCATAATCTAAAACAATCTTACTTCTATTTCTTATTACTAATCATACAGATATGGTGCTCAAGTCAAAAAGTAAATACAAAATTTATGGAATTCAAAACAAAATTTTGTGTAAAAAATTTATATATGTACTTTAAAGGGTGATCCAAGTAGAGGTACTCTCTTCAATAGCCTTTTTTGACAGACCACGCGTAAAGACTGAGTTTACACACGAATACTTCTGTCGAAGCGACACTTAGTTTGTAGGGGAGCGGGTGACGACGAAGAGAGCAGTGTACCGACACTGTTGTGCTCGGTTGTTACGCTTTGTTATCTTATTCGTTGCTGTTGTCGTTTGTCATTTCTTCTCACATTTATATTTACATTCTCTGAATGGTTGCTGTTATGTTATACAGTTGCACACATATTGTGGCGAAAATGCGAAGCAGATGAAAGAGAGGAGCCGACAACTGGCATTTTCTAGAGGGTAAAACGAGACGATTATCGTAACGAGACGCGATTATCGTAACGACGCGATTATTCCGGGGGTTTCGTTTTCAAGCAGTATATAAGGGCGACACACGACTGCAGAGGGGTCAGTCAGAAATCAGTCGTGAATTAAACTCGTTGGAGATTACATTACAGTAAAGTAATAAAAACAGTACATTGTGAAAGTTGTATACAAGTGATTGTAAATAGTAAAGTAAATTGTAATTAAATTGTGAATTACTGAGTAATCAAAAGGACATTAATTAAATTCTTTATAAATAAAGAAACTGCAAATTGAGATCGTACCTGAAGGATTTGGCAAATCATCGAGGTTAATCAGCAAGATCGTAACAATTGGTGTCAAAAGTGGGATTGTTAAATAAATCCATAAGAATAATAATTGAAAAATGGTGAAGATTCAGGAATTGACGATACCTCCTCTCAAGAAGGAGTTGGCAAAGCGAGGATTATCTACAACAGGAAATAAGGCAGAGCTGCAATCGAGACTGCGAGAAGCAATCGAAGTAGAAGGTATCGACTTGAACCAATACGAATTCCGCCGCGAGGATGAAGATGTATCCTTGAAGTATGTTGACAAGGAAGAGGCTATTGCTTCTGCGAAGGAGTTGGAGCAGCCATCAAGTAAGATTCAAGAAGAGGGCCCTAGCTCATCTGCGGGTATTGACATGAATATGTTATTGGCTGCAATTTCACAAAATTTGGATACACAGGATGTCCGTAATTCACAAAATATGTCTGCAATGAATGCCAGCATTACATCACAAATGGTTGAACAGAGGGAGCAAATATCATCCTTAGGAGGAACAATCGCGCAAATACAGCAAAATCTGGTAAGAGACAATGCGGAAATTAAGGAAAGGCAGGATCAAATCGAGACGCGACAAGAAAAAATAGAAGAGCTAATTGAGAGCAAAGTCAACGAATTGCAAGGTCGGCAAGACAAAATAGAGGAGCTAATTAAGACCAAAATCAAAGAGCTCGAGCGACGTGTCCGATGTTTGCAGTTGCATCGTCCAGCCAGATCGATGAACGACCCGTGGGTAGAAGCACCATCCTTTGACGGCACAGCTCCATTCCAGATCTTCAAGCTCCAGTTCGAGAAGACGGCTGAGTTAAATAATTGGACCATCGAGGAAAATCCGCTGCTCTATTTGTTACGTTGAAAGGACCTGCAGCGGATATTTTGCTGACTATTCCCGAATATGAGAGGGATAACTATGGCGCAGTAATGCGAGCCCTGGAAAGACGCTTTGGTTGTGAGCATAGGAGGCAGATTTACCAGATGGAGCTGGAACAGCGTGACCAAAAACACGACGAATCTCTCCAGGAATATGCTTTTAAAATCGAAAGATTGGCTCATTTAGCCACAGGGCACGCGTCGGCTGAATATCTCGAAAGATTAAAAATCCAGAGGTTCATCAGCGGAATTAAAGACGTGTACACCAAGCGAGAGACTTATGCGAATCCAAAGTTAACATTCGCTGAGACGGTTGCGTATGCTCAGACACGTGAAGCAGCGGCACTGCTATGTAAGCCGGCCCACAAAGTGAAGCGTTTGGAGGTAGAAACACCAGATGTGAGGACTGAAATATTGAAAACTCTGAAGTCGATAGCAGGAATGAATCGTTGTGGTGTTAAGAATCAAGACGGAAAGTGCTTCAGTTGCGGTGAAGCAGGTCACTTCGCACGCGAATGCCAGTCGGGCTCCAACAGAGAGGAAAGACGACGCAAACGATGCTCAAAAGCTGAGGGCATAATAGACGTCCAGCGAATAATAATTACACGAGCAGGAAAGTGGGAGGCACTTAAGAAAATGTCAGCAAGAAGACCCAGACTTGGAATTGGTAATGCGCGGATCGGAAGTGAACAGACGGCCAAATAAGGAACAAATGGCAGCGGTCCCATCGCGAAGGCATACTGGGCCCAATGGAGCAGTTTAGAGTTAATATCTGGCTGTTTGCATAGAGTATGGGAAAGTGAAGATGGCCAGTGCTCTCGGAAGCTTATAGTGGTTCCGAGGTTAAGAATTCCGGATATTCTTAAGGAATTCCACTATGATCCTAGTGGAGAGCATCTAGGTATTAAGAAAATGCTGGAGAAGATCAAGCAGAGGTTCTATTGGGTTGGTTTTCGTCAATCGATCGCTGAGTGGGTTGCTAACTGCAAGAAGTGCATAGCAACTAAAGGGCCAAAACCACAAAGCCATTACAAATTGAGGGCCAGGTATGACAAAGCGATGAACTCTGAAGGCTTCCAAAATGGAGATTTGGTGTTGCTGTGCAGTCCACAATTGAAGAGGGGTCTGTCCCAAAAACTTCAATGCGTTTGGGAGGGTCCATATAAGGTAATCAAACGGCTAAATGACGCAGTGTATAGAATCCAGAATGTTGGGAGACCAGGAAGCAAGATGAAAGTGGTCCACCTAGAGAGGCCTGCTGCGTTTGGAACAGCGAATGTGTCTGATCGGGACGATCAGACTTAGATGGAGGACAGTGTGGCGAAAATGCGAAGCGAATGACAGATGAAAGAGAGGAGCCGACAACTGGCATTTTCTAGAGCGTAAAACGAGACGATTATCGTAACGAGACGCGATTATCGTAACGACGCGATTATTCCGGGGGGTTCGTTTTCAAGCAGCAAACAAGTATATAAGGGCGACACACGACTGCAGAGGGGTCAGTCAGAAATCAGTCGTGAATTAAACTCGTTGGAGATTACATTACAGTAAAGTAATAAAAACAGTACATTGTGAAAGTTGTATACAAGTGATTGTAAATAGTAAAGTAAATTGTAATTGAATTGTGAATTACTGAGTAATCAAAAGGACATTAATTAAATTCTTTATAAATAAAGAAACTGCAAATTAAGTTGCCGATTTTATTTAACAATCCAGAGATCGTACCTGAAGGATTGGGCAAATCATCGAGGTTAATCAGCAAGATCGTAACAATATGATAACGCATTATATTGAAAAATATGTAAACACTTGTATAGGGGTGGAGTGCGTAGCAATGGCAGAAAATTGCCATGAACATAGTTTCCCCGTGTGAACGTGAAGGGAAACACCAAAAGCAAAACTGCCCATTAAAAGCGACAGTAGTATTCGTGTGTAAACTCAGTCAAAGCGTTTCAAGTAGTACTAACGCATTTTTTTAGTAGCAATTATTGAAAAAGCATCAAGTATTTTACTTATTAGTTTATACAAAACTAAAAACATATATACAACATAATAAATTTCTTTATTAATTATCTTTTGTTAAGTGTTTAAGTATTGCTTTTCCACACCACCATTGCGGTCGCAATAAAGGCGCGTTACCAATTTTTTTTTGGGTGCTCGGTTCCCCAGGAGGTCTATTTTCAGCCATATACATATATTACTTATTTACAATGTAAAGTATATTGCACAATAAAAACGTAATAAATAACAAAACAAAAACAATTCACAAAAAAAGTTAAATAAACACAAAATTCAATAAGAACAAAATTTTTTTTAAATATATCACAAATTCAGGTTCATTTATTTAAACAAATTACTAAATCGAATAAATAGAAATATCATAAACTAATCCACCCACAGCGAAGCCCTAAACTATAATCCTAAAACATATACAAGGACATGGGAATAAATGGGGCCTATAACACAAAGTACACGAAATTCATACTTAAAAAATAAGAAAACCTGCCTACTAATCTAATTAAAAAAATATTCACATCGAAATAAAAATCTAAGGGCATCAGACGTTGACGGACAAACTATTGGACAACTATTACGTAGACGGACAGACGTTAGAAAAATTACGGACTGAAGGTGAGCATTATTTATGAGTAACACATAAAAACTTTATATTTTTAAAATCTTGCTGTTTCACCTTCTTATTGAATGCGTTCGTTAGAAAGTAAGTTCTAATTCTGATGAACAAACTTTTTATTGTGTCGGAATTGCAGTTTTCGCAGCATAAATACGGCTCCACATCCGACATTTTTTCAAGCAATATTTGAGAAAATCCTATTCTATGGCAAGTAGAATCGAAATATTCTGTGAAGATATTTTCGATATTTGTTATAAAGTTTATAAACTCATCTGGTGGTTTTACCATTTGACAATTGCTATATTGTTTTTCTTTGGTAAAATAAAAATCTTTTTCTGTGATTCCACCATCGAACCTTGGCAAGGGCATTAAGCAATTATGGTGCTTAAAATATTTGTAATACAAATAGCCGCAAAAATAAACAAACTACTTTCATCGACATCAATATTTATTTCGATTTGAATGTTTTGGAATAAAGGTAAGGTAGCTCTTGGCAATCCTTGAAAAGTTTGCCAAGAAGTATCTTTAACCAAAACGTCATTACAGGCGCTTTGGAGGGAACTAGTAGAAAAAGACTCCCACTGGTCTTCTGGCAAGAGTTCGCAATTTCCCTTATTTACAAATCGAATATATCCTATGCCCCAGGCTTGTCTGAAAAGATAAGAGAAACGCTGCGGAGTTATTCTCACATAAAATCCCCCTCCCCTTCGAATATGTCCGAAAAAAATTTCTAATCTGTCCTGTGTCAGTTTTCTTGTCATCAAATGATTAAAACCCTGCTGTGACCAGAAACGCCACAAATGTCTTAAACTGCCTATATTGAGGAGCCAACCTTTTATAAAACTAAAAGTATTCGTGATGTCACGACCTAAGCTATCATGAACTCGGATAGAATTCAAGAAGATTTCGGCTTCCTCAAGAAACTTCAATTGATCCGCAGATGTTGAAAGGGTTCCTTAAAATTCCCTATTGCTCCAAAGACATTACTATTAAAAATATTAAATAGCTTATCGAAAAAAAGGACAAACTCGGCTGTATTAACAAAAGATGGAGACTTAGAACTATGAAGACTCCCGGAGCTATAGATGGCGAACATTGCACTTGCTACAGAATGACTAAAAACTTGAGAAGCTAACTGAACGCTCATTTTCTGAAATTGTTTAGGGGCGATATGGGCCGAAGT
This sequence comes from Neoceratitis asiatica, assembly GCA_030068015.2. NCBI lineage: Eukaryota > Metazoa > Arthropoda > Insecta > Diptera > Tephritidae > Neoceratitis > Neoceratitis asiatica. The sequence continues at coordinate 39,441,524 of CM061526.1, read as the reverse complement.
TAGCTTATGGGTACAACTAATACTGCTAGTAGTGCCATTTTCGTAAACATGCACTACATCCGACCATTCAACAGGTCGGCTGTGAAACGAAACCCTATTTTTCTTATTTTCAAAGCAGTTCCGTGTACTTTTTAAAAGATGAGGGGAGTCAAAAAAGTAGAATATTTTTTGCTCATTTACAATGAAAAAGGGGTATATGTTGTTACTCTACGATTCTTGAAAAATTAACAAAATTTGCTCCTTGGTCAGTGACCATTTGGCAGGGACGCAAACCAATACTCTGGAGCTGACCAATGGCTTCGAATATGTATTATTTTTTCATAACATCTCCTTTGCATACTTTATGCACAAAAAAATAAGCTAATGGGTGTGTTCAAGTGTCTCCACCAATACCTTGGACGAAAATCGCTAAAACACGAGTAGCCACCCTGGAGGAGCGATTTTAATCTCCATAGTCTTCTACACCTACTATCCAGTCCCTATTCCTTTCATACTGTAAATGAATTTTGAGAGACATTTCGTCACAACATATCGAAACATATCTCTGTGCGTCTATGAAGCCACGGCTTCTCAGTTCCAGAGCTTTTATGCTGCTATAATTGCAGCCAGGGTTTCGTGGCCAACCTTGAACGAATTGGTCAAGAGTAACTTGTGATGGCCAATTGAAAATGGGCTTTAAGTATCTGTATGGAATAGGTGATAGAAATTTTACGGCCAGAGCAAGTGTTTTCGATTCCCTATCAAATCCATAACCCTTTGGAGATCGGGTTGTATTTTTTAAGCAATTCCTCACACATATAGCAACATGTGGAGGTAATTTGCAACACAGCTCTGCAATATGTCTGTTTTCGTCCTGCCCAACTACATTAACAGACAAAGTTTCCCTATTTTCTAATGTTTCTACTCTCCTTTCCAAATATTCCACCTTATTGCGTAAATGTTCAATTTCCTGATTTTTTATATCTAGCTCCTCCCGATATCTATATCTATATGTAGGAGTCCCCTCCGATAAAAAACAACTAGTTTGTGTCTGTCTACTATTTGCCAACGTTCTAACTACATTGGGAATCTCTAAAGTTGAGCAGTATGGATGCTCTATATGTACTACGGGACGAGGAGACTCTTGCAAAGTCGATTCTACTTCAAAAGAAGGGTCAATTGAAGTTAAATCGCTTTCTACTCTCATTGAAGGAAGAAGTATCCGGCTTATATTTTCGTTCCCTACTTCTATAACATTGTTTTGTCCGTCTTCGTTATTTAAACTACCTAAATAAAATGAAATGCTACAGTCATTTTCCCTACAAACATTCACTGTGGGTGCTAATATACTTAAATTTAAATCCGGTATGGCGGTGCAATGAAGAAGCCGCCCCCTTCTAAGTTGATGAGAGAAATGCTTTCGGCAAGAATACAAATTTTTGGCTGTTGGTTCTCTTAAACCCAACAACCTAATCCACTCTTGCCGCCAAATTAAAAAAGAAAAATTCGTTAGCTATACTGAAAATGTTAATTTATTTAAGATATTATTTCCTCTTTCTCAAGAATAAATAATACTTAAGCAAATAAATTAATTAAGCGAAGGGTTTTATTTTATTTAGAATTACGTGCCCGCTCGACAGCCGGAACTCCCTTACTTCCCAAAATCGTTAGAATTGTTATAAAGAATTGAGCAAGCGCTTGCTCAAATTATCTAGTTTTTTACCCAGTGCTGGTTGGCAGGGTTATGAATATAATATATTCGCACATACATATACACACACAGGCATGTACAATTGTAAAAAATTGCATAAAAATTTGAATGATTTAGTCCAAAACTGAATCATATCTCACTACAGACATATGTACAATAAAAGTTTACTAAGTCCCTAACAGGAGGAAAAATATTCTGAATGTATATAATTTTAATTCAAATAAATTTAAAATTTTTCAGTTGGAATAACAAATTATAATATGCACAGCAATGAGATATCAAACGAAAATGTTAATTTTGAATTTTTTTTAAAGTACTTATTTAATCAATTGTACCAATCGTAGAAGCACTTCTGAAATGCAAATACGGTGGTTAAGGCAAGATTACGGTTTTGTTTTTGGCAAAAAAATCACTATATGCATTCATGTGTGAGCTGGTGCATTATCGTGATGCAAAATCCACGATTTGTTTTCCCACCATTCCGATTGTTTGAATCTTGAGTATTGCTTCACGCAATAACTTCCTTGTAGAATTTATTATAAACTGTATGACCTTTTGGCAGGAACTCACGATTCACCATATCATTGTAATAAAGAAATCTTCAAATTTTCCTTTGAACATACCTCGTACAAACTAAAAAACATGTTTTCAAAAATTTTCGTTTATCACAAATCTATTGCAAAATACAATTTTGTGTGGTATCCTTGGTGTTTCGCCGCAATACACTAATATAGTATCTGGTCCACTCCGAACCAAACAGGAGACCGTTAGCACATGCACACCAATTTGTTTTTCAATTCTGTGAAGCCGTTTTTAAAGACGTACACACACATACACACATGAAGCTTTGCAACGCTCTTATTTTATATCGCAATTTTATACACAAAAATATTTGTTAAACATTTCATACAATTCTATAATTGTTATAAATGTGTTCTTAACACTCACCGGGCTCTTTCTCCCACCTTTGGAAAAAGATATAAGGGCACCCCTAGACTGCAACCTGCGGCACACCTCCTGAATGGCATCTTGTATTCTGGAAGCGAAGGATCAATTATTAATAATTTATATATTTAGTTACATGGATTTACTTACCAAATGCGGAAATTAATGAAACTATCCTGAAACTAAATTAATATTAATAATATAATACTATCACTATTTTCCGAAATTTAAACTTTCCGTTTTCATCGCTATTAAAATTGAAGTAATGTCTCGCAGGGATGTAATCAATGTTAAAATATTATGAAAATTTAGGTTTTAATAAGAGACTTAAATTTTAAAATTTTTTAATTTAAGCCCCCCATAATATTAAAGTTTATATATATAATACATTACCATCAATTAAGTTTAATCTCCACCTTTAGTTTTTTTTTTAAATTTTCTTAAATTTAAAATGAACTCTGAAAACCAATTTAAAACTTTCACAGCAAATATATTTAGCACGGCAACACTTTCTACTAAAACTAGCGGTTTTTGCTCAAAATTCACGGAAACATGGCAAAAATAGTTGATAGGAAACAAGCGGCTCGTGCCTAACATGCAAAATTATATAAAATCAATTTTTTTAATTGCAGGCCCCTTCAACAGGGAATGTCAATCCCTCTCAGTGTATTTCTAACATGAAATAATAGATCCCCATAAACATACATCGACCGTTCGGAGGCGGCTTAGAATAATCTGTAGGCCCTCCACTTGTTGGTAAAAACATCAAAACGCAAAACCATAAATTGGAGCAGGAGCTCGACCAAAAATCGTTCAAGCGGTTACAAAACACCAAATCCAATTCATTCCATTAAAATTTTAGTAAAAAGCTAATCTAATTTGTACAAATTTAATGTTACCCTTGCTTGGAAGGAGAGTCAGGATCAAAGTTTAAAGATTGTCTTTGATGTGGTGGTGATGCGTCTCATTTCTGCCAAAATCCGTTGGTTCATATCCTTTTCTCGCTTCTTTTTCGCATTTTATTCTAGAACATTGTCAAATTTTTAAATCGTCGCCGTTGCGGTTGGTGCCTATTTCCAAATTCGCTTTTTCATTCCATTTTATTCTTATTCCAATTTCTGTTCTTCACACAGCGTTCTGTTAAACATGTATATATGTGTAAAAAAGTGAGATTGTATGTGTGAAAATTGGGAGTTTTGTTACTTGTAGGCCTGTGCGATGATTTCGTCGTGGAAAGACCTACGCCTGAACAGCGTTTACAAATCAATCAACTTTATTACTAAATTCTCGTTCTGTAAAGAATGTGTTTCGCACGCTTCGCTCAACTTATGGTCAACATAATCGGCCTACTGAGCATATTATTAACAGCACCATCACCTATATTAAGACCCAGCATTCATTATTGGATAATATTCAACCGAATAGACCACGTCCAGCACGCAGTGAAGAAAATATAGCGGCCGTAGCAGAGAGTGTACACGAAGACCGTGGAGAGTCGGCGCCGTTCGCAGCCACTCGGACTGACGTATGGAACGACTTGGCGCATTTTATGTCGAGATCTTAAATTGAAAGTGTACAAAATACAGCTTGTGCAAGAACTGAAGCCGCTCAACCTTCTCAAACGACATCGCTTCGCTCTATGGGCGCTTGAAAAGTTCCAAGAAAATCCGACGTTTTCGAAAAAAAATTTTGTTCAGCGATGAGGCCCATTTCTGGCTCCATGGGTATGTAAGGAAGAAAAATTGCCGCATTTGGGACGAAGAGCAACCTGAAGAGATTCAAGAGCCGCCATTTCATCCAGAAAAGACAGCGATTTGGTGTGGTTTGTGGACCGGTGGAATCATCGATCCATATTTCTTCAAAAATGATGCCGGTGAGAACGTAACCGTCAATGGCGACCGTAATCGCGCCATGATAACCGACTATTTGATGCCTGAAATTGAAGCTCGTGATCTCCGCGACATTTGGTTTCAACAAGACGGTGCCACTTCCCACACATCGCATCACTCAATGGATTAGTTGAGAGAACACTTCGGTGAGCAGATAATTTCCCGTTTTTGACCGGTCGATTGGCCACCGGGATCGTGTGTACACTGTTATACTTTTTCCTGTGGGGATATGTAAAGTTAAGTCTATGCGGACAATCCCGCTTCGATTCAGGCCTTGGAGCAATTACCAGTCGAAATTCTCGAACGAGTCATTTTAATCAACGGATGGACCATCTGAGACTTAGCCGCATTTGAAAAATATAATTTTCAAAAAATAAATGCCAAAGAATGTTCCTTTTGTGGTTTTTCTTTAAATAAGTATGGAACCTGGAACCAAAGGGAAAATTTCAATTTATGAACTTGCGTGTTTTATGAAAATACAATATTTTGCTCGTTTGGAAAGCAAACCGTGGAAAATGAAACTGTGAGGAAGTACTGAAAATTCACTAGGTGCTTATGAAAAAATACAGTTGACCGCTACCAGGAAGTGCAACCTTTATGTATACATACACACATACATATATCGTTAGTTTGGTGACCAAGCCTCCCCTGTCCTGGCATTATGAAATTCTACAATTAAAAATTCCGCTTTTAATGAAGTACAGTATTTATGTGTAATTCTGCCGGCCGCAATAGCCGAGTGGCTAGCATTACGTTCTACCATTAGGAATGCTAGGGCTCGAGGCCAGGTTCGACCAACATGCAAAATTATATAAAATCAATTTTTTTAATTGCAGGCCCCTTCAACAGGGAATGTCAATCCCTCTCAGTGTATTTCTAACATGAAATAATAGATCCCCATAAACATACATCGACCGTTCGGAGGCGGCTTAGAATAATCTGTAGGCCCTCCACTTGTTGGTAAAAACATCAAAACGCAAAACCATAAATTGGAGGAGGAGCTCGACCAAAAATCGTTCAAGCGGTTACAAAACACCAAATCCAATTCATTCCATTAAAATTTTAGTAAAAAACTAATCTAATTTGTACAAATTTAATGTTACCCTTGCTTGGAAGGAGAGTCAGGATCAAAGTTTAAAGATTGTCTTTGATGTGGTGGTGATGCGTCTCATTTCTGCCAAAATCCGTTGGTTCATATCCTTTTCTCGCTTCTTTTTCGCATTTTATTCTAGAACATTGTCAAATTTTTAAATCGTCGCCGAGAATTACTTGTTGATGACGGGGCACAAAGGAAATAAGTTGGCATGGTCTTGTGTATGTATGCGTTTTTCGTATACAGACAGCGGCCTTTAAATGGATGTGTATGTATGTGTCTTCAACTTCAGACGAATTTCGATTTCTGATTTTTGTAAGTTTTGTCATCGTAGCGAGGAGAATTATTGTTGATGAAGGGAGAAGAAAAGGCTTGTGTATTATTAAAATTATATGTTTTTATGATTCTTCTCCTTATAGAAAACGAATTAAGGAATAGAGGTTTTTTATGAATGAACATATGTACATATGTACATTGCTGCAAGATGGGATGAATATCTCATAAGTGCTCATAATATTATTTTAATTAATTACGAAAGTTTTCATTAAACTTCTCATTTTTCTTCTAGCTTCGGGAAAAAATTGTGCACTATTTTAATTGCTTTTTTAACATCTAAATTTTTATTTTTTTTATATTATTTAAAATAATTCACAATTAACTAACTATACTATACAAATGTAAGTAATTTATATTAATTTTTAAACTATTTACATTAATATATTAATTAAACCTACATATTTACATTTATAAATAACATAATTAAAATTAATTTTGATTGCAGAAACTCGTATTTTCTTGATTGACGCCATCTGAAAAAAAAGGATATATTTAGATAAATAAATATAAATTTATATGACAAATATACATAAATATGTATATATATATATATAAATTTATTAAAAAATGGTTGAAATATCAATATAATTTAGTTTTGTTCTTAACCTAATTGAACCCTGACTTTCCAAATGGTAGTACGCACTGCTAACTATTGGGCTATTTCGGATGCTTTAAAACTTAAAAAAGCAAAAAACAAAACGCGGGCAGTGCATATCTCCATTTGGATTGACACAGAATCACTTAATTCACTCACACTCGAAATGAGATTACTTACCGAAATTGCACTGCCTATAGCAAAAATCCGCTACCAGAAATGTATTTAACACCCATTTGCCGTCCAGTCCCAATATATTATCCAGAATTTGATTGAAAATAAAATAATAAATTATTAAATTATATAATTTTATTATATAAATTTTCAATAAAAAAAAATATATAAAATAGTTTTCTTACCTTCTTGTCAGAATTGGAATTTTCAAATAATAAAATGAAGAACGTTTGCGTAGTGATGATTGAAAAAGTTCTTATGTGGAAACAAAATATACTTTACTTATTGTACTCGTTTTTCTTTTACAGGTTAGTTTCAGGACTTATACTGAATTACGATGACCACACTCCATTAAAAAGACACATTCAATGAATCATACGATATGAAATGCTATAGAATACTGATTGGAATTCGCTGAAGTTCAATCTTAAAAGTATGTTTTAAATTGTTGCACAACAGTGATTTTACTAATGGTATAGATATTAGGATCCTTGATAATGCTCATGTTTTTACACGAACTTTGCGCTTCACGATCATTCTTTGTGTTATACAGATCGCAATCACTACACGAAGTTACAATGAGAAAGGCGTGTAGAATTTATTATTATTTCAATAAAAATACGTAGAACAAATACGCAAACTAATAGATATTATATATTTATTAACAATAAATTATTAATTTTAATATAAATTTTTATATATATTATCGTTTACTAACTTTTCACCGCAGCAGATGGTATTCGAAACTAAGGAATATGTTCGAATGTAATGTTTCGCATATACTCCAAAATATAAACCCCTGTAGGTACTCCATGGAGTACTCGAGTGCTATACATAGATGAATTATATGGTCCAGCCCTAGGACATCACAATGTTAATTGGACCATATTTTTTGTATGGATGGCAGGTTTTGGATTACTCCATTGTCCGCGTGGATTATGTATTTCTCGCGTGCATGGAGTACTCGCCTTACTTGCAGGGAGTGCTCAGCACCGTCTTGCAGGCATTTATGTAAATTATATGTATATATGCATGGATACATATATACATCGTTACCATGACGAGGATAGCTGAATGGAAAACTTGAAGAAAAAAAATCTTAACATATATAAACATAGGCGCATCGTCTCGAAAGCGTATGCCGCAAGGAATACTTTTCGCCGCGCGCAGCTTTTCTACAAATCCTTGAGCAAATTAGCGAAGCCGTTTGTGAACGAAGTTAACGGGTTAGAACATATTCTTCAGTTTTACTCCTCTAAGAAGAAGAATCAATGTTCCATTCTCTGTTTCGATTGCAGTTCAGAATATGCAGATTTGTGGCGGGGTTAGTAGAAGTTACGCATTAAATGAATTCCTTTCGATTGTGCTATTTTATTATTCATAATAATAATTTATTTTTGTATTTAGTAATAATTTTTGGGTATTTATAAAAAAATAAATTTTATATTAAATAATGGCTGATTTTAAAGGTATGTATGATTAGGATAAATTTTATTTTTTAACTAGTAAATAAAATTCGTTATTTTACAGATTTGAAATAAGCAATTGAATAAAAAGCCCATTGAAATGAATGATATTACATCAAGCTGAAACAATAATAACTAATTAATTTAGTATAATATTTAAATTTTTTTATTTATAGAACTATACATACAAATGTACATACTTATGTGTAAGTTAAAGGTCGTTCGTACGATGTTCATCAACGCGGCAATATAAATGTTGGTCCTTTTATTTGTCCACTTTGACATCTTCGCTATATTCTGGAAACTTAGAAAAAAGGCAAAAATATTAATATAAAAAATAATAATAAATTTTATCATTAAATCACCATTAAATTAGCATTACATTTGCTGAGAAATTATGAATACAGTAGACGCTCACAAATTAGAACCTCCAGTAATTAGAATTTTCCAGAAATTGGAATCAGTATATGAAATATGTTATACGCTCTAAAATCAGAATTGAAAATTCGAATTTTGTTTTATTTTGTTAAACTAAAAAAGGGATTACCCATTTTATGTACTTACATATATGTTATTCGGTATTTGTTGTTGGTTTGTCGCATTTGAGTTAATTTTTGGCTTATTTCCTGTGTGAAATTCGATACGATTGAACGCCTTCTGCAATCATCTACATATGTATATAAAATCAAATTATGAGTCAACAAAGAAATCATCGCACAGCGCTAAATATCCAAAAATATAAACGGTGCTTTTTAAATGGGTTTTAAACCAAAGCTAAAAAAGTACATTAATTGGTCCAATAATAAAGGCGAAAGCCAAACAAACATTTAAGTAGAAATATCTCGATAGATATGAAAAGTCATTCTATTCAAGGTATCCATTTTTTTTTAAATTTGTGGCCAGATTTTCTCTCGTGATGTAGCTGCAGTCGCTCCATTCATTCACATGTTTCGTGCAAAAGTTTATGAGATGGGATTTTTGGAGACACAAATAAATAATGTAGACAAAAACGGATTATTTTACCGTTGTCTACTGATGAAACATACGTCTCTGCCATAGAAAAAAGGCCCCTGGAAGAACTAGTGACTAGTTTCAATCTTACTTGGTGCAAACACTGATGGACCACTTAAAATGGTGCCATTGGTAATTGGAAAAGCAAAAAATCCAAAACTTCTTGTGTTTAATAATCCACTTCATTAAAACTTCTCAAAAAATGCTCGGATTTTTCATGATTGGTCTCACAAAAAATTTATTGAAGAACTAAGAAAAATACATCCACATTAATTTTGGGATCAGTAATTTTAAAATATTTTCCATCCGCAGGTAACCGCTTCTCTCCAGAAAGTAATTTGCATCTCCAGAAAGTAATTTGCCTCACATGGCTATTTTGCTTATTGATAAATGCACCGCTCATTTCCCATTTGAGAAACTTCAAAATGAAGATGGAAATATATTAGCATTATCCTTTCACCAAATATGCCAGCGGCTTTACAACTAATGGATTAGAATCTCATTAAGTTAACCAAGTTAAACTACAGAGCTTTGTTTCTTTCTCAATTAATTGCTGAAGGAGGTGAAGTGAAGAATAATTACAAATCCCATTCGATTTGCAATGCAATTATACTGTTAAAAAAAATTGGGGTGATGTACCACAAGAGTGATAAAGAGCTTTTGGTCAAAGTTGATCAACTGGGATTTTGACCACTTTGACAGCGATGATGCTGTGAAGCTTGGACAATTGCTGTAAATGAATCAGGACTGCAAATAAATCATTCACAAAACTCAAGTTCTTTTAGGAGGAATTGAGTTAAACAATAGCATCTGCTTAGAAGACACTGATAGATGGAATGAAGATGTGTTCCTGACGGATCTGCAAATGAACTCAGTAGTGATGATGAGTCTTCAGATTACAGCGAATGCGATGATTTTGAGGCCCTGCCAGTTATCTGTAATGCTACTGTCATTGAAAGAGTTAATAATTTAATAAAATGCTGCAATTATAATGAATTATTTTCCAATAAGCACATAAGCGATCTTCAGGCTCTACGTTACGATATTGTTACTTACTTATTGTATACCCAAAAAAAAAAACTAAAAACAAACAAATGTCAGTGACTATATATAAAATAAAAATTAGTTTTTTATTTGAACTTGCTAATAGCCGTTCTTAAGGTCGAGTGTTGAGAACCATTTTGTGCCAGTTAACGAGTCGATAGTACCATTTATCCTTCGCAATGGATAACTGTCCTTCTTTGTCACATCATTTAATCTCTGATAGTCCATGCAGAACCGCAACTGGCCATCGTTCTTCTTCACAAGTACTACCGGCAAGCTCCAAAAACTTGCGGATAGTTCAATAACACCGTTTTCACTCATTTCTTTAATTATTTGGCCAACAGCGTCACGTTTGGCTAGTGGAACACTTCGAGGGGTTTGACGAGCTCTCCTAGCGGCACTAGTATCAATACAATGTTTCACAAAGTTGATCCTGCCTGGTTTGTTGCCATCCTTGTCGAATATGTTGGAGTATTTGCGGATAAATTGGCTGGCCTTGTGCTTGTATTTTCCTTCTAACGCTTGCATCCATACATTTATGTATTCCTCATTGTCGTTCCTATCAATGGAATCGATTTCAGATGAATCATTGCAGTTGATGATGACTTGCACCTCTCTCTCTTTTTCTCTCCCATTGCCATAATACAGTTCCTCTATGATCGCTGATTCTAATTTAATATTATAAATTCATAAGAAAGTAAAACCCTAACTTTGTTGTACCGCCCGAAGAAATTTGTATATCAAACCTGCTGTTCAATGTAATCTGGTACACTTAAACCTGCTTGTGTCACGGGAAGAAATCTTGTTGGTTGCATACAAATCTGAGAAGTCCTTAATACTTAGCAAATAATGCCTTTCCTTTCCCAAAACAATCTTTTCAGTAGAAACATCATTGGCTGAAGGCAGCTTTATTTACACTTTTTGGCCTTTTCTCAGGACAGCCGGTTCGACGTACCGGAGTAGACCCAATTTTATCCGGCCAAGGGCTGTTACCCTTTCGGCGACCGCTACAACGGTTGAATTTTCCTTCAACATACCGCGCTTTAAAAAAATAACCCGGGACGGACCAACATCGGCTTCACTTTGCATATTATGCAACTCAAACTTTTTATCTTAAAAGCGCAACGAATATCGGTAAAGGAAAACTGGAAAGACCCTTTTCAGAAAGTAATTGAGACAATAAAATATACTGTGGCGAAAATGCTAAGCGAATGTCAGATGGAAGAGAGAAGCCGATAGCTGGCATGTTCTATAACGTGAAACGAGAACATTTGTTAGCGAGAACGCTTCGATTATTCTAGACGGTTGGTTGCGAGCGGCCGACTACTATATAAGAGCGACACTCAGCTGCCAAGTCAATCAGTCGTGAAGTAAACGCGTTGGTGATTACATTACAGTAAAGTAATAAAAACAGTACATTGTGAGAGTTGTATACAAGGGATTGTAAATAGTAAAGGGATAAGGACATTAAATAAATTCTTTATAAATAAAGAAACTGCAAATTAAGTTGGCGATTTTTTTATTTAAAAATCCAGAGATCCTACCCGAAGGATTTGGGAAATCATCGAGGTTGAATCAGCAAGATCGTAACAATCGGTGCCAGAAGTGGGATTGTTAAATAAATCCCAGAGTATAATAATTGGAAAATGGTAAAGATTCAAAATTTGACAATACCTCCTCTCAAGAGGGAGCTGGCAAAGCGTGGATTATCTACAACAGGAAATAAGGCAGAGCTGCAATCGCGACTGCGAGAAGCAATGGAAGTCGAAGGCATCGACTTGAGTCAAGACGAATTCCGTCGCGAGGATGAAGAAGTATCCTTGAAGGACATTGATAAAGAAGAGGCTATTGATTCTGCGAAGGGGTTGGAGCAGCCATCAAGTAAGATTCAAGAAAATGCTCCTGGCTCATCTACTGGTATGGATATGAACATGTTGTTGGCTGCAATTTCACAAATCAATGTCAACATGTCACAAAAGTTGGATGCTCAGGACGCCAAGATATCACAAAAGATGGATGCTCAGGATGACAAGATATCATAAAAGATGGATGCACAGGATGCCCGTAAAATGGATGCAAAAATCGCGATAATCGCACAAATACAGCAAGATTTGGTGAAGGACAATGCAGAGCTTAAGGAAAGATAAGATCTAATTGAGAGCAAAGTCAACGAATTGGAAGGTCGCGTTCGGGATTTGCAGTTACATCGTTCAACCACTTCAGTGAACTCTCCCAAGGTAAAAACACCATCTTTTGACGGTAAAATTCCCTTCCAAGTCTTTAAGCTCCAGTTTGAGAAGACGGCTGAAACAAATAATTGGAGCATGGAGGAAAATCTGCTGCACTATTCGTTGCGTTGGAAGGCCAGAATATGAGAGAAATTATTACGAGGGATTGATGCGAGCCCTGGAAAGACGCTACGAACACAGAAGACAAATTTACCATATGGAGTTAGAAAAGCGTGATCAAAGACCCAACGAATCTCTACAGGAATATGCTTCGGAAATTAAGAGATTGACTCATTTAGCCATTGGAGACACATCGGGTGAGCATCTCGAAAGGTGAAAATACAAAGATTTATCAACGGAATAAAAGACGTTTACACCAAGCGAGAGACATATGCGAATCCAAAGTTAACATTCGCTGAAACAGTGGCGTATGCTAAAACACGTGAAACGGCGGCACTCACAAGCAGACCAGCATACAAAGTCAATAAAGTGGAAGTTGAAACACCAGATGTGATGACCGAAATATTGAGAACTCTGAAGTCGATAGAAGGAATGAATCATTCTGGTGTCAAGAATCAAGCTGGAAAATGCTTTAAATGTGGAAAGCCTGGTCACTTCGCACGCGAATGCAAAACGGGTTCCAGCATACAAGAAGGACAGCGAAAACGGAAGGTTGAGGAGGATGAACCATCAACTTCTCAGTCGTTAAACTAAACCGAGCCAGTCTAAAGGGGCCTATGCTGGCTCCTGCAATTGAATGCCCCATAATCTCCGTTTCGCAAATTGGCAGAAAAACGAGCAAAATCACTATTGGTGGATATGTGGATGGACGAGAGCGAATATTAACAGTGGATACGGGCGCATCACACTCCATCTTTCGAACTGACCTGATCGCTAAAGAAGTGAGACCATTACCTGGAGCAATATTGAAAACGGCGACTGGTGATGATACCCAAGTGGGGGGAGAAGTAAAATGTGAGGTCATAATAGGGAATGTGACGGTGTTACATAGCTTTATAGTCGCGCAGATTGTAGATAAGCTAATCATAGGTGTGGACTTCTTGATGGGTCAAGGTATCAAGATCGACTTGAGTAACAAAATCATGGAGTATAAGAACATGGAAGTACCACTAAGTATTGGGTATAATTCCATATACAGTAGCAAGCAAGTGGTCTTAGAAGGAACCGAAGTGATCCCACCAAAGCCAGAAACAGTTGTTTGGGCGAAAATTAATGGAGATTGTGGGACAAACAAATTGTGGGTTGTCGAAGCAGCACAGTTTTCTACACCGAACGTACTTATTGGTAAAATCCTGGCTAAGACACAAAAGAATGGACACATCCCAGTGAGAGTATTAAATGACTTCAGATCACCAGTAAAAATTCCTAGTGGAACTGTATTAGGGCAATGTCAAGAGGTAGAAGCCATCATCAAATGCAATGATTCATCTGGAATCGACTCTATTGGTAGCAAGGACATGCAGGGAGATATAAATGCATGGACGCAAGGGGTGGAAGACAAGTACAAGCATAAGGCCAGCCAACTTATCCGCAAATTCTCAAACACATTTGACAAGGATGGCAACAAACCAGGCAGGACCAACGTAGTGAAACATTGCATTCATACTGGTGACGCAATTCGTCAAGCTCCTCGAAGCGTTCCACAAGCTAAACGTGACACTGTTGGCCAAATAATTAAGGAAATGAGCGAAAGCGGTGTTATCGAACCATCGGCAAGTCCATGGAGCTCTCCGGTAGTACTCGTGAAGAAGAAAGATTGCCAGTTGCGGTTTTGCGTGGACTATCGGGGATTAAACGATGTCACAAAGAAAGACAGCTATCATTTGCCCAGGATCGATGATACAATAGACTCGTTAACTCGCACAGAATGGTTCTCAACACTTGACCTTAAGAGCGGGTATTGGAAAGTAGAAGTGAGTGAAGAAGATAAAGAGAAGACAGCCTTTAGTGTTGGCAACGGTCTATGGCAATTTACGGTAATGCCATTTGGATTATGCAACGCTCCTGCCACTTTTGAAAGACTAATGGACCATGTGCTCAAAGGACTACACTGGAAGACTTGTTTGGTGTATCTGGATGACATCATCGTATTGGGAAAAAGCTTCGATGAACATCTGAGTAATTTGGAAGAAGTTTTCCAGAGAATAGCTGGCGCTGGTCTTAAACTAAGTCCTAAGAAGTGCTCTTTATTTAAGAAGGAGGTGAATTACTTAGGTCATCAAGTAACCACGAAGGGCGTTTGTACTGCGAGGGAAAAAATAGAAGCAGTGAAGGATTGGCCGAGACCCAGGAATTTGCATAAATTAAGAAGTTTTTTTGGGCTGTGTACTTACTATCGCCGCTTTGTTCCGAATTTCGCCAGCGTAGCTCATAGTCTCCATGAGCTCACAAGGAAAAATAGATCTTTCGGGTGGAAAACTGAACAAGACGAGGCTTTCCAAGCTTTAAAAGAACGACTATTCACTGCACCTATGCTAGCGTAACCGGTTCCAGGTGCAACATTTATTCTGGAAATGCATTTACGCACGGAAATGCTGACGCTATGTCCCGCCGACCATGTTGTTTGGAGTGTAAGCATTGCTCAAAAGCCGAAGGTAAGGAAGACATAATAGACGCCCGGCTACATCAGCATAAAAGTGGGAGGCAAGTCACTTAAGGAAATGTTAGCAAGAAGATCCGGACTTGGAATTGGTAATGAACGGATTGGGGGTGAACAGACGGCCAAGTAAACAACAAATGGCAGCGGAAATTCCAATTGCTAAGGCATACTGGTCACAATGGAACAGTTTAGAGTTGATATCTGGCTGTTTGCATAGAATATGGGAGAGTGAAGATGGCCAGAGCTTTCGAAAGCTAATAGTAGTTCCGAGGTTAAGAATTCCGGATGTTCTTAAGGAATTCCATAATGGTCCTAGTGGAGGGCACCTAGGCATTACAAAAACGCTGGAGAAGATCAAGCAGCGGTTCTATTGGGTTGGCTGTCGTCAATCAGTCGCTGAGTGGATTGCTAATTGCACGGAGTGCATAGCAGCTAAAGGGCCAAAGTCACGAAGCCATGGACAGATGAAGCAGTATAACTCAGGTGCACCATTTGAGCGGGTTGCCATGGATGTAGCCGGTCCATTCCCTATGAGCAGACAAATAAACAAATACGTTCTTGTGGTTATGGACTACTTTAGTAAATGGACTGATGTCTACCCAATTCCAAACCAGGAGGCGAAAACAGTTACGGATGCATTCACTCACAATTGGGTTACCAGATACGGTGCGCCTATAGAATTGCACTCAGACCAAGGAAGAAACACCGCCAAGGTGTTCCAGGAGATGTGACAGATATTTGGTATTCGCAAAACCCGAACGACAGCCCTGCATCCTCAATCAGATGGCATGGTAGAGCGATTCAACCGGACCCTGGAAGAGCACTTGCGGTAAGTAGTGGACAAGAATCAAGATGATTGGGATGTACACATACCGCTTTTCCTGATGGGATATCGGTTCGCAGTGCATGAAACAACAGGTCAAACACCTGCCAGGATACTGTTTGGTAGTGAACTTCGGTTGCCCAGCGATTTAAGATTTGGAATAACTGGTGATGCGAGAAGAATTGGGAAGGAAGCGTCTACTGTTCTCGAGGAAGAGTTAAGAGAGATACATGCTCTTGTGAGGCAGCGAACTCAAATTATGAGTGACAAAATGAAGGCTAGATATGACAAGGCGATGAACTCCAAAGGCTTCCAAAATGGATATTTGGTGTTGCTGTACAATCCACAACGGAAAAGAGGTTTGTCCCCAAAACTTCAATGCAATTGGGACGTAGTGTATCGAATCCAAACCGTTGGGTAGCCGAGAAATAGATGAAAGTGGTGCACCTAGAGAGGCTTGCTGCGTTTGGAACAGCGAATGTGTCTGATCGGGACGCGAAAATGCGAAGCTAATGTCAGATGAAAGAGAGGAGCCGACAACTGGCATTTTCTGGAGCGTAAACCGAGACGATTATCGTAACGACGCTATTATTCAAAGCTTTCGTTTTCAAGCAGCAAACAAGTATATGTATAAGGGCGACACATGACTGCAAAATCAATCAGTCGTGAAGTAAACGCGTTGGAGATTACATTACAGTAAAGTAGTAAAAACAGTACACTGTGAAAGTTGTATACAAGTGATTGTAAATAGTAAAGTGGATAGTAATTGAATTGTGAATTACTGCATAATAAAAGGACATTAAATAAAGTCTTTATAAATAACGAGTCTTTATAATAACTGCAAATTAAGTTGGCGATTTTTATTTAACAATCCAGAGATCGTACCCGAAGAATTTGGGAAATCATAGAGGTTGATTCAGCAAGATCGTAACAATAGGTATTGTTACGATCTTGCTGATTAACCTCGATGATTTCCTTAATATTTCGGGTACGACCTCTGGATTGTTAAATAAAATCGCCAAACTTAATTTGCAGTCTCTTTATTTATAAAGACTTTAATTAATGTCCTTTTAATTATTCGGTAATTCACAATTCAATTACAATTTACGTTACTATTTACAATCACTTGTATACAACTTTCACAATGTACTGTTTTTATTACTTTACTGTAATGTAATCTCCACGAGTTTAATTCACAACTGATTCACGACTGATTGCTGACTGACTCACTTGCAGTCGAATGTCGTCCTTATATACTTGTTTGCTGCTTGAAAACAAAACCCCTGGAATTATCGCGTCGTTTTACGATAAACCTCTCGCTTACGATAATCGTCGTTTACGATAATCGTCTTGTTTACGCTCTAGAACGTGCCAGTTGTCGGCTCCTCTCTTTCATCTGTCATTCGCTTCGCATTTTCGCCACACTGCCCTCCACCTAAGTCTGATCGTCCCGAACAGACACATTCGCTGTTGCAAACGCAGCAAGCCTCTCTAGGTGGACCACTTTCATCTTGCTTCCTGGGCTTCCAACATTCTGGATTCGATACACTGCGTCATTTAGCCGTTTGATTACCTTATATGGACCCTCCCAAACGCATTGAAGTTTTTGGGACAAACCTCTCTTCCGTTGTGGACTGCACAGCAACACCAGATCTTCACTTTGGAAGCCTTCAGAGTTCATTGCTTTGTCATACCTGGCCCCCAATTTGTAATGGTTTCGTGGTTTTGGCCCTTTAGTTGCTATGCACTTCTTGCAGTTAGCAACCCACTCAGCGATCGATTGACGACAACCAACCCAATAGAACCTCTGTTTGATCTTCTCCAGCATTTTCTTAATGCCTAGATGCTCTCCACCAGGACCATTGTGAAATTCCTTAAGAATATCCGGAATTCTTAACCTCGGAACTACTATAAGCTTCCGAGAGCACTGCCCATCTTCACTTTCCCATACTCTATGCAAACAGCCAGATATTAACTCTAAACTGTTCCATTGTGCCCAGTATGCCTTCGCGATGGAACTTCCGTTTGCCATTTGTTCCTTACTTGGCCGTCTATTCACCTCCAATCCGCGCATTACCAATTCCAAGTCTGGGTCTTCTTGCTGACATTTTCTTAAGTGCCTCCCACTTTCCTGCTCGTGTAATTATTATTCGCTGGACGTCTATTATGCCCTCAGCTTTTGAGCATCGTTTGCGTCGTCTTACCTCTCTGTTGGAGCCCGACTGGCATTCGCGTGCGAAGTGACCTGCTTCACCGCAACTGAAGCACTTTCCGTCTTGATTCTTAACACCACAACGATTCATTCCTGCTATCGACTTCAGAGTTTTCAATATTTCAGTCCTCACATCTGGTGTTCCTACCTCCAAACGCTTCACTTTGTGGGCCGGCTTACATAGCAGTGCCGCTGCTTCACGTGTCTGAGCATACGCAACCGTCTCAGCGAATGTTAACTTTGGATTCGCATAAGTCTCTCGCTTGGTGTACACGTCTTTAATTCCGCTGATGAACCTCTGGATTTTTAGTCTTTCGAGATATTCAGCCGACGCGTGCCCTGTGGCTAAATGAGCCAATCTCTTGATCTCAAAAGCATATTCCTGTAGATATTCATTATGTTTTTGGTCACGCTGTTTCAGCTCCATCTGGTAAATTTGCCTTCTGTGTTCACTACCAAAACGTCTTTCCAGGGCTCGCATTACTGCGCCATAGTTATCCCTCTTACATTCGGGAATAGTCAGCAAAATATCCGCTGCAGGTCCTTTCAACGTAACAAATAGAGCAGCGGATTTTCCTCGATGGTCCAATTATTTAACTCAGCCGTCTTCTCGAACTGGAGCTTGAAGATCTGGAATGGAGCTGTGCCGTCAAAGGATGGTGCTTCTACCCACGGGTCGTTCATCGATCTGGCTGGACGATGCAACTGCAAACATCGGACACGTCGCTCGAGCTCTTTGATTTTGGTCTTAATTAGCTCCTCTATTTTGTCTTGCCGACCTTGCAATTCGTTGACTTTGCTCTCAATTAGCTCTTCTATTTTTTCT
This sequence comes from Neoceratitis asiatica, assembly GCA_030068015.2. Taxonomy (NCBI): domain Eukaryota; kingdom Metazoa; phylum Arthropoda; class Insecta; order Diptera; family Tephritidae; genus Neoceratitis; species Neoceratitis asiatica. The sequence continues at coordinate 39,422,572 of CM061526.1, read as the reverse complement.
TGTCGCGTCTCGATTTGATCCTGCCTTTCCTTAATTTCCGCATTGTCTCTTACCAGATTTTGCTGTATTTGCGCGATTGTTCCTCCTAAGGATGATATTTGCTCCCTCTGTTCAACCATTTGTGATGTAATGCTGGCATCGATTTGTGACATGTTCGCGTTCTGTGCATCCATCTTTTGTAACATGTTGTCAGTGATTTGTGACATGTTGCCACTGATTTGTGAAATTGCAGCCAATAACATATTCATGTCAATACCCGCAGATGAGCTAGGGCCCTCTTCTTGAATCTTACTTGATGGCTGCTCCAACTCCTTCGCAGAAGCAATAGCCTCTTCCTTGTCAACATACTTCAAGGATACATCTTCATCCTCGCGGCGGAATTCGTATTGGTTCAAGTCGATACCTTCTACTTCGATTGCTTCTCGCAGTCTCGATTGCAGCTCTGCCTTATTTCCTGTTGTAGATAATCCTCGCTTTGCCAACTCCTTCTTGAGAGGAGGTATCGTCAATTCCTGAATCTTCACCATTTTTCAATTATTATTCTTATGGATTTATTTAACAATCCCACTTTTGACACCAATTGTTACGATCTTGCTGATTAACCTCGATGATTTCCCAAATTCTTCAGGTACGATCTCTGGATTGTTAAATAAAATCGCCTACTTAATTTGCAGTTTCTTTATTTATAAAGAATTTAATTAATGTCCTTTTGATTACTCAGTAATTCACAATTTAATTACAATTTACTTTACTATTTACAATCACTTGTATACAACTTTCACAATGTACTGTTTTTATTACTTTACTGTAATGTAATCTCCAACGAGTTTAATTCACGACTGATTTCTGACTGACTCCCTCTGCAGTCGTGTGTCGCCCTTATATACTGCTTGAAAACGAAACCCCCGGAATAATCGCGTCGTTACGATAATCGCGTCTCGTTACGATAATCGTCTCGTTTTACCCTCTAGAAAATGCCAGTTGTCGGCTCCTCTCTTTCATCTGCTTCGCATTTTCGCCACAATATGTGTGCAACTGTATAACATAACAGCAACCATTCAGAGAATGTAAATATAAATGTGAGAAGAAATGACAAACGACAACAGCAACGAATAAGATAACAAAGCGTAACAACCGAGCACAACAGTGTCGGTACACTGCTCTCTTCGTCGTCACCCGCTCCCCTACAAACTAAGTGTCGCTTCGACAGAAGTATTCGTGTGTAAACTCAGTCTTTACGCGTGGTCTGTCAAAAAAGGCTATTGAAGAGAGTACCTCTACTTGGATCACCCTTTAAAGTACATATATAAATTTTTTTACACAAAATTTTGTTTTGAATTCCATAAATTTTGTATTTACTTTTTGACTTGAGCACCATATCTGTATGATTAGTAATAAGAAATAGAAGTAAGATTGTTTTAGATTATGCACATTCACATTATCTATAAAAAGAATTAGGAAAAGACTGAATTTTAATACAAGTGTATATGTATATATAGACCAAATTTTATTAAAATTTTTTTTTTTTGGTTTCAGCATTGAGGTTCAACTGTGTTCTGCTTGAGCGACAAGAAGAGAGCGAAGAAGGATTGTTACTGTTACGATTTTACTAAATTAACCTCGATGATTTCCCAAATTTTTCGAGTCCGATCACTAGATTCTTAAATAAAAGACGCCAACTATGCTTGTAGTGCTACGTTTACTTCACAGTAATGCTACCACCAATGAGTTCGCTTTACGACTGATTAGCCAAACAGTTTGCTTCGCTATTATATACTACATCGATTTTTCGTATTAGAGCATGGAATGCAAATTCCCGTTCTAGAACATGCCAGTTATCGGGCTCTCTTTTTATCTGATATTCGTTTCGCATTTTCGCCACATTGCCTTTGGGATGATGAAATTTAGGGATCGTTCCGATCAGACACATTTGCTGTTTCAAACGCTGCAAGCCTCTCTAGATGGACCACTTTCAGTTTGGTTCTTGGTTTCCTAAAAGTCTGGATTTGATACACTACGTCGTTTAGTCGTTTGATTATCTTATATGGACCTACCCAATTGCATTGCAGTTTTGGGGATAAACGTTTTTCCGTTGTGAATTGTATAACAACACTAAATCTCCATTTTGGAAACCTTCGAAGTTCATCATCTTGTCATACCTGGCCTTCATTTCGTCACTTATATTTTGAGTTCGCTGTCTCACAAGAGCATGTATCTCTCTAACCTCTCCCTCTAGAAGGCTATATGCTTCCTTCCCAATTCTTCCATTCACCATTTATTCCAAATCTTAAATCACTAGTATTGAATTTACCAAAGTGTCCTTTCAGGTGTTTGACTCGTTTTTTCATGCACTGCGGATCCATATCCCATTAGAAACAGAGGTATGTGAATACCCCAATTATCCTGATTTTTGTTCACGATCTTCCACAAGTGTTCTTCCAAGGTTCTTTCATGCCATCTGATTGAGGATGAAGAGTTGTAGTTCGGGTTTTTCGAATACCCAATATTAGGCCATCTCCTGAAACACCGCCGATTCAAAGTTTCTTCCCTGGTCTAAGTGCAATTCTATACGAGCACCGTATCTGGTAACCCAATTGTGAGTGAATGCATCCTGCAACTGTTTTGGCTTCCTGGTTTGGAATTGGGTAGACCTCAGGCACAATTGCTTTCCAGATCTTTAAGCTCTAGTTCGAGAAGACGGCTAAAGCGAATAACTGGAGCATTGAGGAAAAATCACTGAAATTTTGCAGATTATTCCCGAATATGGGAGAAATAATTATGGCACAGTAATGAGAACCGTGGAAAGCCGCTATGGGAGCGAATAAAGGAGGCAAATTTACCAGATTGAGTTGGAAAAGTTGATCTGGTCTTGAAAGGGTTTAAATTCAAAAATCCATCAGCGAAATAAAAGACACATACACCAAGCGAGAAACGTGTCGCGTATGCTCCGAGGTGTGAAGCTCCGAGTAGACCAACCTACAAAGCGAACCTTGGAGGTGTAAAGTCCAGATGTGAAGAAGGAGATAGTAAAAACGCTGAGATTTCCCAAGGATAATATTTGTAGTGGTAAAGCCATTAAAGAGATCAGTACCGGGAAGTGCTTCAATTGTGGGAAAGCAGGACTTGGAACAGTTAATGCACGGATTGGAGACGAACAGACGGCGCAGTAAGGAACAAATGGTAGTAGAAGGTATACTGATCGCAATGAAGCAGTTTAAAATTTATGTTTGGCTGTTTGCATAGAGTTTGGGAAAGTGAAGACGGCCAATGCTCCCGCAATCTAAATGTAGTTCCAAAGTTAAAAATTCCAAACGTTCTCAAAGAATTCCATAGTGATCCAAGTGGAGGGCACTTAGACATTAGGAAAACCTTGGATAAGATCAAGCAGCGGTTCTATTGGGTTGATTGCTATCAATCGGTTGCGGAATGGATTGCTAACTGCAAGTGGTGCAGTGCAGCTAAAGTGCAGGCCGAAATTCAGAAGTCATGTGCAGATGAACCATTCGAGAAAATTGTCATGGATGTAGCCAGTCAATTCCCTATGAGCAGTATAACCAGTACGTTCTTGTGGATATGGATAAATTGAGTAAATGGCGGCACAATTGCTGTTTCTACCCTGGGACCGTTCATCGATCAGGTTGCACGATTGAAATACAAAGCTCGGATACGACGTTCGAGGTCGATGACTTTGGAATTGAGACCAAAGCTCCTCTATTTTATTTTGCCAACCTTCCAATTCATTAACTTTGGCCTCAATTAGCTCCTCTATTTTGTCTTGTCGACCTTCCAATTCGTTGACTTTGGTCTCAATTAGCTCCTGTATTTCATCTTGCCGCTCTTCGATTTTAACCTGTCTCACTTTCAGTTCTGCAGAGTCTGACAAAACTCTCTTGAAGCTGTATGACCCGGGATAAAATACGCGCTTCCTGGTCTTGCTTTTGTAATGTAATTCTGGCATTCTGTGCATCCGACTTTTGTATAAAGCTGGCATTTATTGCAGGCATATTTTGTGATATGCTTGAGTACATTTGTGAAATTACGGCCAATAACATGTTCATGTCCGTAACCTTAGATGAGCTAGGAGCTTTTTCTTCAATCTTACTTGATGGCTGCTCCAACTCCTTCGCAGACTCAACAGCTTCTTCCTTGTCTATGACCTTCAAGGATATCTCTTCGTCCTGGCGACGGAATTCGTACTGATTCAAGTCGAAGCCTTCGACTGATGTAGATGCCTTGTTTACTGATGTAGATAATCCTCGCTTTGTCAATACCCTTTTGAGGGGAGGTATCGTCATATCCTGAATCTTGACCATTTTTCAATTCTTATCCTTTGGAATTTATTTAACAATGTCAAACACAAATTTTAAGGATTCTAAATTACCTCGATGATTTTCCAAATCCTTCGAGTCCAATCACTGCATTGTTGAATAAAAGGTGCCAACAAGGATTGTAGCACTATGTTTACTACACAGTAGTGTGATCACTGAAGAGTTCGCTTTACGATTGATTAGCTCAGCAGTTGTGCTTCGCCCCTGGAATTAATTTTTCATGTTTATTTTTACCTAAAACCCTTTTTCATATAATTTTCGCTCTTATTTGTAGAGTTTCATTAAAAGGTAGTGTTTGTACTGTTTTAAGGCTGAGTAATTCATTTTTAATTTGATGTCGCCAACTTAATTTGCAGTTTCTTTATTTATAAAGAATTTAATTAATGTCCTTTTGATTACTCAGTAATTCACAATTCAATTACAATTTACTTTACTATTTACAATCACTTGTATACAACTTTCACAATGTACTGTTTCTATTACTTTACTGTAATGTAATCTCTAACGAGTTTAATTCACGACTGATTACTGACTGACCCCTCTGCAGTCGTGTGTCGCCCTTATATACTTGTTTACTGCTTGAAAACAAAACCCCCGGATTAATCGCGTCGTTACGATAATCGCGTCTCGTTACGATAATCGTCTCGTTTTACGCTCTAAAAAATGCCAGTTGTCGGCTCCTCTCTTTCATCTGTCATTCGCTTCGCATTTTCGCCACACTGCCCTCCTCCACCTAAGACACATTCGCTGTTCCAAGCGCAGCAAGCCTCTCTAGGTGGACCAGTTTCATCTTGCTTCCTGGTCTCCCAACATTCTGGATTCGATACACTGCGTCATTTAGCCGTTTGATTGCCATCCCAACCGCATTGAAGTTTTGGGGACAGACCCCTCTTCAATTGTGGACTGCACAGCAAAAACAAATCTCCATTTTGGAAGCATTCAGAGTTCATCGCTTTGTCATATCTGGCCTTCAATTTGTAATGACTTCGTGATTTTGGCCCTTTAGTTGCACCGCACTCCTCACAGTTAGCAACCCACTCAGCGATCGATTGACGACAACCAACCCAATAGAACCTCTGTTTGATCTTCTCCAGCATTTTCTTAATGCCTAGATGCTCTCCACTAGGACGATAGTGGAATTCCTTAAGAATATCTGGAATTCTCAACCTCGGAACTACTATTAGCCTTCCAGAGCACTGGCCATCTTCACTTTCCCATACTCTATGCAAACAGCCAGATATCAATTCTAAACTGCTCCATTGGGTCCAGTATGCCTTCGCGATGGAACTTCCCTTTGCCATGTGTTCCTTACTTGGCCGTCTGTTCACCTCCAATCCGCGCATTACCAATTCCAAGCCTGGGTCTTCTTGCTGACATTTTCTTAAGTGGCTTGCCTCCCACTTTCCTGCTCGTGTAATTGTTATTCGCTGGACGTCTATTATACCCTCAGCTTTTGAGCATCGTTTGCGTCGTCTTTCCTCTCTGTTGGAGCCCGACTGGCATTCGCGGGCGAAGTGACCTGCTTCTCCGCAACTGAAGCACTTTCCACCTTGATTCTTAACACCAGAACGATTCATTCCTTCTAACGACTTCAGAGTTCTCAATATTTCGGTCATCACATCTGCTATTTCAACCTCCACTTTACTGACTTTGTATGCTGGTCTGCTTATGAGTGCCGCCGTTTCACGTGTTTGAGCATACGCCACTGTTTCAGCGAATGTTAACTTTGGATTCGCATATGTCTCTCGCTTGGTGTAAACGTCTTTTATGCCGCTGATGAATTTTTGTATTTTCACCCTTTCAAGATGCTCACCCGATGCGTCTCCGATGGCTAAAGGAGCCAATCTCTCAATTTCCGAAGCATATTCCTGTAGAGGTTCGTTGGGATTTGGTCGCGCTCTTCTAACTCCATATGGTAAATTTGTCGTCTGTGTTCGCTACCATAGCGCCTTTCCAGGGCTCGCATCAATCCGTCGTAATCGTTTCTCTCATAATCAGCTATAGTTTGCAAAAGTTTTGCCGCAGGTCCTTCCAACGCAACGAATAGTGCAGCAGATTTTTCCTTTATGCTCCATTTATTTGTTTCAACCGTCTTCTCAAACTGGAGCTTGAAGACTTGGAATGGAATTTTTCCGTCAAAAGGTGGTATTTTTACCTTAGGAGAGTTCACTGAAGTGGTTGGACGATTTAACTGCAAATCCCGCACACGGCCTTTCAATTTGTTGTTCACTTTGGTCTCAATTAGCTCCATCAAACTTTGCATCCATCTTTAGTGACATGCTGGCATTCAGTGCGTCCGTTTTTTGTGAAATCTCTGAAATTTCAGCCAACTTTTGTGAATTACGGGCATTCTGTGCATCCATCTTTTGTGACATGTTGTCATTGATTTGTGAAATTGCAGTCAACAACATGTTCATGTCAATACCCGCAGATGAGCTAGGGCCCTCTTCTTGAATCTTAGTTGATGGCTGCTCCAACCCCTTCGCAGAATCAATAGCCTCTTCATTGTCAATGTCCTTCAAGGATACATCTTCATCCTCGCGACGGAATTCGTATTGGCTCAAGTCGATACCTTCGACTTCCATTGCTTCTCGCAGTCTCGATTGCAGCTCTGCCTTATTTCCTGTTGTAGACAATCCTCGCTTTGCCAACTCTTCCTTGAGAAGAGGTATCGTCAAATCTTGAATCTTCACCATTTTCGATTACTATCCTTTGGGATTTATTTAACGATCCAACTTCTGACACCAATTGTTACGATCTTGCTGATTAACCTCGATGATTTCCCAAATTCTTCGGGTACGATTGCTGGATTGTTAAATAAAATCGGCAACTTAATTTGCAGTTTCTTTATTTATAAAGAATTTAATTAATGTCCTTTTGATTACTCAGTAATTCACAATTCAATCACAATTTACTTTACTATTTACAATCACTTGTATACAACTTTCACAATGTACTGTTTTTATTACTTCAATGTAATGTAATCTCCAACGAGTTTAATTCACGACTGATTTCTGACTGACCCCTCTGCAGTCGTGTGTCGCCCTTATATACTGCTTGAAAACGAAACCCCCGGAATAATCGCGTCGTTACGATAATCGTGTCTCGTTACGATAATCGTCTTGTTTTACGCTCTAGAAAATGCCAGTTGTCGGCTCCTCTCTTTCATCTGTCATTCGCAATATTGTGGCGAAAATGCGAAGCGAATGACAGATGAAAGAGAGGAGCCGACAACTGGCACGTAAACGACGATTATCGTAAACGACAATTATCGTAAGCGAGAGGTTTATCGTAAAACGACGCGATTATTCCAGGGGTTTCGTTTTCAAGCAGCAAACAAGTATATAAGGACGACATTCGACTGCAAGAGTAATCAGTTGTGAATTAAACTCGTGGAGATTACATTACAGTAAAGTAATAAAAACAGTACATTGTGAAAGTTGTATACAAGTGATTGTAAATAGTAACGTAAATTGTAATTGAATTGTGAATTACCGAATAATTAAAAGGACATTAATTAAGTCGCAAATTAAGTTGGCGATTTTATTTAACAATCCAGAGGTCGTACCCGAAAGATTAAGGAAATCATCGAGGTTAATCAGCAAAATCGTAACAATTGGTGTCAGAAGTGGGATTGTTAAATAAAGTCCAGAGGATAATAATTGAAAAATGGTGAAGATTCAGGATTTGACGATACCTCTTCTCAAGAAGGAGTTGGCCAAGCGAGGATTGTCTACAACAGGAAATAAGGCAGAGCTGCAATCGAGACTGCGAGAATCAATGGAAGCCGAAGGCATCGACTTGAACCAGTACGAATTCCGCAGCGAGGATGAAGATGTATCCTTGAAGGATGTTGACAAGGAAGAGGCTAGTGATTCTGCGAAGGAGTTGGAGCAGCCATCAAGTAAGATTCAAGAAAAGGCCCCTAGCTCATCTGCAGGTATTGACATGAACATGTTATTGGCTGCAATCTGCACAGGATGCCCGTAATTCGCAAAATATATCTGCAACGATGCCAGCATATCACAAAAGATGGATGTACAGGATGCCAGTAATTCTGCAATGAATGTCAAGATATCAGACAAGATGGCAAAGTTTGATGGATTAGAAGGAACAATCGCGAAATACAGCAAAATCTGGAGAAAGACAATGCAGAACTTAAGGAAAGACAGGATCTAATTGAGAGCAAAGTCAACGAATTGCACGGTCGGCAAGAAAAAATAGAAGAATTAATTGAAGCCAAAGTCAACACATTGGAAGGTCGTTTCCGGGATTCGCAGTTAAATCGTCCAACCACTTCAGTGAACGCTCCCAAGGTAAAAACACCATCTTTTGACGGAAAAATTCCCTTCCAAGTCTTCAAGCTCCAGTTTGAGAAGACGGCTGAAACCAATAAGTGGAGCATGGAGGAAAAATCTGCTGCACTATTCGTTGCGTTGGAAGGACCTGCGGCAGAACTTTTGCAAACTGTACCTGATTATGAGAGAAATGATTACGACGGTTTGATGCGAGCCCTGGAAAGACGATATGGTAGCGAACACAGAAGACAAATTTACCAGATGGAGTTAGAAAAGCGCGACCAAAAACCCAACGAATCTTTACAGGAATATGCTTCGGAAATTGAGAGATTGGCTCATTTCGCCATCGGAGACGCATCGGGTGAGCATCTCGAAAGGGTGAAAATACAAAAATTCATCAGCGGCATATAAGACGTTTATACCAAGCGGGAGACATATGCGAATCCAAAGTTAACATTCGCTGAAACAGTGGCGTATGCTCAAACACGTGAAACGGCGGCACTCATAAGCAGACCAGCATACAAAGTCAATAAAGTGGAGGTTGAAACAGCAGATGTGATGACCGAAATATTGAGAACTCTGAAGTCGTTAGAAGGAATTAATCGTTCTGGTGGTAAAAATCAGGCTGGGAAATGCTTTAAATGTGGAAAGCCTGGTCACTTCGCACGCGAATGCAAAACGGGTTCCAGCATACAGGAAGGACAGCGCAAACGGAAGGCTGAGGAGGATAAACCATCAACTTCTCAGTCGTTAAACTAAAACGAGCCAGTCTAAAAGAGCGTATGCTGGCTCCTGCAATTGAATGCCCCATAATCTCCGTCTCACAAATTGGTAGGAAAACGAGCAACATTATTGGTGGATATGTGGATGGACGAGCGCGAAAATTAACAGTGGATACGGGCGCATCACACTCCATCATTCGAACTGACCTGATCGCTAAAGAAGTGAGACCATTACCTGGAGCAATATTGAAAACGGCGACTGGTGAGGACACACAAGTGGTGGGAGAAGTAACATGTCGCGCAGATCGTAGATGAGGTAATCATAGGAGTGGACTTCTTGAAGCAAGGTATCAAGATCGACTTGAATAACAAGGTTATGGAGTATAAGAACATGGAAGTACCACTAAGCATTGGCTACGATTCCACATACAGCAGCAAACAAGTGGTCTTAGAAGGCAGTGAACTGATTCCACCGAAGTCAGAAGCAGTTGTTTGGGCGAAAATTAATGGAGATTGTGGGACAAACAAATTGTGGGTTGTCGAAGCAGCACAAAATTCTACACTGGACCTACTTATTGGAAAACCCCTGGCTAAGACACGAAAGAATGGACGCATCCCAGTGAGAGTATTAAATGACTTCAGATCATCAGTAAAAATTCCTAGTGGAACTGTATTAGGGCAATGTCAAGAGGTAGAAGCCATTATTAACAGCAATGATTCATCTGGAATCGACTCTATTGGCAGCAAGGAGATGGAGGAAGATATCAATGCTTGGACGCAAGGGTTGGAAGACAAGTACAAGCACAAGGCCAGCCAGATGATCCGTAAAGACTCCAACATATTCGACAAGGATGGCAACAAACCAGGCAGGACCAACGTAGTGAAGCATAGCATTGATACTGGTGACGCAAGACCAATTCGTCAAGCTCCTCGAAGCGTTCCACTAGCCAAACGTGACGCTGTTGGCCAAACAATCAAGGAAATGAGCGAAAGCGATGTTATCGAACCATCGGCAAGTCCATGGAGCTCTCCGGTAGTACTCGTGAAGAAGAAAGATGGCCAGTTGCGGTTTTGCGTGGACTATCGGAGATTAAATGATGTTACAAAGAAAGACAGCTATCCTTTGCCCAGGATCGATGATACACTAGACTCCTTAACTGGCACAGAATGGTTCTCAACACTTGACCTTAAGAGTGGGTATTGGCAAGTAGAAGTGAGTGAAGAAGATAAAGAGAGGACAGCATTTAGTGCTGGCAACGGTCTATGGCAATTTACGGTAATGCCATTTGGTTTATGCAACGCTCCTGCCACTTTTGAAAGATTAATGGACCATGTGCTCAAAGGACTACACTGGAAGACCTGTTTGGTGTATCTGGATGACATCATCGTATTGGGAAAGAGCTTCGACGAACATCTGAGTAATTTGGAAGAAGTTTTCCAGAGAATATCTGGCGCTGGTCTTAAACTAAGTCCTAAGAAGTGCTCTTTATTCAAGAAGGAGGCGAATTACTTAGGTTATCAAGTAACCACGGAGGGCGTGTGTACTGCGAAGGAAAAAATAGAGGCAGTGAAGGATTGGCCGAGACCCAGAAATTTGCATGAATTAAGAAGTTTCCTTGGGCTGTGTACTTACTATCACCGCTTTGTTCCGAATTTCGCCAGTGTAGCTCACAGTCTCCATGAACTCACAAGGAAAAATAGATTTTTCGAGTGGAAAACTGAACAAGAGGAGGCTTTTCACCTATGCTAGCGTACCCGGTTCCAGGTGCAACATTTATTCTGGACACAGATGCTAGTGGTTATGGCATAGGAGGGGTACTTTCGCAAGTGATTGATGGGCAGGAGAAGATAGTTGCCTACTATAGCCGGTCTATTGGGAAACCAGAGCGGAACTACTGCGTAACGCGGAGAGAACTATTAGCGTTGGTGGATTGCATTAAACACTTCCACAAATATCTGTATGGTCAACATTTCCGCGTTAGAACGGATCATGCAGCGCTGAAGTGGCTACTACAGTTCAAGAATCCCGAAGGGCAGCTTGCGCGGTGGATTGAGAGGCTGCAAAGTTATGACTTCACCATCGAGCACCGCAAGGGTAATACGCACGGAAATGCTGACGCTATGTCCCGTCGACCATGTAGTTTGGAATATAAGCACTGCTCAAAAGCCGAGGGTAAGGAAGACATAATAGACGTCCGGCTAATGACAGTTACATCAGCAGAAGAGTGGGAGGCAAGTCATTTAAGAAAATGTCAGCAAGAAGATTCGGACTTGGAATTGGTGATGCACAGATTGGAGGTGAACAGACGGCCAAGTAAAGAACAAATGGCAGCGGAAAGTCCCATCGCGAAAGCATACTGGGCACAATGGAACAGTTTAGAATTGATATCTGGCTGTTTGCATAGAGTATGGGAAAGTGAAGATGGCTAGTGCTCTCGGAAACTTATAGTAGTTGCAAGGTTAAGAATTCCGGATGTTCTTAAGGAATTCCATAATCGTCCTAGTGGAGGGCACCTAGGCATTACAAAAACGCTGGAGAATATCAAGCAGCGGTTCTATTGGGTTGGCTGTCGGCAGTCGATCGCTGAGTGGATTGCTAACTGCACGGAGTGTATAGCAGCTAAAGGGCCAAAGTCACGAAGTCATGGGCAGATGAAGCAGTATAACTCAGGTGCACCATTTGAGCGGGTTGCCATGGATGTAGCCGGTCCATTCCCTATGAGCAGACAAGGAAACAAATACGTTCTTGTGGTTATGGACTACTTTAGTAAATGGCCTGAGGTCTACCCAATTCCAAACCAGGAAGCGAAAACAGTTGCGGATGCATTCACTCACAATTGGGTTACCAGATACGGTGCGCCTATAGAATTGTACTCAGACCAAGGAAGAAACTTTGAATCGGCGGTTTTCCAGGAGATGTGCCAGATACTTGGTATTCGGAAAACACGAACGACAGCCCTGCATCCTCAATCAGATGGCATGGTAGAGCGATTCAACCGGACCCTGGAAGAGCACTTGCGGAAAGTAGTGGACAAGAATCAAGATGATTGGGATGTACACATACCGCTTTTCCTGATGGGATATCGGTCCGCAGTGCATGAAACAACAGGTCAAACACCTGCCAGGATACTGTTTGGTAGTGAACTTCGGTTACTGTTCTCGAGGAAGAGTTAAGAGAGATACATGCTCTTGTGAGGCAGCGAACTCAAATTATGAGTGACAAAATGAAGGCTAGGTATGACAAGGCGATGAACTCCGAAGGCTTCCAAAATGGAGATTTGGTGTTGCTGTACAATCCACAACGAAAGAGAGGTTTGTCCCCAAAACTTCAATGTAATTGGGAAGGTCCATACAAGATAATCAAACGACTAAACGACGTAGTGTATCGAATACAAACTGTGGGGAGGCCGAGAAACAAGATGAAAGTGGTGCACCTAGAGAGGCTTGCTGCGTTTGGAACAGCGAATGTGTCTGATCGGGACGATCAGACTTAGGTGGAGGGCAGTGTGGCGAAAATGCGAACCGAATGACAGATGAAAGAGAGGAGCCGACAACTGGCACGTTCTAGAGCGTAAACGAGGCGATTATCGTAAACGACGATTATCGTAAACGACGATTATCGTAAACGACGATTATCGTAAGCGAGAGGTTTATCGTAAAACGACGCGATTATTCCAGAGGTTTCGTTTTCAAGCAGCAAACAAGTATATAAGGACGACATTCGACTGCAAGAGTAATCAGTTGTGAATTAAACTCGTGGAGATTACATTACAGTAAAGTAATAAAAACAGTACATTGTGAAAGTTGTATACAAGTGATTGTAAATAGTAACGTAAATTGTAATTGAATTGTGAATTACCGAATAATTAAAAGGACATTAATTAAGTCTTTATAAATAAAGAGACTGCAAATTAAGTTGGCGATTTTATTTAACAATCCAGAGGTCGTACCCGAAAGATTAAGGAAATCATCGAGGTTAATCAGCAAAATCGTAACAATATTATATACATTTATATACATGTACATTTGAATATGTAAACATTTTTGAAAATTCAAATAACTAATTCAATAAAGCGAATTCAATAAAACACACATACATATGTACATATACTTATTTTTTTAAGACATCCCTTTTTAAGAATTTATACCTTTTTATGAAACTGTTGTTGAAAATTACATAGATGGGGCAAAACTTCAACCTAAATTCGAAGTGGTAGAAGATATTTCAAGAAATGAGTCAGACGAGAGTCACAATGATAGCAAGATTACAATTTAGGTCATCTTAATAATGAATACAGGAATTAATTAGAAAGGGTGATCAGATGTTACAGACCAAATAAATGTGTCACTTCTACAGTGGAAATGAAGATTATTTTGGAAGATAGGTTCTGGTGCACAGTCGTCCTAGAAGATTGCCCATTTCAAATCAGATAACTGTAGAAAATCAAGTGATGATTTGGATGAATGAAGGTATTATCAGACAAAGTTCATCTGAATTCGCTTCACCTATCGTTCTCACAAGAAAAAAAGATCATACCAAAGATCTTTTTTGTGGGTGCAGAAGATTGAATGAAAAATTGTACGAGACAATTTCTCAAAGGCTTTAATAGATTATGCCCTGCAGCGTTTAGAGAAAGGAGTCGTTTTTACTACGTTGGATCTAAATGATTGATTTTTCTACGAACCTTTAAGAACTGAGTGTATGAAATATCGGAATTTTTAACGCATAATGGACGGTATGAGTTTAATTTCATTTCGTTTGGAATTTCAAACTCGGTGGCTATTTTCTGTAGGTTAATTTTTTATAATTTTCGAGTAAGTTCTAGGCTTAAACGGCATTACATTTCCAGGTGTTAGTGATACTGACAAATAATATTAAAAAGGTATTTAATAGTTTTATCCTCGTTGTGCAGAAATAAAATAATTTCTTTGTCGTCTAGAGCTTACTATTTTTTGCCATGTGCTCAGTGAAATAAAATACTAATAGCAATACGCCACAAAGGTTAGAAAATTTGCTTGTCAAATAATAGGCGAAACACCTTTCATCAGCCTCATTGGTTTTTTTTTAAATAAATACACATCGGCAGCAAGGTTTATAGAATACAGGTAACAACTTGTCGAAAACCGCTGACATTCTCGAACCGGCTTTATGCAATAAATTTTTTTATATTTTCTTTTATATTGTATATTTAACCTTCTGATAATCTCAAGTGTTTTTTATCTAGCTTCAAGTTATCAGCCCAGAAATGTATATAATCAAATTTATAAAATAGCGCAGTTCACGAAGATGACTCCGCATGCTGCAATATCGCATCTTTGTTTTAGTTTTCCAGAAAATTTTTATATAAATCACTCCCAAACTTTTTTTTTAACTTTTGTTCACAATAACCCACTGCTCACTTTTTCAACACTTTGAATTTTTAAACACGATTTAGGGATTAACCATTTCTAATTCGTATTGAATCTCATCAAATGTTAAGGTTACCGCTGTAAAAAAATTTCTTCAAATATAATATTCATTTAAATAATTTTAATATTTTTCAAAAATAAAATACATTTTACGGCTTGTCTCGCCGTAACTTTAAGAACCTTGCATCGGAGGTCTGTACGATTTCTTTTACCAAACTGCAAAGTAAAGAGAACAGGCCAATAAATCTTAGAAATTGAAAATGTGTACTTACAAGACCATATACAAAATACTTTTGTGACTTACTCTATACCTAATTTCCTTTTTACACAATAGATACTAAAAGGCGAATTTAACTTTGGGGAGTTACTATGGCAGCGGATTCAAATTTTTTCACCTATGTATATATTAATTTTATTTTCTGCCAGAAATGTCTTTAATTAATATATTTATAATTTATTTATTTTTGCCTTATAAATTATTAATTTTGGAGATTTTTTACGTAATATTGGGGATAAGTTTTAAGTAGAAAATATTATAATATAATAGGGGTATTCTCTTTGTCTAGGAAATGCATACTATGCAAATATTTCCTATGGAATTGTGCTAGAGATCGAGAACACCCGCGTTGCAAAATTTTGACACATTCAAGTGAAACAATAACAAGCACACAGGCACAGGGTTACTTTTCCTTCACAGGGTTGCATTTTCCTTCTTGCTAGCTGTCGGAAATAAATATACATAGGATTTGGTATAGGATATTTTTCCTATCGTACCATATGTTTTTTGCATGTGTTTTGTTGTTGTGCCGTTGCACGAGTAGGAAAAATTTCCTATCCGTGCACCGTAGCATGCATTTCCTAGACAAAGAGAATACCCCTAATTATTCATACAAATATATTATTTATGTATGGGTCTTATATATATTTTATGTATGGGTCTTATGACTATGCAAAAGTCGTTTATTAGAAGGCGGAGGTGAGTTAGTAAGAAAATGAAATGAGAAATGTAGTTATGTACTACATATATTAAAAGAGCGTTAACTATAAAGAAAATAAAATTGTTATCCGACTTGAATTGTCCAAGCCAAATATAAATATAATGATAGAAGCAACATTCTCTCTACTTACAAAATTTCGTAAGTTTTCCTGTAAACTGACTTTCTGTATATGTAAAGTCAAGCAGTCCAGCAGTCGATTCATCTCTCTTCTCCTTTTGCTATTTTTCATACAAAGAACTATAATACAATCATCATGAAAGGCACTTTCATCTTTTAAAACTCATTAATGCATAGGGTACGAGGGTGGTATGATAAATCAGAGATTTTTTCGGCAAATAAGCTTTTTATTTCCCAATATAGTTCCTGTTTGCTCTATACATTTAGTCCAGCGTTTTTCAGATTTTCTAAATTATAGGCTTTTTCAAAGTCCTTAAAATAGACGCCAAATGCGATCCTTTCTACTTGAAATCCAAAAGCTTATTATATTCACCGGTGATCTTTTTTCACTTTTCAATGTAATCGATGTGAACAATAACACCACGTGCGTCCCGAAAAACTATGACCTTGTTGACCTACTTTGGTTTCTGTTGTGCTGTGGTGGATCCATGTTTCGTCTACGGTAAAGAAACGGCACGAAAAATCGTTCGGAATGCGGCTGAACATCGCAACACTATTTTGGTTGGACTTATGGTCGTGTGTGAGCGATTGCGGCAACCATCGCGCGGATAGCTTTCTCAAGTTCAAATATTCATGTAAAATGTGATATACTCACCCTTACGCTTTTTATTTTACGATCGTCTAATATCATTCCATTGATTTTATCGACAATTTCTGGCGTGATGACCTCTTTTGGGTGATCTGAACAGTCGTCGTCACTTGTATTGGTACGACCACAACAGAACTCAGTTAACCACTTCTTAAAAATTGAAATCGATGGTGCAAAGTCCCTATAATATTTATTAAGTCCTTCCTTGGATTCGGTGATTTTGGATAGTTTTTACGCAAAAAATAATGCTTAATCAGCACACGAAATTCACTTTTTGCATTAATTTCTGAGCTGTGTTAGACCATATTTTGTTTTTGGGAAAAGTGAAAGAAACTTTACAAAAACAGTCTGAGCGGTAGAAGTTATAGTTATTTCGGAATCCAACACGTTTCCTCTTCAGACTTCTTTCCAGACACCCTTTTTCGAATTGGATCCGAACTTGGGATATACACAGCACGAACCAATGGTTAAACCATTAGGCTACGTATGTGCCGGGTTAACTTATTGTTGTTTTCCCCTTTTCCCTATTTCTAAATTTTCACGATCAAGTGCTCAGAATTTCTGTAGCTTTAAACATGTCGTTGTTTTTGTGGAAATCTATTAACAAATATTCTAAGGCCACGCCTTTTTTATTGTTAGAAAAGTTTCGTTCGTTCGGCAGGTTCTTCCGTAATTCCTAGATGCTTTTTTCAGGTCATTGTTCAATAACATTAATTAGTTTTTCGAGCTGAATCAGACCATATTTTATATTTGGCAAAAGTGATTTCTTTTTGCATTTTTGTTAAAATATATGAGATCGTCTGCTTTCAATGGCTGTCAAACATTTTACAGGTCTACAAATAACAAAACTCATAATTTTCACATAAAAATCTTTCTTTCTCAAACACATACATGTTTAAAAGAACAGAAGGACAGAAATTGCAATAAGAATAGAATGGAATGAAAAAGGGAATTTGGGGATAGGCACGAACCGCTGGCACGAGCCGCGGGTTTCCTATCAACTATTTCGCCAAAACCGCTAATTTTTATTTGATTGTGTTGTCGTGCTAAATATATCTGCGGTAAAAGTTTTAAATTTGTTTACAGAGTTTACTTTAAGTTTAAGAAGATTAAAAAATCAGACGAATTTATTAATGGTAATGTAATGTATATATAAACTTGATCATTAAGGCGCGTATAAATAAAATATTTCTGTACGATTTCCGTATTTATATACGACTTAGTAGTTTGATATATACAAGTATATTTGAAACAAGTTCGACTTGTATGGAGTTTGCAGTTTTGTGACCATATGATAGTTTTTCTTCTTGTAGGACTGTCAAACACAAACTAAATGGCGCAGCTTGCACAAAAATTTACAGCAGTCTATTAATCGGCGCCCGCGATAGCCGAGTGGCTAGCATTGGTTCGACCAACATCCAAATTTATAGAAAATTAATTTTTCTAATTGAGGTCGCCCCTCAGCAGGGAATGTCAAGCCCTCCGAGTGTATTTCTGATATTGAAAATCATATCCGAAGTTCATTAATATGAAATCACGTTAAATCAAAATAATCTGTGTCAGATTTTTTTTTTTAACTTGTGCTTAATCAATGCATGTATTAAATACAAAATCATATAAAAAAATTATTAGGTGTATACTTATATATGTGTGTATTTATTTTAATAGAGATGCTACACAAACCAAACGCTACCATTTCGTTTCATTAATAGACGAAATTACCCCAACTTTTCAGCAAACTTGAAATTAACATTTAGATCGAGCTGCCTCATATATTTAGTGACTTCAATCCAATATTTAGCATTCCTACATGCTAAATAAAGAATTTACTAAAACTTACCAAGGCAAACTTACCAAAGTCAATTACATTTTATGAAGTGAAATAATTGTAGAAAATATCTCTTAACTTTTTATTTCAACATTTGCGTAATTTATTTTTTAACAGAAATTTAGGTATGGTGTGTGAAACAATAAATGATATACACCCTCAACTGAAAAACATATTGATATACGTACAATATATATACCCACATAAGTGTATCTTTTGTCAAAATTATTGAAGAAATTAAAACGTGGCAAATACAAAGAATACTTTTTTCCAAAAATTCTCTACAGTGGTCATTGACCGTAACATTGCATATAACTTAACCTTACTAATTTTTAACAGTAAATATTTATATTTTTTATTTATTCCTCAAATGCATATTTTCGTTACGTGTATAATATAAGCGAAACTTTATAAAATAATTAACAACCAAAATATTGAGATTTTTTAATATTTCTAAACATCAACCATTAAAATTATTTATAAATTATATTCCAATTTTTTAAGTTTAGTCAATACTTTACAAAGTTTTAGTCAATACATTTTGCTACATTATCTATTTCATTACATATTGATTACAATTTTATGTTAATTTGTTTTTTGGTTTCTGGGCTTTATTTGTCAATTATTTCCATATTGTACATGGGCAGATAAGGTGATCTAAGCCAATACGCCTGATATGGAGTTTCTAATTAAAGGATTGTAACAGCTAGATTTGTTGGGTGTTTACGTACATCTTAACATATATGTATTTATATATACATACATTTACTAATACTTTCTTATATAGTACTTAGATTTTTTCCATTATGCTAAACTTCTTTGAACAAATTAGCTATAAACAAATTTTATGATTACATTGACTAGCAAAAATTTACTAAAAAAATTTACAGAATATTTCTAATTTATAATAATAATATTATAATAAATATAAACTAAGCGATAATTTTGCATGGATTGTTAAAATCTATCTATCTCTTTACGTTTTCCTTGGTATCCACCAGCGGCAGAGAAGCATATCGGGGAATACCGAGCTGCCTTTTATGTAGTTGTGTGAAAGCTGCTGTGTTCAAAAACGGAATTTTCTTTACTATTTCAGAGTTTTTTCAGAAAAGTTTAATTAGTTTTTGTTTAAAAATATTAACATTTTATAGAGAACTATCGAAAATGTATAAAGCTTCAATTTTCTGGTATGAAATTTCTAAAAAACTAAATCCGCAAATAATGGACTCCACATTAAAATTGGAACCGGGTTGATATATCGGTAGACACCAATGTACATTTGTTTATTTATAAAAATGACAGGCAGATTTCAACTATGATTTTAAGCGTAGCTACATATGTATGTATACATGTGTATGACTAAAATATAATTAGAACTCTTAAAGGTATAAATATTACACACAAATCGTTTATACTTATTAGTATTTATTATTCATGTAATTATTTTACTAGCAAATTCACAAGACATTGCTATGTCCGTATAAAAACTTAATCTACTCGTCCTCGCTGGTTTTGAATGGTTAATAGTATATGCTATATTGCTACTACATACTTCGAAATGTATATATGTAGTATGTTTATTCTCTCACATATGTACATTCAAGATCTATATTTCCGTTTTCTCTTTTCGACTCTAAAGTTCTCTGCAATCGTAAGTATTTAGTATCCTTTTTTCTTTTATGTGCTTAATATCCGATAAAACAACTATTAGCGCATGTAAAACCATAATAATGGTACAAAAGAATTAATAATAAATGATAAATATAAAAAAATATCGTTTTTGTGCATTTGTGAAATTAATTGCGTAAAGCTATCTAAAAATTATACCATATGCATTATGTCATTGTCCTTTACTGGACGCCTTTCCTTATTTATTTTATCTTATTTAAGAATAAAAGGGGAAAACACATTTATTGTTTTTTTCTGGGTTACACTTATTAATTTGAAACCAAATTTCTGATGGAGTTCATTTGTTGAGCATATGAAATAATTAGCCATTTTCTCTCAATACGAAACACTGTTCTCTCCATTTCAGCTTCTGTTGTAAATGTTGTAAGTCCGTCTATGGAAAATATTCTAGGTTTCAGATTCCATATCTTGCTAAAAAATTTAAACCAACTATATTAAATAATTAAACTTCCTTCATCATAAGTTGGTATGTAGTTGAGAAAAAGAAAATTCCGGGCCGATTAAATCATTTGATTAGATTATTTGATCTAAATAAATGAAATCCTGTCCGCCCCAAAATAAGCAATAATGAAGTGAGAAAACGGAATAAAATAGATTAATTGTGTTTATGAAGATTTAAAAAACTGTACTGATCTATTTAAGTTCTTTTAACAATAAAATTTATAATGATAATACAAATAAATATGAATACACTTCTTTATTATTATTATGATATTTGTGCACTAAACAAGCAACAGAGGATTAAAACCCAACCGTTTAAATAATCTCGATATGAAAAAAGGCCTAGGTACGAATGCCTCGTATTTCATTTTCATTTACAGCAGCTTCATTGTTCTCACCGTGAGTTGAGCTACACATTGTTTTTCTACTTTGCCTTACTTGAAATGCTATAAGTAATTTTACTACTTTCTTAGATTTAGTTTCCTTTTATATTGAAATTTTGTATTTGACTAGTCGCGTAGAGTAGAGTATTACTAAAAATAAAGGGTGTTTTATAAACATGTGGTTTTGAAGAAAAAATAAGGGTTTGCCAATATGTATTAAAAATGATTTCGGGTAAGCCATCGTCGTGACTGGCTCCAATTTTTACAGCAATTGAAACCGTATGCTAGCAAAACTACGCCGAATATAAGTCAGTCTATTCATTATAGTTAAAATGACAAACCAAACTGGGTATAAATAAAGTAACAAAATCCGAAAAAAATATTGCCTCCTGAAAACCACGCGCCTAATAACACCCTTTATAAGTTTTACACAAATTGTACAGCTTTTGATAGACGCTTATAATAATATATAATAACATATCAGTATGTAGATATATTTGAAGTCTATGATGATATTTTAATCAAAAATACATGCGAATACTGCCAAGCAATTCATGCCGAAATTACTCCAGCAACCATCTTCGCCGGAGGCACCTTTTTCAGCACGACGCATTTTCTTTGGATAATTTTTTGGATTGGTTCGATCACTAAGATGTATTGGCATTTTTGGGAATTCGGGACGTGGCGTTCTAAATTTTTCTAGTAATTGAATTTGCTCCGGCGTCAGATTTTTCAGCTTTTTTCCTATTGTATAAAATTATGTATATTAATTTATATTTTACAAATCAGCATTTAAATAATCATAACGCTACCTTCGATGGCATCGTTCACCAGAGAAATTTCCACTGGATCCAATAATTCGACTCGATCACAAGCCTTACGAAATTCGTTGACATTCATTAGTAAATATCGTGGGGCATAACAAAGTGGTCCGAGGACCCGTCGTCTGTTTTCCGCCGTTGCGTCAAGTTTTTTGCGTTGACACTCAGACACACTCCAGTCTGCTAAACAATTAAAAAGTACCAATTCAGAGCTCAACTGTAGTGTTTCACGTTTCGCTATCATTTCCAGTTCTTCGAATCGCAGTTCGTTAATTTGTGGTTTATTCAACACTAATTGGGCATGCATATCGATCAATTGTAGCGAATTAATTAGCAAAGCCATACCAAACTCCTCCGCTGTAAAGGGACTTGGTTCTGTGTCTGCATTCGCATTATCACCAGCACCAGCGGTAGTGAAAGTACCGACATTGGAGTTCGATTGCGAGTGTGTCATCTTCCGTTTTGCTTTTTTATTACCACTGGTCTCCTGTGAGGTAATCACAGCACCTAATTGGTGTTGATTTGGCACAGAAATATTTTGATAGAACCACAGCGAACGAAATATATCGATTACAACAGCGCTGGTCAATTGAAGGTCCAACTCACGTATGCAATGTATTACCTTTAGTATGAAATATGATTTTGATGATGAAACTGACCTAATGTTCACTCTTCTTCCATATTATTAATAATAATAATTACTTACCAAATCGGGGCAATTGAAACGGTCGGCCAACTCAAGTATTTTCAATATGTGCAAATGATCGCGATACCTCACGAACTTTGTCTCCAAAAATCGAATGACCAATTCAAAATCGTTCTTGTTCACATTGGAGATTTGAAAATGATTATCACCCTTGCGTCCACTGTTTGGACCGGCTCGTATAAGTTTCGCTAGCTCTACACTATTTTCAAGTACTGCCTTACGCTCGCAGCGTATCATGTAACGATCATCACCATTAACAACAATAAAATCGATGTAGGGGCTCGGTATAACAGGCACAACAGTGGACACGTTTGTGTGTCCGTGCATTAAGAAAGCAGGTGGAGCAGTAGGGGTTACCATATTTTGAGTCCCACCTACGTTGTGACCATCAGAGTCCAGACCAAATGGCAAAACCATTTCACCACGCTCCACTTGTATGAAAAACAAAAGCAGTTGCTACGTCGTGCGGCAAATTTTTGTATTACGTTATGTATGTTAACCGATGTTTTTAAAGTGAATTTATTACTGAAATCTTAGCAAATGCTTACTTGGAGTTTGAGGCAGTGATTGTTAACATAATTAAAAGTGGTATCTGTAATAATGAAAAAAAGAAAATATAGGATAAAAAAGTTGTATAGACATGGCTTGTAATTCACATATATGTATGTTAAAAGTACAGTTATGTTTGAAGTTTAGGGAGCTTATACTATCTATATTCATAGGTTTTTTGGCTAAGAATTTTTCAACCAAAATAACTTAAAAATATTTATTTTCGAATGAGTTTTTATAATAAGCCGAACTTTTTGTAAGCCACTCAATATATGTAAATTAAATATATTTTTTCAGCATTTAATTTTAATAATATATTTAAAATTTTTGATAATTCTTCTACTGTAGCTATTGCATTTGCTGTCAAATCTTTTTCAACGCTTTTTCGTAACGCCTAATTGCATCAACATAACGATAGTAAAACATCATATCAACTCAATTTACTTAGATTAATAAAGTATCAATTAGAATACATCATTTTTTTTATTAAGAATTGGCGTTAAGTATTGAATCTGCTTATACATAGGAAGCCTCATAATATGTTATATAATAAAGTATAATATTTGAGCTCAATATAAAGCCCATTAGTAGGAGTGGGTTGTTGGCTCAACGGAGTTCATTAGAAGATTGGCTTGTCTTCTCTTCAGGCCAGTTTGACTTGTTGCGGATGTCTTTCATGTGTATGTTTAGATATCTGTGGATATTTGCACTACACATGTACTACGGTGCACCCATTATTGTTCTTATATTTTTAGATTGAAATCTTTGTATTATATCTATAATCGTCGCGAAAGCTGTGCCCCATAAACGGTTTTATTGTTGCGTTATATAGGAGGACTTTGTTTTTAAGGCTTAGTTCAGACTTCTTTTTTAAAAGCCAATGTAAACTGGCGTTAAGCTGGATTTAAGTTAACACTGTAGTTTTTTATTGCGGAAATGTATCGTATCCACGTTAAGCGTCTGCCTATGTAAATTCCGAATAGGTACGTTGTTGAGCTTGAGAAAATGGGAAATTTTTGATAGCAACACTTTTTCTAATAGCTTGAAAATGCTAATCGATCTATATGATCACGGCAAGGCTGCTTCTTTACCTTCTTAATAAAGGTATATTGTTTTATTTGGCACATTGGCGAAGTATTTGTCGATTACTCCGAAACCATTTATTATTATTTTTTTAATTTTCAATTCAATTTTTTCCCCCAGAATAGTGGAAAAAAGTGAATTTCATGTGTTGATTCAGCATTATATTTTGTGTAAAACCCCCGCCCGAAATTTAGACAAACAAATAAAAGCCTTCGACTTCGAAGTGAAACTACTTTATACAATTTTTGTAGCATGCTCTACAGTATTGGTTGACTTTTCATACCACAATTAGTATGATTTTAAATGCTTTTAATGACATGCAATGTTTATTGTAGTATATGACAAGTATGCAATAAAATTAGTTTCAAAATTAATTTAATAAATTTAATTACATTTTTAATATGCACTAAAACTCTCACTAACACTTTTCATTTTTATTTTAGCGAACGCTCTACAGTATGTATTATACTCGATATAACGAAACTTAAGAGGAACTGATTTGTTGCTGATGGAC
The DNA here is from genome assembly GCA_030068015.2 of Neoceratitis asiatica. Classification (NCBI taxonomy): domain Eukaryota; kingdom Metazoa; phylum Arthropoda; class Insecta; order Diptera; family Tephritidae; genus Neoceratitis; species Neoceratitis asiatica. The sequence goes on along the minus strand of CM061526.1, from coordinate 39,398,037 downwards.
TACAATTCGTTTTAACAATATTTTTAAAAAATTCTTGGACTAGTTTCGGTTAATATAAATTGGTAATGCATATTTTGCATACGCTCTTAAGAACGTTTCTTGGGGATTATGCAAAATTCGTTATATTGAAGTTCTTCTTTCATAAATTCTCATTTCAATTCCCAGTTCTCTTGCATTTATTGTCCGTAAAAAATATAAATATCCCTAAGAAGTTCTGAATATACAATAAATAAGCTTTTCTGTTACATATGTAATAATTTTTGGTCCAAATTATTATTTTGATATTAATAATTTGCAAACACATATCTGTGTATTTTAATTGTGTAAAATCTGTGATGTGGCATTTTTAGAAAATACTTTTAAACCAATAAAAAATTACAATATTTTTAAAGACAAATTAAATCATTGTTTTTCTGTCGTTTTGTACTTAAGATGTTTTGAACATATTTCTCCAACTAGATCAATTTTATCATAAGCCTTTATGTAGATTTAAGTTATGGAAATCTGAAAACCTATTATAAACAGAAAAGTTTAAATAAACATAAGATGTTTGATTATTTTAAATTTACTAAAATTATCTAATGAACTTTGAGTTTATGTTGGCATAAGATTTTTTAAAGAACTCATTAATAAGCGATTAGACATATGAAAAAACTTATTTAATAACTTTTTAAAAAAATATAGATTTTAAAAACTGGTTGGATTAATATGAGCATTGCAAAAAGACATATCAGAATATGACCTAAACTCAATTTTGACCTAACACGACTTAAGATATTATAATACATTTTCACAAATATTATATGCAAACTTTTATACATATGTAAGTCATACGGTATATATAAGTATGTATATCAAATGTCAATAACAATTCTATTATCGGGTAAGTTCAAATTATAACATAATTCACATTAATTATACTTGTAAAGAGATTAATTCATACATATTTATGTGCATATGTATAAAGGCTTTTATGTTTGTATAATACATAATACTCACAAATGTGTGTTTTATTTATGTATTAAGCTGTTTTCGTTAACTTTTGCTTATTGATATAATTAATTAAGGATTTTTTTTTTAAATATATGTATGTATCTTATTGGGTTTCTTTTTAGCATTAATAAAGATGTTTCTTGTTAAAAAATAATTGTATTTTCGTACAATCACACGAATATTTAAGAACTAAAGTTAATCCGCAATACATGCGGAGGTTGATAAGAAAAAAACTTTATGTCCCTCTATTTGATAGAATAAACATCACGATGCATACCAAAAATTTAAGGAAAACTTATTCAGTATGAGATATTATTCAAAATGTTTCCAGCAGGAGAACAAGCTACAATTATTAAATTCATAATGTGGGTTTCCTTATATAAAATACGACTATTTTAACACGGTTGAAATACTCTTTAACCACAGAATTTTTCTTCTTTGTTATATACGTAAATTTTAAGTACTATACCGTTTATGAATGTTATATTATGTAAAAAAGGCTTTTTTATTTCTCTATTGATTTTATAGAACGAAAATATAAAATTACTTGCTTCATTGCCTAAATTAATAGGAAAATTATGAAACATTATCATCTTCAGCACACATGAGAGTACATATAGAGCAGTAATTAGTCGTGATCTCTTTTTATTACGATTACGTAAAGATTATGTGCTCTCTTTCTTGGAATAACGATTCACGCAATCCGTGTTATTAATTATTCGCTTGCTAATATACCTACATATGTACATATCGAAACCATTCAGCTAATTTTCATCAAATTCTCTGAATGGCTTGAATGGAGTGGACCTGCGACCGATCTATCCGAAAAATCTTACTTATAGTTTGATTTACATGATATTTAGTACATAGATAGCTTTTTTAACCGATCTGTTCAAGAAAATCGATTTTGACTCTGATCTACATGAAATTTACAAATTTTGATTTGCTTGAAATTCAGTAAGTTGGTATGTTTTTGTTTAGATCGACATATACAATATTTTTTTGAGAAAGGGACCACATATTTTCTATATACGAGTATAAAACTTATTGTGTAATTGTTGTTGTTGTAGCGGCTTTGCCAACCCCTCCAGGGACAGGTAGATCTAGTTTTACTCATCGAAGTCAGCTAACGGGAGGCCCAGGAAACACGAAGAATGGTCGTGCCGCACTAAGCTAGTATAGAAACCTGAGTTTGTCTAATAGTTCACACAGAGTAGTATATTATAGGTACTCCAATGGACCATATGATCCACAAATATTTGCAGAGTAGTGTATTCTCTTTTCTTGTGTAGTATTAATACCACCAAGAAAGCAGTGGTTGTATTTACACAACGCATTCAAAATGAGGGGGTATGTGAGCGACAAGACCAAAAGTAGTGCAAAAACGTAGCAACAAAGAAATGAGTTACTCCAATATGTGTCAAAAGAAATGCAAAATCGAAGTAAGAAACCTATAAAATAAATAAAAACGGTATACGGTATTTTTTACGTCAACATCAAAGCATTAGACTGAGTTTACACACGAATAATTTTGTTGCCGAAATTCTTAGATTGTTAGGGAGAGGGCGACGACGAAGAAAGCAGCGTACCGACACTGTTGTGCTTGGTTGGCACGCTTTGTTATCTTATTCGTCGCTGTAAAATTTGTCATTCCTTCTCACATTTATATTTACATTCTCTGAATAGTTGCTGTTATGATAAGTTTAAAATGAATATTAGAATATTTATGGAATTTATTCCACTTACGTACTAAAGCCTTTCAATATATGTGCGTGTGTTGCGAGTGTGTGTCCAATCCGGAAACGTATAAATGTTGTTATATTCCTAGAGTAGGAATATGAAGGGTAGACTGGTTTTGATCCCGTCGTATTAAAGGCTTTGTAGTGATGGTTGTAGTTTCTCCACTGATTTAAGATTTTTTCATCAAGAACTTGGTTAACTAAATTTTTTGTATCTTTATCGGTGAAATGCTCAGATGTGTACAATGGTTCAGCACAAGCTTGTTTAGCTCTTCTATCAACGATTTCATTGCCTTGGATTCCTATGTGCGCAGGCACCCACATTAATTTTATTTCGCTTGTGTTATGGAACAGAACGTTGCGTATCTTTATTATGATGGGGATATCGTTCGTTTGGCTGAAGACAGATTCGATAACAGTTTTTCTACCGCGTTGCGATGAAAAAAGTACTGCTTCTAGTAAGGCAGCTGCCTCGGCTGTAAATGCAGAGCAGTATGATGGAAGAGAATATACAGCAATGGTAGCACCCAGTATGTTTGTCCGAAAAGGTAGACCAATCTGCTTTTTCTGTAAGAAACTTTGATCTGGGTTTGACGTTGTATGGTTTGGAAATTGCAAGGGAAGTTATGATGGGAAAGTGGTCATTATTGTTAAGGTCATCGATGGTATAAGAGGAGAGCTTAGGGGCTAGTGTGGCCGAAGCTAGGACAATATCGGGATGAGTGAATGTTCCATGGGTCGAGAAATGCGTTGGCGCACCGTCATTAAGTACAATTAGATCATGGGATAATATGACGTCCTCTATTATTTCACCTCGCCTGTTGGTATCTGTGGACCCCATAAGGGGCTCCATGCATTAAAGTCCCCTACTACTAGAATAGGGGTATCGATGTTGTTCAAGATATTTGTAATATCTCTAACGCCAAAATTTTGATGAGGAGGGATGTAACAATTGAGAATTGTAACTTTAAAACCGATTTCTATTTCAAGTGCTAAACATGAGATGTTTGAACTGACTTGAATACGTTTGTGGGGTATTGATTTTTTAATAAAGACAGCTATCCCTTGTTTACAAATGGTATTTTGACTATTGTTATGAAAGTAGCTGTGATATTTGTTAAGGGCATGAAAATTTTTGTTAAAGGGGAGATGTGTTTCTTGTATTGCTACGACATCAGGAAAATATTCGTTAATTAGTATATTTAAATCTGGGTAATTATTAAATAGACCATTCATATTCCATTGCAAAATTTGCATAAATTACTCTAACATTGGGGACTCCGTTAAAGGAGCTTCTAAGAGAGAGGGGTCTAATGCTGGGGAAGTAAGGTGAGAGATTAGTGCGACAACATTGCGAAGAGTCGTCGACTGATGCTGAGGTTGCTGTGTTAAGGACAGATACTGTGGTGTTGTTTTCTTCTTTTTCTTTTGATTTGCTTTCGTTTGTATTTTCGTCTGATATATTGATATTGTTGTTGCTACTCGAACTTGTTTGTTCCGAGTTAGCGTTACTGAGATTGTTGTTTTTTTGATTATTGTAGGTATTGTGTTTTGTTATGTTAGCATAAGAGGTACTAGTAGAAGTTTCTTTAAGAGTGGGAGGAATTTACGTTTTGTATATTTTCATTGCTTCGCGCATGGTGCATTTGTTGTCGGTTTTTATTGTAATTATTTCTTTCATTTGTATATACTTAGGACATGACTTGCTGGAAGCGGGATGACTACCTGCGCAATTAGCGCAAAATAATCGTGTACAAGGCGAGGGTGAGTGGGGTGGGAGTGCACATTCGTCACAAACAGGGGAATTTGTATTGCATCGTTAAGTTGTATGACCAAGAAGTTGGCAAGATTTACATCTCATTGGGTTCTCGTAATACGATCTTACTTTAGTGGTGTACCATGAGATTTAAATTTTTCCGGGTAAGTGATACATGTCAAACGTAAGTAGAACGACTCCACTTGGAGGGCAAACCTGTTATCCCCAAGGGCGGTGCGCCCGGGGGGCATTGTTTTTCTAGTTTTTATGTCACCTATGTATGTATTAATTACTAGAGGTAGGAAAGAGAATTATTTAGTTCACTCTGTGAGATGAAATAGAAAGAGGTGGAAACAAAAGAAGTTCACGAAAAAAAGTCAATCAGAACACTGTCAACACAACCGTACGCAGCGAAAATCAGCCGATGACTGATTTATGGAATTTAAAATTTAAATTTGTATGTGTAAATATATATATGTAAATGTAAATATATGATAACAATTTATATTAAAAAATATGTAAAAACTTGTAAAGGCGTGGAGTGTATAGTGAATTGTGAAAATAAAATGAAATGCAATGGCAGAAAATTGTCATGAACAAACTTCCCCGTGTGAACGTGAAGAGCAATACCATAAGAAAAATTGCCGATAAAAAGCAACAAGAGTATTCGTGTGTAAATTCAGTCTTAGTTGAGCACTCGTTCACCAACTACACACGATATACATATATTAATTTTAAAGATTGTTCCTACAAAGAAATATTTTAAAAGTTTTTCGATCGTTTGCCTAAAAATACACCACATCAATATATGAAGCACAGTTTATTCGCCACAAAGAAAGGGATGAATTAAATATCACCGATCTATTGATGCTTTGATATATTTGCCAAATGATGAAAATAATTAAACTATTCAGCAACGATAAATAATATTAATAATACAAAAGTTTAAAATTTTCTCCTTTTATTCACTGCACGAAATTTATGTAATGCCACGCACAGTTGTAATCAATGTTAAAATTTCTTGAAAAGTAAGGATTTAATAAATAACAAAAATTTTACAAATATTGATTTTAAATCCCCCATTATAGTAAGCTTTATATATAAATTACATTGTCATCAATTAATAATAGTCTCCACCTTTCGTTTTTTTAATATTCTTAAATTTAAAGTGAAAAATCAATCAACAAGAGAAAAGTAACCGTTTCCAGAAATTTGGCTTTAAATACCCAGAATAAAGTTAGAAAGCTCCAATCCCTATCTCGTACGATTCCACTGTGACTAAAATGTAGATTCATACTTAGATAGCCGCAATGGCAGAGTCGTTAGGAATGTGTACTCCCATTGCGTTCGCGTCCTGGTTCGACGAACACCCAAAATTATAGAAATTAAACTTTTCTTAATCTAAATCTAAAGCCGTTAGCCATTTGGAGGCGGTGGAGTATAAATCGAAGGTCCCTCCATTTGTTCGAAATACATTAAAGACACACAACACGAATTTGAGGAGGAGCTTGGCATAAAATCCCTTCAGCGGAGTGTCCTTTATATACACACATACTTTGTTTATTTTTTCCCCTCAATTCTTTAAAATTGAATACGACAAACTATTTTCAATTAGTTTAATAATTTTCGACTCAAGAATGAGAATAATCGGCTTATTCAGTTGAATAGAGAGCTAAAACTAAATTGAAATCGATTAACATAATTGTTGTACAAGTTAAGAAACTAGATTTCTTTATCAGCAGACGAGAAAAACACTGAATTACTTGCTATAATGGGTGCTAATTTAATTTAAGGTGTATTATATGTATGTACTTATCTAGTATCAAGTTTTATGTGTATATTTTTAAAGTCACAGCTTAAATTTAATTATCTGAATTACAAATTTTGTTGGGATTTTTTTAACTATCTGATTTTAATTATTTTGAAGCAGTTTGATAGAAATCTATTCGTTTTTTGGTGTTTGTAGGAAGAGGACTGGATGCAGTGAAGAATCACCGAAAAACCAGGAAATCACACACTTTCCGACATGCAGGGAAAAGATAAATCTCGAAACATTTAGAGACAGTGTGAAGTACGTCTACCAGACATCATTATCTTTTTATTTTGTGCTGTATGTTCGTATTGAGTTTGTTTATCTCAGACATTCCAAGAAATTAATGCTTGGGAATTACGTTGTTCAAGTTTTTGTCGTCTAGTAGAAAGTTAAGCAAGTATTTCTCACTAAAAACAATAAAGTCGGTTTTTACTTATCCGTAAACTTACTTTCTGAAAGCGGTCGATCGCATGGAATTTCGACTCATGGTAATTCTTGTACTGTTCTCGGATATAATGCTCGTCCAGTGGAGCTCAATCTAATAAAACGGATCTTGTTCTGTTTATAGGGCAATGCAAGGTACCGGCTTGGATCAAATCAAAACTAGGAAAGACTGTTTTACAGCCCAAACTGGAGGGCCAATGTGGACGAGCGAGGTAAATAAGGCATCAGAGTTTCTATGTATTGCGGAAATCTGCCCTAATTTCCCTACTGAAGCTTCAAGGCGAGACTGTCTAGGAAAAGCCAATCCCAGAGATCAACCAACACAAGCAGAATAAGTGGGAGGAACACTGAAGGTCTTGCAACCTCTCCTCTGTCACAATCAAACTTTGGGCCACTGTCAAATCATTTTCAAACCCGACGAGACGCAATGATTTCTTCAGGGTAGAGGTTGGAGGGATTATCAGGAAGATAAAATCTTCAAAATCCATAGAACCTAAAGGAATAAGCATTTTTTTGCTAAAACCGGATAAATCATCAAGTCAAAGGAAAGTCTTATCGGTCGATATCTCTCCTTTCCTCAGGAGCGAAGACGATTGACGATTTTGCTGCTCCCGTCTTTCACACACCCCCTGAGCCCAACATTACATCAGCACTGGATCTGAAAAAAGTGTTACTATCGGACATTTAGGAATCCTCATTACCGCCAGGGTTGAAGAGGTACACCATGAGTGGTTAAACGGTTGATTTTTGAGGTGAAAATTCTAAACTCCTAAAAATTAAACAAGGGGTTCCGCAGCGAGTTTTGCCGATCTCATATGACATACCAATGACAGCTTGATATTGATATATCAGCCACCGTCGGGACCATTCCAACAGACACCTATTAGAAGCCGAATATCCCCCTAGGTACATCAAGAAGGGAGTTAACACCTCTCTCTCTCTCTACCAGTGAATGGCGTTCTCTAAATCGAACCACCACTTAATGCATTCCAAAGGCTCGATTTGTTTCGAGAGACCCTAGTAATACTGCAATCAAGGTCGGGCTATTGAAGTGAATTTAACTCGTACCTATCTAGACTTGATCCCGAAATATACAACGTACATCCTGCATGCAATGAGGTGCCATGCGACATTACCACCTCTTTGCATGTCCTCTAAAACCAGCTCTACGAGCTAGCTAATATTAAGAGAAGGGGTAGGACAGTACAGCGCATAATCTGTTATTGAACGTAGCTGTGCAGACAGAGAATGATCTCACTTGACGAAGATAAAATTCAGGATCCTTAGTCTGTAGTTTTTAAAAGCTAGAAATTCCTACTTCAATTTGCAAAAGGACAGCAATATTCAGACTAGAGCCAGAACAAGAAGTGTAGCAGAACATTCTTCCGGTAACACGTAGTATCGCCTATGTGAGACTCCCTAAGGACAGTTAAACCTATCCTAACCTAACCTTTATACTAAACGCTCCCTCATGTTCATCTAGGCAAAAAGCTGCCTGCACGAATTGAAAAAAACCTTAATCTGTGTTTGTAATCCTTCCCTGGTCCACTTTCCTAGTAAATAAACAATTGAAAAAATTGTGCCAATAGATTCAGCTGTTCTTAATTTATGAATTTTTTTTTAATTTTTTATATATATTATACATAATTAGATATTAAACGTTCTTGTGTTATAAAATTATTGTATGGTTTGGCACGAAAAAAGTTGTTGAGAAATTATCAGAGAAACAAAGAAATATAGAGCGGTTAATTCCTATCGCGAAAACAATTATTTTCGAAGTCATACAGAGAACATTGGTCTCTATCTATAGACAATACTGTTGCTTCGATTGAAAATTGATTCGGTTAATCAAGTCCTGGATTTCGATCTTATGATACCGTCTTTAAGAGTAACATGCATTAGTAAAACTACACAAAACCAAGTCTTACTACTGAAAGCGCTGTTTCTATGCTTAAACCTACTTAAGCTTAACAATAAGTGAACAAATCTTAAAACTTTATTAAAAACGTGTTATATCGAGTTAACTCGTAGTCCCTTTCGAACAATAGCACACTCCTTACACTCTGATCCATATGGTAATAAATATTTAATTACAATTTCAATTCTAATTTCTTTTGAAAAAAGTGCACTTTCTTAGTTTACTTAAAATTTATTTATAAGAGTCAACCTTGTATAACAACGAACAATCAGCTGAGTCAGGTTTACGAAAAAAATCAAATCGCCGCTGGTTGCTACAGTACAAGCGTCAGTAACGGTGAAGATTGATTCTGCGTTGGTTTTCAAGGCTGATATTGTTGGCGCTGTTGAAGCTGGTTCCAAGATAGATGAAATCACCTACAATTTTCACGTTATGACTGCCAACAATGACGTGGGAGCCAAGACGCGAGTTTTCTGACTGTTTGACCCGAAAATGGAGTAGAAGCAAGGCAAAAAAAACTTTAGCTGTTAGCGAGCACCAATTATATATATTTTTAGATATCATTAATTTCGTCCTCTAACGTTCCATCTCAAGAAAAATTTTCATAAAAGCTTTATTTCTTTTATGGCATTATTTTCTTCTTCTCAGAAAAGTCAACTTTTGACATAAAAAATTAATATTATTAAAAAAATTATTAATATTAATTAAAATTAATCTTTAAATTATTTTCAAAAAAAATGGTTTAAATATCCGTCATAATTTTTAGACAGTTTATGAAGAATAAGCATGCCACAAACCGCTCGATATGCTAACTTGAAAGATGGGCTGCCCTTTACTCTGAAATAGATAACCGTTTTATGTTTGTTCTTTTCACACCATGGGCGCTTCTCGAAAATAATAAAAGTTGTGTATTCAAACTTATTTATATGCCAGGTAAGAGAGGGTAAAATTAGGTGGAACCGAGCATTTAATAGCCAATTACTCCATGCTCATTCATTGCGCAACTGCTCAAATGTTTGTTTAAAATTTCTGGCTATTGAACAGTTTTAACTGAAGAAAAAAAGGTTCAATTTGATTTGTCAAAATTTCTTTAAAATTTCATCGAGTAAAGAATATTGAACATATATAGCTTTTGTCGTTCAAATGCTCGGGCCTTTGAAAATGTTCGAAATAAATCTTGAGTTCTATTAAGTATATGTTATCTTTAGTATGTTCAAAGCTGTAAAAATCTAGTCATTGGGCTTACAAATTTGTTATCGGGTTTTAAACAAATGGCAATTTTATACAGCAGCTGTAGCAGAGTGGTTAGCATGACATTCGACAATTCGGAAGGCCCGGGTTCGACCAACATCCAAAATTATAGAAAATTAATTTTTCTAATTGCGGTCTCCCCTCGGTAGGAAATGTCAAGCCCTCTGAGTGTATTTCTGACATTAAATAAAAGCTCCTCATAAAAATTAATCGGCCGTCCGGAGGCGGCTTCATTTGTTGGTAAAAAACATCAAGAAGCAAAAACCGCAAATTCGGGGAGGAGCTCAGCCTAAAATCGCTTCAGGGGTTACAAAACGCCAAATATATATATATTATATACAATTATAAACTTTAAACAGGACTTCTCGAGTCAGTTTTTTTTTAAGCCCAACGATTACCCTCCTCCCGCCCAACCGATACGAGGGGCGACATCCGCATAACGTACGGAATTTTCCGAGTCAATAAAGCAAGAGTTTGTTAAGTGTCGAGATTTAAAACTGCTCAGCTACAGAAAACAAATTCATCAGCTGAAATATAAGATTATTTATACTACAATAGAAAATTAGTGAGTTACTTGTTAAGAGAAGTTAGTATAGCATTTTTTTTTACGAAAAGTGAGTCTGTCATATCGAATATGCTGGAATAGCAATTGAAATCCTGACATAAACAGCGAAACGGTTCATATAGTTCAAAGTTTGTTTTAAAAGATTTTAAGAATATTGGGCTAAATTGTCGTGATAATAAAATGGGGACATTAAAATTTACTTCACCTAAGAGAAATGAACTGCAAATCAGTCCATTTAGAAGCTTGACTAAAAAACATATTCCTAACATTTCTCTACGGCTAGAAAGTGTGGGTAAATTTATAAGTTTCAAGCGACTAGTATACGGAGGAAGATTTTGGCGGAAACTGTTTTTGCACGGACTCAATTTTATCAGAATGGATTTTGTAATTAGGGTTTCACACAACCGAACCGTACTCCAATATTGGTCTTACTAATGACGTAAAAAGTATTTTCGTAATATAAGGGTATCTGAATTCTTTAGACCACCGCTTTACAAAGGCAAGGACACCTCTAGCTTTCAACACAGTTGTATTAATATGAAGATTGAAGTTGAGTTTGGTATCCTTTGTTACACCCAAATCAAAAAAATTGCATACTTGCTCTAGACTATAGTTGTTTATTGTGTAAGATGGTGGTTGAACATATTTTCGTGTAAATAACATGGTTTTACATTTATTAAGGTTAAGAGGCATATCGTTGTTATTACACCAAGTTACTAAATTGTTCAAATCGGTTTGTAATAAACATCTTTCATTAATTGAGGTATAAGATTGGAAAAGCTTTACATCATCGGCATATAATAAAATCTTTGAATATTTTATAACTGAAGACAAATCGTTAATAAATAACAAGAACAGAATCGTCCCCAGGTGGCTACCTTGCGGAACACCAGATGTTACATCAATTATGTCAGAAAAGGTATCATTAAATAATACTCTTTGAGTCCGGTTGCAGAGATAGGCTTGGTTAAAATCCAAGAAGATCTAGTTTTTAATAAGTATTGTATGATTTACTCTGTCGAATGCTTTACTGAAGTCAGTATATATAACATCAATATCCTTTTTTTCTCTAAATCCCTTTGAAACGTGAGTAACAAATTCCAGCAAATTAGTAATAGTAGATTTCCCTTTGCAAAACCCATGTTGGGAAATTAAATTAAAGCATTAAAGAGGTTTGTCAAAGGCCGGTACAAATTTTCAGCACAATATTTAAGAAAGCATGTTGGAATCATGTCAGGGCCGTAACTGAAAGAGCTCTTTAAAGCCTTTAAATGGCATAACACATCTTCGGAAGAAACAATTGGGGTATTAATTGAGCTTTGAGGCTAAAAATTCTCTTGACGAACAAAATTATTTCCAGTTGAATTGAGTTTGTAATTAGACCTGAAAAATTGTGCAAACATGTTAGAGATATGAAAAAAATCACTTGTTGTAGTAGATTTATATGTAATGGCGGATGGAAACAAAGAGACTCTGCGTTTGGAGTTAACGAAGTAATAAAACATTTAGGATTGCGTACAATGTTCCCTTTAACCTTATTTAAGTAGTTGTTGTAACATATTTTACTAAGTGCTTTGAGTATTTTACATAGTCTGTAGGCAAGCTTGTTGTTTTATACTGTTTAAAAGCGCGAGATTTTCTGTTTTTTAACAAATTTAAATCTTTTGTAAACCATAAATTGGTACATTTAGTTAAAGCACAAGCACGTTTTGGTACAAAATTTTCAAACAATTTTACAATTGTATTATTAAAATGAAGAGCACTTTCCTCGATATTACCTTTATAGACAGGCCAAATCAATGTGGATAGTTCCTGATTTAACTTTTTTAAGTTAGCTTTTGCAAAATTAAAGCAAGAACTAGAACCAAATAGAGATGCCGCGTTATCAACCCGTAGGCCGCCCATGACTTCAAAAATTATAACCAAAAAAGGATGATAGGTATCCTCTGGTAGAACAAAATGATCGCACCGAGTCACAGAAAATTTTGAAATATTGTCAACATACAGTAAATTCAGGATTTTATGAAATTTATTTGGTACTAAATTAATTTGGTTAACGCAAAGCTCAGACATTTTCTCTAAGAACTCAGTAAAACATGGTCGAGTACAAACGGGAGTGATGTTATCATCGATTTTTTTCCATGATATACAAGGCAAATTGAAGTCTCCCAAGACCATAATGGAGTCAGAATCTTTCATCAATGAAATAATACTTTCAATTGATCTAATAAGTTGAAGATATACTGATATGTCAGACTGGGGAGGTATGTAAGATAACATTATATAAATAAAGTCTTTACCAGTATGACCACGGATGAATTTAAGTTCAATGGAATCTATGCGAGAAGTACAAACTTCTTCTGAGGGTAAAGACGAATGAACCGCAAGGAGAACTCCCCCTCCGATTCTTTTCAAGCGATCACTTCTATAGATTTGATACTCGCTGCATAAAATCTCATTATCAAAACGTGAGGTTTTAGCCACGTAGCGAAAGATTACTTATAAAATTTTATTGGTCCCTCGTTTGGTCGTGGAATTCGAGCAATACTTTTTTTCAATTTTCTTAATAACCCTATATTCAAATTCACGTACAAAACTCCTGGGGGTCAGAGCGAGCTGTTTAAAAGAATCTCAAATGTATCAACAGAAACATCAATTTTAAATGACGATATGTTTCTTTCTTAACTAAAATTAAATTTTCGAATATTGAAATCATTAGTATTTAATTTTGACGAGATGTAATGCCTTAACTCATCAACAGTTGTATTATTTGCAAATCTAGACGCAAAAATAGATTTTTTGGGTGGAACAACAACCAGCTTCTATAGCCTGCTAGAAAATACTATCCAGAAATGAATAATGACAAACAAAATGAAACAGTGTTCCCGACTCTTTCTTCAACTTTTTACTAAAGGGTGTTTTTTATAGAGGTACAGAACTTTAAGTTGCAGTAAAACAACGATGGATTATTCGATTGACATGAATTTTATTTATCCGAAAGATAATCTTGTGGCATTACATTTTAAATATGATTTCTGACATATAACCGCCACGGCTGGCGCGGATGTAGTGCAATCTGGACGTCCAATTTTCGATGACTTTTTCCAACATTTGTGGCCGTATATCGGCAATAACACGGCGAATGTTGTCTTCCAAATGGTCAAGCGTTTGTGGCTTATCCGCATAGACCAATGACTTTACATAGCACCACAGAAAGTAGTCTACCGGTGTTAAATCACAAGATCTTGGAGGCCAATTCACAGGTCCAAAACGTGAAATTAGGCGGTCACCAAACGTGTCTTTCAATAAATCTATTGTGGCACGAGCTGTGTGACATGTTGCGCCGTCTTGTTGAAACCACATCTCCTGGACATCATGGTTATTCAATTCAGGAATGAAAATGTTAGTAATCATGGCTCTATACAGATCATCATTGACTGTAACGTTCTGGTCCACCAGCCCATAAAGCGCACCAAACAGTCAGTTTTTCTGGATGTAACGGTGTTTCAACACACACTTGAGGATTACCTTCACTCCAAATGCGGCAGTTTTGTTTGTTGACGTAGCCATTCAACCAGAAGTGCGCTTCATCGCTAAACATAACTAAAATGGACGTAGTGCGCGAAACGTTTTCCGCACAGAACCATTATTTTCGAAATAAAATTGCACTATTTGCACGCGTTGTTCAGGCGTGAGTCTATTCATGATGAATTGAAAACCAAACTGAGAATAAATCACTTGACAGCTGTTAAATCGGTCGCCATCTTGAAAAGTAATGCCAACTTAAAGTTTTATACCTCTGTAAAAAATACCCTTTATTATTATAAAATTGTGAAAGTATATGCATTGTTTTCATAAGGCAGTCAATATTGCGAAAATAGAGCGAGAAGCTGTCTACGTACTTCACCTCTCTTTATCCCCTTTATCCCTGCTACTTTTATACCTTTCATGTACATGAAATGGTATATTAACTTTGGTCCGAAATATCTAAGTATCAGAAGGAGAAGAGATATACCCACCTTAATTTAAACCAATCGTACTAGAATGACGAGCTGAATTAATTTACCCATATCCGTCCGTCTGTTTGAACGTAAACTAGTTTCTATTTCAACCAAACTTAGTAGGAAGATGCACCTATCCGTTGAAACGATTATTTGTTGGAGCCGGAATAGGACCACTATAGCATATGTACGACCGATTTTTCAGATTTGAAATCTCGTTTCATAAATTTGTCAAAAAAGTACCTACCAACGTGAAATTAGGTATACAACACATACATAATGAATTTCTAGTTGGTTCTGAAAATCATCGAAAACAGATGACAATAAAATATAGCTCCCACACACCGATTTTTTCAGAAAGAGGCTTTGCTAAAAAAGCATATAGGAGCATGAAATTTGGTATCCTACCCACATATTATGAATTGTGAGGTTTTGAATCAAAAATCTGCCAAAAAGTATATAGAATCTTGAAATTTGGTGTTTACAGATATGAACTCAAGTTAATATTGACACCGAAAATCAATCAAATGAATTTTTGCAATTTTGCAATAAATTTCAAATGTACATGGCATGGCCAAAGATGTCCCTTCTTTCTTTTTAACCGTAACTTTGAGGCCGGAGACCGATATGCTTGCCATTCTCTTCGCAAGCGATCCATTTTTATTACTAATTTCAGTATATTAGTTCTATTTCAGTATATTTTAGGATTTTTGGTATTGATATTTTTTTCTCTTTGGAGTTGCTAAGGTTGCCGCAGAGGTGAGTATATTATTGAACACATTAATATCATTTTCACTGTTCAATATTTAGTTAATGTGACTATTAATAAACTTTTTGTATTTGAGCCAGTTTGCCTCTTTATTTGTTAATCTTGGTTGTTGGACAACCATCATCGGTTGCTCGTAAACAGCTGATAATATAAGTTGCTGGTCGATTTTTCTTGAAACAGCGAACTCTATTAAGTTGCATAATTTATTCAATTGTTAGGCTACTATGTTAGTTTTCCTGAAGAAATACAGGCCAATGTTGTCGATGCAGACGTTGTTTGCTCAATAAAGTAAAATACGATTAGATCTCTTACAGGAGGTGAGATGAGAAGATTTATTCTCAACTTTATATTGTACACATAAAGAGACTGATGCGTGCGCTGTCTTGCTGTCAAATCTTATAGAAGTCAATGAGATCCAAAAAGAACCGAAAAATGTTGAAACTCTATATTTTCTAATAAAATGAAGAATCTTATTTCAAAATCGATGAAAATACGATCAATAGAAATGGTTGCAATGCAATACGGGAGGCCAATTAAAATTTGAAGGACTCACATATCAAGCATGGTGCAGCTTTTCAGAACTTGGCTAGCATTTTTTTCTATTGTAAAAGATCTTCTTCGTAAAGTGTATGATTGAAATATTATCTCATGCAATAAAAGTTATCAATTTTATTTCTACAATGTTTTATATTTCAGTGAGACATTTTATCATTTCGTGAATCATCAAAACTTTGAAGTCAGCCAATGTAGAATCAGCTATGCTCATATGGTTAAAAAGCAACCGAAAGATACTCCTCAGAATGGTTTATTGTTACCACTGGCAAACCATCTTCTGAATAAATTTGAAAGATAACTACCTCAGCTAACTGCTTAAGCATATGTTATTCCTATAGTATGACAAACACATTCATGGATGATCCTACCATTTCGCCATTTAACTAATATTTCATTTATCTCATCAACGTTTAAGTTTTGAAACAAATGGCAATTCTCTTCAAAAGGTATGTTCAATATGACGCACCCTATTTGCTTAATTGGATTTCGAAATTTAATATGTATTTTATTTCTTTTTCTTTTTTATTAAAAATCCTTAATGCTATTTAGTTTGACATCCATATTGCAATAACTCAATTAACTCAAAACTTTTTTTTATATTATGCACATCTCTATCACTGTATCTTTACTTTACAAATCGGTCTATCCGTTTAGTAGTTTATTGACATCCAAAGTGTAAAAATTAGGAAATTGTAAGTCTTTGGTTGCGCCAAAAAAAATCTTCTTCATAATCGTCATAGGTTAAATTTTCTAATTGTCGTCCTTCGGAGTTGAAATCCTTCGATAGTATTTCTGACATGAAATAAAAAGTTTCTCATAAAATTTCTTCAGCCGGATGCAGTTCGACGTCGATTGGAGACAGCACGAGAAACCAGGTCCTTTTCCGCCTGATCCTTTCTGTATCGAATACTTTTAGAGCTCGAGTTTTTTGTCCATCCGCACGACATGGCCTAGCCAGCATAGATTTATCTTTTTATCATCATTCACTACCACACCCATTAGACTCGATTCTTTATCTAATCCGGTGAAACTAGAAATTACGGCACAGTTATATACGCCAGCAGTTGTACGTTCTTATAGATAAAAAGTTTAGCTCTGCAGCTTTTACTATTTTCTCCAGTATTGTGTTGAAGAAATCACACGAAAGGGAGTCAGCTTTTCTGAAGTTTCGGCTGGTACGGAACGGCTCGGTGAGGTCTCTCTCAATTCTGACACAGCTTTCTACAATATCTAATAGAGGAATTAGATAAAAGCTTACATGCGATATTGCGGAGGCCTATCCCAAATTTGCAATTAGGTATTCGGCCGGTGTCAAAATACACAAAATAAGAATGTAAACACTTCGTTTGTCAACATATTCGTGTTCATAAAGGAGATTACAAATTTTTATGTGCTATCGTTAGGTGATGATTTTATACTTGATGCTCTTTATGTAAATGTGAAAATCTTCACAATTATGAGTGAACGAAGAGTTTGTGGGTTTTTACAAGCCAAGGAATTTTCCGATTTCAACAGCCCCTATTAAAAAGAAAAAACAAAATACATAGGACTATCCACGGAACTGATATAAAAATTTTGAGATAATATTTGTTAATAAAGACGACATTTACTCAGGGCTATGTAAAA
The DNA here is from genome assembly GCA_030068015.2 of Neoceratitis asiatica. NCBI lineage: Eukaryota > Metazoa > Arthropoda > Insecta > Diptera > Tephritidae > Neoceratitis > Neoceratitis asiatica. Next base: position 39,380,607 of record CM061526.1, on the reverse strand, counting down.
TGTATCAGTCCCCAATTAGTGCAATGTTTTCTTATATTTTTTTTTATGTAGAGAATATTTCTTTTAGAGGTCTTAGAATTAAAGTATGTGAGAAATAGAAAAACTAAGAAAGTAAATATCTGCTTCTTAGACAAAATTTTAGTTTGTATAAACTCAAATACAAATGTCATTTGAGAAAATTGATCGAATTGTTAACACGGTTGGAAATTAGTGGCGAAGATGAGACTCTGTGACTCTGCTAACATTTGGTATAACAGAATGAAACTATGGAGATAGACGTAGACATATCATCTACATACATGTGTATTGATTCAGAACAAATTTTAATAAAATACAGAGAAAAGTTCACTCGTCAGTCATAGAGATTTCGTAAAAATGTGAATCTTATAGTGTTTTTGTTTTCATTATCAGCTGCCTTCTTTAAAACGGTTACATACGTTTCGCATATAAGGAGAAACACAAAACAAAACATCGTCACTAAAAGTAAACCTTTTCAAGAAAGATACCACATAAAGCTTGAATGTCATTTTAATCGATTAAATGACCTAAACTAGGAAAGCTCGGCACATCGAATGGGTTTTACCAGGTTGGTAAAGTAGGTTTATTAAATGCCGTTTGTACACATGTAGCATTGGAAATTTGCTTTAATACAATAGAATGTGGATTTATTTTCGTTGAAAACATTATTTTTAATCAAAACATATTTTATCCGTTGCTTCTTAATTTTTTCTTATTATAGTTATCACTATTTCGTAGTTGAGCACGATAGCTGCTCCTTATTTTTATTATTTACACTCTAACCTGTTTTATTACTGAATCACGCCTTAGATATCGTGCAATTCACATTTCGTACTTAATTTTATTATTTTTTTCTTACTTTTTTTGTGTTCAAAGTCATAACAGCCTTATTATTTTCAACATGTTGCTGTTTTAAATAAAAAAATAAAATACACCAATAACTCAATTTGGTCATTCTTGACTTAGGCGATTATGACTAAAAATCACTGATTCATTTATGTATTTCGAACAATAATTTTATTTTATAGCCACACATGCTTTTACATAAATTAGGAAAGGTGATAATTTTATTTATTTTCGGTTTAAGAATTTATAAATTATTTTTCAAACGTAACGTAGATCTGTTCGATACAAATACTGAATGTCTACTAATGGTTTAAGAGATTATTTCGAACTGAATGCCGATATGCCACCCTTGGCGGGCGTAAGTATTCTTCAAATATATATTTTTTTGCTTTCGCTTTATTTAAATATGTACATATACAAATACATTGACGCAGATAAAGAAAATCTTTTATTAGTAACGTATGAACGAGTGTGATGTGTGTACATGAAATCCTTGGCAGTTATGACGACACGCTACCAACAACTAAAGTATCGCCAAATTATGAACTCGTACATACATTTAAATACATATGTATTGACATTTTTGTTGTTGTTATTTTTCTTACTCTACAGACTACAAAAATTTTTATTGTTCTTCTAGTTATATTTGATATGTACATATGTATATTTTAAATAATTTTTTTCGCTTTAAGTACATATATGACACATCTACAAAAATTCAAAAGTAGACTTTCTTAAACATTTCCACTTTTCGGCATTTAATTAAACATCGTTTGAGATTTCAGAGCGTATATCCTGCGAAATCAGACGATTTGACCTCTTTAAAATCCTCTTTATGGAAAGGCTGAAGCATGAAATTCAAGTTTCTTGTTTTTTACCATTTTATTGTCAATAATTCAACCGATATATACATTAGGGGGATTCTCTATGTCTAGCAAATGCATACTATGCAAATATTTCCTATGGAATTGTGCTAGCGATCGAGGGCACCCCCGTTGCAAAATTGTGACATAATCAAGAGAAACAATAGCAAAAACACGACACAGGGTTGCTTTTTTCTTTATAGGGTTTCTTTTTCCTTCTTGCTATCTGTGGGAAATATGTATATTTAGGTTTGGATATTGGATATTTTTCCTATCGTAGCATATTTTTTTGCATGTGTTTTGTTGTTATGCCATTGCATGGATAGGTAAACTTTGCTATCCGTGCACCATAGCATGCATTTCCTAGACATGGAGAAACCCCCTATTCATACATATCTATGTATATTGTCACATATCGTCGTAAAAATTTCTGTTTAATAACTTTAAATATACCCAAATACTGCTCAGAATCATTTACACGTTATTGTTTTTGGCCAACAACGAGCAAACGCAGCACCCATTTCAAACAGACCTTTCGCATAGTCAAATATCCATGCAATATAAAGCCAACACCTTCTTTTGATATCTTTACGATGTCAGCTAACTAAAGCGACTTCACTTTTCGCTCATTCAAACTGATTTTATGGATTTTTTAATGTTTACTGTTGTTACCGCCTCGGCTAAAGCCAGCAAATCAACTTTTAATTGTTGTTTCCGACGCTACCGAGTCCATTGCTTCGTTTGAACGGTATTTTTTCCAGAGCAGAGTAAAATTAAAAGATTCGACTGTTCTTGATCCATTGTTTTGAAAATATATAAATAAATTAGTGGCACTCCTAGCACAATAACTCACAATATCATGAAATATCGACCATTTTCATTTAAAGGTAAGTACTAACTGAAAAAGGGGTGAATCCAATAAAACTAGCTAGCTAGTGTTAACTTGGAACTTTTCAGCACGAGTATGTTCATGCATATACTTATATATAAATATATATGGACAAATTTTTCGAGTGTGTACATATGCACATATATATCTCATCTTACTCATGTTACTGTGTTTGTTACTAAAATTATATGAAATTTTGTGTACATATCGCGTAGGCCTAAGAATCTATTTTCTAAATCGGGAAGTGGACCAGGGACTGGTCTATTCGAAATAATCCTATTTATTGTTCGATTCACTTCAAATTTATTACATAGGCAGCTTTTTGCTTAGATTTACATGAGCAAGTGGGAATTGGGCGATAAACCGGCCTATTCGAAAAACATGTATTTGTAGTTTTTTTACTTGACAAACTTTTTTTCCAGAAAGTGGGCCGACTTATATGAGAACATATGTATAAGTCTATCGTTAGATTTGGTTGAATTTTTAGATTGTACGCCTAAATTTAAGACTTTTGTTTTCCGGAAACGGACCAACGACCGGGAAAAGTATCACCGATAGATTGACAAAAATTAATATGATTTCGATATGGGTTTGTTCGTTGCGATATGCTATTATTCTGCGGCTCTGAGTTACAAGATATTTTCATACGTTAAATTTTATTGTGAATTAGCATATCGTGTTTGATTTACTTCGCTGAATTCATAATGACATTTATATGAAAGATTTTGAGTAGTCACTCACTCATACAAATAGGTAGCTAGTTCAATCTATATATGTATATCAAAATCAATGCAAATTTTGATAAACGTTTATAACTTGAGAACCACTGAATCGACTTGGATCTAATTTTTTTCAATTATAAAGGTATATCAGGAGAAAGTTAATGCGAAGTTTCCATGAGATTGGCGCAGTCGTTCCATAGATAAGACCATTTTAGTGAGATAAAAAATTCTTGCAGCAACAACAAATACATATAAAATTCCAAAATGCGCATACATTACGTTGTATGTGGTATTGAAAAAGAGAGAGAAAGAGTGAAAAATACTAAAACCAAAAAAATAAAAAAATTGATCTAAAAAAATTCTGATTTAAGTATAAAAAATTTTCGATTAAAACAAATATTTTGGTATTTGTTCATACATTGTTTACATTAGATTTTCTTGATTTTGTTCATAGGTGTAGCAACGCACTGAATAATATCTATTAGATAATGCAATTAGAAGAAATATTGGACAATTTGAAACGATTTTCAGCCAAGCAAATCTTCCAATTGGTGGTATGTGTTTTGATAATTTTTATAACAAATGGAGAACCTAGTTTATTGTAAGCCACCTCCGAACGGCCAATGGATTTTTATGAGGAGACTACGCACTGCTTATCACTAGGCTATTTATATACATACATATCTACATATGTTATATATAATTCGGCACATCGGCTCGCAGTTTTGATGACGGGATAGAACTATTTGCATAAGTTTTTTGCATTGCCGCCAATAAATTTATTATGCATAATTATCTATAACAAAATAATTGTATTGATATTAATAGATAAGAAAACCCCTCTTCTGCATATATATGTACAATGCCGCTTTATTTTTAAAAGCAAATATATACTTACATATGTACATATGTACATATGCAGGTACGTTCAACAGCGCGCTAAAAAATTTCAATTTCAATGCCGGCCTCCGATCGAGATAAGATTTATAAACAATGAAAATTTTAAAGGCTCAAATTTATATATCTATATTATCATATGTTTCCATGTAATTTAAATTTAAATAAGTCAAAAAAACTTATATTTTTTATTATAATAAATACTTGCCAGACTGTTTTGTTACATATGTATATAAGTAAATATATGGTCAAATGAAATAACTTATAAATATTTAATATAATATAATAATTTTGTTGTTTCTAAACTCTGTGAAATATAGTTTTTTTTAAATATACTGATTTAAGTTGGAGTGAGAACAAAACATTATTTCATTTGTAACGGATGTACAAAGAACATTTTCTGGGTATGTTTTTATGTTTAGTTTATATGGTGGGTGTCACGTCATATTTTCTCTTAGAATATTCGTATTGTAATCTATCATAGAAACAAAGAGTGATTTTTGACTAACAGACGTCTGCGTATATTATAGCATATAGAATGTAATTACATATACATATTATGCGTACAAAATAACATTCTGAAAAGTGAAAATAAATTAAAGAAGACCAAAACTTCTTAGGAAACGGTTTGCTCCTTACCGTAAACGGGTAAATGTGTCAAATCTACCTCCAATAAATAATTTTTTAAAGTAAAGATATTAAATTAAATATTGGCTTCTTCCACCACATATTAATCGCATACAATGCATTATTATTTGCGTTTGAAACTACCCTTTAATACTAGGCGGCAGCGTCATACTTTTGAAAAATACATTAATTAAGGAATATTTAACTTTATTATTTAATTTAATAAAACATTTACTTATAACCAAAAACAATTACAGGCCGCATTAAACAGCCGACAAGCAATCCTACTTATATATAGGGTGTTTTTTATAGAGGTATAGAACTTTAAGTTGGCATTACTTTTCAAGATGGCGACCGATTTAACAGCTGTCAAGTGATTTATTCTCAGTTTGGTTTGGCAATTCATCATGAATAGACTCACGCCTGAACAACGCGTGCAAATAGTGCAATTTTATTTCGAAAATAATGGTTCTGTGCGGAAAATGTATCGCGCACTACGTCCATTTTAGCGATGTTTAGCGATGAAGCGCACTTCTGGTTGAATGGCTACGTCAACAAACAAAACTGCCGCATTTGGAGTGAAGGTAATCCTCAAGTGTATGTTGAAACACCGTTACATCCAGAAAAACTGACTGTTTGGTGCGCTTTATGGGCTGGTGGAATCATTGGTCCGTATCATTGGGCGTAGTGCGCGATACGTTTTCCGCACAGAACCATTATTTTCGAAATAAAATTGCACTATTTGCAAGCGTTGTTCAGGCGTGAGTCTATTCGTGATGAATTGCCAAACCAAACTGAGAATAAATCACTTGACAGCTGTTAAATCGGTCGCCATCTTGAAAAGTAATGCCAACTTAAAGTTTTATACCTCTATAAAAAACACCCTATATATTTCGCAGGAAACTATCAAACTCGCATTTGCTTGTCAATCTTAGGATTTGACTGTCAAATCAGAAAATCATAATGGCTTCCCGCAATTCGACAGGCAAACTCGAAGAACCGGACATCGTTGGAATGAAAAATTTGCGCAATAAATACAGAGACAATGAAAGATTTAACAAATAACACAATGTCGCTTTTAGAAATCAGGTGATCTCAGCTGTTTTCAAATGTAAACAAACAAAATGGCGGTTTCTATACTTGTAATGCTGTACAATGTACGAAACGATATCATGCAAAGCCTCTCGGGTTATGTGATGATTTAGAAATGACAATTGGTTATAGAATTATACATAAATTTATATAATTTATAAAAAACCAATAATTTTGGAATAAATTTCAAGATTTTTCTCCTGGAATATATTTACAACATCGCAACTAACCGATTTGGTAAGATAAAAAAAAAACAATTCATAATAAGCAATGAACATTCAAATATGAATAACGAGACGTAAAATACGTGAAAGCAATCCTCAACATAAAGAATTGATGCGAATGTATTTCTTGGGCTTGGTTCCCGACGCCCTAAGACACAATATAAAAGAAATGACAAAACCATTATGTTTGTAGTGCTGCCTAGACATTACATTCGCCGTTAGTGGTGTTTCAAATATTAAAATATAGTTTTCATAGTATATACATATGTATATTGCATTACAATCTACTTTTAGTGAAGCGCTGATGATAGATCCCAGCACATGCCAAAAAATATTTACTATGATAATATTTCTAAAAGAAAGTACATTACAGGCCTTTTCAGAGTTTTGAATATATTAATGTGGTTTACTTGTGCTAAATAGTACAATTTTTATTCTATTCAGACGAATTCGATAGCATTAAACATTGAAAAATTATTCTAAAAAGCAAAATTTTGTTAGGATTCATATTATTGAAGCGGGATCAAATTAGTTCGTCATGCTAATAATAGGACAAAGAAATATAGTTAAATTTAAAATTGTTAACATAATATGTATATTAAAATATTTACTTAAAATGTAAACAAGAATGGGCAATATCTTTCGTATGCTAAGATCGAACCAGTAATATAATTAAATTATCAACACATACATATAATTGAAATTGCTAAACCAAACACCAATTCTCCTCTATGTCATCTACAAGTATGGTCAAAATGTTCATACATATATATACATATATTTCCAAGGCAATTGACACATTCCCAATTAGCACAATGTGCTGGCTGACATTTCGATTCAAACGAACATGCATATATAATACAAACACACATACATACACATAGGGATATTTTAAAAACTAAATATTGTATTTTATTATTATTTATTACATAGATATCTTTATATTAAAAAGTTATTAATAAAAAGTTGAGCTTGAAAAATTATATTTACAATCATGTGCTTAAATATCATCGATGGGCAATTTTTTCAATGGGGACGTTTATAATAAAATGATTTTTGGAATTGATATTGAAAATTCTATATTAACTATGAATAATCCTTTCGATTATACACTAAATATTTTTTTCGTTTCGAAGCCGCGATATGTTATGTAAGCTAATACACATTCTTCCGCCTTGTCGCTTCATCGTTTATGAAATTGATCACTCGAAACTAAGAAAAAGTTGTTTGACAGTTGTAATTACGATAAGTAGAATAAATGCGAGTAAATACATACTTACATATGTATTTGCAGATACTGTTAGCATTTGTAATGAAATATGTAAACAATCATATAGTACTTATTTTCATATGAATATTAATTTCTATATAAGTACAGATACTTATTCATTATCATTTGTATAACTTCCTTTATTTATAGACATACCAATGTACCAAAGTTCTTATTAGAAAACGACAAAACATATGTTTTTTTATTGTGGAGTTGAACTAATCTTCGGTTAATCTGCACGGTTGGCGGCCGTTATGTGGCCGAGTGGTTAGCAGTGCATACTGGCATTCGGAAGGCCAGGTTTCGAATCTTGATTTGGCAAATAACTAAAATTTTAAAAATTAATTTGAATAAAGAATTAAGTTATTTATTTTCTAATTGCGGTGGCCCGTCGACAGTGAAGTATATAAGTACTTATATAAAGAGAGGGGCATACAGGTTTTAGTAAGCCACGTCGGCTGATGGATGTCGTTCGTGTCAGAAATAAACACGGAACGGTTGACATTCTCTGCCGAAAATAAATAACTTAATTCATTATAATTATTCAATATTTAAAGATATTTATAAATATATCGTATTTAAAGATGTTTATTTTACCTATAAAAGAGCAATTTAAACATAAAAATAAAACCTTCAAATATATTTGCTGCAGCTATGTATATATAAAAAAAACTCTTATAAAATGACGCGATAATCTTTTTTCTACTTTTCAATACTGAGCCCTATCTGACAGAAGGGCTTTGAGCGACAATCAAATAAAATTTTCATTGGAAATGTTTCTTTAAATTTTTCCACATTTTCATCAGTTGTCGATGCTGTGGGATAATCAGGATGTTCCTCCACTTCTAGGTCTTCACGGCCTTCTGGGCAGCGCATATACCACATCTTAACTCTTGCTTTACTCATAGCAGACTCGCCATATAACATTTCACTCACTTTGTTACTCATTTACATTTCTTTTGACAAACGAAATTCACCGAGCTCATAAAGCATGTCAAACCTTAGCGGTTGTCACAGACAAAGTAATGATAAAGAAAGAATTGTAAAATGGACTCTCCAACCCCACGAAACCTCGTAATTGGTTTCAATAATATTTGTATTTACATAAGCTGAATCATAAAAAAGTTTAAAATTTCTTATATATAAAAGTAAGTTCACGTTTTCGTTTTTATCTTATAACTGGAGAACGGCTTTACCCAATTCAACCAAATTTATATAGTATATGTGAGTTATTATGTATAAATGTTAGTTTATGTGAAGTTTGTCATTTGAATCTTATACATATATGTAAATAAGTTTGAGTTTTCGTTATTACTTATGTATAACTCGATAATGGCTTCAAGAATTCAAAAAAGGCTATCATAAGATATACTGTATTTGTGTTTTTGACTAAATTTCGCCTAAACGGCTAAACGATTGAGATGAAATTTTGTTTTTGTTTAGCTTATAATTCAGCAGAGCTGTCACCTGTTTTAATTCTTTTATTTACCATATACATATAATATTCTGTAAATGTGGTTATGAACTCAAGCTAAATGTCTGAGCTTAAATGGATAAATAGTTTTTTTGTGCTCAAATCTATTTCGAGAAAGTTTTAGATTTACATTTCGCAGAGCTATTATCTGTTTTTAAATTTATATTTGAAAAAAAGTATTAAATTATTTGATATATTACGACATGGGATGAAACAGAAGATATTAAAGAATGGTTGCTGTTAAATTTTTTTTTATAAAATATTTGATAAAATGCATGATACACTACTGTATGAGTATCGAAATAAAGATATTTCCAAAGCTTAGTGATTGAACAATTTTTGAAGAGGGTTGCCACCTGTTTGAAATTTTTTAAACACTTAAATTGGTAATTTAAATTCAATATAATGTCGAGGGCATTAAACTAAAGAACATCTTTAAAACTTGTGCAAAAGGGTTTTGGGGGATGCCATATTTTTACAAATGTAAATACAATTAAATTGTTAAGATAATGATGATACAATATGTGTGTCAAATTGAAGATATTTTAGTAAGGATTAAAGGGAAAATACTTTTGAAGAGGTTTTCACTTGCTGAATGTTTTAATTTCACAAATTAAATATAACAATATTTATATTGTTACGATCTTGCTGATTCAACCTCGATGATTTCCCAAATCCTTCGGGTACGATCTCTGGATTGTTAAATGAAAGTCACCAACTTTATTTGCAGTTTCTTTATTTATAAAGAGTTTATTAAATGTCCTATTATTACTCAGTAATTCACAATACAATTACAATTCACTATTTACAATTACTTGAATTACAACTTTCACAATGTACTTTTTCTTATTATTATACTGTAATGTAATCACCAACATGTTTACTTTACGACTGGTTGCTTTTACAGTCGTGTGTCGCCCTTATATACTTGTCTGCTGCTTGAAAACGAAAGCCTGGAATAATCGAATCGTTACGATAACGAATGTTCTCGTTTTACATGGCAGTTGTCGGATCCTCTCTTTCATCTGTCATTCGCTTCGCATTTTCGCCACACTGTCCTCCACCTGATCGCCTCGAGCAGACACATTCGCCGTTCCAAACGCAGCAAGCCTCTCTAGGTGGACCACTTTCATCTTGTTTCTCGGCCTCCCTACGGTTTGGATTCGATAAACTACGTCGTTTAGTCGTTTGATTATCTTGTATGGACCTTCCTAATTGTATTGAAGTTTTGGGGACAAACCTCTCTTTCGTTGTGGATTGTACAGCAACACCAAATGTCCATTTTGGAAGCCTTCGGAGTTCATCGCCTTGTCATATCTAGCCTTCATTTTGTCACTCATAATTTGAGTTCGCTGCCTCACAAGAGCATGTATCTCTCTTAACTCTTTCCCGAGAAGGCTAGATCCTTCCTTCCCAATTCTTCTCGTATCACCAGTTATTCCAAATTTTAAATCGCTCGGCAACCGAAGTTCACTACCAAACAGTATCCTTGCAGGTGTTTGACCTGTTGCACTGCGGACCGATATCCCATCAGGAAAAGCAGGTATGTGTACATCCCAATCATCTTGATGCTTGTCCACTACTTTCCGCAAGTGCTCTTCCAGGGTCCGGTTGAATCGCTCTACCATGCCATCTGATTGAGGATGCAGGGCTGTCGTTCGTGTTTTTCGAATACCAAGTATCTGGCACATCTCCTGGAAAACCGCCGATTCAAAGTTTCTTCCTTGGTCTGAGTACAACTCTATAGGCGCACCGTATCTGGTAACCCAATTGTGAGTGAATGCATCCGCAACTGTTTTCGCTTCCTGGTTTGGAATTGGGTAGACCTCAGGCCATTTACTAAAGTAGTCCATAACCACAAGAACGTATTTCTACCTTGTGTGCTCATAGGGAATCGACCGGCTACATTCATGGCAACCCGCTCAAATGGTGCACCTGAGTTATACTGTTTCATCGGCCCATGACTTCGTGACTTTGGCCCTTTAGCTGCAATGCAATCTTTGCACTTAGCGATCGACTGACGACAGCCAACTCAATAGAACCGCTGCTTGATCTTCTCTAGCGTTTTTGTAATGCCTAGGGGCCCACCACACAAACAGCCAGATATCAACTCTAAACTGTTTCATTGTGCCCAGTATGCTTCCGAGATGGGACTTTCCGCTGCCATTTGTTCCTTACTTGCCCGTCTATTCATTGCCAATCCGTGCATTAATAATTCCGGATCTTCTTGCTGACATTTCCTTAAATGACTTGCCTCTCACTCTTCTGCTGATGTAACTGTCATTAGCCGGACGTCTATTATGTCTTCCTTACCCTCGGCTTTTGAGCAATGCTTACATTTCATACTACATGGTCGACGGGACATAGCGTCAGCATTTCCGTGAAGTCATAACTTTGCAGTCTCTCAATCCACAATGCCAACTACCCTTCGGGATTCTTCAACTGTAGTAGCCACTTCAGCGCTGCATGATCCGTTCTAACTCGGAAATATTGACCATACAGATATTTGTGGAAGTGTTTAATGCCATCCACCAACGATAATAGTTCTCTCCGAATTACGCAGTAGTTCCGCTCTGGTTATCCAATAGACCGGCTATAGTAGGCAACTATCTTCTCCTGCCCATCAATCAGTTGCGAAAGTACACCTCCTATGCCATAACCACTAGCATCTGTGTCCATAATGAATTTTGCACCTGGAACCGAGTACGCTAGCATAGGTGCAGTGCATAGTCGTTCTTTTAAAGCTTGGAAAGCCTCCTCATATTCAGTTTTCCACTTGAAAGATCTATTTTTCATAGTGAACTCATGGAGACTATGAGCTACGCTGGCGAAATTCGGAACAAATCGGTGATAGTAAGTACACAGCCAAAGAAAACTTCTTAATTCATGCAAATTCCTGGGTCTCTACCAATCCTTCACTGCTTCAATTTTTTCCTTCGCTGTACAAACGCCCTTCGTGGTTACTTGATGACCTAAGTAATTCACCTCCTTCTTGAATAAAGAGCACTTCTCAGGGCTTAGTTTAAGACCAGCGCCAGCTATTCTCTGGAAAACTTCTTCCAAATTACTCAGCTGTTCATCGTAGCTTTTTCCCAATACGATGATGTCATCCAGATACACCAAACAAGTCTTCCAGTGTAGTCCTTTGATCACATGGTCCATTAATCTTTCAAAAGTGGCAGGAGCGTTGCATAAACCAAATGGCATTACCGTAAATTGCCTTAGACCGGTGCCAATACTAAAGGCTGTCTTCTCTTTATCTTCTTCACTCACTTCTACTTGCCAATACCCGCTCTTAAGGTCAAGCGTTGAAAACCATTCTGTGCCAGTTAACAATTCTAGTGTATCATCGATCCTGGGCAAAGCATAGCTGTCTTTCTTTGTGACATCGTTTAATCTCCGATAGTCCACGCAGAACCACAACTGGCCATCTTTCTTCTTCACGAGTACTACCAGAGCGCTCCATGGACTTGCCGATGGTTCGATAACACCACTTTCGCTCATTTTCTTAATTATTTGGCCAATAGAGTCACGTTTGGCTAGTGGAACGCTTCGAGGAGCTTGACGAATTGGTCTTGCGTCACCAGTATCAAAGCAATGTTTCACTACGTTGGTCCTGCCTGGTTTGTTGCCATCCTTGTCGAATATGTTGGAGTATTTACGGATCATTTGGCTGGCCTTGCGCTTGTACTTGTCTTCCAACCCTTGCGTCCATGCATTGATATCTTCCTCCATGCCCTTGCTGCCAATAGAGTCGATTCCAGATGAATCATTGCATTTGATAATGGCTTCTACCTCTTGACATTGCCCTAACACAGTTCCACTAGGAATTTTTACTGATGATCTGAAGTCATTTAATACTCTCACTGGGATGTGTCCATTCTTTTGTGTCTAAGCCAGGGTTTTACCAATAAGTAAGTCCACTGTAGAATTTTGTGCTGCTTCGACAACCCACAATTTGTTTGTCACACAATCTTCATTAATTTTCGCCCAAACAACTGCTTCTGACTTTGGTGGAATCAGTTCACTGCCTTCTAAGACCACTTGTTTGCTGCTGTATGTGGAATTGTAGGCAATGCTTAGTGGTACTTGTATGTTTTTATATTCCATAATTTTGTTATTCAAGTCGATCCTGATACCTTCATCCATCAAGAAGTCCACTCCTATGATTACCGCATCTACAATCTGCGCGACCATAAAGCTGTTCAACACCGTCATATTCCCTATTATGACCTCACATTTTACTTCTCCCACTACTTGGGTATCCTCACCAGTCGCCGTTTTCAATATTGCTCCAGGGAATGGTCTCACTTCTTTAGCGATCAGATCAGTTCGAATAATGGAGTGCCATGCACCAGTATCCACTGTTAATATTCACTCTCGTCCATCCATATATCCACCAATAGTAATATTGCTCGTTTTCTTACCTATTTGCGAGACGGAGATTATGGGACATTCAATTGCAGGAGCCAGCATACGCCCCTTTAGACTGGCTCGTTTTAGTTTAACGACTGAGAAGTGGATGGTTCATCTTCCTCAACCTTCCATTTTCGCTATCCTTTCTGTCTGCTGGAACCCGTTTTGCATTCGCGTGCGAAGTGACCAGGCTTTCCACATTTAAAGCATTTTCCAGCTTGATTGTTGCCACCAGAACGATTCATTCCTTCTATCGACTTCAGAGTTCTCAATATTTCGGTCATCACATCTGGTGTTAACCTCCACTTTATTGACTTTGTATGCTGCTCGTCTTACGAGTGTCGCCGTTTCACGTGTTTGAGCATACGCAACTGTTTCAGCGAATGTCAACTTTGGATTCGCATATGTCTCTCGCTTGGTGTAAATGTCTTTTATTCCGCTGATGAATCTTTGTATTTTCACCCTTTCGAGATGCTCACCCGATGCGTATCCAATGGCTAAATGAGCCAATATCTCAATTTACGTTGGGTTCTTGGTCGCGCTTTTCTAACTCCATCTGGTAAATTTGTCTTCTGTGTTCGATTCCATAGCGTCTTTCCAGGGCTCGCATCAATCCGTCGTAATCATTTCTCTCATATTCGGCTATAGCTTGCAAAAGTTCTGCTTGGAAGGACCTGCTTCCAACGCAACGAATAGTGCAGGATATTTTTCTCCATGCTCCAGTTATTTGTTTCAGCCGTCTTCTCAAACTGGAGCTTGAAGACTTGGAATGGAATTTTTACCTTGGGAGAGTTCACTGAAGTGGTTGGACGACTTAACTGCAAATCCCGGAAACGACCTTCCAATGTGTTGACTTTGGCTTCAATTAACTCTTCCATTTTTTCCTGCCGACCTTCCAATTTGTTCACTTTGGTCTCAATTAGCTCCCCTATTTTGTCTTGTCGCTCCTCGATTTGATCCTGTCTTTCCTTAAGTTCCGCATTGTCTCTCACCACATTTTTCTGTATTTGTGCGATTGTTCCTTCTAATCCATCAAACTTTTGTGACAGCTTAGCATCCTGCATCCAACTTTTGTGAAATCTTGGCATCCATTGCAGAATTACGGGCGTCTTGTGCATCCATTGTGTCATGTTGGCATTGATTTGTCCAGCAACATGTCCATGTCCATAACCGTAGGTGAGACAGCAGCCTTTTATTGAATCTTACTTGATAGCGACTCCAACTCCTTCGCAGAATCAACAGCCTCTTCCTTGTCTATGTCCTTCAGGGATATCTTTTCGTCCTCGCGATGGAATTCGTTCCATTGCTTCTCGCAGTCGCGGTTGCAGCTCTGCCTTATTTCTTGTTGTAGATAATCCTCGCTTTGAAAATTCCCTCTTGAGAGGAGGTATCGTCAAATCCTGAATCTTGACCATTTGTCAATTATTATCCTTTGGGATTTATTTAACAATCCCACTTCTGACACCAATTGTTACGATCTTGCTGATTCAACCTCGATGATTTCCCAAATCCTTCGGGTACGATCTCTGGATTGTTAAATAAAAGTCACCAACTTTATTTGCAGTTTCTTTATTTATAAAGAGTTTATTAAATGTCCTTTTATTACTCAGTAATTCACAATACAATTACAATTCACTATTTACAATTACTTGAATTACAACTTTCACAATGTATTTTTTCTTATTATTTACTGTGTCGTAATCACCAACGCGTTTACTTTACGATTGATTGCTTTTGCAGTCGTGTGTCGCCCTTATATACTTGTCTGCTGCTTGAAAACGAAAGCCTGGAATAATCAAATCGTTACGATAACTAATGTTCTCGTTTTATATGCCAGTTGTCGGCTTCTCTCTTTCATCTGACATTCGCTTCGCATTTTCGCCACAATATCAATAGAGAAATATTTAACATTGTTTTTGAAGAGGGTTGCATCCTGTTTAATGAAGATGGCTCATGAAGTTTTTCAGTGGAACATATTTTTGATTACTGTTGCCGCATATTTTAAAAATTTAATTTGCGACAATGTGAAACCCAATTTCGAAACTTGGGGTGAATACACAATGGAACATAAAAAATTGATCAAAGATTCCTTATGGATATTTTCGTAGAAGTTTTCAACTATCTGGGAATGCATTGGTCAAATAGGACAAGTTTTTAGTTTTGTTTCAAAATATTTTATTGAATCTTTATTTCCAGAAACTAACAATAATTAAAAAAAATCTTAATATAATTCTTGTACATAATATAGATTAATCATTACCACTGTAACAAGGTAAGCTAAGAGCAATAAATTATAAATATATGTAATTTAGCTTCAACAAAACAAAATTAATTATTTAACAAACGGGATATCATAACCGATATCATATAGTAAATTATAATAAATATTTGAAGGATGTAGACGAAAACATCGGCCATGTAACTGAATGCGGCAAAGCCTTAATCGCAGCTCAAACTTAAGTCCTTTCTCTTTAATCGCTAGGGTTAGCTCTGCTGTAATAAACTTTTGGATAGAGAGTTTGTGTATTTAGAAAAACTTAACTCCAAGAGAATTGCAGAGTTTTTTACATACAAAGGAGCCTTGCATATTGCTCTTAAGGTTTTAGACCGATGCCTTTGAATTCTGCCTAGACCGGACTTCGATGCTGAGTCCCAAAATTGGATCCCGTAAGTCCAAGCTGGCTTTATAAGCAAAATATATAAAAATACTTTGTTTTCTAAGCTTAGCTTGGACTCAGGACCTATAATTCAATGTAAAACGAAATTATCAATCTTTTTATTTATGTGGTTTTTTGAAGTGAGTCTGCGATCCAATATAACTCCCAAATAAGTAATGAGTTGGTTCTGTGGTATTATATTACCATTTATAATGATTGAAAGGCATCCGTCTTTTTTAGGGTAAATGTTACTTGTATGTACTTAGGATCATTGACTTTAATTCTCCATGAGTTAGCCGTCCTCCTAATATTTTTAAATGTTGTTGTAATATATAATGGCCGTAACGGGGCTCGAATGTACACTACGAGGTTTCTGCATGTGGTAAAATAGCTTGTATAAATTAAATATAAGACGGGCCCTAAAACACTTCCTTGTGGCAAACCAGCTAATATTTCATAACACTCAGTAGTGTACCTTTTTTAACTAGAAATATCCTTCCAATAAGCAAGCTTTTTAGTGCGGAATAAATATTTGCGGGAAGTATATCTCTCAGCTTATTAATAGTCGATCTAGCCAAACTTTATCAAATGCCTGAGCAACATTGAAGAATACTTTCAAATTCTTATTTTATGTTAGTAGCGATTCCATGCACCTGCTCTATTGTGCTATGCTTTTCTCTAAAGCCAAGTTGGTTGCATGGTATGATCCTGTTCGATTCTAAATCGGTTGCATTTTTTTAAATACAAGTTTTTCGAAGGTGGAGAGTATCGTTATTAAGCTAATAGGCCTATATGAGCCTACCAGAGTGGCTTTGTAACCGCTGAAGCAATTTTCGGAAGAGCTCCTCCTCCAATTTGTGGTTTTGCGTCTTGATGTTGACAACAAATGGATGATGAATTAATGGAAGGGCCTACAGTTTATTTTAAGCCGCCTCCGCACGGCCGATGGATATTTATGAGGAGCTTTTATTTCATGTCAGAAATACACTCTAATGGCTTGACATTCCCTGCCTAGGGGCGACCACAATTAGAAAAATTAATTTTCTATAATTTTGGATGTTGCTCGAATTCGGACTCGAAGCCAGGTCTTCCGACATGTGCTCTACTTGTGGTATCAATCATGACTTTGTATAAATTTACCCTTTGCAGATATTACCCTGGATTCCCAGAAAGAATGTTTTCATTGTAATCACCTGCTGCTAGGAACCTTTTACCTAGTTTAGAAAATAAATCACTGAATTGAGTTTCAGATGTCATAGCATTGACAATACATTGCAGAAATGCAGAAATCGCTTGAAGCAGCAGATTTTGATTTCTAATTAAGGACAAGTGATTGAAATGTTAAAATAAAAAAAAGAATTTTTAACTTTTTCAAATGTTTGTCTTGGTGTACCGCTAGTCGCTTGTAAAAATTTAAGTCAGAAAGAGTTATTATTCAACCTTATCCCCAATAAAATTAGCAATGGGTGGCAAAATCTCTATGAAAACATTTTCAGCATCTATCAATTAAATTTTCATAACTTTTTGCCCAATAAGTATTCTATTCAGGAATAAAACCTATGAACGTGTGCGAAATTTGATCCAAATCGTTAGAGCCGTTTTCGAGATAGCTCTGACAGAGTACAGACTATAAAGTGGCCCAGCTCATTTTTTATTGTGCTTCCTTATTTATCGGCTTTCAAAGCGAATGTTTTGTGAAACAGGTGTCGTAGATCACAGGCAGGGTTTCGTGTGGAGCAAAGAATTTGAAGTAGAGTTGTTGTGTTGCAAGAAATGTTGTTAAAAGTTTAAAAACATCATGTATGTTCATACAAATATGAAGAATATTTTCTCTGAATAAATTAGTTAAACTAGCTTAAATCAATTATGCGCAATGAATATTTTTTTTCAATTTAATTGAATCTGTAAAATAATAACAAAGTTTTTTATGAGAGTATTAAAACAAATTCGATGGAGGTACAACCCTGCGTTTGTTTATAGTAGTAGCAATTTGAAGGTTTCTGTTAACGTTTATAGGCAAATTTTATTTTGTGATAATTTTACTAATTAATATAAATTGTTTTTAATTTCAAAAATTCAGCTGGATACATTTTAAGGTAAGGTTCTTGCTTATTGCTTATATTTCTAATTCGTTTTTGTATTTTCAGTGTACGGTAAGCAGTAAGTCAATTTTCAATACAAATACTTATATGGGGGAGAATAGGAATAAGAAACAAAGAAAATCGACATATTAAATATTTTTAAGTGTTTTTACTCACAATAAAATAGTGAAAAAAATATGAAATTTCATTAAAAACAAAACTTTTTAAAATGTATCATAATTCAGTGGTATTTGCGTAATATCTTAAATTGTATATACCCATGGAGAAGTCCTAAGCTATAGCACTTAATCACATAAATACATATATAGACATGGTGAATAACTGGACACACAAAATTAAAATCCAAAAAGATGGCGGTGTATTAAATTTAAGTTTTGTCACACAGATTTGAAAGCAATATAGAAACTTTTTTAAAAGATGGGATTTAGTGCAGGGCTTCAATTATATAAATTTAATTCAAGTTAAGTTAGTCAGACCTGAATATATGTTATACATGTAAGTCAGACGTGCGTAAATGAGTTAAATAAACGAATAAAAATATATACATATATTCGGCGCTTTTTATTCACTGAAGCAATTTTCGGCCCAGGTCCACCTCCAATTTGAGGTTTTCCTGTCTTGCTATTTTTACCTACAAATTGAGGGACCTACAGTTTAATCTAAGCCGCCTCCGGACGACCAATGGATTTATATGAGGAGCTTTTATTATTTATATTATTTGAAAGGGTTTGAAATCTCTGCAGAGGGGCGACCGCATTTAGAAAAATTAATTTTCTATAATTTCGGATTTTGCTCACCACTCGGTTATTGCGACCGCATTACACAAATGATTTTTAATGATATTACTATATTTAGGATTAATTTTAAGTACGAACAAGCATAAATATGTGGGGAAATTTATTTTTATCTTGTATTCATTATTTTTCAAATTTATCAAGTAACTGAAATCAGAGAAATAAATTAATAAGTGACGCTAAAATGAACACTGCTGTATTGGCTTATAATATTGTGTGTTTAGATTAAAAAGACTGGGAGCGTTGGAGGTATTTTTGGCTACATTGCGAAAGTCTAAAAGTTCTATAAATATTAAAAAGAATATTAGAAGAAAAGAAATCGTAGCAATGGAAAACTCAAATGAACATGTGTGCTCTTGGCTGGCCTAAGAATATATCTTTGATTTTTGAATAATAAGCTTACCAATTGTGAAATGTTCTTTAAATAATATATATATATTTCCAAAAATTTTAGAGTTGCTTTAAGATTGCCCTACCCAACGAATACATTTAAAAATTCCAAATCACACTTAATTTTCTCCTTATTCCCAGCACTTTTATCGTATTTGCATAAGTTCATTAATATACGAGTAAAATAAATCACATAATCAAAAATATTAATAAACAGTAGTCTGGGTAAATTTATAAAAATGTTCAAAGTAAAACCAGAAACCGTATTAATTATGAGTGTTATTAAAAAATTGATTTTTAATATATATTATAATAGCTAATAGTAATAATTTCTATAATCAGTACTTACTAACTTTGGGGATATATTACAACGATTAGGAGCAAAAAATGTAAATAGGGTTATACATTTGAGCGACATATTTTCTTTAAAAAAATTTTCTTATTATTTGTAAATGGCACCTGGTAATGCTTTTCTGGATTTTACCTTATTAATGTTTTCATATGTACACCACGTGTTAAAAGTTTTACCGCCACATGAAAAGAAACTAAGAACATTCAGTATACAGATTTTTCAAATAACTCCTTACAATTGGTCTTATGAGAGGAAAAAATCACTCAATATTAACTTTTATTAATTTAAAAATGAAGTAGAGCAGAAATCTAAAAAAAAAAAAAACATTTCGCTAATAATATTTCAAACAGTTTAACACTTTACTAAATTTTTTCCTTTTTTTTGCAAAAGTATCATGTAATATAGAAAATCAATTTAAAAATTTAAGCAATATAATTTAATTATTGAAATAAAAAGTTACGTCCCTCCATTTGTTGGAAAAGCATTAAGACGCACACCAAAAATATAAAAAAGAGCTCGGCCGGCCGAAAATCGCTTTAGTGGTTAGAAAACACCAATTATATATCTTTTTAAATCAAAAATATTGGTTGTTATATTTTTGAATTATTTAAATTCGTATTCATATCGGCTACATAACAATGCCGAAATTTCAGTGAATATTGAATTTTCAGTCTAACAGAAATACATATGTCTTCACTTAATAAAGCAAATCTGTTGCTACTTGAAGATTCTTTGTTATTATACTTTTTTGCACTTAGGTGCATTTTTTCTGCTTGTTATTTTTTATTGGGCTACACTACTGATATCTTTTTCTCAGTTTGCTTACTGCAATCCGGTGATTTTGGCTTTGTATTGTTAGGCGATTGCCTGCTGTGTAGTTGTTTGCTGATACCTTTCGAATTCTTACTGGGATATTTCGCTTTAGCTGAGTGATGCTGAGAGTCCTCAGTTTTACTGTTGCTATTTTTTGCTGTTGCCGACGTAAACGTTGTTGGCTTATAGTATGCACTATATTAGTTGATGGACTCTCTATTTTATTTGTTTTTTCTTCTTTGAATATGTTTAATTTGGGCTCTCCATTTTTTTTCTATAAATGTTCTACGAAAGTTACTGTTTATTCCGGATAAAAATATCCCTGTATAGTCCTCAAACTCTAAATACGAATAAGAGGCAATGCAAAATCATCCAACAGCGGCAACAGAAACTTTTCAGTTTTTGAAGAAAACTTAAAGTGAAAACGAGCAACAGCAGTCAGCAACAACTCAACAGCAACACAAACAACTTTCAACACGAAAAGTCCCATCATCACTGAATATTCAGTTTCAACCCATAGATTATATTTAAATATTAAATAACACTAACCCTTTATCCTTAAAAAAAATTGTATATAATAATTAACATATGTAAAATTGTACACAGACGCATATGTATGTATATAGTTATAAATAATCTTAATTTTATAACTTGTAAAATTGTTTTTTTTATTTGGCACACCGTTGAAACATTTTTCAACTACCCCCACTTTTTTTGCTTCCTTCGTCTTTGGAATTGTTTGCCGGCATTTCAGCAAAAACAAATATAAGGATTTACAATATTCGAAAAGGCCTTACCACTCAAAAGCCGCGCAGAATCTATTATTATTATTATTATTATTTGGTTAAATTAAATGGAAAAAATTGTAAGTACTATGACCCAATTGTACTTTCATATATCAGGACAAATTAGAATAGTAATAAGGTATAAAGCAAATACATATTTTCTCAATTTGTACAAATTATCTGTGAGTTTGCCTTTTGCCATATTTCGCCTTGTACTTTGCATATTTATATATATATATATATATATATATATATATATATATATATACATTTAATTACATACTTATATACATATCAAAAGCAAACTAACCCTGCAAAAAATTTATGGACCATATGGACCATTGGAATACCTACAAATATGCTCCTCTGTGGCAAATTTTGGACCAACTCATGTTTTTACACGAACTTTTTGCATCACGACCATTCTTCGTGTTATACCGATCGCAATCATTCACGAAGTTACAATGGCGTAATAAGTTTTATACCCGTATATAGAAAATATCTGGAAATGAAACTGAATCAGTTTCGTTTCGCTATTGAGCTCTGCTGGTAAGGAAAAGACGTGCGGAATATATTAAATGAAAATACGTAGAACAAATACGCAAACTGATAGATATTATATATTTATTAACAATAAATTATTAATATTAATATAAATTTACACCATATTGTAACGAATTTGCTAAATTCACCTCGATGATTTTCCAAATCCTTCGAGTCCAATATGTTTTAATAGCTTTTCACCAAAGCAGATGGTATTCGAAACTAAAAACTATGTTCGAATGTAATTTTTCTCATATACTCCAAACTATAATCCCTGGAGTACTCGGGTGTTATGTAGAGATATGGATTATATGGTCCAGCCCTAGGACATCACAATGTTAATTGGATCATACTTTTGTGTGGATTGTGGCAGGTTTTGGATTACTCTATTGTCCGCGTGGAGTATGTATTTCACGCGTGCATGGAATACTCGCCTTGTTTGCAGGGAATACATTCACTAATACATAAGCACAATTACTACCCTTCAAATATTCGTGGACCATATGTTCCATAGGAGTACCTACAAATGTACTCCTCTGCGTGTACTATTGGACCAACTCATGTTTCTATACCAGCTTAGCGCGGCACGCCCATTCTTCATGTTTTACCGATCACAATCACTACATGAAATTACAATTACTGAATCACTGAAATACTGCTGGTACACAATGCAGAATTTGGAAACTAAAATGTAAGTTTTTGTAGATAATCCATAATGTAATCCCCTGTAGGTACTCCATTGAGTAATTTCGTATGGAGTACCCGGATGTTACGCAGAGGCCATATATTTTGCATGGATTGTGGAAGGTGTATATATTTCACACGTGCATGGAGTACTCGCAATGTTTGCAGGGTAGATGATAGCCAACACTAGTACAAAAAAATTTTATTCTCCTACGCCAAAAAAGGAAAGCGGTATATGATTGTTGGTATTTTGTGGAGTTAATATATAATAGCGTTTCCACTTATTTGTAATTTAAAAAGTTCTCAGAGTACTTGACCGACTGTGAAATGTTATCTGCAATATTCAGTGTAACATTAAAAGTAAAGATCTGCAAAAAAATGTTTCGCGAATTGTTCAATTTAAATGAGACAAGACTTTTAAATGAATAACGTCTTATACAAAGCATTATTCACCACGCTAGAAGAAATAATTTCGGCGCTTGACATAGCCGTTGGAAATTCATTTCGGAAAGCCAAAAATACCCAAAATCTGCAAGGAATGTTCTCGTTCCGAGAATTCAGACAAACGCCCAATTGAAGAATTTATTCAATTTACCACGTTCTTTCCAAGAAAACTGAAACGCCAACACAAATCTCGATTAACAATTGTCTGGACAATCTGAATAATCGTGGCATAGACGCAATTTGTTGGGAACCAATTTTAATCCTTTTATGTGGAACAAAGCTACCCAAACCCCTTTTCGATCAATTTAAGGACAGTTTAGAAGGCAACTAGGAAATACCTTTAAGAGAGACGTTTGATGCCTTCCTCAACTATAAGTTTGACTGATCCTAATCCCACTACCCATTACGACAGCGGATCCTTGAGAAGAGCAGAATACAAATTATTCAATACATTCCATACAAACATTTTGGAAACTCTGACCCCTGCTTTAATTGCTTAGCACTTTCTCATGGCTTTAGGTAAAGTAAATAATCTTGTAGAGTATGCAGATAGACGCACTACACACCTCTGCATAAGGAACACCCCTCGTCACCAGTCCGCCGCGCAAAGATCAGGAGCCTAAACCCCGACTTTTTATTCCACTCAAAAAAAAACTTAAAACCCACTCACACCTAGTAAGTAGCAGATTTTGTTATATCCAGCAGTAAAGTATGTTAACCATAAAGTGCAATTCAGCAAAGGCGCTCATAGACTCCAATAGGGGAAATCTGTACATTTTATCGATACGATTTGTCAAGTTGCCAACTAACGAATTTTGTCGCTTGCACTAACGATTGGGGGATTCGGTAATTTAATTATAACGATTGTTGTTAGCAGATATTTCCTTTTTATTAAAATGGAGAAAAGGTGACACCACAGTTTAACAAAACATCAATAAATGCAAAAAGCACAAAGAGGAACGACAAAAACAAATAAATTCGTGAAAGAAATTATTTAATAAATGAGTTGCATCAGATTACAAAGTTTAAAAATTAAAAAAATGTTATGGTTTCCACTTTACAAATTACGCTGCATGACATTTCGCACTGTGGGGGACCTCCAAATAAAGGTATTGTGCCGTGCTCCTGTATTAACCATTTACTAAAATACATATATACTGAACTCTGTGATTCAACAATTAAAAAAGAAATTATCTTACCACTTGCACGTTGATAGAATGGTATCCATGGTGGTTGACATAGGCTTCTTCATGATTTTTGTGACTCATGATTGTCAAATGAGTGCAATCGATACTCCCTCCATAGTGCCTCCAAAAAATGGTGAGTTTGATGAAGCGAAAATTTCCTTTGCAGCTTGCCGTTCTATTTGCGCACTGGGAAAACTAACCTTGACGAAAAACATTTCACGATTGATTGCGTAAATTACTCTATGTATACAACGGCTTACGGACGAAGGGATCATGGCTATCTGCTCTCTCCAAAAGTAAATGATAGCATCCAGTTGCTAAGAATCGTAAGGCGGTAAGAACCTTCAAGCAATTTAATAAAGTTAGAAATTGAAAAACACTTGAAAGTTGCATTATTTACCTGATATAACTCTCGAAATTTTGTTTCACTCAAATTGAAAGCATCATCAACTTCTCGCAGCAAACTTTTATCCACTGACGAAGAGTGCGTTATTTCCTTATCTAAATAAAACGGGATAAGACGTATGCCAAGTACTCAATAAAAATTTTGAGGTTATTTTCTTTTACTTTTTATACTATTTATTTTAACCTTAATAATATATTAAATATTTTGTCGATGTCGCTAACAACTCGAAAATTGTTGTCGTTTAATTAACAACTTATCGTGTAGTTAACGACAACAGCTGATCAAGCGATAGCAAATATCGTTATAATATGCTTAGTGAATACTCGAATCGTTAAATTTTATAACGGTAGCGAATATCGTTTTAATATGCTTAGCGAATATTCGAATCATTAAGAATGAAAGAAGGCCACATTTATTTGGGAAAAATTCACAAACTCAAAACCCACATATAAACACGTAAAGTGTGGCTTATGTAAAAAGGACCATCACCTAGTGATAAGACGCAGTAACAAAACACAAATACTGCTTCAGCTGTTTGGTCTGATATCACTCGTAACTGCACGAGCAAGGTAAGGTGCTGTACTTGCAACAATGTCCATGTAAATTAAACACTCCCTTAAACCCAACCGCATCCCATATATATTACTAACCAAACAAACTATAATATCCACGACGATCGTTCGCATATAACACGATGGCGTATGGCATAAGCTGAGTGGGTGGGATGCTTATGCCGGATAACCACGTCGTTGCATCGTCCTCAAACTCTAAATACGAATAAGAGTAGATTGCATACCATCCATCAGAGCCAACATAACAATCAGCTTTTCAATTTTTGAAGAAAACTGAAATTGATAACAAGCAAATAGCAACAGCAGTCAACGCCTAATTTATTTGGCTTTTCATTTTATATTTAATTGTAAATCACAGTGCTAATTATGTATTTGCTCTTACAAACGTAATATTTTTTTTATGTTTTCTAATTCGAAAATACAATGTTGAGCTAAGGCAATGTGTAAATGTCTTTCTGCTCTACTAAACGTACATCCCAGTACAAAATTTATGCATACAACAACAATGTAAGATTCATGAACAATCAGCTCTGTATGCATGCCAGTATAAATGAACTCCTATTTCTTTTTTACACGTGGAGTCCCTAGGAAAGCATACATACTTTAACAATTCAAAATCATTAATTTCGATCTGCGATTTAAAGGGCATATTGGCAATAATTCAGGAAGGTGTTGTGGTATTAATTTTCATTCATAAATATATATATTAATTTATAACAATAGATCTAAGCATAAGTATAGGCAGCATCAAACACAAGTTTATATACATATCGTATATTTGCAATTTTATATTCAAATATGAAATGAAGATAATTTTGAAAGAGTATAATCGTCGACGTCATGTATCTTATTGTATGTATAAAATTTATTTGAAGTAGGATGTGACAATTCGAATCCATGTATTAATGATGTGAAATTTGTACATGTATTTGAACGTTCAAAAAAAAAACACCGAGGCATTGACATTATCGTCAATTTTTAATTGAAATATTTAGTTACAAAAAAGGAATATAGTTTCACTCAAGACAAAATTGACACTAAACGATTTTATTGCAATATTTGTATATAGTATTATTTATATATTAACTTAAGGACATTGCCACATTAAAAATATTTAATACAGCTTTTCTTAATAAAGTGCAGGGCCGCTTTAATATAATTTTATTTCCATAGGATTTTTAAAAAAATAAACAGCAAAGCATTTGAATTTTTTATGAGTACATTTTATTTATTTTATTTTTTATTTACAATATTGTGGGTAAATAAAAATCTCCGAGGGATGCCCGCAATCAGAAAAATGAACTTAATTGTTTATTTAAATCATTGGACCAGACGCTAACCACTCTGTAATTTCGGCCGTCGGTCACATCATCTTTTATAATCAACTCTATTTTTAATATTATGAATTATAAATAATATTTTTAACATAACATAAAACAAAATATTCTATTTTTGCACCACTTTCATTTACGGCTCAATTATTGTTAACACAAAGAGAGAGAGACACCTAGATACCAATGAAACTCCACTAGTTTTCATCATTCCCGGGTCCGTATTGAGTGGTAAAAACAGAACATGTTTTGAGTGTTCACAATGAATGAAGCATAAAGAAAGGCGCTTACTCATACATGCCTCATGTAAAATTAGAGTAAATTTTTATTTATGCACGTATATACTATGTATGTATGAACATTTTGTAGCTGAGTTCAATATCAACGTCAATGGAAGGATTAACCGTACTTTGTTGCGACAATATCTGTGCCACTAAATTGGAGCAAATACTGCACAAACTTTATACGTATGTATGTATGTACTTCATGTGCATGTACACAATGGAATAATGTATTTCTATTTACATGTTTGTAGAGTTAAATATAGCGATATTATAGTAGACAATGGGTATTGTAGTGAGTCAAATTACAATCTTAGGCATTACATTTTCAAAACGAAATTTTTTTGGCTATTTATTTACTTATATTCTAATAAAGTTTTCCAACTGCTAACCACAATTATCGCAATAACTGTTGTCTACTATATTTAATTATTGTTATATTGTTTTATTTCGGCAATTCCGTGTTCACTTAATGCATATGTATGTATACATTATAATAATGTACTCAGGTACATCATCAGGTATATATAATATACATATATACATACAATTATATGTATATTATATTATACATATATACATATGTATAAGTATATACTTGTACATATATACTAATGTATTCAAGTACGTATTATGTAGACATAAAGTAAATTCCTTGCAAAATATTCATAATTTTAAATATTCTACCGAACAGTAATATTTTACACGGGTAGGCGGAGACAAAGTTGCATTTACAGATAGATACATACATAGATAGATACAAAAATAATAATAATAAAGCTTCTAGTAGGAGAAATTGGGACATCATGGCAGTAGTATTTTAGTCAAAAGTTAATCATAAAAATCGATATAATTTGATTCACTGATACAGCAATGACATAATATAAGACACAATCATCAGATAACAGTTATTCATTGTAGTTTTTTCTTCTTTTGATTACTCACCAAATATTTATACATTAATTCAATCATTCCGTTTCTATTCAATTCATTCACTTTCTCATTTATAAAATTTGTTTACAAAAATTCTGAACTATTTTCGTTTTTTTTTTCTCGCGTTGATTATGTTTATTTTTATTATATTCGTATATATGTTTTGCAATGCGAATCAGGGCGCAAGTAGCGCAGCAGCTCTTTGAGATACATATGCACTCTCGAAATTCCACTTGTTTTACTAGTTCAATGCGATGTTTCCGCCCGTTATCGTGCACGACGACGTGTGATACGAGAATACAAGAATTTATTTGTTGCCGTAGCCGTTTTTACCGTTAATTGTACCTTTACCACGGACTCATCGACAATACGAACATTTTTTTGTTCTTTCGTGTGCTTACTCTTTTGACTTCTTCGTGTCTGTGGTCGTCATTCTTTGTGATTTTGAAATTGGCTCAAATTGAAAACTCTAAGTTTTCGTTTGTTTATATTCACTTTTCCTCTGTTAACGTTGGTTTGTATGTTGAAATGATAATGTTCTGTTCTTATTTTAATGCTCAGAAAATATGCGCATTAGAACACGCAAAGGTACATATGTATGTATACATATGTACATAAATATAAAGTTTATACTATACTATAATTCTAGGATAGGAAGAAAATGATTGAGATTGACATGCGCAGTACAATTTCTACTTTCGCTCTCTAGCTTTCGTAAAAAGCTTTTATAATATTCTCCTTACAATTCCACGAATTCTGCTATTGCGCTTACAAACTTATGTGGTTAAGTACGTATGGAATACGCTTATATTTAGTAAAAACTTTAGTAGTTTGGGAGTTTGACATATTTTTAAGTAATACTTTGTTTATTAATATATTTTTTTCTCTTTATTTTTAATTTTTTTTTTTTTTGTATAATTCTTTTTTTAATATTTTTTATTTTTTTATTTTATTTTATTTTATTTAGTTAATTTAATTTAATTCAATTTAATTTTTCTTTATTTTATTGGCGACCGCAATGGTCGAAT
Source organism: Neoceratitis asiatica (assembly GCA_030068015.2). Lineage (NCBI taxonomy): Eukaryota > Metazoa > Arthropoda > Insecta > Diptera > Tephritidae > Neoceratitis > Neoceratitis asiatica. The sequence goes on along the minus strand of CM061526.1, from coordinate 39,351,967 downwards.
GATTAGCAGTGCGCACTACAATTCGGAATTTTCGACGAATTATAGAAAACTAGCAAAATCTAATTCAAAACGTATAAACCCACAACTCAAAATTTTTTGTGTTTATGGTTCTCAACCAATTTCAGTGGTGTTCCTTAGGTTAGCAAATTGCTGTACTCTCAAAAATTTCGTAAATTTTAAAAGTATTTGTATATAAATTGATTATATCGGTAGAAATGTATTTTTCTGAAGGTGGATATGGAGAAATTATGCAGCATACACGTATTAGACGCAATCTTAGTGATAAAAATAATCCGTTAGAACTACCAAGTGCCAAGTGAAACAAGGAAGTTTTTACATACGTATGTACATACATAAATACTCAAAGGAACGAAAGCACTCGTGATAAAACTACGCGCTGCTTTGCATTTTTATGCAGGTGGATGTGGCCAAAAGACTGGCGGTAGCGTTTTGCTTAGATTAGTAGGAACTTTTCTCTCCGGAAAGTTGACCATGTATTCAAACCTATTCGAAATCTTATTTACGGTTCGATTTACATGAATGATGATTTCCAGACTGGGGACCGATTTAGTTGAGAAAAAAATTAAATTGTGCTTCGATTTGGTTCAATTTTAGATGATATGTCTAAATGGACCATGGATTAGGAAAAATGCATCCCCATAAGACAGAAAATTAGGATAATTTAGATGTAAGAATATGTCCGCTGCGTCGTGTAATTTTTGTGTGACCGAAAGCTGCGTTCGTTTTACTCTGAAGCATTCGTATTGACATTTTCATGAAAGTAGTGAATTAGCGAAACGCACTTACAAATACGTAGCCATATCAATATTACAAAATAATAAAAAAAATTAAAATTTTCATTTATATGTTGCTTAATTAGTACTTTAGTGACCTTTTGCAACACCAATTAGAATAAAAATTGGAGAAAATACAGAAAGCTACAAATATATAAATATCATCAAAAACTAACAAAGAGTTATTACGTTATACAAATGATATTGTTGGAGCTTAAGAACTGGTACTAGATATTAATGAATCTTTGTACAAACACCACAACTGGAACTATTCCTAGATTTCAAATATTTGTTCTTAAGTTTCTTTACTTATTTGGTGATCTCTTATGGCACTTTTTTCTATGTTTTTTTACATTTCATATACTTTATGCTACGTACTTTCCATTTCTTTATTTTCGAGTAACTTCATGCGTTCGGAGGAAATGCGGTTTGATCTGTTTCATCTACTCCAAGCACATGCCTGGAAGATTTAATTACCAAGTGCACCTGAGAAAGCGCACTCACTCTTTATTAATTCCTATTTCCTAGTTGAAATATGACCTTCGGTCGCCATAAAATTTTCGTTATTTTTGGCCAACTTTCGCTTTATGTTAGCTTTATAGTGAATTAACCCTAAGCAGAGAAAATGGGAAAATTAATAATTTATAGGTTTTGTTATGAGTTTTTTACCCGTTGCTATTAAGGTGCTGTTCTTTATGGCGGCTTATGATAATTCAGTTCCCATCGTCGAATTTTGTTAGACCAAGTCGACAAGACACTTAATATGTCGTTTATTTAATATTATCCTGAAATGATTTGCTTTATATTTTAACGTTTACCGCAAAAAAGTAGTTGTCCAAATTTGACCGCTAATATCATATTAATTGTGTAAAGGATTAAAAACTTAACGAACTCAACTAAAAACCAGCTGATCGATATTTATAGCTGTAAAGCAGGCAACAGACAACTCAACTAATAACTTAGTTGTGAAGGATAATAAAAGAGGTCTTATTTTTTTATTGGATCGTATATTTATTTAGCTACGTATTTGTGTGTGTGATCACGGACGCGCACCATTCGGCTACAGAAAAATAACATGCTCAGCGAACATAACTACGCACGATCTATGCTTATATCCAAATCATCCTAATTTTTGTCACTCCATCGGTGATCCCTTTCACTTAAAGAACGTATTATATACGTATCGATCAAATTGAACTTATTTCGTGGTCCATGATTAATTTCCGGGAAACAAAAGTATTTCATTTAGCCATACCCGTATCATCCAAAATTATATCCAATTGAAAGCATAAATAATATTTTTGTTTCAATTAGGTCGGTTTATATCCCGAAAATCCTTATTCACGTAAATCAAACTACAAATAATAGGTCAGCCTCTGGTCCACTTCCCGAAGAATAATTATTGTTTATCTTGAACTTTGTTCTAAACTTCATTATTGTTGCACGTAAATCTCCACCTAACAACACCAGTTAACAAAGGCAAGCGACAGAATTCTGTCGACACCATCACAAACTACAGCTGGTTTGGCGAAAGCTATAGGTACCAACAGTTTCCACATAGTACCTCTAAAAGGGAGAAATTGAGGAGACAAAACTAGATTTCAACAAAAAAAACACTATCGAGAAGTCGCTGTATTTCGCATCAAAGAAGAGATTGAATTCGTGACATAAAAATGCGCAGCGAAACGGCACAATCATTCAAACCCTTTGGCTAACACCTTAGCTTCCAGTAACTCATTCCTAGCTATTGGGCTATTATATTTTAATTTAGCTTTCTAAGATTTGATTACTACCGATGTCCAAGCAGATTCAGTAAACAAATACAAATATTAAATAAATAAATAAAAAGTACGCACAAACCAGGAGCCATCATTTATTGTGAACATACATTCGTCTCTTTCTGATATATCGATAAATAAACCCAGAAAAAAACACAACATATTCACTAACACAATTACAAGCTGACTGACAACGCATGATGCAATAAGACAAGGTGTTATACGTAGTGACAGCTCGTTTTGTCGGATCCCTTAGCTCATGGTTGTATTTTAAGGGGAACGAAACAGGAGAGAAAGGGGAAGAAAATAAGGCCGCTTTGCGAAATAGTATCAAAATTTAATGCACTTTTCCGCTTTTTATGTTTCAATACAGTTTTTTCTTAATAATGTTTTTGCGAAACTACATTCGACATATAAATAACAGTTATTTTCCTTTTATTTCACAATTGCAACCTTCGCTTTTTTTAAATAATTTTTCAATAAATTTATTTTGGGTCTCAATCACTTGATCATAAAATTAACAACACAATTCCTCAAGCGTCTTTATTTTATTTAAAATGCGGTGGAAGGTTCCTTTAAAGCGTCCCTTGATATTTCGTCCACCCATGTATGTCTTCTCTTTGCTTATTAGTAAGAGAGCCCTAATTTTCTAATATTGTAGCCTGCTACATACTCCAACCCGCCCTCGTGCAAAGCTTCGATATTATCAACTCGTGGTGACTCATCAATGTTAGAAGTGACATAGAAATTATCAATGACCTCATTTTAAAATAATAATTCATTGTTTAGGTCATGATTCAGCCATTGAGTTTCATCTTCTTCCGTTTCCACATATTGCCAATGTTTCTGTGTTTCGTGCTATAAATACGTATGATTAAAATACTATACCATTAATATGACGTGTAGGTTTTTACTTAATAAGTACCTTCGCAGCCTATACATGAACTACATCGCTGTTGGATGCCCTCTCTTGCACGCATAGCCACAAAAAAAAGTTCCATTGTGTCTTGATTAAAGCGGTACGTCAAGATATATTCCATATCATATATGTACATCCTTGACGTACTGATATAAATTGCGCAAAGCAACAAAGAATAATTGGTTATAAGTAAACCTTTCTGAAAAGGCAAGAAAGTAGTGCTTCTACCTATACGCATCTCCTTCACATATTCGTCCATTTTGGACAGAATGTTTAACTGCTCCTGATGCACACCAAAAGGCGATGTCGATAGATTCGAGTTCAGACGATCGAAACCATCGTTAACAATTTCAAAAAACTTACTGATTCCACAACTTTTTAAACGCTCAACCCAAGTGTAAGCAGCGTCTTATAGCATTAAAAAATTGGGCCGCTAATTTCATTACTTAGTACGTTTGATCACAGCCAGATAAGAAATCCGAAGGCGAGAAACACGAATCTCATATATTTTTACCGCGGAGGTTAACACCGCAATCTTTCTCCCATTATTTTTTCTTTTAATTTCATTTTTTGGTGCATGGTACATCTTTATGCCTTCAACGTTCACGTCTTATGGCATAAGGAACGACTTGCTTTAGACATTTTCAGAAAACTTAAAACGCATAAGGTTTAAGATTGTCTACATTTATTTATATAATAAAATTTTGTTGTTGTTAAAAGTTAATTCTTTAAAAAAATTTAATTCTTTATTTCAATAATTTTTTTATTTACACAAAATAAAATACTTACTCTTTTACTTTAATTTTAAAAATTAAGCACCTGTTGTTTAGAAACTATTCTTTGTTTCCAAAGTATAATAGAACTCTTATTTTAATCGTAAAACTTAATTACTTAAATACTGCTTTGAAATTATTATTTACTCTTAAAAATTAAATCATTTAATTATTGTACCTTTCTTATATTAATTAATATTTACTTCAACTGGTAGAGTAATGTTACTAACGTGCACAGTTAGAGCACAGTGCACGAAATAGTCTGTCCAGGAAACAAAGTGATTGATACAGGGCGCGAAGATGTTGTTGAATTACAAAAGAGATCACACAGTTAGCAGTGTGGGTCATAGGCTTCAGATTCAACTATAATAGGCATAACAACTTGGTTACAGGCGAGGATATATATATTTACCACACAAACAGGCTACAAAAAGCACTTGGAAAGCGAAACGGAACAGATGAAAACCTGTGACAAATTTTTATTAATAGCTACTAAATAAAAATCTTGCAAAAATACTTACGAGTTGCCCAGTATATTTCAAATATCTCCAAGGATCGACAAAATTTCCAACACAAAACCTTTTAAATAGACTTTCTTATAGATGCTATTTTGCTAATACATAAAATACTTATTATTATTATTTTCAAAAATACAGCGACTTTTGTAAATATTTAATTGCATTTTATTTAAAAAATGCAAATTTTAATATATTTCAATTCAAATTGTCAACATATATAAATATAAATAAGAATCGAAAAAATTGATCAGTGATGCCAACGCTTGTCGATCTACATTTGTGCTGGGGTGAGTACTATTTTTAGTAGTTTTTCATAAAAATTATTCTAGCATAAAAAGTAGTTTGTCAAAGAGGCAAATTGAAATCTGTAAGGGAGTTTAAGGCAGTAATTAGAGCGAGAGGGAGGCGAACATACAACACCCGTCCTTATTGCATCATGCAATTTACATGTATTTGTTCTTGTTGCATGTATTTTGTATGGGTGGCGACCAAGGTTCACTAAAATGGACATATCTCTAGAACGACTGCGTCAATCTCATGAAAGCTTACACATTAACCTTCTCCTAATATCCCTTTATAGCTAAAAATTTGGTGCAATTTGATCTGGTGGTTCTCAAGTTATAAGGGTTCATCAAAATTTGCATTGATTTTTATATATAAGTATATACATACATAGATAAGTCTCAAGTACTTTAATTTTCAAATTATAGAAAATTAAACAAATAAAAACATACATACATATTAAAATTTTGCATTCAGTATTTTTTATGAAGTGTTTAAGTATTGCTTTTTCACAACACCGCCTGGTCGTAATAAATGCGCGTTACCGTTTTTGTTTTTTAACTGCTACGTTTCTCTGGAGGCATATTTTCACCCATTAACATACTTATATATACATATACATATTTACAACTTAAACAAAATTACACGATACAAAAATTAACGAATAACATGATGAATTAATAGGGCCTATAACTGGAAATATATACAAATATACATATGGAAGAACAGTATAAATCTATTGTAAAATATAATTTTAGGTGGTGACCGTAGTGCTACGCTGTAATACGCTAACATGACCTCTGATCCACTGCTTACACTTACATTACATAGCCATTACATTATTGATTGGCTTTTAATAAGGTGTAAATTTCATTTAATGTTTTTTATTTTTTACTAATATTTTCTTTTTAATGAAAAATTAATTATAATAAACTATATCATTTGTCACTTAAGTCAGAGAGGAAGAGTTAGATATAACCATCGGTAACCCATGGGCTAGAGATTTGATAACGCAATGGGAAGTTTCACAAGAATCATCAATGACAGATCATAGGATAATTAAGTCAACATCTAGGAACATCTGTCAAGATGAATTGCCGCCATTAGAAACCCCTGAAATCCATAATGTCTGGGTGTTAACTTTGACTCCAAAGTGACATGGCGAAAACACATAAAAAACATGATAAACAACGCAACTAAATTTTTAATGTTATGAAGAAGACTTGTAGGAAAATCATGGGTTTACAAACTAAACATCCTACATTGGATGTACACCATGAAAATGTAACCAACCATAGCGCATGGAGCGGTAGCGTGGTCTAAACGAACTAAACTAAACTCCAAAAAAACTGTTTTATCTAACCTGCAAAGACTAGCTTGTGTTTGTATAACAGGATGCATGAGAACATGTCCCCCAGCGGCACTGGGAGCATCACTTGAACTCACACATCTGCAACGTATCTTAGAACAAACAGTGAAGAAATCTCTACTAACTATGATACGAGTAGGAACGGGAAAAGGAAAAATAATCTCAAGTAGAAAGGTAGACAAAACAGAATAAATATCATCCTACCATTATATTAAAGAGATGGCATGCGTAAAAGGATTAAGGATTTAGAGAAGAATTACAACAACCTTATGCGAGAAAAAGCATCTTGGAATCACATACGGATGAAAAATTATTAAAACACACTCACAGGTCTGGTATAGTGATGGCTCCAAACCCCATGAGGGAATAGGAGCGGGCATCATAGGACGTAGAGTTAAGCTCTTCATACAAATGCGAAGATACCCTAGCATCTTCCAAACGGAGATATATGCCATAAGCATATGTGCAGATAGCTTGTATGGGTTCCAGAATACAGAAACATACAAGGATATGAAATAGCAAACAATCTAACAAAAGAATCGGCAGCAACTAAGCCAATAAGGCCTGAACCCTTCTTTCCTATCGAACTACATATAAAATAGTTAAGAGCAGAAGAGAAGTGTATAAAAAATAGGTAATGGTATAAGCTAGCAGGCCTAAAAGAGGCCAAGAAATTGATAGGCGGTTACAACACCCAAAGATTTATACAAGTTATACAACTCAGTAAAAATAATCTAAGAATCATTTCTGGTATTCTAACAGGTATTCTTACAGTGTATATATGCAGTATAGAGCCAGAAAGATCTGTACAACTGTTAAAAGAGTGAACTGCGTTCACAAAAAGAATGCTGAAATACCTTGGAGAGACACAACCTGAATTGAATCTTTCATATAGTCCAGAGGGCACAATAGACCTAAGACCGCAGGCAGATCCTCTATACCACCTAATCTAATATAATCCAGCCGTGGAAAAAAGTAACCAACTTCCCCGGATTTGTAAACCGGATCTGTTACCCATTATTACCTTTTGATTTCCATTTAAATGAAAAATTTCAATTTTTAAGTATATTGGGACTTAACATATATAAATTATATTTAATATATATATTTTATTTATACATTCATTTGTGTTAGTTAATATACTATGGTACTAGAATTATTACATTCACATGTAAGATTTGAATTATGCGACATCTTTATTTCCAATTTAATCCCAAGAGGACCATTAGACATCTAAAATACACAACAAGAAGACAAGTATTACCTGTTGTTATATACATATATGATAAATAATATTGAAAATGCTCAAATTTAACACTTGTTGCCTTAGTATGTTTTATTTGCAACTAAATCTCTTTAAATTGGAAAAAATAATAGTTTATAACAAAACATTAATATTAATTTTTACATTAAAATAATAAATAAACCCAATTTAAAATAAAACGGTAAAAAGGTAATTAAATTTATTTATCTTTATTTAGTTACTAAAATCAATTCTCAAAAATTGAATTTAAAAAAATATGTTTTGCTAAGAACTGTCTAAAATCAATTTTTATATTACATTAAAATTGTTATTAATTATTTCAGTCCTAATAATTTATAAAATTAAGCCATTACCGGTATCGATTGCGCAGAGTATTCAGTCTTTAAAGATGACTTTCAAGTCCCCCCTGTGAGTTAGGAGTTTCCGAATTTATTAGGTATGCCTTTCGTAAGAGTCAACTAAAATCCAATTGTCCCGCGGCAGTTGGGTCTTTATTTCGGAAAGACATAGATTTTTATCCGGCAAAGGACTGTTACTCGCACAATATTACCCGAAACCCTATTAATATATATTAATTAATAATATTTTTGCGGTTTCTACAACAACAACAACATAAAATTCAAATTCCACTATCCCACTTACATTTTGATCTTCGCAGACCTTTGTGTAGTAATACACAACATATTTTCTAAGTCATATTGTGACTTTGACTCCATTAAATATTAGTCAAATTTTTGCCCGACTTTCCCACCAGTTGATAGTGGAAACTTCGATTTGCTTTTAAACTTTGAAATTGGTTGTGGTTGAAACCATGCTGCAATAAAGAGAGGTGGAAATTAGGTGAAACTGATTCGGGAAGTCCTGTGTAAAGTTTATATTTGTATATAATATATATCTATATATTTGGCGCTTGTAACCGCTGAGCGATTTTTACCCGAGGTCGTCCTCTCATTTGAGGATTTTGCGTCTTGATGTTTTTGCCAACAAATGGAGCCGCTTCCGGACGGCCGATGGATTTTTATGAGAAGCTTTTATTTAATGTCAGAAATACACTCAGAGGGCTTGACATTTCCTACCGAGGGGAGACCGCAATTATAAAAATTAATTTTCTAAAATTTTGGATGTTGGTAGAACCCGGGCTTTCCGAATTGTCGAACGTCATGCTAACCACTCTGCTACAGCTGCTGTATAAAATTGCCATTTGTTTAAAACCCGATAACAAATTTGTAAGCCCAATGACTAGACTTTTACAGCTTTGAACCTACTAAAGATAACATATACTTAATAGAACTCAAGATTTATTTCGAACATTTTCAAAGGCCCGAGCATTTGAACGACAAAAGCTATATCTTTTCAATATTCTTTACTCGATGAAATTTTAAAGAAATTTTGACAAATCAAATTGAACCTTTTTTTCTTCAGTTAAAACTGTTCAATAGCCAGAAATTTTAAACAAACATTTGAGCAGTTGCGCAATGAATGAGCATGGAGTAATTGGCTATTAAATGCTCGGTTCCACCTAATTTTACCCTCTCTTACCTGGCATGTAAATAAGTTTGAATACACAACTTTTATTATTTTCGAGAAGCGCCCATGGTGTGAAAAGAACAAACATAAAACGGTTATCTATTTCAGAGTAAAGGGCAGCCCATCTTTCAAGTTAGCATCGCTAAAATGGACGTAGTGATACGTTTTCCGCACAGAACCATTATTTTCGAAATAAAATTGCACTTTTTCAAGCGTTGTTCAGGCGTGAGTCTATTCATAACAAATTGCCAAACCAAACTGAGAATAAATCACTTGACAGTTGTTAAATCGGTCGCCATCTTGAAAAGTAATGCCAACTTAAAGTTCTATACCTCTATAAAAAAAAAACACCCTATATAATTGGCGCTTGCTAACCGGTAAAGCTTTTTTGCCTTGCTTCTACTCTAATTTGTGGTATGTTTCTTGATAGTTTTCAAATAAATAGAGGAACCTTTAGTCTTTTCCAGTCCACCTTCGAATGGCTAATGGATTCTTACAGGAAAGTTTTATTTTATATCAGAAATACACTCGGATGGTTCCATATTATAGCGAAGGGCCGTCCACAATTAGAAAAATTTATTTTTTAAGTTAAGCAATTTTTTAAACTTTTCATGAACATCAAATTGTATATTGACTTTGGTCACAAGAAGAAGAAGAGATAGACCTATTCCAATTTATATTATATGATCAAAAAGACGAGCCAAGGTATCCATTTTCGTCCGGCTGTCTGTCCTCTGTCTTCCTTTTTGAACGTCAACGGGTATCTCAGTTTCTTAGGCATTTCTGGTTGGTTTTTATTTATAATCACTTCAAAAAAGTATCTGTGATCATCTCATTCTATTGATATTCTACACACATATAATGAATTCCTTATTGATACTGAAAATCATAAAAATCCGTCCACTATAACATATAATCCACATACAACCGATATGATCAGATATGAAGTTTGGGCTCAAAAATCTGGCAGAAAATATAAACTAGAAAATATAAACGCATAAAATTTTGTATTCTAATAACTATTGATTTAAAAAAAAAATGTAATACAACTTAATATGCTCCTGAAAGAAACCGAAGACATCACTTCTTCTTGTTTTTAATAAAATTTCGATAATATTGTATTTGGTCTGGTCAGGGTTCGAATTATATTAATTATAATTAGTTTCATTACTTTTGAGTAATTTCTTCTTTATTACTGATATATTTTCGTTACGACTAATTATTAGAGTAAATAAACTCTAAATCTGCCTTATTTTCCTTGATTGTGATCCAGATAATATTAGAGCTAAAAATGCAATATTTTCTATAATTTTTGGATGTTTCTCGAACCTGGGCTCGAACCCAGGCCTTCCGAATGTTAGTACGCAATGCTAACCACTCGGCTATCGCGATAGTATTACTCCCTCAAAATTGACAAATTTAGTAGCTCAAGCTGTTATTGATGCGAACGGTGGACTAACTAAATACTAAAAAGAGCTGGTACCTGATATTAACCAAAGTTTTTGCGCTAAGATAAGTTATGTATGTACTGTATGTAGACTTTTGTCAAAGTTGAATTTACGCTTTTTTTCGCCATAGCTTTACTATTTTATGTAAAAAATTAAATTTGTTGGATTTTTATGATAAGGGAAAATAGTTGAATTAAACTCTATCATAAATTTTTCCACTAACTTTTTGGACTTTCAATTCAAAACAGGGGGTGTATGTAGACTTTTGCCCGCCACTGTATGTATACATATGCCTGACAAGAGTACCAAAATTATCAATTTTTTTTCAAATAATAAAATATGAACTAAGAGGAAATTAAATGAACTTTCTTTTAAAATAAGGTTAAATGAAAAAATTAACACTTTGAAAACAACATTGACATTCTGCACAATAGAAATTCGTGTTATCAATGTACGCATAACAAAAGCATAATATTTTCAGAAAATTCGTTTTCTTTTCAGTTTTGAACATGAATGTATTTATTAAAATAATTTTCATAATTTCCTTTTTTACTCACGCACACGACATTCATAAACATGCGAAATAAAATCGCCTTTCTTAATTTTTAGAAATATTGGTTATCCGATTCATTCTTCTTCTTCTTCTTTGGCGTAGGCATCGCTTACGCCATTATAGCCTCGTCAACAATAGCGCGCCACTCGTTTTTACTTATTGCTGTTTGGGGCCAGGTAGAAATACCAAGTGATACCACGTCGCTCTCCACCTGATCTTTCCAACGGAGTGGAGGTCTTCCCCTTTCTCTGCTTACGCCAGCGGGTACTCCATCGAATACTTTCAAAGCTGGAGAGCTTTCATCCATTCGGACGACATGACCTAACCAGCGTAGCCGCTGTCCCTTGATTCGCTGAACTAAGTCAATGTCGTCGTATAGCTCGTACAGCTCATCGTTCCATCGTCTGCGGTATTCGACGTTGCCAACGCGCAAAGTACCATAAATCTTCCGCAAAATTTTCTCTCGAAAACTCCTAAAGCCGACTCATCGGATGTAGACATCGTCTAGGCTTCTGCACCATATGTCAGGATGGGAATGATGAGCGACTTGTAGAGTTTGGTTTTGGTTCGTCGAGAGAGGACTTTACTTTTCAATTGCCTACTCAGTCCAAAGTAGCACCTGTTGGCAAGAGTGATTCTGCGTTGGATTTCAAGGTTGAGATTGTTGGTGTTGGTAATGCTGGTTCCCAAATAGACGAAATTATCTACGACTTCGAAGTTATGACTGTCAACAGCGACGTGGAAGCCAAGTCGCTAATACGATTACTGTTTGTTTGATGGCAGGAGATATTTCGTCTTGTCCTCGTTCACTACCAGACCCATTCGCTTCGCTTCTTTGTCTAATCTGGAGAACGCAGAACTTACGTTGCGGGTGTTATGAACAATTATATCAATATCACCGGCATATGCCAACAATTGCACACTCTTGTAGAATATTGTGGCTGGTCTGTTTATTTCTGCGTGAGTATGAAGAGCTTGAGAAGCTGGCCGACAAGGGTAATGCTTGAAAATTCTATGAGAAGATGCTGCGACTTACAGAAGGTTTCAAGGCCGGAGCAAATCCATGTAGGGACCATGGAAGTGACCTGGTGACAGATGTCCAGAGTGTACTTAGTGTATGGAGGGAACACTTCTCCAATCTGCTCAATGGCAGTGAAAATTAAAACTCCGGAGATGGCGAAGCCGAAACCCCAATCGATGCGTATGGTATAGAAGTGCCATAACCCGACTATGAAGAAGTTCGAATAGCTATTGCGCGCTTAAAAAATAACAAAGCGGCGGCAGCCGATGGCTTACCGGCAGAACTATTCAAATACGGCGGCGAAGAGCTGACAAGGAGCATGCATCAGCTTCTTTGCAGAATATCGAATGGAACCTAAGTGTGCTCTGCCCAATCCAAAATAAGGTGGATCCCATGGTCTACGCCAATTATCTAGCGTATTGTGTGAAAGAATAAAGCCCACCGTCAACAAACTGATCGGACCTTATCAGTGTGGCTTTAGACCTGGCAAATCCACCATTGACCAGATGTTCACCAAGCGCCAAATCTTGGAGAAGACCCGAGAGAAAAGAATCGATACACACCGCGTTTTTATCGATTTTAAAGCTGCCTTCGACAGCACGATAACATCTCCATCGCGCGACTCTTCTGCAAAGCAAAGAGCCAAATATTAGAAATTGAAGAATTTTGGGTCTTCACTCTGCAATAATAAAACGCCCTCTCGATGAAGCGATAGATATTTTCAATAAATGTGTAATACACTCATTTTGAAGTTTTACCATTGACAACTGCTGTGTTGCTTCTCCTTGATAAAATAAAAATATTTTGCTGCTTAAAATATTTGTAGAATAAATAGCCGATATATACACATATATAGGGTGTTTTTTATAGAGGTATAGAACTTTAAGTTGGCATTACTTTTCAAGATGGCGACCGATTTAACAGCTGTCAAGTGATTTATTCTCAGTTCGGTTTGGCAATTCATCATGAATACCTCTATAAAAAAACACCCTTTATATGTATATGGCGCTTTATAACCGCCGAAGCGATTTTTGACCGAGCTCCTCCTCCAATTTGAGGCTTTGCGCTTTGATGTTTTGACCACCGAGTGGAGGGTTTATTCTGTCGATTATAGTAGTTTTGTTCATATATGATAAGTTTTTTTTAATGGACCTGTGACCGATAAATACCAAGAAAACTTATTTATTTTTCGATTCACTCGAAATTTTGTATACAGATAGTTTTTAGCCTAAATTAACACTGGGACTATTTTTTCTTCCGGCAAAAGGACCTGGTACCAATCTATTCAATTTTCGTTGCAATATGGAAATACCAAATTGTAATTACATAAATAGTTAACTGTACAGAGATCAATAATATAATAAGAAGTTTAATATTTTGGGTTAACTGCATCATTCTTTGCAATGCCAATTACTTATATAATATCTAAATTCAACAAAATAGGAAAGAACAACAACCACGTGTGATCGTTTATTGCTAGTTTTTTTAAGGTCGGTATGCATCTCTAGCGAAAAAACACTCATGTATTTCGTGGATGGAAAAATGTAGTAGGCACGGAAATTTGACAGATGATTTTCTATCGTGAACAGCTCGTTACAAAGGAAGAAGATATATATATATATATATATTTGGCGCTTTGTAACCGCTGAAGCGATTTTCGGCCGAGCATGAAGATATGCAAACGTAAATTAACAAAACGAAAAACATGAGTAGAGCGCGGTAAATATTTGATTATGTATTCTTACCTGTTTCATGGCTAAAAATAAAAAAAGGTGTAGAAATTGATGAAAAAACTAAAAATATTACATAAGTTCCTTTATAAGCTTGCTTTAATACGTTTGAAAATTAGTCTTCCTCTTGTTTGTCGCGAAATATATATGAAGCTATTTATTTCGCTCGGAAACCTGTGTTGCCGTGCTTTCGTATTTGTTTAAAAACTTTAGAAATAGGCAGTAGAAAATGGAGTTTTTTTCGTTCGAGGTGCGTACTTCTTCGTAAACATTTATTCGCGCATCGTTTTTTTGCAATTTTTTTACATGGAGTTTTTAGTTTTGAAATCTAGTGTTCTGGACAAGGAAGAGGCTAGTGATTCAGCGAAGGGGTTGGAGCAGCCATCAAGTAAGATTCAAGAAAAGGCTCCTAGCCCATCTGCGGGTATTGACATGGTATTGGCTGCAATTTCACAAAAATTGGATGCACAGGATGCCCGTAATTCGCAAAATATGTCTGTAATGAACGCGAACATGTCACAAATCAATGACAACATGTCACAAAAGTTGGATGCTCAGGATGACAAGATATCACAAAAGTTTGATGGATTAGAAGGAACAATCGCACAAATACAGCAAAACCTGGTGAGAGACAATGCGGAACTTAAGGAAAGACAGAATCAAATCAAGGAGCGACAAGACAAAATAGAGGAGCTAATTGAGACCAAAGTGAACAAATTGGAAGGTCGGCAAGAAAAAATGGAAGAGTTAATTGAAGCCAAAGTCAACACATTGGAAGGTCGTTTCCGGGACTTGCAGTTAAATCGTCCGACCACTTCAGTGAACGCTCCGAAGGTAAAAACACCATCTTTTGACGGTAAAATTCCATTCCAGGTCTTCAAGCTCCAGTTTGAGAAGACGGCTGAAACAAATAAATGGAGCATAGAGGAAAAATCTGCTGCACTATTCATTGCGTTGGAAGGACCTGCGGCAGAACTTTTGCAACTATACCCGAACATGAGAGAAATCATTACGACGGATTAATGCGAGCCCTGGAAAGACGCTATGGAATCGAACACAGAAGACAAATTTACCAGATAGAGTTAGAAAAGCGCGACCAAAAACCCAGCGAATCTCTACAGGAATATGCTTCGGAAATTGAGAGATTGGCTCATTTAGCCATTGAAGACGCATCGGGTGAGCATCTCGAAAGGGTGAAAATACAAAGATTCGTCAGCGGAATAAAATACATTTACACCAAGCGAGAGACATATGCTAATCCAAAGTTGACATTCGCTGAAACTGTTGCGTATGCTCAAACAAATATTGAGAACTCTGAAGTCGTTAGAAGGAATGAATCGTTCTGGTGTCAAGAATCAAGCTGGAAAATGCTTTAAATGTGGAAAGCCTGGTCACTTCGCACACGAAAGGCTGACGAAGATAAACCATCAACTTCTCACTCGGTAAACTAAAACGAGCCAGTCTAAAGGGGTGTATGCTGGCTCCTGCAATTGAATGCCCCACAATCTCCGTCTCGCAAATTGGCAGAAAAACGAGCAACATTACTATTAGTGGATATGTGGATGGACGAGCGCGAATATTAACGGTGGATACGGGCGCATCACTCTCCATCATTCGAACTGATCTGATCGCTAAAGAAGTGAGACCATTACATGGAGCAATATTGAAAACGGCGACTGGTGAGGATACCCAAGTAGTGGGAGAAGTAACATGTGAGGTCGCAATAGGGAATGTGACGGTGTTGAACAGCTTTATGGTCGCGCAGATTGTAGATGCGGTAATCATAGGAGTGGACTTCTTGATGGATGAAGGTATCAGGATCGACTTGAATAACAAAATTATGGAATATAAAAACATACAAGTACCACTAAGCATTGCCTACAATTCCACATACAGCAACAAACAAGTGGTCTTAGAAGGCAGTGAACTGATTCCACCAAAGTCAGAAGCAGTTGTTTGGGCGAAAATTAATGAAGATTGTGTGACAAACAAATTGTGGGTTGTCGAAGCAGCACAAAATTCTACAGTGGACTTACTTATTGGTAAAACCCTGGCTTAGACACAAAAGAATGGACACATCCCAGTGAGAGTATTAAATGACTTCAGATCATCAGTAAAAATTCCTAGTGGAACTGTGTTAGGGCAATGTCAAGAGGTAGAAGCCATTATCAAATGCAATGATTCATATGGAATCGACTCTATTGGCAGCAAGGACATGGAGGAAGATATCAATGCATGGAGGCAAGGGTTGGAAGACAGGTACAAGCGCAAGGCCAGCCAAATGATCCGTAAATACTCCAACATATTCGACAAGGATGGCAACAAACCAGGCAGGACCAACGTAGTGAAACATTGCTTTGATACTGGTGACGCAAGACCAATTTGTCAAGCTCCTCGAAGCGTTCCACTAGCCAAACGTGACTCTATTGGCCAAATAATTAAGAAAATGAGCGAAAGTGGTGTTATCGAACCATCGGCAAGTCCATGGAGCGCTCTGGTAGTACTCGTGAAGAAGAAAGATGGCCAGTTGTGGTTCTGCGTGGACTATCGGAGATTAAACGATGTCACAAAGAAAGACAGCTATGCTTTGCCCAGGATCGATGATACACTAGAATTGTTAACTGGCACAGAATGGTTTTCAACGCTTGACCTTAAGAGCGGGTATTGGCAAGTAGAAGTGAGTGAAGAAGATAAAGAGAAGACAGCCTTTAGTATTGGCACCGGTCTAAGGCAATTTACGGTAATGCCATTTGGTTTATGCAACGCTCCTGCCACTTTTGAAAGATTAATGGACCATGTGATCAAAGGACTACACTGGAAGACTTGTTTGGTGTATCTGGATGACATCATCGTATTGGGAAAAAGCTACGATGAACAGCTGAGTAATTTGGAAGAAGTTTTCCAGAGAATAGCTGGCGCTGGTCTTAAACTAAGCCCTGAGAAGTGCTCTTTATTCAAGAAGGAGGTGAATTACTTAGGTCATCAAGTAACCACGAAGGGCGTTTGTACAGCGAAGGAAAAAATTGAAGCAGTGAAGGATTGGTAGAGACCCAGGAATTTGCATGAATTAAGAAGTTTTCTTTGGCTGTGTACTTACTATCACCGATTTGTTCCGAATTTCGCCAGCGTAGCTCATAGTCTCCATGAGTTCACTAGATCTTTCGAGTGGAAAACTGAATAGGAGGAGGCTTTCCAAGCTTTTAAAGAACGACTATGCACTGCACCTATGCTAGCGTACCCGGTTCCAGGTGCAACATTTATTCTGGACACAGATGCTAGTGGTTATGGCATAGGAGGTGTACTTTCGCAACTGATTGATGGGCAGGAGAAGATAGTTGCCTACTATAGCCGGTCTATTGGATAACCAGAGCGGAACTACTGCGTAATTCGGAGAGAACTATTATCGTTGGTGGATGGCATTAAACACTTCCACAAATATCTGTATGGTCAATATTTCCGAGTTAGAACGGATCATGCAGCGCTGAAGTGGCTACTACAGTTGAAGAATCCCGAAGGGTAGTTGGCATTGTGGATTGAGAGACTGCAAAGTTATGACTTCACGGAAATGCTGACGCTGTGTCCCGTCGACCATGTAGTATGAAATGTAAGCATTGCTCAAAAGCCGAGGGTAAGGAAGACATAATAGACGTCCGGCTAATGACAGTTACATCAGCAGAAGAGTGAGAGGCAAGTCATTTAAGGAAATGTCAGCAAGAAGATCCGGAATTATTAATGCACGGATTGGCAATGAATAGACGGGCAAGTAAGGAACAAATGGCAGCGGAAAGTCCCATCTCGGAAGCATACTGGGCACAATGAAACAGTTTAGAGTTGATATCTGGCTGTTTGTGTGGTGGGCCCCTAGGCATTACAAAAACGCTAGAGAAGATCAAGCAGCGGTTCTATTGAGTTGGCTGTCGTCAGTCGATCGCTAAGTGCAAAGATTGCATTGCAGCTAAAGGGCCAAAGTCACGAAGTCATGGGCCGATGAAACAGTATAACTCAGGTGCACCATTTGAGCGGGTTGCCATGAATGTAGCCGGTCGATTCCCTATGAGCACACAAGGTAGAAATACGTTCTTGTGGTTATGGACTACTTTAGTAAATGGCCTGAGGTCTACCCAATTCCAAACCAGGAAGCGAAAACAGTTGCGGATGCATTCACTCACAATTGGGTTACCAGATACGGTGCGCCTATAGAATTGTACTCAGACCAAGGAAGAAACTTTGAATCGGCGGTGTTCCAGGAGATGTGCCAGGTACTCGGAAAACACGAACGACAGCCCTGCATCCTCAATCAGATGGCATGGTAGAGCGATTCAACCGGACCCTGGAAGAGCACTTGCGGAAAGTAGTGGACAAGAATCAAGATGATTGGGATGTACACATACCGCTTTTCCTGATGGGATATCGGTCCGCAGTGCATGAAACAACAGGTCAAACACCTGCGAGGATACTGTTTGGTAGTGAACTTCGGTTGCCCAGCGATTTAAAATTTGGAATAATTGGTGATGCGAGAAGAATTGGGAAGAAAGCGTCTACTGTTCTCGAGGAAGAGTTAAGAGAGATACATGCTCTTGTGAGGCAGCGAACTCAAATTATGAGTGACAAAATGAAGGCTAGGTATGACAGCGAAAGAGAGGTTTGTCCCCAAAACTTCAATGCAATTGGGAAGGTCCATACAAGATAATCAAACGACTAAACGACATAGTGTATCGAATCCAAACCGTAGGGAGGCCGAGAAACAAGATGAAAGTGGTCCACCTAGAGAGGCTTGCTGCGTTTGGAACAGCGAATGTGTCTGATCTGGACGATCAGACTTAGGTGGAAGGCAGTGTGGCGAAAATGCGAAGCGAATGACAGATGAAAGAAAGGAGCCGACAACTGGAATGTTCTAGAGCGTAAAACGAGACTGCAAAAGCAATCAGTCGTGAAGTAAACGCGTTGGAGATTACATTACAGTAAAGTAATAAAAACAGTACATTGTGAAAGTTGTAGACAAGTAATTGTAAATAGTAAAGTGAATTGTAATTGAATTGTGAATTACTGAATAATAAAAGGACATTAAATAAAGTATTTATAAATAAAGACACTGCAAATTAATTTGGCGATTTTTATTTAACAATCCAGAGATCGTACCCGAAAGATTTGGGAAATCATAGAGGTTGATTCAGCAAGATCGTAACAATATTACTGATCTCTGTACATTTTACTATTTATGTAATTACAATTTGGTATTTCCATATTGCAACGAAAATTTAATAGATTGGTACCAGGTCCTTTTCCCGGGAGAAAAAATAGTCCCAGTGTTAATTTAGGCTAAATCTATATACCAATCGGTCACAGGTCCATTAAAAAAACATTTCCCGGGCTCCAATGAAACCCTCCTGAAAATTTTGATCCAAATCGGGTGAGTGGTTTTGGAGTCTATATGGGACATACAGACAAACATTAATTTTTATACTTGTATATAAAGAGTATTTTTTTTAAATTTCTATAAACATGCTCAAATCCTCATAATTTATATATTCAGAGCATTAATTAAATTAGGTGGGTGCACTCACAACACTCACAAATAGTCAACAATGCATATGCCTGTAAGCTTGAGGATTTCACTTGATCAGGACAACACAAACACATATACGCGAATTAGTCATGTTTGCATTGAGAGTACGCGCAACAGGCTTAGAAGAACTTGGCTTGGGTGATGTGGTAATTGAAATCGCATAAAGAAGGGGTAATTATTATTAGCGGGGCTCTTAGTTGGAAAGGCGTACAAATGATATCATATTCACGCCTTGCATAATAAAAATTCCAACGAAGAAAATTAAAGCAAAAAGTCAAAACCATTCAAATTAAATTTCTTTAACCTTTTATAAATATTTCACGAAATTCCCCCAAAACTTGCAAAGAGACCACACGGATTGCTATAAGGGAGTCGATTTGTCATGAGTAAAAGAGGAAGCTGCTTCGTTACGCAACCTGTAAATTATTGAATCATGTGCATATTCTTAAGCCATGTGGATACTAACGATCTGTTTGCAATAAGTTTTTTTTTTGTTCTCTTCGTTGCTTTAAATTGATATATCATTAAAAATAACATTTTTACGTGAATATACTCAGCTGAAACAATTACAGATCTTTTAGAATAGAAATTTTGCATAAAAGTTGTGAAGAAAATTAAACAGCGGACGCAGAAACAAATGACATTTATTTTAACGGTAAACTTTCGGCGTCGTCACAAAAGCGACGGTTGAAAAGCGATGACGACGTCGACATAACTTCGTTTCGTCATCGCTGTCACGTCGACGCAAAATAGCTATTGCCGAAAAGTTTTTGTCATGTGACATTTGTGCGCCAGCTGTTTCATTTCGTTAACAAATTTAAAAAAATAAATTTATTTTAAAATCTTTTGCTGATACATCACGCTCAAGCGATGAAGGCAGTAAAAAGCGAACTTAGGGTAAAAAAAATTATAAGGCAGAACAGTGAAATATTTAGATTGGCAGATAACAAGTGTTGTGATTTAAATTCGTACAATTTCGAAGAATCTTTTTGTGAGTTGCTTATGTTTTCTTTCTTTCATTTCAGATTTGAAGACTATTTTCAACTTAACAAAACTGCATTCAAGAAAGAAATCGAACCATATTTGAAAAATGGAGTGCGAACAGCGTGTGTTTCTAAATTAACAAAATTGGCGGAAGCGTTACGGTTTCTGGGACACGGGTCATATCAGACTAGTGTTGGAAACGACTTCCATCTGGTCTAGCCCAGTCAATCGTTAGTTTAGCGGTGGTTGAAACTATTGCCTCTTAGAAGCAATTATTTACACTAAATGGATCAAGTTCCATGACAGACGGGGTAAAAATTGCACCACATGAGAATTTTTCCTTAAAAAAAAAGAGGATTTCCGGGTGTTTTGGATGTGTCGACTTGAATGCAAGATGTTGATAAGTTCTGGCTCTTGGGTAAAAATTTAAACCAATTTTTAACAATATAAAATTAAATCGATTTCGCTGCTTGCTTGGTGCTCGACAACTTCATTCTACCGCATCTAAAGCACCACAAATAGCTAATGTATGTGCAGCACTTTGAATAGAATTGACTTTGGCTCACTTATCACATACGGAGATCCCGAAAACGTATAAAATGACCAAAACAATGTTAATGACATGGAAAACAATAGAAGTATAAAAGCATCGCAAAATTAGAGAAAATATAAAGAACTGTTTTGTATAAATTCAGTAATTTTGTATATAAATGTTTTGGTATAATAACAAAAAATACCGCAATATGCACTAAGCTTACAGATACATATATAACGGACAAAATAAAAAGTATTTATAGTTAAAAAAAAAAAATTATTTACATAAACTGCTGTCGACAGATTTT
This sequence comes from Neoceratitis asiatica, assembly GCA_030068015.2. Classification (NCBI taxonomy): domain Eukaryota; kingdom Metazoa; phylum Arthropoda; class Insecta; order Diptera; family Tephritidae; genus Neoceratitis; species Neoceratitis asiatica. The sequence goes on along the minus strand of CM061526.1, from coordinate 39,330,599 downwards.
GCGTAGTTTACCGTCAACGACGACAACAACGTAAACGGCAGTAGCTCATATGTGTAAATTGTTATCGATTAAATCTACGGCACTAGCAATTTTGTCACGTCGTCGTCACTTTGTGTTGACGAAGCCAACAAAGATAGGGGCGAATGTTAAACGAAGTCGCATATGCGACTAATTACCACATAAATTGCGATTTCGAGAAATCTTAGATTAATCTCTTAAAACATTAGTCGCATAATTTGTTTCAGAGTTAAAATGTACACTAAAAGACAATGTAAACTTGATTGCGACTCCCACGACAGCCGGTATTACGCTCCGGAGTTGACCCGAATTTTATCCGGCCAAGGGCTGTCACCCTTTCGGCGACCTAATCCCGTTTAGGTCATCAGGTAATTTTAGTTTTAGTGCATCACCGGAGCAACATTTCACAGCAGGACTGCTCCAAATCCTTCTCATCTCGTGAGTGGAGTAGTGCTTTCGTTGACCCATGCTGTAGGAGTCTGCCCCCGACTGTAGATACTACGCAGCCGCCAACTACCACCAATGTGCGGCAACCACCACACCAATGTGCGGCAACCACCACAGCGGGTCACACAGCTGCAACAACCAAGACCTACGCACAACCCCCTCACCCCTCGTGTTACGAACGTTCCCCCGAAACACTTTAGACTCGTACAATTTAACTGCAACGGACTCCAAGGAAAGATCGACGAGATAATCGACTTTATGAGCCGGGAACGACTGCCAATAGCTGCGATCCAAGAGACAAAACTGAGCGCCCGCTCAGATTTTTTGAACCGGGCAGGCTATAACATAATAAGAAAGGATCGCGAGCGAGATCATGGTGGAGGCTTGGGCTTCATTTTACACAACACCGTGCAGTATCGTCTTATCAACGGCGACATCGACCGCAGGGATACTACCCTAGAATGTCAGGGCATAGCTAGCCGGTCAGGCGGTGTCGAGCTTGAAATATTTAATATATAAGTTAGCGCATTGCACAGCGGCAAAGCTGAAACAGCAGTTTGACGATTCTTGGGAATAGCTTCCACGCTTGTTTATCCATTCAATTGCATTCCGAAATGAATACCCGATAGCGTACGTGACTGTGGGCAGCTTAAACGAACAGCAAAGACAGTTATTGAATTCCCACTACACCAATTGAACACCAGAGGAATTGGATACCGAGTACCACCACCAGAAAAACAATGCTCCTGTAAGTAATTACTCAAATTTGCGCGTGTGATCCATTATAAGTGTAAAGGGAAATATCCTGTTGTGCTATAAAAAAAGAGAGGGTATTTTGATTGAGATTTTTTTTTTTTTCAAATAACCAAAAATGAGCGTAACAAGAGAACAAGTCATCGAGATCTTAAGGCAACAGAATAACCAGAGTAGGAGGGAATTTAACGCTCAGCTGGACGAGGTCAGGCAGACCCTCCAGCGCTTACAGCCGCCATCGGCAGAAAAGTATATGCCAGTACAAATAAATCCAGCTGTAGCCAATGGGCATACAAACATGGATTTAATAAAATCCCTACAGGAATTTAAGGGGGATAATGCCGCCTATCCTGCCTGGCATTCCGCAGCGGAATTCGCCATAGGCTACTACACGGAGGGTACAGAGCAGTACTATGTAGCAATGGGAATTTTTAGGAACAAGATAGTAGGTTCCGCAAACGCAACGCTCGCTTCTTTCTCAACTGTGCTAAATTTTAAAGCTATAATAGCTAGGTTAGATAAAACATATGCGGACAAAAGACCGGTACATGTTTTAAAAACGGAACTCAGTGTCTTGCGGCAGGGAAATTTATCACTCTGCCAGTACTATGACGCGGTGGATAGGCATCTAACACTTATAACAAATAAAAACATAATGACCCATTCAAGTAACAGGGAGCTTGCCACCGCGCTCAATGACAGAGCTAGGGAAAACGCACTAAGAGTCTTTATTTCCGGCTTGAAGCGGCCATTGTGTTCTTCAGATGGTATAAAATATCAAAATAATTATCCAAGTAATTCACGAAGGCCTAAGGACACTCCTACCCCAATGGATGTAGACCGCGGGTCTTCCGCTTTCCGACGTACAAAACAGTCCAGCAAGGGTTTTAGGAAAGAAAATGTGGTAGGGGGACAACCCAAAAAGGATGCTAACCAATATCCTAGTAAACGGGAGCGCCAACAGGGATATTCAATGAATTCGCGAAAGCCCAAGGTACAACGAACAAACCTTTTAAAAACATCCCAAGAGATAAACCCACCAGAAAAAGTTAGAGTGGAACGCGATAGTGATTCGGACTTCGAGATCGCTTCCAGTTTTGAAATGGAAGACGAAGTTAATTTTTTTATGTAAAGTCGCTCCTTCCCTACATTACAAAAAAGGCCTCAGGGGGGCGGGAGCTTAAGTTGTTGATTGATACTGGAACCTCGAAAAACTACATTAAAAATTTGTGCTTTCTAAAGGGAATTGCCCCTGTGGAGAAACAGTTTAATGTTAAATCAATAAATGGATGAAATCTCATAAAGAGTAAATGTAGGGTTTTCGTTTTGGGAAGGGTCTCAACTTTCTTTATTCTTCCAAATTTGAAAAGCTTCGATGGTATAATGGGATATGACTTTCTCAAAGAAATTGGAGCTGAGATTGATACGAAATCAGAATATTTATTCTACGAAGTGGGTAAAGAAAAACTTAATAACGTCGAGTTTGAGCAAGTAAACTCCATATGTTTGGATAAGGACTCGGTCCCAGCTCTTTTGAAAGACGAATTTAATTCTATGATTAAAAAGAATGTAAGAATGCCGAACCTAACCTCTCTTTGCCATATAATACTACGGTCAGGGCTAGAATTCGTAATACTTCCTCGGAACCAATTTACACCCGATCTTATCCATACCCGGCTTCGGCGGTTCATTAATAGGGAAATAGAGAGATTGTTAAAGGACGGCATTATTAGAAGGTCCAATTCGGCTTATAATTCTCCGGTCCATGTTGTAAATAAAAAAGGCATGGGCGAATACGGTAAACAAAAACTCCGCATATTAATCGACTTTCGGAAACTAAACGAAAAAACGATTGCGGATAGATATCCCATACCGGATATTTCTACCATATTGGCAAATCTTGGTAATTCCGGATTTTTCACCACTTTAGATTTAAAGTCTGGATTCCACCAGATAATCCTCGAAGAGAAGGACCGCGAAAAAAACAGCTTTCAGCATCAATAACGGCAAATATGAATTTAATAGGTTGCCATTCGTGTTAAGAAATGCGCCCAGTATTTTCCAACGCGCCATTGATGATGTTGTTCTAAGAGACGACATTGGCCAAAGTTGCCAAGTTTATATGGATGATATAATCATCTTTTCAGGGGACGAAAAGTCTCATATTTAACACATTGATAGGATACTGAGTATGCTGGAAAAGGCCGGAATGCGAGTTTCAGCAGAAAGGACTAAATTCTTTAAGAAGGAGGTCGAATTTCTTGGTTTTGTTGTCTCTCAGAGAGGGATAAAAACATGTCCAGATAAGGTAAAGGACATAATTAACTATAAGACCCCGGAAACACTTCGAGCGTTGCGCTCTTTCTTGGGTCTTTCAGGATATTATAGGAGATTTATATGGGATTATGCGTCTATCGTCAAACCATTAACAAGGTATCTCCGGGGGGAGAATGGCCAGGTGTCATCCCACAAGTCCAAACATACTAAAATAGCCCTAGATGATGAGGCCAAGCAAGCCTTTAAAAGGGTAAAAAGCATTTTAGCATCGAAAGATGTTTTGCTGTTTTATCTAGATTATGATAAAACATTCGAACTGACAACAGACACTTCTTCTAGCGCTTTAGGCGCTGTACTATCCCAGAATGGACGGCCCATCACCATGATTTCAAGAACATTATCAAAAACAAAGGAAAACTATGCAACCAACGAGCGCGAGCTTTTGGCTATAGTGTGGGCTCTTAAAAACCTTCGACCTTACCTATATGGAATTAAGGACATTGTAATATTCACAGACCACCAGCTCCTAACGTTTGCTATTTCAAACAAAAACCCCAATACCAAAATGAAACGATGGCGGGCGTTCATAGAGGAATTCTCACCAAAATTTTGTTATAAGCCCGGCAGAGACAACGTCGTGGCGGATGCTCTGTCTCGCCAGTTTTTGAACAACATGAGCGATACAGATGCCACAGCACATAGTGAGTATCACTCTCAAACACAATTAAAACTATCCAATATCCAGTAAACCAATTCAAAAGACAATTCATTATACTATAAATTACGACACAATAACAAATTTGTTGCAAAATCTCAAGAAACTTATAAATCCAGGTGTTACAAATGCTTTTCGTTGCGATCTGCCGACACTATCAGAGATTCAGGGACCCCTTATTGAGGCATTCCCTGGGGCTAAATTCATCCATACGGAAAAATTTGTGATTGATCTGACTAATCCAAATGACCAACAGGAAGCAATAGCAACGGAGTATGGCCGTGCTCATCGATCTTTGTCCGAAAATTTCAAGCAGATTTTGTCAGAATACTACTTTCTTGACATGAGGAAAATGCTCAAATCGACAATAGCAAATTGTAAGATATGTCTGGAAAATAAATACCAAAGGAAGCCCCCAAATCCCGAAATTGGGAGAACCCCAATCCCAGAACGTCCAGGAGAAATCCTCCACCTGGATATTTTGATTACCGGGAAGCAGCTATTCCTAACTGCCGTTGATAGGTTTTCAAAATTCGCAATAGTAAAGCCCATTATTTCAAGATGCACCATCGACATAAAGGAGGCTTTGCTCGAGGTGTTGGGTATGTTCCAAAACACTAAAACAATTGTTACAGACAACGAAAGAGCGTTTACTTCAAATTTGATTAGATCTATGCTTCGCGATCATTTCGGTATAGAGCAGTTCTTTGTACCCACCTTACATAGCGAAAGCAACGGACAGGTTGAAAAGGTTCATTCAACCCTTCTGGAAATAGCCAGGTGCGTGAAGGCGCAGCAGCAAATAGATGAGGTGAAGGAATTGATTTTGCTCGCCACGTACAAATACAATAGAACAATTCACTCAGTCATAAATGCGAAGCCGATAGAAATTTTGCAAAACTGCCCGGTAGGAAAATTCGGGGAAATTAAAGAAAAAATATTAAGCGCACAAAATTCGGTGTTGAATATATTGAACGGGAAGAGGATAACCAAAACATACCAGCCTGGGGAGAGGGTGTTCCTTCGGCGAAATAAGCGATTGGGAAATAAGTTTGAGAGAGTGTTCGTGGAAAAAATAGTAGAGCGAGATTTAGGGACAACAGTACAAATAGAGGGAAGAAAAATCCATAAAAGTAATTTGAGATAAATCAATTTCAGATTGCTGCTTGCCATATTCTCCGGCACTAGGGCCAATTTAATGGACTACACCTCTTCGCAAGTTGTCACCATTCCCTGGGAAAATGTGGCCATTTATAACGAATTCATTTACCTCGTCCATACCACCAACTTGACAGACTACCGACTAGACTACCAGATAGCTTATGAAAGCCAGTGGTTCGTATCAAAATCAAAAAGTCAGATAGTAAACGAGAATATCTTAAAACAACAAGGGGAAGAAATTTTACACATCATACGCACCTTGCAAATACCTAGAAGGATTGCAAGATCAATAGATTTCCTGAGGTCCGCTCTGAAATTCATAGCCGGTACCCCAGACCACGAGCACTTTGAACTGTTTTTGACAAAGGAAAGCATGTTAATAGAAAATAACAATAGGCAGATTAAAATTAACTCCGTTTTACAAAATAGAATCAATGAAATAACGAGCCAAATCAACACACTTCGGGGAAATCGTACGCATTGGTTGTTAAAAGACGAGGAAACACTGCTTCGTGAGAGTTTGGTAAGAAGAAACAACCACATAATTAGGCAACTAAACAGATTGGCACTCTCTATTGTGTTGCCCAAAATATAATAAACCTACTTGTTTTGGATGACGACGACATGGAGCAATTACCCTTTAGTTTAATTAACTTACTTTTAGTGTCTAGAGTAAAAATTTTGCAAAATTCGGATGTCATTCACTATGTCCTTAAGATCTCTAAGATCATAAATTTTTGTGAGTTTTTGAAAATTTATCCGTAACAATAGTATTGTAAAGCTAGAAACAACGCTTGCGGCAAAATGTAGCGATGCATTTCAGCCGCTCGGAAACTGCAATGACACCCTGACGGCTAAAGTATGCAAACCGGCTCGCTCGAATTGTTTAAGTCAGTTGCTAAATAATCAGCATATCACATACCACCTGTTCAAAAAATAGAGGAGGGCATAATTATTCTCAATGAATCAATAAAGGAACGTATCTACTTCTTTTCCGGAATTCAATCACTATAAACGATACAATCTACGTAGCAGAAAAGGAACCAATCTATATTCAGCCACATCCTCCAAAGACGGTATCGAACAACTACCTGGAACACCATACAAGTTTGTCCTTGCCATATTTGCATAAAGTTTATATCAATAATATATCTCGCATTCACGAGCTGAAGGAAGGCCTATCTCTACATCATAACTTGTGGACAATTTTTCTTTTCCTCCATTAATGATTATAGCAATAGCAATTTTTTGCATCTATCGTAGAAAGATATCGATAGCCAGCAAAGCCCAAACAAACTCAGAGGGCGGTTGAGGAAATTTTGGCTCACGTCGAGGGCGACTCGTCTTAAGAGAGGGAGAAGTTAGCGCATTGCACAGCGGCAAAGCTGAAACAGCAGTTTGACGATTCTTGGGAATAGCTCCCACGCTTGTTTATCCATTCAATTGCATTCCGAAATGGATACCCGATAGCGTACGTGACTGTGGGCAGCTTGAGGGAGCAGCGAACATTCACACATACAAGCAAGCGCTACAAGCCGCAGTTAGGAAATCAGGGTAGATAGTACTCTTAGCAATAGTTAGTCCTGTTTTGACATTGAGAAAATAAAGTCGTACGAAAACGCAAAGTTATACATTCCTGCCTGCCTGTCAAATGATCGTCGAGGAATGGAGCTGGCGGAACAGATAGACGATTCGACATTCTTCACAATGAATGACGGAGCCCCCACCAGGATTGTGGGCAACTGCCATAGCTCGCCTGACATTACAATAGCTAGCGCTGGTCTGATAAATTGCATAGATTGGCGACCGACCATCGTTTCCGTGAACCACCAGACATTTGTTAACTTTAACAAAGCTAACTGGCCAGGCTTCACGGAATTTACTGAGAACGCCTTCAGTGCTCTCCCCACTCCCACCAACGTCCTCCCTGCAGAAAAGACTTTCCGCAAAATTGTCGTGTCTGCTTCCGCCCGCTTCATACCTGCAGGTCGAATCGCGGAAATCCGCCCTAATTTCACCACCGAATCGGCGGTGTTAGCGACAAGGGGCGACACATTACGCCTGGCCGATCCCGGCGATCCCCGAATCAGGGAACTCAACGCCGAGATTCGGAACAAGGTTAACTTCTATAAGCGGAACAAGTAGGAGGAGCACTTAAGATCCTGCAATCTGAAATCCATCGGCCCCGACGGAATAAGCATGCTGATGTTAAAACATTTGGGCCAAGCGGAAGCAGAATATCTCACCAAGCTTCTCAATCTGTCCCTGGCCACCCTAATTATACCTGACGTGTGGAAACTGGGTAGAGTGGTCCCGCTACTAAAGCCGGGGAAACCCGCAAATAAAGGAGAATCTTATCGTCCGATATCCCTCCTTCCCCCAGTAGCGAAGACAATTGAGGCATTGCTGCTCCCGTCCCTCACACACCATCTGAGCCCAGCTATACATCAACATGGCTTTCGAAAAGTGCACAGCACCACAACTGCACTTAACGCCATAAACACTCAGATAATTCATGGCCTTCACCACAATCGACCCTGTGCGCGAACTTTTCTAGTAGCACTGAACCTGTCGAATGCTTTCGACACGGTAAATCATTCAGTGCTACTATCGGACATTGAGGATTCCTCATTACCGCCTAGGTTGAAGAGGTGGAACATGAACTACCTGAGTGGTCGACGATCATCGGTTGAGTTTCGAGGTCAAACATCTAAGCTACGGAAAATTAAACAAGGGGTTCCACAGGGTGGTGTCCTCCCCCAATGCTGTTTAATTTTTACATCTCGAGGCTTCCTCCACCACCAGAGGGCGTCTCGCTGATCTCATACGCCGATGACTGTTTGATTTTGGCGTCTGATAGCCATTGTTCGAAAGTAAACTGCTACCTCACCGACCTTTCCAACTTCTTCACTGCACGACATTTACATTTACAACCTGCGAAATCCTCTGTCACACTTTTTACCAGCTGGACGAAGGAGTACCGGCTAGAACTCGATGTGAAAATTCCGACCACGAACAACCCAAAGTTACTGCGAGTGACATTAGATAGTCTGCACTACTTCACTCCGCATTCGACTGCAATTGCCACCAACGTACAAAGCCGCAACAAAATCCTCAAATCGCTAGCCGGTAGCACCTGGGGGAAAGAAAAACAAACGTTGCTGGCAACGTACAAGGCAATAGGCCGGCCGGTCGTAAACTATGCTGCGCCGATTTGGACGCCGGGGACTAGCACGACGCAGCTGAAGAAGCTACAGACCTGTCAGAACACCGCTCTTCGGACCGCGACGGGAAACCTCCTGATGGCGCCGGAGCACCACTTACACAGTGAAGCATCCATGCTCCCAGTTAAGGAGCATAATGTTATGCTTTGTAAGCAGTACCTGCTGGGATGCTACCGTATGGATCATCCCAGCAGGCACCTGCTGGAAGCTGAACCACCACCTAGGCACATCAGGAAGGAAGTACTTGACTACCGGGACGACATACAGCAATATAGACAAGACCCGCTGGACAGGACGGCGTACAGACAGGCCATCAACACCATTCACCGAGAGTCCGTCAACACCTTCTTGAACTCTCTTGCAGTGAATGGTGTTCTCGGAGTCAAACCACCACCCATCGCAGAACAAGAGCTCGAGTTGCCTCGTGAGACCCGAGTAACTCCGGCACAATTAAGATCTGGATATTGTAGCAGACTTAACTCCTACCTATCCAGATCCTGACATATCTAACACATGTCCCGCATGCAAATAATCCCCGCACGACACTAACCACCTCTTTGCATGCCCACTTAACCCGACTCATCTAACACCACTCTCCCCTTGGTCCGATCCCGTCGAAACAGCACGTTTCCTGGGCCTCCCGTTAGATGACCTCGATGACTAAAACTAAACTTGCCTGACCCTAAAAGGGACTGGGCTTGCCGCTACAACAACAACAACAACAACGATTGCAATTGTTTTAAGAAAAATTACACATAAATAAAATATGAAAAAAATTAAATATATAATACATTTGTGCGCTTGTTCTATAATTTGTAACAGAGTTGTAAATTTTTTAAGAACATATTATGTCTAATTAAATACAAATGAAATTCAAAATAAAATTAATTTACATAAATAACATCTATGTTAACCATCCTGCAAATTTCATACATATTATTAAAATATTTTGTCTAAAATAAGCTTGGTACCATAATGGAGTGCAGAACCGGACCAACACCGCCTTCGCCTTGCACAGTATGTGCAAGTGAAACACTTTTTGAATTGGCGGCTGCAAAAAAAAAAACATAGGGTCCATAATGAAATTTCTTCACAACTTTAATCAAAATACTCTAAAAAATATTAATCTAAAAATTGCTGGTGAATTTTTTTTTTTAATTTTTCTAATATTTTAATTAAAGAACCTTTTTTCTTTTTTATGTATTAAATACTGAAAAAATTATATTAATTTTATATTTGAGTATTTATTTTCATAAATAATTGTCCTTTTAGGTCAAAATGTACGAGAAAAGTAAATTTACATTTATAAAAAGCTTAATTCATTGTCATTCGAATAGTGATGATCATCGTACAGGCCTACAAGTAACAAAACTCCTAATTTTCACACATACAATCTCACTTTTTTTACACATATATACATGTTTAACAGAACGCTGTGTGAAGAACAGAAATTGGAATAAGAATAGAATGGAATGAAAAAGCGAATTTGGAAATAGGCACCAACCGCAGGCACGAGCCGCGTGTTGCCTATCAACTATTTTTGCTACGTTTCCATGAATTTTGAGCAAAAACCGCTAGTTTTAGTAGAAAGTGTTGCCGTGCTAATTTCGGAGTTCATTTTAAATTTAAGAAGATTTAAAAAAAACTAAAGTTGGAGATTAAACTTAATTGATGGTAATGTGTTATATATATAAACTTTAATATTATGGGGGGCTTAAATTCAAAATTTTAAAAATTTAGGTCTTATTAAAACCTAAATTTTTATAAAATTTTTACTTTGATTACAACCCTGCGAGACATTACTTCAATTTTTATAGCGATGAAAACGGAAAGTTTAAATTTCGTGAAATAGTGATAGTGTTGTATTATTAATATTCATTTAGTTTCAGGATAGTTTCATTAATTTCCTCATTTCGTAAGTAAGTCCATGTAACTAAATGTACAAATTATTAATGATTGATCCTTCGCTTCTAGAATACAAGATGCCATTCAGGAGGTGTGCCGCAGGTTGCAGTGTAGGGGTGCCCTTATATCCATTTCCAAAGGTGGGAGAAACAGCCCGATGAGTGTTAAGAATACATTTATAATAATTATAGGATTGTGTGAAATGTGTAACAAATATTTTTTTGTATGAAATTGCGATGTAAAATAAGAGCGTTGCAAAGCTTTATGTGTATATGTGTGTGTACGTCTTTAAAAAACGGCTTCACCGAATGAAAAAACAAATTGGTGTACATATGCTAACGGTATCCTGTTTGGTTCGGAGTGGACCAGATACTATGTTAGTGTATTGCGGCGAAAAACCAAGGCTACCACACAAAATTGTATTTTTGATTTGTGATAAACGAAAATTTTTGAAAACTTGTTTTTTAGTTTGTACGAGGTATGTTCAAAGGAAAAGTTGAAGATTTTTTTACTGCTCTCTTTGATTACAATGATATGATGCATCGTGAGTTCCTGCCAAAAGGTCATACAGTTAATAAGAAATCTACAAGGAAGTTATGCAACGTTTGCGTGAAGCAATACGCAAGGTTCAAACAATCGGAATTGTGGGAAAACAATTCGTAGATTTTGCATCACGTTAATGCACCAGCTCACACATGAATGCATATTAGTGATTGTTTGGCCAAAAAAAAACCCGTAATCATGCCCAACCATCGTATTTGCATTTCAGTAGTGCTTCTAGGATTGGTTCAATTGATTAAATAAGTACTTTTAAAAAAATTCAAAATTAACATTTTCCTTTGAATATATTTCATTGCTGCGCATATTATAATTTGTTATTCCAACTGAAATATTGTAAATTTATTTGAATTGAAATTATATACATTCAATTTTTTTTACTCCTGATGGGGACTTAGTAAGCTTCATTGTACATATGTATGTATATAGTGAGATATGATTCAGTCTTGGACTAAATCATTAAAATTTTTATACAATTTTTCTACAGCTCATGTACAGTTTTTAAATCTAACTTAACTAACTAACTTGTACATGCCTGTATATATGTATGTGTGAATATATTATATTCATAATGGTTTGAATTATGGATTTGTTTTCAATTCTATTTGTGTATGTATTTATGTATTTAGATATGCTGTTGAATGCATTTTTATGATTTTACATTTTTGGATTTCAAGTTTCTTTATAACAAATCTAACGATTTTGGGAAGTAAGGGAGTTCCGGCTGTCGAGCGGACACGTAATTTTAAATAAAATAAAAAACTTCGCTTTTGTTATAATGATTTCACGAATTAAATGTTGAATTAATTTTCTCGCGTGAGGGCTGTAGGTTTTCGATTAGTTAGCTTGATTAGTTAGAAAATACGATGAGGACGCTCGGGAATAATGGGAAAAATTTTATGTTAGTTCAGGCTACACGTTTAAAACATGTTCAAAGATATTTGAGCAATTTTTGTTTATGTGTACTTCATTTATATGCTTAAGTATTATTTTTTCTTGAGAAAGAGGAAATAATATCTGAAATAAATTAACATTTGTAGTATAGCTAACGAATTTTTCTTTTTTAATTAGGCGGCAGGAGTGGATTAGGTTGTTGGGTTTAAAAGAACCAACAGCCAAAAATTTGTTTGCTTGCCAAAGGCATTTCTCCTGCCAACTTAGAAGGGGACGGCTTCTTCACTGCACCACCACACCGGATTTAAATTTAAGTATATTGGCACCCACAGTGAATGTTTGTAGAGAAAATGACTGTAGCATTTCATTTTATGTAGGTAGTTTAAATAACGAAGACGGACAAGAGAATGTTATAGAAGTAGGGAACGAAAATATAAGAACGAAAATATAAGCGATTTAACTTCAATTGACCCTTCTTTTGAAGTTGAATCGACTTTGCAAGAGTTCCCTCGTCCCGTAGTACATATAGAGCATCCATACTGCTCAACTTTAGAGATTTCCAATGTAGTTAGAACGTTGGCAAATAGTAGACAGACACCAACTAGTTGTTTTTTATCGGAAGGGACTCCTAGAAAAAGAAGATATCGGGAGGAGCTAGATATAAAAAATCAGGAAATTGAACATTTACGCAACAAGGTGGAATATTTGGAAAGGAGAGTAGAAACATTAGAAAATAGGGAAACTTTGTCTGTTAATGTAGTTGGGCAGGACGAAAACAGACATATTGCAGAGCTGTGTTGCAAATTACCTCCACATGTTGCTATATGTGTGAGGAATTGCTTAAAAAATACAACCCGATCTCCAAAGGGTTATGGATTTGATAGGGAATCGAAAACACTTGCTCTGGCCGTAAAATTTCTATCACCTATTCCATACAGATACTTAAAGCCCATTTTCAATTGGCCATCACAAGTTACTCTTGACCAATTCGTTCAAGGTTGGCCACGAAACCCTGGCTGCAATTATAGCAGCATAAAAGCTCTGGAACTGAGAAGCCGTGGCTTCATAGACGCACAGAGATATGTTTCGATATGTTGTGACGAAATGTCTCTCAAAATTCATTTACAGTATGAAAGGAATAGGGACTGGATAGTAGGTGTAGAAGACTATGGAGATTAAAATCGTACCTCCAGGGTGGCTACTAGTGTTTTAGCGATTTTCGTCCAAGGTATTGGTGGAGACACTTGAACACACCCATTAGCATATTTTTTTGTGCATAAAGTATGCAAAGGAGATGTTATGAAAAAATACATATTCGAAGCCATTGGTCAGCTCCAGAGTATTGGTTTGCGTCCCTGCCAAATGGTCACTGACCAAGGCACAAATTTTGTTAATTTTTCAAGAATCGTAGGAGTAGCAACATATACCCCTTTTTATTGTAAATGAGCAAAAAATATTCTACTTTTTTGACTCCGCTCATCTTTTAAAAAGTACACGGAACTGCTTTGAAAATAAGAAAAATAGGGTTTCGTTTCACAGCCAACCTGTTGAATGGTCGGATATAGTGCATGTTTACGAAAATGGCACTACTAGCAGTATTAGTTGTACCCATAAGCTAACTTCGGCCCATATCGCCCCTAAACCATTTCAGAAAATGGGCGTTCAGTTAGCTTCTCAAGTTTTTAGTCATTCTGTAGCAAGTGCAATGTTCGCCATCTATAGCTCCGGGAGTCTTCATAGTTCTAAGTCTCCATCTTTTGTTAATGCAGCCGAGTTTGTCCTTTTTTTCGATAAGCCATTTAATATTTTTAATAGTAATGTCTTTGGAGCAATAGGGAATTTTAAGGAACCCTTTCAACATCTGCGGATCAATTGAAGTTTCTTGAGGAAGCCGAAATCTTCTTGAATTCTATCCGAGTTCATGATAGCTTAGGTCGTGATATCACGAATACTTTTAGTTTTATAAAAGGTTGGTTCCTCAATATAGGCAGTTTAAGACATTTGTGGCGTTTCTGGTCACAGCAGGGTTTTAATCATTTGATGACAAGAAAACTGACACAGGACAGATTAGAAAATTTTTTCGGACATATTCCAAAACATTCAAATCGAAATAAATATTGATGTCGATGAAAGTAGTTTGTTTATTTTTGTATTATATTTACAAATATTTTAATCATATTAAAATAATATATAAGTATTATTGTATTACAAATATTTTAAGCACCATAATTGCTTAATGCGCTTGCCAAGGTTCGATGGTGGAATCACAGAAAAAGACTTTTATTTTACCAAACAAAAACAATATAGCAATTGTCAAATGGTAAAACCACCAAATGGGTTTATAAACTTTATAACAAATATCGAAAATATCTTCACAGAATATTTCGATTCTACTTGCCATAGAATAGGATTTTCTCAAATATTGCTTGAAAAAATGTCGGATGTGGAGCCGTATTTATGCTGCGAAAACTGCAATTCCGACACAATAAAAAGTATGTTCATCAGGATTAGAACTTATTTTTAACAAACGCATTTAATAAGAAGGTGAAATAGCAAGATTTTAAAATAATAAAATTTTTATGTATTACTCATAAATAATGCTCACCTTCAGTCGGTAATTTTTCTAACGACTGTCCGTCTACGTAATAGTTGTCCAATTGTTTGTCCGTCAACGTCTGATGTCCTTAGATTTTTATTTCGATTTGAATATTTTTTTAATTAGATTAGTAGGTAGATTTTCTTATTTTTTAAGTATGAATTTCGTGTACTTTGTGTTATAGGCCCCATTTATTCACCATGTCCCTGTATATGTTTTAGGATTATAGTTTAGGGCTTCGCTGTGGGTGTATTGGTTTAAGATATTTTTATTTTTCCATTTAGTAATTTGTGTAAATGCATGTACCTGAATTTGTGATATTTTTAAAAAAAGGTTTGTTCTTATTGAATTTTTATATTTATTTCACTTTCTTTTTGTGAATTGTTTTTGTTTTGTTATTTGTTATTTATTTATTGTGCAATTAAGTTTATATTGTAAATATGTAATATATGTATATGGGTGAAAATAGGCCTCCTAGGGAACCGAGCACCCAAAAAAAATCGGTAAAGCGCCTTTATTACGACCGCAACGGTGGTGTGGAAAAGCAATACTTAAACACTTAATATAAGATAATTAATATAAAAAAATTTATGTGTTGTATATATTTTTTTAAGTTTTGTAGAAACTAAGAAGTAAAATACTAGATGCTTTTACAATATTTGCTACTAAAAGGATGCATTAGTACTATTACTTCTGTTGATATTTATTTCGCCCCTGGCTCAAAAAGTGGAGTAATTCGATCAGGTGATCACAGCTGTTTTTTGATCAGATGATAGTTTTTCTACTTGTAGGCCTGTACGATGGTGCTGATTGAAGGTGCACCGCCCTCGGTGTTTGTACCCCACAATCCTTCAAAGGTTCTAAAGATTTCCCATTTTTCAATATTGTGGCGAAAATGCGAAACGAATGACAGATGAAAGAGAGGAGCCGACAACTGGCATGTTCTAGAGCGTAAACAAGACGATTATCGTAACGACGCGATTATCGTAACGACGCGATTATTCCGGGGGTTTCGTTTTCAAGCAGCAAACAAGTATATAAGGGCGACCCACGACTGCAAAAGTAATCAGTCGTGAAGTAAAAGCGTTGGAGATTACATTACATTGAAGTAATAAAAACAGTACATTGTGAAAGTTGTATACAAGTGATTGTAAATAGTAAAGTAAATTATAATTGAATTGTGAATTACTGAGGAATCAAAAGGACATTAATTAAATTCTTTATAAATAAATAAACTGCAAATTAAGTTGGCGATTTTAGTTAACAATCCAGAGATCGTAGCCGAAGGATTTGGGAAATCATCGAGGTTAATCAGCAAGATCGTAACAATTGGTGTCAGAAGTGGAAATGTTAAATAAACAGAATAAAAATCGAAAAATGGTGAAGATTCAGGATTTGACGATACCTCCTCTAAATATGGATTTGGCAAAGGTTGGAGCAGCCATCAAGTAATATTCAAGAAAAGGCTCCTAGCTCATCTACGGGTATTGACATGAACATGTTATTGGCTGCAATATCACAAAAGTTGTATGCACAGGATGCCCGTAATTCACAAAAGTTGGCTGAAATTTCAGAGATGTCACAAAAAATGGATGCACAGAATGCCAGCATATCACAAAAGATGGATGCCCAGGATGCCAGCATCTCACAAAAGCTGGATGCCAAAATGTCTGCAATGAATACCGCCATTACACAAAAGATGGATGAACAGAATGCTAAGCTGTCACAAAAGTTTGATGGATTAGAAAGAACAATCGCACAAATACAGCAAGATCTGGTGAAAGAAAATGCAGAACTTAAGGAAAGACAGGATCTAATTGAGTCAACGCATTGGAAGGACGTTTCCGGGATTTGCAGTTAAATCGTTCGACTACTTCAGTGAACGCTCCCAAGGTAAAAACACCATCCTTTGACGGTAAATTCCATTTCAAGTCTTCAAGCTCCAGTTTGAGAAAACGGCTGAAACAAATAAATGGGGCATGGAGGAAAAATCTGTGCACTATTCGTTGCGTTGGAAGGACCTGCAGCAGAACTTTTACAAACTATACCTGATTATGAGAGAAATGATTACGACGGATTGATGCGAGCCCTGGAAAGACGCTATGGTAGCGAACACAGGAGACAGATTTACCAGATAGAGTTAGAAAAGCGCGACCAAAAACCCAACGAATCTCTACAGGAATATGCTTCGGAAATTCAGAGATTGGCTCATTTCGCCATCGGAGACGCATCGGGTGAGCATCTCGAAAGGGTGAAATTATAAAGATTCATCAGCGGCATAAAATACATTTACACCAAGCGAGAGACATATGCGAATCCAAAGTTGACATTCGCTGAAACTGTTGCGTATGCTCAAACACGTGAAACGGCGACACTCATAAGCAGACCAGCATACAAAGTCAATAAAGTGGAAGTTGAAACACCAGATGTGATGACCGAAATATTGAGAACTCTGAAGTCGTTAGAAGGAATGAATCGTTCTGGTGTCAAGAATCAAGCTGGAAAATGCTTTAAATGTGGAAAGCCTGGTCACTTCGCACGCGAATGCAAAACGCGTTCCAGCATACAGGAAGGACAGCGCAAACGGAAGGCTGAGGAGGATAAACTATCAACTTCTTTGTCGTTAAACTAAAACGAGCCAGTCTAAAGGGGCGTATGCTGGTTCCTGCAATTGAATGCTCCATAATCTCCGTCTCGCAAATTGGCAGAAAAACGAGCAACATTACTATTTGTGGATATGTGGATGGACGAGCGCGAATATTAACAGTGGATACGGGCGCATCACACTCCATCATTCGAACTGACCTGATCGCTAAAGAAGTGAGACCATTACCTGGAACAATATTGAAAACGGCGACTGGTGAGGATACCCAAGTAGTGGGAGAAGTAACATGTGAGGTCGCAATAGGGAATGTGACGGTGTTACACAGCTTTATGGTCGCGCAGATCGCAGATGAGGTAATCATAGGAGTGGACTTCTTGATGAATGAAGTTATCAAGATCGACTTGAATAACAAAATTATGGAGTATAAGAACATGGAGGCACCACTAAACATTGGCTATGATTTCACATACAGCAGCAAACAAGTGGTCCTAGAAGGCAGTGAACTGATTCCACCAAAGTCAGAAGCAGTTGTTTGGGCGAAAATTAATGGAGATTGTGGGACAAACAAATGGCGGGTTGTCGAAGCAGCACAAAATTCTACACCGGACGTACTAATTGGTAAAACCCTGGCTAAGACACAAAAGAATGGACGCAACCCAGTGAGAGTATTAAATGACTTCAGATCACCAGTAAAAATTCCTAGTGGAACTGTATTAGGGCAACGTCAAGATGTAGAAGCCATCATTAACTGCAATGATTCATCTGGAATCGACTCTATTGGCAGCAAGGACATGGAAGAAGATATAAGTGCATGGACGCTAGGGTTGGAAGACAAGTACAAGCACAAGGCCAGCCAGATAATCCGTAAATACTCCAAAATATTCGACAAGGATGGCAACAAACCAGGCAGGGCCAAAGTAGTGAAACATTGCATTGATACTGGTGACGCAAGACCAATTCGTCAAGCTCCTCGAAGCGTTCCACTAGCCAAACGTGACGCTGTTGGCCAAACAATCAAGGAAATGAGCGAAAGCGATGTTATCGAACCATCGGCAAGTCCATGGAGCTCTCCGGGAGTACTCGTGAAGAAGAAAGATGGCCAGTTGTGGTTCTGCGTGGACTATCGGAGATTAAACGATGTCACAAAGAAAGACAGCTATGCTTTGCCCAGGATCGATGATACACTAGAATTGTTAACTGGCACAGAATGGTTTTCAACGCTTGACCTTAAGAGCGGGTATTGGCAAGTAGAAGTGAGTGAAGAAGATAAAGAGAAGACAGCCTTTAGTGTTGGCAACGGTCTAAGGCAATTTACGGTAATGCCATTTAGTTTATGCAACGCTCCTGCCACTTTTGAAAGATTAATGGACCATGTGCTCAAAGGACTACACTGGAAGACCTGTTTGGTGTATCTGGATGACATCATCATATTGGGAAAAAGCTACGATGAACATCTGAGTAATTTGGAAGAAGTTTTCCAGAGAATAGCTGGCGCTGGTCTTAAACTAAGTCCTAAGAAGTGCTCTTTATTCAAGAAGGAGGTGAAGTATTTAGGTCATCAAGTAACCAAGAAGGGCGTTTGTACTGCGAAGAAAAAAATAGAAGCAGTGAAGGATTGGCCGAGACCCAAAAATTTGCATGAATTAAGAAGTTTTATTGGGCTGTGTACTTACTATCACCGATTTGTTCCGAATTTCGCCAGCGTAGCTCGCAGTCTCCATGAACTCACAAGGAAAAATAGATCTTTCGAGTGGAAAACTGAACAAGAGGAGGCTTTCCAGGCTTTAAAAGAACGACTATGCACTGCATCTATGCTAGCGTACCCGGTTCCAGGTGCAACATTTATTCTGGACACAGATGCTAGTGGTTATGGCATAGGAGGTGTACTTTCGCAAGTGATTGATGGGCAGGAGAAGATAGTTGCCTATTATAGCCGGTCTATTGGGAACCCAGAGCGGAACTACTGCTTAACTCAGAGAGAACTATTAGCGTTGGTGGATTGCATTAAACACTTCCACAAATATTTGTATTGTCAACATTTCCGCGTTAGAACGGATCATGCAGCGCTGAAGTGGCTACTACAGTTCAAGAATCCCGAAGGGCAGCTTGCACGGTGGATTGAGAGGCTGCAAAGTTATGACTTCACCATCGAGCACAGCAAGGGTAATACGCACGGAAATGCTGACGCTATGTCCCGTCGACCATGTAGTTTGGAATGTAAGCACTGCTCAAAAGCAGAGGGTAAAGAAGACATAATAGACGTCCGGCTAAAGACAGTTACATCAGCAGAAGAGTGGGAGGCAAGTCACTTAAGGAAATGTCAGCAAGAAGATCCGCACTTGGAATTGGTAATGCACGGATTGGAGGTGAACAGATGGCCAAGTAAGGAACAAATGGCAGCGGAAAGTCCCTTCGCGAAAGCATACTGGGCACAATGGAACAGTTTAGAGTTGATATCTGGCTGTTTGCATAGAGTATGGGAAAGTGAAGATGGCCAGTGCTCTCGGAAGCTTATAGTAGTTCCGAGGTTAAGAATCCCGGATGTTCTTAAGGAATTCCATAATGGTCCTAGTGGAGGGCACCTATGCATTACAAAAACGCTGGAGAATATCAAGCAGCGGTTCTATTGGATTGGCTGTCCTCAATCGGTCGCTGAGTGGATTGCTAATTGCACGGAGTGCGTTGCAGCTAAAGGGCCAAATTCACGAAGTCATGGGCAGATGAAGCAGTATAACTCAGGTGCACCATTTGAGCGGGTTGCCATGGATGTAGCCGGTCCATTCCCTATGAGCAGACAAGGAAACAAATACGTTCTTGTGGTTATGGAGTATTTTAGTAAAGGGGCTGAGGTCTACCCAATTCCAAACCAGGAAGTGAAAGCAGTTGCGGATGCATTCACTCACAATTGGGTTACCAGATACGGTGCGCCTATAGAATTGCACTCAGACCAAGGAAGAAACTTTAATTGGCGGTGTTCCAGGAGATGTGACAGATATTTGGTATTCGCAAAACCCGAACGACAGCCCTGCATCCTCAACCAGATGGCTTGGTAGAGCGATTCAGCCGGACCCTGGAAGAGCACTTGCGGGAAGTAATGGACAAGCATCAAGATGATTGGGATGTACACATACCGCTTTTCCTGATGGGATATCGGTTCGCAGTGCAACAACAGGTCAAACACCTGCCAGGATACTGTTTGGTAGTGAACTTCGGTTGCCCAGCGATTTAAAATTTGGAATAACTGGTGATGCGAGAAGAATTGGGAAGGAAGCGTCTACTGTTCTCGAGGAAGAGTTGAGAGAGATACATGCTCTTGTGAAGCAGCTATATCAAATTATGAGTGACAAAATGAAGGTTAGGTATGACAAGGCGATGAACTCCGAAGGCTTCCAAAATGGAGACTTGGTGTTGCTGTACAATCCACAACGAAAGAGAGGGTTATCCCCAAAACTTCAATGCAATTGGGAAGGTCCATACAAGATAATCAAAAGACTAAACAACGTAGTGTATCGAATCCAAACTGTAGGGAGGCCGAGAAACAAGATGAAAGTGGTCCACCTAGAGAGGCTTGCTGCGTTTGGAACAGCGAATGTGTCTGATCGAGATGATCAGACTTAGGTGGAGGGCAGTGTGGCGTAAATGCGAAGCGAATGACAGATGAAATAGAGGAGCCGACAACTGGCATGATCTAGAGCGTAAACGAAACGATTATCGAAACGACTCGATTATCGTAACGACGCGATTATTCCGGGGGTTTCGTTTTCAAGCAGCAAACAAGTATATAACGGCGACCCATTGCTGCAAAAGTAATCAGTCGTGAAGTAAAAGCGTTGGAGATTACATTACATTGAAGTAATAAAAACAGTACATTGTTAAAGTTGTATACAAGTAATTGTAAATAGTAAAGTAAATTGTAATTGAATTATGAACTACTGAGTAATAAAAGAACATTAAATAAAGTCTTTACAAATAAAGAAACTGCAAATTAAGTTGGCGATTTTATTGAACAATGCAGAGATCGTACCCGAAGGATTTGGGAAATCATCGAGGTTAATCAGCAAGATCGTAACAATATTTTACAAATCTATTAAACAAAAAATTTAAAAGTCATTTTCAGCTCATTGTGGTATACTTAGCATTGATTTGCTACGCTACTCGATCATAGTGTCATCTTTCAAGCAACGCAAATATCTTTTATATGAACCGACCTTTATTGTTGTCAAAAAGTTCTAACTTGACTACCAAAGCAACTCTACAGAAATATATTCATTATTTACGAGTGTCAACAATTCGCAGCACGTGAAATTTCAAAAGTAGCAAAGAAAAATTTGTTCGTTCACATTTATTTTGTATATCATACATTGTAAAGAAAACAAATTATGAAAGCTTTTGCATCGAAACAAGTGGAACGAAAAGAAAAGAAGAGAAGAAAGTTATTGGCTCTGGTCAAATTAGTGCAAATGAACGGCACTGATAACAGTGAAATAGTTTTTAATAAAGTTGCAGCACAAACAAATGAAAAAGCATCGTGCGACGATGATGATTTCATAAAGGTATTTATAAATCTTTAAGAATATTTTACTTCAACTGAAGTTTTTTGTATTTAGGTGACACATAAGAAGAAAGCTACCAAACCTGTGAATATAAAGCAAAGGGGAGATTTACCTGAGTCAGAAATACATTGTGAGGATGAGCCTGAAACGAAACGGCTTAAACATACAAAAATAGAAAACACTGATGAAAGTGCCAGTAACGAAAACAATGAGGGAAGAATCAACCTCGAGTCCCATGTGTCAACAGATCAGCAACCACTTGAACTGGAACTCACCGAAGAGCAGTATAAAGAATTGCGTCGTCAATTGCGTCACCGTAAAAGAGAATTAGAAAATGTTCCCATCTTTCGATTGCGGGAGTTCGGACAGCGTGCGTCCTTAGAAATTCCAGAGGGACAACGAACACCAATATTTCTTACAGACATTCAGCACTTGCTAATGTCGGCACTGATCGGTAAAAAGTCACCATGCTCTCCAGATCGATGGTGTTTCTTAGAAAAACCAAAGGGACTTTCTCACAGCGTTGTTTTAATATTGGAAGGATTGTCTCTTTACCATTATCTTTCCAATGAGAGTAAATTTGGTCAAACCAATGAAATATTTCAGACACGCTTAGAAGTCGTATTGCCTCCTTTGAAAGAGGGTTCTATTGTTGAAGAGATAGCTCAAGTACCACTAACTAATGTACAAGCGCATAAGCTGATTGAAAAGCATGGTTCATTGGAATCGGCTGTAGAAATGATTAAAGACCCCACATTGCTAGTTAAATCAATTTTTCCAGTCAATGTTGATCCTACAGTAACCATAAAAAACAAACTGCCCGCTGGTGATAAATTTCCACGAACAAAACTTTTACTCTCTGCGTTACAAATGGTTGATGAAGGTTACCCAATGCCGTTGCGTGGCGAGCTAAGTAATCGATTCAAGGATTATGTGTTCACTAAAGACAAATACCAACCAGTAACGGATAGTAGCCCAATGTTTGGTGTTGATTGTGAAATGTGTAAAACAGTGATAGGTCACAATGAACTCACTCGTGTTTCCATCGTAAATGAGCAACATGAAACTGTTTATGAAACTCTTGTAATGCCAACGAACAAGATTGTGGATTACCTAACTCCTTACTCTGGAATTACGCCAAGTATTTTGAAAACTGTAACTAAAACTGTAAAAGACGTACAGCGCGAAATACAGGAATTACTTCCACCAGATGCAATTTTAGTGGGACAATCCTTAAACTTCGACTTAAATGCAATGAAAATGATGCACCCCTACGTAATTGATACAAGCATATGCTTCAACTTGAGTGGGATACGAAGGAGAAAGACAAAGTTACAAACACTGGCAATGACGTTCTTAAAAGAGGCTATACAAGAAAATACTGACGGTACGTTTTATACGATTTTATGTTCTTAAACACATATCTTAAATTGCATAGCTTACAGGTCATGATTCTGTTGAGGATTCTTTGGCCAGTTTAAAATTAGTAAAGATGAAACTGGCTAACAGTTTGGAATATGGAGACGAAATACTAACTCAAAAGAAACGATTACATGACATTATGCGTTTGGCTAGTGGTGATAACATTAGGAATAATCTATTAGCAAATGGAAACCCAGACAAACGGACCGCAATCATTATAAACGGCACTCTAAATAAAAATATTAAGGAAATAATTTCAAAAGCCGAAGAGAAAGAAACACAAGAGGCAACCAAAAAAGTTTCCTTTTATGAGTTGGACACAAATAAAAGTGTAATCAACAAAGCTCGGAAGGTAGCGCTGGAACATACATTAACAATTACTAATTTGCGATTACGTACAGAGGAATTTCAACTGGAAAATCTGGAAAAAACTGTGACTAAACTGGATAAATGGATAGGTAAAATGTGGCAAACTGTAGCGCATAATGGATTGTTTCTTGTTTTGATGGGTGGTTCCATGGAGTGTGCCAATGGTGTTGCAAAAATTGCTATTAAGAAGAATGCATCTAAAGCTGTAGCCAATATAACGGCAACAACTCCAACTACTTTGTAGTAGAGATAGGATGCTTGAATTGAGTTTATAACGAATTATTAAAAAATTGTGGAAATTCAATGATAAAATAAATTAAAAATTGAAAGATAGAGACTCTTTGGAAAAACAATTAAAATCAGCTAATTGAAGAATCAATCAAGTTTATGTTTTTGTTGTTGTTGTTGTAGTTGTAGCGGCATACGCCAGCCCCGTTTAAGGTCAGGTAAGTCCAGTTTTAGTCATCGAGGTCATCTAACGGGAGGCCCAGGAAACGTGCTGTTTCGACGGGGTCGGACCAAAGGGAGAGGGGTGTTAGATGAGTCGGATTAAGTGGGCATGCAAAGAGGTGGTTAGTGTCGTGCCGGGATTCCTTGCATGCGGGACATGTGTTAGATATGTCAAGGTCGAGACTGAATAGGTAGGAGTTAAGCCTACTACAATATCCAGATCTCAATTGTGCCGGGGTTACTCGGGTCTCACGAGGCAACTCGAGCTCTTGTTCTGCGATGGGTGGTGGTTTGACTCCGAGAACACCATTCACTGCAAGAGAGTTCAAGAAGGTGTTGACGGACTCTCGGTGAATGGTGTTGATGGCCTGTCTGTACGCCGTCCTGTCCAGCGGGTCTTGTCTATATTGCTGTATGTCGTCCCGGTAGTCAAGTACTTCCTTCCTGATGTGCCTAGGTGGTGGTTCAGCTTCCAGCAGGTGCCTGCTGGGATGATCCATACGGTAGCATCCCAGCAGGTACTGCTTACAAAGCATAACATTATGCTCCTTAACTGGGAGCATGGATGCTTCACTGTGTAAGTGGTGCTCCGGCGCCATCAGGAGGTTTCCCGTCGCGGTCCGAAGAGCGGTGTTCTGACAGGTCTGTAGCTTCTTCAGCTGCGTCGTGCTAGTCCCCGGCGTCCAAATCGGCGCAGCATAGTTTACGACCGGCCGGCCAATTGCCTTGTTGCCAGCAACGTTTCTTTGTCTTTCCCCCAGGTGCTACCGGTTAGCGATTTGAGGATTTTGTTGCGGCTTTGTACGTTGGTGGCAATTGCAGTCGAATGCGGAGTGAAGTAGTGCAGACTATCTAATGTCACTCGCAGTAACTTTGGGTTGTTCGTGGTCGGAATTTTTACGCCATCGACCTTCACATCGAGTTCTAGCCGGTACTCCTTCGTCCAGCTGGTAAAAAGTGTGACAGAGGATTTCGCAGGTTGTAAATGTAAATGTCGTGCAGTGAAGAAGTTGGAAACGTCGGTGAGGTAGCAGTTTACTTTCGAAGAATGGCTATCAGACGCCAAAATCAAACAGTCATCGGCGTATGAGATCAGCGAGACGCCCTCTGGTGGTGGAGGAAGCCTCGAGATGTAAAAATTAAACAGCATTGGGGGAGGACACCACCCTGTGGAACCCCTTGTTTAATTTTCCGTAGCTTAGATGTTTGACCTCGAAACTCAACCGATGATCGTCGACCACTCAGGTAGTTCATGTTCCACCTCTTCAACCTAGCCGGTAATGAGGAATCCTCAATGTCCGATAGTAGCACTGAATGATTCACTGTGTCGAAAGTATTCGACAGGTCCAGTGCTAGAGAACAGTTCGCGCACAGGGTCGATTGTGGTGAAGGCCATGAATTATCTGAGTGTTTATGGCGTTAAGTGCAGTTGTGGTGCTGTGCACTTTTCGGAAGCCATGCTGATGTGTAGCTGGGCTCAGATGGTGTGTGAGGGACGGGAGCAGCAAGGCCTCAATTGTCTTCGCTACTGGGGAATGGAGGGATATCGGACGATAAGATTCTCCTTTATTTGCGGGTTTCCCCGGCTTTAGTAGCGGGACCACTCTATCCAGTTTCCACACGTCGGGTATAATTAGGGTGACCAGGGAGAGATTGAGAAGCTTGGTGAGATATTCTGCTCCCGCTGGGCCCAAATGTTTTAGCATCGGCATGCTTATTCCATCGGGGCCGATGGATTTGGAGGCTTTCGCCTTCCCGATAACCCCCTGAACCTCTTCCCTGGAGAAATCAAGCGTCGGGCTGCTGTTCGGCAGTTTGCGCAGACGGCGGGTTATTCGTCGTTTCGTTTTGTCGACCGAAGGGTGCAGTGTAAAAAGCCGGCTAAAATAGCTCGCGCACCTCTTCGGGTCCGACGAGGCGTGATCACCGAATGAATTGGACAGTGGCCCAGAGCTTGGTCACCCCAGAGGAGAGATTGCAGGATCTTAAGTACTCCTCCCACTTGTTCCGCTTATAGAAGTTAACCTTGTTCCGAATCTCGGCGTTGAGTTCCCTGATTCGGGGATCGGCCAGGCGTAATGTGTCGCGCCTTGTCGCTAACACCGCCGATTCGGTGGGGAAATTAGGGCGGATTTCCACGATTCGAGCTGCAGGTATGAAGCGGGCGGCACCAGACACGACAATTTTGCGGAAAATATTTTCTGCAGGGAGGATGTTGGTGGGAGTGGGGAGAACACTGAAGGCGTTCTCAGTAAATTCCGTGAAGCCGGACCAGTTAGCTTTATTAAAGTTAACAAATGTACGGTGGTCCACGTAAACGTAGTCGAGAGTTCTGTCAATCGAGATGACTATGCGCAAATGGTCCGATGCGAGTGTAAGCATAGGTCGCCAATCTGTGCAATTTATCAGACCAGCGCTAGCTATTGTGATGTCAGGCGAGCTCATCGAATCGTCTATCTGTTCCGCCGGCTCCATTCCTCGACGATCATTTGACGGGCAGGAATGCCAAAGATCGTGGTGCGCGTTAAAGTCTCCCAAAACCAAACGGTTTTCGCCTCTAAGTAGCGCACCTACATCGGGGCGGTATCCAACCGGGCAACTTGTAACGGGAGGAATGTATATATTAAAATTTCGAGCTCGACACCGCCTGACCGGCTAGCTAAGCCCTGACATTCTAGAGTAGTATCCCTGCGGTCGATGTCAACGTCGATAAGACGATACTGCACGGTGTTGTGTAAAATGAAGGCCAAGCCTCCACCATGATCTCGTTCGCGATCCTTTCTTATGATATTATAGTCAGCCCGGCTCAGAAGATCAGTGCGGGTGCTCAGTTTAGTCTCTTGGATCGCAGCTATTGGCAGGCGTTTCCGGCTCATGAAGGCGACTATCTCGTCGATCTTTCCTTGGATTCCGTTGCAGTTAAACTGTGCGGTCTTGGCTATTGCAGCTGTGTAACCCGCTGTGGTGGTTGCCGCATATTGGTGGTAGTTGGCGGGTGCGTAGTATTTACAGGCGGGGCAGACTCCTACAGCATGGGGCAACGAATGCACTACTCCACTCACGAGTGGTGCGCACACCAGAGCACGAACGAAAGTGGCACCAGCTAGTGCATGAGTTGCATTTGACTGATGTCACATTCCGCCGTACTATGGTCTGACACACGGAACAGACTGTGCGAGGTACTAAGAGCTGCTGATTAGCCCCCGCACGGGATGTGGAGCTGGATGGGGGTGTGGGAGCGTTGGGGTAAGATGATTGGGAGTCATGCTGCGGGGAGCTCCGATGGGCCGTGGAGGCCTGGGGGAGTTACCCAAAGTGGGTAAGTTTGCAGAAGGCACTGCCGTATGGGCCAGAGGCGCAGCTGGGCGCTGGCAGCATGGGGCCACGTAACTCGTGGTCCACTCCCTATGGGTCTTAAGGCCTGAACAGGTCTTAAGATGACTCCAACTTGCATCTAACCGAGGTGCAAGTATGGTGGAGTCATCTTTGGCACACGCAGCAGAAATAATCCTTCGGACCAGGATTGGTTTCTACGCCAGCCCTGATGAGAAGGATTTGGAGCAGGCCTGCTGCGAGATGTTGTTCCGTAGATGCACTAAAACTAAAATTACCTGATGACCTAAACGGGGTTAGGTCGCCGAAAGGGTGACAGCCCTTGGCCGGATAAAATCCGGGTCAACTCCGGAGCGTAGAACCGGCCGTCGTGGGAGTCGAATTGCAATCGTAATGTTTAATGCTGACAGTGAATGAATATTGTCCTACAGCATTATTAAAACAAAAACAAAAACGCATGATTATAAAAATTTTCTATTATACAGGGTTGCATGAACATAAAAAGTTTTAATAGAATTTTATGGAAAAACTTTGTAAAAAATTTTATGAACTTAATTTAAGAGAAAATACTGTGCAAGGCGAGGCCGGTGATGGTCCGACCGAGTTACAAATATGTTTCACTTAAAGATACTGGTCCGGATGAGGATTACTTTGACAGGCGCTGCTAGTGGTCTCAAATGTACAAAGGTGTTTAATTCAACAATACTGTGCGAGGCGAAGCCGGTATGGGTCCGGCTGAGGGTTAGTTTTCCAAGCGCGGCCGAAAACGCCAATTAACAAATGATAAAATTAGTTAAAGAAATACAATGGCGAAAGTGTGCAAATATTGTTCATCCATTGTTGAAAAACTACTACATATAAATGAATAAAAAATAAGTGAGCAGAGGTTTGATTCATTGCCTATTAATGCCTTTCAAAATTAATTAATCCGGTCTATGCGTTTAGATACATAAGGCAGTGAACTGTATACAATTCTGAAGGCAGTCCTAGAAAATTTTAAATTTACCAACGTGAAATATACTATTATTACAATCTTGCTGATTAAACCTCGATGATTTCCCAAATCCTTCGGGTACCATCTCTGGATTGTTAAATAAAAATCGCCAACTTAATTTGCAGTTTCTTCATTTAGAAAGAATTTATTTAATAATATCCTATTATTCCTTAAGTAATTATTTCCTTTTATTACTCAGTAATTCACAATTCAATTACAATTCACTTTACTATTTACAATCACTTCACAATAGGGGTATTCTCTTTGTCTAGGAAATGCTTGCTACGGTGCACGGATAGGAAATTTTTCCTACTCGTGCAACGGCACAACAACAAAATACATGCAAAAAACATATGGTACGATAGGAAAAATATTCTATACCAAATCATATGTATTTTTATTTCCCACAGCTAGCAAGAAGGAAAATGCAACCTTGTGAAGGAAAAGTAACCCTGTGCCTGTGTGGTTGTTATTGTTTCATTTGAATATGTCAAAATTTTGCAACGCGGGTGCTCTCGATTTCTAGCACAATTCCATAGGAAATATTTGCATAGTATGCAGTTCCTAGGCAATGTAATGTAATTACCAACGCGTTTACTTTACGACTGATTGCTTTTGAAGTCGTGTGTCGTCCTTATATACTTGTTTGCTGCTTGAAAACGGAACCCTGGAATAATCGCGTCGTTACGATAATCGTCTCGTTAATATAATCGTCTCGTTTTGCGCTCTAGGACATGCCAGTTGTCGGCTCCTCTCTTTAATCTGTCATTCGCTTCGCATTTTCACCACTGCCTTCCACCTAAGTCTGATCGTCCCGATCAGACACATTCGCTGTTCCAAACGCAGCAAGCCTCTCTAGGTGGACCACTTTCATCTTGTTTCTCGGCCTCCCTACGGTTTGGATTCGATACACTACGTCGTTTAGTCGTTTGATTATCTTGTATAGACCTTCCCAATTGCATTGAAGTTTTGGGGACAAACCTCTCTTTCGTTGTGGATTGTACAGCAACACCAAATCTCCATTTTGGAAGCCCTCGGAGTTCAAGCAAGCGAAGTTCACTACCAAACAGTATCCTGGCAGGTGTTTGACCTGTTGTTGCACTGCGGACCGATATCCCATCAGGAAAAGCGGTATACGTACATCCCAATCATCTTGATGCTTGTCCACTACTTTTCTCAAGTGCTTTTCCAGGGTCCGGTTGAATCGCTCTACCATTCCATCTGATTGAGAATGCAGGGCTGTCGTTCGTGTTTTCCGAATACCAAATACCTGGCACATCTCCTGGAACACCGGCGATTCAAAGTTTCTTCCTTGGTCTGAATGCAATTCTATAGGCGCACCGTATCTGGTGCTCACTCACCCAATTCTGAGTGAATGCATCCGCAACTGTTTTCGCTTCCTGGTTTGGAATTGGGTAGACATCAGGCCATTTACTAAAGTAGTTCATAACCACAAGAACGTATTTGTTTCCTTGTCTGCTCATAGGGAACGGACCGGTTACATCCATGGCAACCCGCTTAAATGTTGCACCTGAGTTATACTGCTTCATCTGCCCATGACTTCGTGACTTTTGCCCTTTTGCTGCAATGCACTCCGTGCAATTAGCAATCCACTCAGCGACCGATTGACGACAGCCAACCCAATAGAACCGCTGCTTGATCTTCTCCAGCGTTTTTGTAATGCCTAGGTGACCTCCACTAGGACCATTGTGGAATTCCTTAAGAACATTTGGAATTCTTAACCTCGAAACTACTATAAGCTTTCGAGAGCACTGGCCATCTTCACTTTCCCATACTCTATGCAAACAGCCAGATATGAACTCTAAACTGTTCCATTGTGCCCAGTATGCTTTCGCGAAGGGACTTTCCGCTGCCATTTGTTCCTTACTTGGCCGTCTATTCATTTCAAGTCCGTGCATTACCAATTCCAAGTCCGGATCTTCTTGCGAACATTTCCTTAAGAGACTTGCCTCCCACTCTTCTGCTGATGTAACTGTCATTAGCCGGACGTCTATTATGTCTTCCTTACCCTCGTCTTTCGATCAATGCGTACATTCCAAACTACATGGTCGACGGGACATAGCGTCAGCATTTCCATGCGAATTACCCTTGCGGTGCTCGATGATGAAGTCATAACTTTGCAATCTCTCAATCCATCGAGCTAGCTGCCCTTCGGGATTCTTGAACTGTAGTAGCCACTACACAGCCCAAGAAAACTTCTTAATTCATGCAAATTCCTGGGTCTTGGCCAATCCTTCACTGCTTCTATTTTTTTCCTCGCAGTACAAACGTCCTTTGTGGTTACTTGATGACCTAAGTAATTCACCTCCTTCTTGAATAAAGAGCACTTCTCAGGACTTAGTTTAAGACCAGCGCCAGCTATTCTCTGGAAAACTTCTTCCAAATTACTCAGCTGTTCATCGTAGCTTTTTCCCAATACGATGATGTCATCCAGATACACCAAACAAGTCTTCCAGTGTAGTCCTTTGAGCACATGGTCCATTAATCTTTCAAAAGTGGCAGGAGCTTTGCAAAACCCAAATGACATTACCGTAAATTGCCATAGACCGTTGCCAGCACTAAACGCTGTCTTCTCTTTATCTTCTTCACTCACTTCTACTTGCCAATACCCGCTCTTAAGGTCAAGTGTTGAGAACCATTCTGTGCCAGTTAACGAGTCTAGTGTATCATCGATCCTGGGCAAAGGATAGCTGTCTTTCTTTGTAACATCATTTAATCTCCGATAGTCCACGCAGAACCGCAACTGGCCATCTTTCTTCTTCACGAGTACTACCGGAAAGCTCCATAAGCTTGCCGATGGTTCGATAACATTGCTTTCGCTCATTTCCTTAATTATTTGGCCAACAGCGTCACGTTTGGCTAGTGGAACGCTTCGAGGAGCTTGACGAATTGGTCTTGCGTTACCAGTATCAATGCAATGTTTCACTAAGTTGGTCCTGGTTTGTTGCCATCCTTGTCGAATGTGTTGGAGTATTTACGGATCATCTGGCTGACCTTGTGCTTGTACTTGTCTTCGAACCCTAGCGTCCATGCATTTATATCTTCCTCCATGCCCTTGCTGCCAATAGAGTCGATTCCAGATGAATCATTGCATTTGATGATGGCTTCTACCTCTTGACATTGTCCTAATATAGTTCCACTAGTAATTTATTAATTTACTGGTGATCTGAAGTCATTTAATACTCTCACTGGGATACGTCCATTCTTTTGTGTCTTAGCCAGGGTTTTACCAATTAGTACGTCCGGTGTAGAATTTTGTGCTGCTTCGACAACCCGCGATTTGTTTGTCCCACAATCTCCATTAATTTTCGCCCAAACAACTGCTTCTGACTTTGGTGGAATCAGTTCACTGCCTTCTAGGACCACTTGCTTGCTGCTGTATGTGGAATCATAGCCAATGCTTAGTGGTACTTTCATGTTCTTATACTCCATAATCTTGTTATTCAAGTCGATCTTGATACCTTGATCCATCAAGAAGTCCACTCCTATGATTACCTCATCTACAATCTGCGCAACTATAAAGCTGTGTAACACCGTCACATTCCCTATTATGACCTCACATTTTACTTCTCCCACCACTTGAGTATCATCACCAGTCGCCGTTTTCAATATTGTTATAGGTAATGGTCTCACTTCTTTAGCGATCAGGTCAGTTCGAATGATGGAGTGTGATGCGCCCGTATCCACTGTTAATATTCGCTCTCGTCTATCCACATATCCACCAATAGCAATGTTGCTTGTTTTCCTGCCAATTTGCGAGACGGAGATTTTCTTGAATCTTACTTGATGGCTGCTCCAACACCTTCGCAGAATCACTAGCCTCTTCCTAGTTAATATCCTTCAAGGATACATCTTCATCATCGCGGCGGGATTCGTATTGGTTCAAGTCGATACCTTCACTTCCATTGCTACTCGCAGTCGTGATTGCAGCTCTGCCTTATTTCCAGTTGTAGACAATCCTCGCTTTGCCAATTCCCTTTTTAGGGGAGGTATCGTCAAATCCTGAATCTTGACCATTTCCCAACTATTATTCTTTGGGATTTATTTAACAAACCCACTTCTGACACCAATTGTTACGATTCGATCGATCCTTCGGGTACGATCTCTGGATTGTTAAAAAAAATATCCAACTTTATTTGCAGTGTCTTTATTTATAAAGAATTTATTAAAGGTCCTTTTATTACTCAGTAGTTCACAATTCAATGACAATTCACTTCACTATTTACAATTACTTGGATTACAACTTTCACAATGTACTGTTTTTATTACTTTACTGGAATGTAATCACCAACGCGTTTACTTTACGACTGATTGCTTTTGCAGTCGTGTGTCGCCCTTATATACTTGTCGGCTGCTTCAAAACGAAAGCCTGGAATAATCGAATCGTTCCCGATAACAAGTGTTCTCGTTTTACGCTCTAGAACATGCCAGTTGTCGGCTTCTCTCTTTCATCTTACATTCGCTTCGCATTTTCGCCACGATATATATACATTAGGGGGTTCGCTATGTTTGGGAAATGCATGCTATGTAAGTATTTCCTATGGAATCGTGTTAGAGAGCGAGAGCCCCCCCGTTGCAAAATTCTGACATATTCAAGTGAAACAATAACAACCACACAGGCACAGGGTTGCTTCATAGGTTTTGGTATAGGATATTTTTCCTATCGTAGCATATTTTTTTGCTTGTGTATTGTTGTTGTGCCATTGCAGGAATAGGAGAAATTTCCTATCAGTGCACCCTAGCATGCATTTCCTAGACTTAGCGAATACCCCTATTATAACACTTTTGATAAACTACCATGAATGACTTCCCAAATCCTTCGAGTTCGATCACAGTATTGTTAAATAAAAACTACTAAATTTGCTACACTGTTTCTTAATTGTAAAGAATTGACTCAGCGACATGATTAGCTCGAGGACAGAGGGAATGAGATTGAAGGATATTTTCAAATGAATCGTCCAAATATTTTGACGCTACCAGGGTAAAAATATCATTGACGGTATAATGTCTTTCCAGGTATTTCAGCTCGAGTTCGTAAAGACGACTAAAAGCAAATAACAGAGTTCGACATCGTCCAAGCTTCTGCGCCATATATCAGGATGGGAATGATGGGCGACTTGTGGAGTTTTGTTTCGATTCATCGAGAGAGGACTTTACTTTTCAATTATCTACTTAGTCCAAAGCAGCGTCTGTTACCAAGGGTGATTCTGCGCCGACTTTCAGGGCTGACATTGTTGGTGTTGTTAATGCTGGATTCTAGATAAGCGAAAAAATCTACGACTTTGAAGTTATGACTGTCAACAGTTACGTGGGAGCTATAAAATCGATGAAGGTGGTTCGGGTCGATTCTTTTACCTCGGGTCTTCTCCAGGATTTGGCGCATGGTTAATATGTAGTCAACGGTAGATTTATCAGGTCCACAGCCACACCCATACGGTTCCATCTGTTTTTTGACGCTTTCGCACAATACGCTAGAGGATCTTATATGCGATATTGACGAGGCTTATCTAACGATTATTGGCGAAGAACGAAGGGCTCCGCTTTTTATTTGGATTTTGGAGAGCACATTTAGGTTCTATTAATCCTCACCTAGTTGGGAATATTTCGTGAAGGCTGAACTGTCCGACTGACGCTTAAATCGCCCAACACAATTTTGATATCATGGCGCGGGCTGCACATATAAGTACGTTATAGGCGCTTATTTAAAGCATTTTTGGGCACATCGTCCTTCTCTCCCGTCGGGCCGTGGGCGCAAATCTGCGAGACGGAGTCTCTCTCCGACTACAAAACCAAAACCAAATTTAAGCTCCTTTATATGTTCGCTGTAGTAGATTTCCAAAGGAGCCACTTTCTGCCGTCCTTGTCCCGTGCAAGAAGTGCGATGGACTTAGTTTTACGAAGAAATCAACCAGCTCGGCAGCGGCACCTCCTCAATTAAGGGACCGCATATTCCAATTGTATGCCACAATTCGTAATCCTCTAAACGTTTACAGGGGTCGTCATCAAAAGGGGGTCTCTCATCCTACACATTTTTCGACTTTTCATTAGAGTATAGTGGGTTCCAAACCCCACGCATAAACGCATGGGATTCGTCTTCTCACCTCCAAACAGAATTTTGTTGAAGTCGTCAATAAAGCCCATGGAAATGTTGCACTAGACAAACATGAAACTCTGTAAACCAGAGTGGTACAATCGATCGATCGATCAGAAAGTCCATGGGCTTTTCCGGTAGTAAATGTGAAGGAGAAATATGGCCAGTTGCGATTCTGCTTGAGCTATTGACTAGTTGACTGATTCTATAGACTAGTTGACTGGCACATAATCGCTCTCAATACTCGATTTGAAGAGAAAGTTAGAGAAGACAGCATTTGATGCTGGAAACGGTCTTTAGCAACTCACAGCGATGCTCTTTGGATTACACAACGTTCTTTTCACTTTTGAAAGATTATGCACCATGTGCATAGGGGCTTTGCGAAAAAGGGTGAAGCTTTACAAGTCCTTAAGGGGTGATATTCTGCACACATGGTGACGTCCAAAGTTCCAGTTGAAATTTTTATTTTTAATACTAATGCTAGCAACTATGGTATAGGAAGTATTTTTAATACTAATGCTAGCAACTATGGCATAGGAAGTGTTGCCACAGTTAGTTAACAGACAGGAAAATTAGTTGCCTACTACAACCAAATGATTGGAAAATCAGAGAGAAAGAATACATTCGTGGAATCCACGCGTGATTCTTTAGTGGTATGATTTTGACGATATATACCACTGTAATATCAACGGTTCTATCCGACCCTTTACTCCGATTTTATTGGCGACGGCTTCCTCCAACACCGTTACTGACGAACCTTCTTCCAATAATGATTATACATTGGTGTTGGCCCAAGGCCCCATCAAAATAACTGGTAACATTTTAAAAAGACAAGTATCTCGCTTACAATCATGACAATTCATCAAATGATCATTTCTGCTGGTTGATTCGACGACAGACTGAGTTGGCTTACTAACATTCGGTATGTGTAAGAGAGGATTATGTACTCTTGCTTGCGTCGAAATTTGTCAAATTTTGACCGCGCTGCAAACAATAGATAGTACCTTGGCTTTTACGTAATTGCATCTCTGACGGACGCTGAGCACTTTAAACTGCTGAAGTGATGATAGAGAAACATGTTGACTGCATTTTATGCACGAGTGTTGTCCAACCTTATGCTTTTGTCTGAGCTAACCATTACTCGAGGTGTAACGTTTGATAGACGCGTTTTCGTACGATTTGTTGGACGTGTGCGTGATGAAACATGACTGCTTCGGAATATTGACTGTGTTTACGGCTATTCGGAAAATGCTTGGATTGTTGCTTTGAAGTAGGCAGCTTAAAAATTAATATTGGATTCATCAAGTGGTGGACACAGTTGGCAGATTTAAAAAACGCTGCGATGTTACGTATCCTGTTCGAAAACTCCATAACTTACTCTAAACGACCTTCATAGATTATCGGAAAATCTTAAACTTTCTGCATTCGCACCGTTATTAGCAGTTCATGTCTACCGAAGTTGAACTATACCTCCTTCAAGACCAGCAACACATTTTCAGTATGTATTAGAAGCGAAGAAACAATGTGCTTGGCATTGCTTACAATTTTATATGTAACCTCATTAAGTTTTGTCTGTCGTTGTATCTGAACTCATTTTTGCTGTCGATATAACTTGGAGGAAATAAAGGCCAAACTTCTGGGCCACCATAAAAGACTGATAACGGATGCAACTTGACGGTTGACATAGGAGTTGGATTTTGTATATGCTGTGATGGTAGAGCTTGTTTCAGCGGTGGCAATTGACTTCCCTGCGTTGACGTTATCTGCGCTGTAGGCAGAATGTTGGTTGACGGCGGCGGCAGCAGCTGCGACTGCCCTGACGTTGGCAGATGCTAAGATGAGTATAGTGTCTGACATACACTTGTTGAAGGGCATAACTGTGACTGCGTTGACGTTGGCAGATGTTGAGACGAATATATTGTACGGCCTACACTTGTGATTGTTGTTAACGGTGTCTGCTCTGACATGGGCGACGACACTTGAACGGATGCAGGCAATTGGCGAGATTCAGCTAACAGTAATGACTGCTGATCACTACATGTTTTTGTTGCTACTGCTGATAGCGGTGCTGACCAAGAACAGTTATCCTTTACTTCTGATATGCATTTAAAATGTTGTTAATTATTTTAGTCCGAATAATTTATAAGAAATAAACCCTTACCGATATCCATTACGCATAGTCCTCAGGCATGCTATTGGAAAGGCTTTAAAGATAACATTCAACTCCTCCCTGTGGTTTAGGGATTTAAGCATTTAATTTACCGGCACCGTAATATTCTCCGAGAACCGATTGGGAGAATATTTTTCCATTTCTATAACAACAGTACCATGATATTCAACTTCTTATCTTCGCAGTTCTTTGTGTAGTTTCAGTAGCTAATTAAAAACAATTATATTATTCTATTCATTGCAGCAAAATAACTCACATCAATATGCAATTTTTAAAGCATACATAACAAAATCACATTTTCACAGAAAATAAAAAAATTTTTGAAATAAATTTATACGAACTAAAAGATAATTAAATAAACTTTCTTTTAAAATATATTTAGTTATTTAAGGTTAAATAATTAATAAAAAATGGACACTGAAAATAAAATTGTCATTCTGCAAAAATGGAATTCATATTGTTGAATTATGCATAACAAAAGCATAATATTTAAGAGATATGCTTAAGTCCTAAATATATTAACACTTTTATATTCACTTACATTTTATATGTATTTCTTAAAATAAATATATTTGGTAGCAATATATAATACGTACCTCGGTAATCTTGGCTGTGTTTCTGTTTCCGTACACGAAATTTTCTTTTGGAAAGACAGCATTACTACAGCCATCATGGATTTTTGTTTTTATTTTTCTGTATATTCGTCCGTCTTTTGCGTACACATAAATGTCCAAATACCGGAAGTAAAGACTCGACTTCCAATAATATTCGACAATTTAATTTACTTAAAATTTTACGATGCTAAATAACTTTCTTTTAAAATGGCTACGTCAATGACAATGACAAAAGATAAAGGATTACTGCGCCATTCAAACTGTTAGCGCCGGCAAAAGACTGGCCAACAAGAACCACATAAAAACTTTGTTATTCCTTGCAAATAAAATATAACAGATTCGTATTTGATGTTTTATTTAATTGTAATATTATGTTTAGGTCCACAATAATTACAATGGTGGAATATATGACAACGAAAGTCGCGGATTATAGGAAGCCAGCGCGGGTTTTATGTGGTATGTTTTCGACGGATTTAGTCATTGTACAAGACCAAAAATATTCTGCCACCGAACAAGAAGTGTAAATCCCAGCACAGCTTCTGCTTTGGTTGCTTAAAATCATATTAGGATGTTAATATGCTTAGGCATGTCTCACAATAAAGTATAGTAAAGTGAAATAACGAATGTAGTATAGAAAGTGAAGATAAGTCTCTGCAGGAAACATAACAAATATCTGCAGGAATATACTTCAGAAATAGAGAGATTGGTGAACATCTCGAAAGGGTAAAAATCTAGAGGCATAGACATATACACCAAGCAAGAGACGTATGCGAATCCAAAGTCAACATTTGCCGAAGCTGCCTCGGATACCCAAACACGTGAAATGCCACTATTTCAAAGTCAATATAATGGAAGTATGAACACCAAATGTGATGAAAGAAACATCGGAAACTCTAAGGTCTATCGATAGGATGAACGTTCTGATGCCAACAAGAAGAATCAAGCTGGTAAATTTTTTAATTATGGAAAACTATGCGACTTCGCACGCGAATGCAAGACGGACTCCAACAGACAGAAAGGAATGGGAAAACAGTGCTAGAAAATTAAGGGTACAGAAGACATTACGACGTCCGGCGAACGACAATTACAACAGCAGAAAAGTGGGAGGCAAGCCACTTAAGGAAATGTTAGCAGGAAGATCCGGACTTGGAACTGTTAATGCATGAACAGACGGCCAAGTAAGGAACAAATGTCAGCGGAAAGTCCCATTGTGAAGGCATACTGCGCACAATTGAGCAGTTTAGAGTTGATATCTGGCTGTTTGCATATAGTATGGGAAATTGAAGGTAGTCAGTGTTCTCGAAGGATAAAAGAAGTTCAGAGATTAAGAGTTCCGTAAGTCCTTAAGGAATTCCATAATCGTCCTAATGGAGTGCACCTAGGCATTACGAAAACGCGAAAACGCTGGAGAAGATCAAGCAGCGGTTCTATTGGGTTGGTTGTTGTCAATCGATCGCTGAATGAATTACTAACTACAAAGAGTCTGCAAAGGGCCAAAATCACGAGTCATGGGCAGATTAAGCAGTCTAACTCATGTGCATCATTTGTGCGGGTTGCCATGGGCGCAGCCGGTCCATTCCCTATGAGCAGACAATGAAAAAAA
Organism: Neoceratitis asiatica; assembly: GCA_030068015.2. Taxonomy (NCBI): domain Eukaryota; kingdom Metazoa; phylum Arthropoda; class Insecta; order Diptera; family Tephritidae; genus Neoceratitis; species Neoceratitis asiatica. Next base: position 39,291,826 of record CM061526.1, on the reverse strand, counting down.
TTCGTTCTTGTGGCTTACTATTTTAGTAAATGGCTTGAGATGTACCCAATTCCAAACCAGGAAGCCAAAACAATTTTGGATGCTTTCTTAATTAATGTTAACTAACCTAAACTTCAAGCTTTTCAACATATTTATATATGTACATACATATCTACAGCCGGTACATTGCGGTAATTAAATTATTGAAGGCCTCCGCACAAGCCTTTTTTCCTTCTCCCATTTTGCTCAAAGCCACCACCAATGTCTATGTCTAAAGATGATAAAAATATTAGTAATATGATTCCATAGAACTTTGACAAAATTACGACGAAGACATTTGCTTGTCTGCTTGCTATTTGCGCATACGCTGCACTCTACTGGAAAGGTAAACGAAGATAAAAGATAATAAAAACATATTATAATTGTGTAATCAAAACCACAAATAACCTCCTTTAATGCGTTTGCTTGTGCTTGGGCTATTTCCAAAAATGCATCCGAGTTACGGATAATTTCTCTCTGATTTTCCAATCATTTGGTTGTAGTAGGCAACTACTTTTTTCTGTCTGTTAACTAACTGTGGCAACACTTCCTATACCATAGTTGCTAGTATTAGTATTAAAAATAAAAATTTCAACTGGAACTTTGTACGTCAACATGTGTGCAGAATATCGCCCCTTGAGGACTTGGAAAGCTTCACCCTTTTCCGCAAAGCCCCTATGCACATGGTGCATAATCTTTCAAAAGTGAAAAGAACGTTGTGTAATCCAAAGAGCATCGCTGTGAGTTGCTAAAGACCGTTTCCAGCATCAAATGCTGTCTTCTCTAACTTTCTCTTCAAATTGAGTATTGAGAGCGATTATGTGCCAGTCAACTAGTCTATAGAATCAGTCAACTAGTCAATAGCTCAAGCAGAATCGCAACTGGCCATATTTCTCCTTCACATTTACTACCGGAAAAGCCCATGGACTTTCTGATCGATCGATCGATTGTACCACTCTGGTTTACAGAGTTTCATGTTTGTCTAGTGCAACATTTCCATGGGCTTTATTGACGACTTCAACAAAATTCTGTTTGGAGGTGAGAAGACGAATCCCATGCGTTTATGCGTGGGGTTTGGAACCCACTATACTCTAATGAAAAGTCGAAAAATATGTAGGATGAGAGACCCCCTTTTGATGACGACCACCTGTAAACGTTTAGAGGATTACGAATTGTGGCATACAATTGGAATATGCGGTCCCTTAATTGAGGAGGTGCCGCTGCCGAGCTGGTTGATTTCTTCGTAAAACTAAGTCCATCGCACTTCTTGCACGGGACAAGGACGGCAGAAAGTGGCTCCTTTGGAAATCTACTACAGCGAACATATAAAGGAGGTTAAATTTGGTTTTGGTTTTGTAGTCGGGGAGAGAAGGACGATGTGCCCAAAAATGCCTTAAATAAGCGCCTATAACGTACTTATATGTGCAGCCCGCGCCATGATATCAAAATTGTGTTGGGCGATTTAAGCGTCAGTCGGACAGTTCAGCCTTCACGACGAAATATTCCCAACTAGCTGAGGATTAATAGAACCTAAATGTGCTCTCCAAATAAAAAGCGGAGCCCTTCGTTCTTCGCCAATAATCGTTAGATAAGCCTCGTCAATATCGCATATAAGATCCTCTAGCGTATTGTGCGAAAGCGTCGAAAAACAGATGGAACCGTATGGGTGTGGCTGTGGACCTGATAAATCTACCGTTGACTACATATTAACCATGCGCCAAATCCTGGAGAAGACCCGAGGTAAAAGAATCGACCCGAACCACCTTCATCGATTTTATAGCTCCCACGTAACTGTTGACAGTCATAACTTCAAAGTCGTAGATTTTTTCGCTTATCTAGAATCCAGCATTAACAACACCAACAATATCAGCCCTGAAAGTCGACGCAGAATCACCCTTGGTAACAGACGCTACTTTGGAGTAAGTAGATAATTGAAAAGTAAAGTCCTCTCTCGATGAATCGAAACCAAACTCAGCAGTTTAAAGTGCTCAGCGTTCGTCAGAGATGGAATTACGTAAAAGCCAAGGTACTATCTATTGTTTGCAGCGCGGTCAAAATTTTACAAATTTCGACGCAAGCAAGAGTACATAATCCTCTCTTACACATACCGAATGTTAGTACGCCAACTCAGCCTGTCGTCGAATCAACCAGCAGAAATGATCATTTGATGAATTGTCATGATTGTAAGCGAGATACCTGTCTTTTTAAAATGTTACCAGTTATTTTGATGGGGCCTTGGGCCAACACCAAGGTATAATCATTATTGGAAGAAGGTTCGTCAGTAACGGTGTTGGAGGAAGCCGTCGCCAATAAAATCGGAGTAAAGGGTCGGATAGAACCGTTGATAATACAGTGGTATATATAATCCAAATCATACCACTGAAGAATCACGCGTGGATTCCTCGAATGTCTCAGTTGAATACATTCGTGGAATCCACTCGAAGACAAAGTACCAATTGAAAAATATCCACACAGATAAAGGAGTTAAATTTGCCAGTGCAAACCTTCCATCACCATCAATATAAGCATTTTAAAGATTTTCTAATCGCTAGTTATGGCGCCGCTAAACCGTCATTGCTCATCGGATTGGACAATAGTCATGTAAGTATGGCCGAAAAGACAATACATGTTGGTCCTGATGAGCTAATCACAGTAGATAACAAGTTAGGCTGGAAGCCCTATGACTTAGCTGCTGCTATCCAATGTCTACATGTTCGAGAGTCTTATATAACAAGGCAACTTCATCAACTAGTCGCAGAATACTTCATCATTGAAAGTTTGGGAGTAAGGATACCATATAAGCCATTGCAATCCTATGACGACATCAAATCCAGAAAAATCCTCGAAACAATGAGACGAAATATTGGTCAGCGTTACGAAGTAGGGTTATTGTGGTGTAGCGAAGGTAAAGTTGTTTTGCCCCACAGCTACGATATGGAACAGCACAAATTGCTTAACGTGGACAACAAAATGCCAAAAGAACACTGATACACAAAGGTTTATAAAGCAGCTATTCGAAAATACATCGTCAAGGGGTATACCCGATTACAGTCAGAATCAGAAGCCAATCAGGAGGGTCGTACTGCTTGGTATTTACTACACTTTGGAGTTTTTAATCCCCATAAACCAAATAAGCTTCGTGTTATTTTCGATGCAGCAGCAATAGTTGCATGAATCTCAATAAACTAGTTTCTGTGGAAGGGAGCTGAATGTGCGCAGCCGCTTATGAATATAATACATAAGTTTCGTCAACGCAAATTGCTGTTGTCAAAGATATAGAACAAATAATCTCCCAAGTGAAGGTTCGAGAAGCCGATAGTAATTTCTACAGATTTTTATGGAGGAATGGCAAACAACATGAGCCAATTCAAATATACGAGATGACATTTATGAAAAATCATCATTGATAATTTTTGGCGCAGCCTGTTCAAAATGTTGCGCAGAGTACGTCAAAAATATTAACACTGCAAGTTTTCTCGAAACAATGCCAAGAGTCATCACTGCAAACACATATGTTGAATATCTTGTCGTGAGCATCGATAACACTACAGAGGCCAGAGAAGTGATTAATGATGCAGTTGAAATCAACTTAGACGTTGGGTTTTGCCTTTGAAACTTTATCTCAAACTGTGAGAAACTATAACAGTTAAACGAAAATATTCCAATGAAGTCCGATGTCATCAGTTTAGAACACCAGCCGAAAATAGAAATAATCTTGGGTATGTTTTGGAATTCAACCAATGACACGCTCGAGTTTCATTTTGGATTCCAGAAAGTTTCAAAAGAAGTCATTGAGAGTAAAAGGTCATATACGACCCGATTGAGTTCCTAGCTAACGCGAAAATTCCCATTAAACTTCTTTTACAAGACACCTGGAGGCAAAACATCGACTGGGATGACTACTTGAAAGAGTCGCTCGAATCAAAGTGGACAGCATGGTGGAGTATGTCCCGAGAGGTCCACAAATTTTCGATACCTCGCTTTTATCCACCGCTTTATTCCTCCGCCAAAAGTGTTCAGCAACACGTATACTTTGATGCAAGCGAAACCGCATACGCCGCCATAGTATACCTGCGGATGTCAAACCACAACAACATTCAAGTCGCCTTTGTAGCAGCTAAATCCAGATGTGCTCAAAAGCGAACAACAATAGTTCCACGCTTAGAGTTGCAGGCCACGATCTTGGGTAACCGTCTTCGACTGTCAGTCGAAAGTGCCTTGACCGAAATATTGACAGTGTTACTTTTTGGACAGATTCACGAACTTTGCTACTGTGATCCGTTCAACAGCACGCGATTTCAGGCAATTCATCTCACCCCGTATAGCAGAGATTCTTACAACTTCCATTCCAAGGCAATGACGATGAGTTCCATTAATACTCAACGTAGCAGATGAAGCTACAAAGATCAAGTCGTCTAAGCCCATTCCCTCTGCACTGCAGGACCTGCCTCTCAATATGTCAATGAAGAATAGTGGCCTTTGGAGCCACAACAATTAACACCGAATAGCGTCGAGGAATAATGTATCAAAAGAATTTTAATCATGCAAGAGCGTCAAGCAATCATCGAATTTAACAAGTTTTCGTCATATGCCCGCCTACTACGAGTGTTAACATGGATTCTGCGCTTTACATACAACCTAAAGACCCTTTGCCGTTGCAATGGCGAGTTAATTCCGAGCGAACTGTTGGCGGCTGAGATTAACATTTGTCACCAAGCCCACGTAGAAGTCTACAAAGCCGAGCTGAATATACTACGTGCTAATAAGTGCCTTATAAAGACCAGTACACTATTTCAACTAACGCCGAAGCTAGATCCGGACGGGATTTCGCGAATAAAGTGTAGAATTGATGCCGCATACTGTTTATCTGAGTCTACATGCCGTCCAATTATTGTAACACAGCGTCATCACCTTGCGTTTATCGTTATGGACCATTATCATCGGGAAAGCTATTCGTACGTCCCTTTTCATACACCGGAGTAGATTACTGCGGTCCCTTTTTCGTCGCTATTGGTCGACGTCGAGAGAAGCGTTGGATTGCCGTCTTCACCTGCCTTACCATTAGAGTCATACATCTAGAGATTGCAGTAGATCTTTACACCGATGCCTTCTTAATTTCCCAATTTTTTTCAACCGCAGTGGAGTGCCAATGCGTGACAATGGAACGAATTTCTTTGGAGCACAGCACTCCTCTTCGACTTTGACGAGATTCAGCGTCAGACTTCAAAGGTAGGATTGACTGGAAGTTTAACTGTCCAGCTAACCCAAACGAAGGTGGATGTTGGTAGCGGCTCATCCAATATGTCAAACGAATTCTTCACCGTGTCTTAAAGGCAGAAGCGCCTCATTTGGAAACCTTCCGCAGAAGCTGAAAATATTATCAATATCCGTTTACGGACATTCCGCTGTCGCCACAGAATCCAGAATCTTTGACTCCAAACCATTTTCTTTTGGGATGCTCAAACTCAAGGCAAACTCCTGGAAACGCTGATGAATAAATATGTCTGTGAAAGCAGTGGAAGATCGCTCAAAATTTAAAGGACAATTTCTGGAAGCGTTGGATATATGAATATTTGCCACAACTTCTGACTTAATCCAGGGCAACTAGTGATGGTTTGTTAATCGTTAAGCGCTAAAGGGAACAAACCGAATGAAACCTCGCCAGTCGTGCTTTCCTTTCTCTTTCCTATGTTTTAAAATATTTAAAAAAAAACGAATTTATTGATAGAAATTTAAGTTGCAATAAAACAACGATGGATTATTCGATTGACATGAATTTTATTTATCCGAAAGATAATCTTGTGGCATTACATTTTAAATATGATTTCTGGCATATGACCGCCACGGCTGGCGCGGATGTAGTCCAATCTGGACGTCCAATTTTCGATGACTTTTTCCAACATTTGTGGCCGTATATCGGCAATAACACGGCGAATGTTGTCTTCCAAATGGTCAAGCGTTTGTGGCTTATCCGCATAGACCAATGACTTTACATAGATCCACAGAAAGTAATCTAGCGGTGTTAAATCACAAGATCTTGGAGGCCAATTCACAGGTCCAAAACGTGAAATTAGGCGGTCACCAAACGCGTCTTTCAATAAATCTATTGTGGCACGAGCTGTGTGACATGTTGCGCCGTCTTGTTGAAACCACATCTCCTGGACATCATGGTTATTCAATTCAGGAATGAAAAAGTTAGTAATCATGGCTCTATACCGATCACCATTGACTGTAACGTTCTGGCCACCATCGTTTTTGAAAAAGTACGGACCAATGATTCCACCAGCCCATAAAGCGCACCAAACAGTCAATTTTTCTGGATGTAACGGTGTTTCAACATACACTTGAGGATTACCTTCACTCCAAATGCAGCAGTTTTGTTTGTTGACTTAGCCATTCAACCAGAAGTGCGCTTCATCGCTAAACAAAATTCGCTTATGAAAATCGGGAACAACGGTAATCTGGTTTTGGGCCCATTTGCAAGCGTTGTTCATGATGAATTGCCAAACCAAACTGAGATTAAATCACTTGACAGCTGTAAATTGGTCGCCTTCTTGAAAAGTAATGCCAACTTAAAGTTCTATACCTCTATAAAAAACACCCTTTATATAATAACTTTATTATTAAGGTGTGCGTTTAGTTATTTAAATACGATTTAGTAGTTTGTGTAGAATGCATGTACCTGAATTATATGATATACATATTTCAAAAATGCTTGGTTTTTATTAATTTTTTTTTTAACTTTTTTTGGGAGTTCTTTTAGTTTTGTAATTTGTTAATTTTTGCATCAGGCAATCTGGTTTATATTGTAAATTTACCATTCGTTTTTTTTTTATTGACCATATTGTGGCGAAAATGCGAAGCGAATGACAGATGAAAGAGAGGAGCCGACAACTGGCACGTTCTAGAGCGTAAACGAGGCGATTATCGTAAACGACGATTATCGTAAGCGAGAGGTTTCTCGTAAACGACGCGATTATTCCAGGGGTCTCGTTTTTCAAGCAGCAAACAAGTATATAAGGACGGCATTCGACTGCAAGAGCAACCAGTTGTGAATTAAGCTCGTGGAGATTACATTACAGTAAAGTAATAAAAACAGTACATTGTGAAAGTTGTATACAAGTGATTGTAAATAGTAACGTAAATTGTAATTGTGAATTACTGAATAATAAAAGGACATTAAACAAAGTCTTTATAAATAAAGAGACTGCAAATTAAGTTGGCGATTTTATTTAACAATCCAGAGGTCGTACCCGAAAGATTAAGGAAATCGTCGAGGTTAATCAGCAAGATCGTAACAATTGGTGTCAGAAGTGGGATTGTTAAATAAATTCCAAAGGATAGTAATCGAAAATGGTGAAGATTCAAGATTTGACGATACCTCTTCTCAAGAAGGAGTTGGGCAAGCGAGGATTGTCTACAACTGGAAATAAGGCAGAGCTGCAATCGAGACTGCGAGAAGCAATGGAAGTCGAAGGCACCGACTTGAACCAGTACGAATTCCGTCGCGAGGATGAAGATGTATCCTTGAAGGACATTGACAAAGAAGAAGCTATTGATTCTGCGGAGGGGTTGGAGCAGCCATCAGGTAAGATTCAAGAAATTTCCCCTGGCTCATCAACCGGTATGGACATGAACATGTTGTTGGCTGCAATTTCACAAATCGATGCCAGCATATCACAAAAGATGGATGTACAGGATGCCAAGATGTCACAAAAGCTGGATACCAAAATGTCTGCAATGAATGACAACATTACATCACAAATGGTTGAACAGAGGGAGCAAATATCATCCTTAGGAGGAACCATCGCGCAAATACAGCAAAATCTGGAGAAAGATAATGCAGAACTTAAGGAAAGACAGGATCTAATTGAGAGCAAAGTCAACGAATTGCACGGTCGACAAGACAAAATAGACGAGCTAATTGAGACCAAAGTGAACAACGCATTGGAAGGTCGTGTGCGGGACTTGCAGTTAAATCGTCCAACCACTTCAGTGAACGCTCCCAAGGTAAAAACACCATCTTTTGACGGAAAAATTCCCTTTCAAGTCTTCAAGCTCCAGTTTGAGAAGACGGCTGAAACCAATAAATGGAGCATGGAGGAAAAATCTGCTGCACTATTCGTTGCTTTGGAAGGACCTGCGGCAGAACTTTTGCAAACTGTACCTGATTATGAGAGAAATGATTACGACGGATTGATGCGAGCCCAAACGAATCTCTACAGGAATATGCCTCGGAAATTGAGAGATTGGCTCATTTAGCCATCGGAGACGCATCAGGTGAGCATCTCGAACGGGTGAAAATACAAAAATTCATCAGCGGCATAAAAGACGTTTACACCGCGACAGACATATGCGAATCCAAAGTTAACATTCGCTGAAACAGTGGCGTATGCTCAAACACGTGAAACGGCGGCACTCATAAGCAGACCAGCGTACAAAGTCAATAAAGTGGAGGTTGAAACAGCAGATGTGATGACCGAAATATTGAGAACTCTGAAGTCGTTAGAAGGAATGAATCGTTCTGTTGGCAAGAATCAGGCTGGGAAATGCTTTAAATGTGGAAAGCCTGGTCACTTCGCACGCGAATGCAAAACGGGTTCCAGCATACAGGAAGGACAGCGCAAACGGAAGGCTGATGAAGAAAAACCATCAACTTCTCAGTCGTTAAACTAAAACGAGCCAGTCTAAAAGGGTGTATGCTGGCTCCTGCAATTGAATGCCCCATAATCTCCGTCTCGCAAATTGGTAGGAAAACGAGCACCATTACTATTTGTGGATATGTGGATGGACGAGCGCGAAAATTAACAGTGGATACGGGCGCATCACACTCCATCATTCTAACTGACCTGATCGCTAAAGAAGTGAGACCATTACCTGGAGCAATATTGAAAACGGCGACTGGTGAGGACACACAAGTGGTGGGAGAAGTAACATGTGAGGTCTCAATAGGGAATGTGACGGTGTTACACAGCTTTATAGTCGCGCAGATCGTAGATGAGGTAATCATAGGAGTGGACTTCTTGATGGAGCAAGGTATCAAGATCGACTTGAATAACAAGGTTATGGAGTATAAGAACATGGAAGTACCACTAAGCATGGGCTACGATTCCACATACAGCAGCAAACAAGTGGTCTTAGAAGGCAGTGAACTGATTCCACCGAAGTCAGAAGCAGTTGTTTGGGCGAAAATTAATGGAGATTGTGGGACAAACAAATTGTGGGTTGTCGAAGCAGCACAAAATTCTACACTGGACTTACTTATTGGAAAAACCCTGGCTAAGACACGAAAGAATGGACGCATCCCAGTGAGAGTATTGAATGACTTCAGATCATCAGTAAAAATTCCTAGTGGAACTGTATTAGGGCAATGTCAAGAGGTAGAAGCCATTATTAACAGCAATGATTCATCTGGAATCGACTCTATTGGCAGCAAGAAGATGGAGGAAGATATCAATGCATGGACGCAAGGGTTGGAAGACAAGTACAAGCACCAGGCCAGTCAGATGATCCGCAAATACTCCAACATATTCGACAAGGATGGCAACAAACCAGGCAGGACCAACGTAGTGAAGCATAGCATTGATACTGGTGACGCAAGACCAATTCGTCAAGCTCCTCGAAGCGTTCCACTAGCCAAACGTGACGCTGTTGACCAAATAATTAGGGAAATGAGCGAAAGCGATGTTATCGAACCATCGGCAAGTCCATGGAGCTCTCCGGTGGTACTCGTGAAGAAGAAAGATGGCCAGTTGCGGTTCTGCGTGGACTATCGGAGATTAAATGATGTCACAAAGAAAGACAGCTATCCTTTGCCCAGGATCGATGATACACTAGACTCGTTAACTGGCACAGAATGGTTCTCAACACTTGACCTTAAGAGCGGGTATTGGCAAGTAGAAGTGAGTGAAGAAGATAAAGAGAAGACAGCGTTTACTGCTGGCAACGGTCTATGGCAATTTACGGTAATGCCATTTGGTTTATGCAACGCTCCTGCCACTTTTGAAAGATTAATGGACCATGTGCTCAAAGGACTACACTGGAAGACCTGTTTGGTGTATCTGGATGACATAATCGTATTGGGAAAGAGCTTCGACGAACATCTGAGTAATTTGGAAGAAGTTTTCCAGAGAATAGCTGGCGCTGGTCTTAAACTAAGTCCTAAGAAGTGCTCTTTATTCAAGAAGGAGGTGAATTACTTAGGTCATCAAGTAACCACGAAGGGCGTGTGTACTGCGAAGGAAAAAATAGAAGCAGTGAAGGATTGGCCGAGACCCAAAAATTTGCATGAATTAAGAAGTTTCCTTGGGCTGTGTACTTACTATCGTCGCTTTATTCCGAATTTCGCCAGCGTAGCTCATAGTCTCCATGAACTCACAAGGAAAAATAAATCTTTCGAGTGGAAAACTGAACAAGAGGATGCTTTCCAAGCTTTAAAAGAACGACTATGCACTGCACCTATGCTAGCGTACCCGGTTCCAGGTGCAACATTTATTCTGGACACAGATGCTAGTGGTTATGGCATAGGAGGTGTACTTTCGCAAGTGATTGATGGGCAGGAGAAGATAGTTGCCTACTATAGCCGGTCTATTGGGAAACCAGAGCGGAACTACTGCGTAACGCGGAGAGAACTATTAGCGTTGGTGGATTGCATTAAACACTTCCATAAATATCTGTATGGTCAACATTTCCGCGTTAGAACGGATCATGCAGCGCTGAAGTGGCTACTACAGTTTAAGAATCCCGAAGGGCAGCTTGCACGGTGGATTGAGAGGCTGCAAAGTTATGCCTTCACCATCGAGCACCGCAAGGGTAATATGCACGGAAATGCTGACGCTATGTCCCGTCGACCATGTAGTTTGGAATGTAAGCACTGCTCAAAAGCAGAGGGTAAGGAAGACATAATAGACGTCCGGCTAATGACAGTTACATCAGCAGAAGAGTGGGAGGCAAGTCACTTAAGGAAATGTCAGCAAGAAGATCCGGACTTGGAATTGGTAATGCACGGATTGGAGGTGAACAGACGGCCAAGTAAAGAACAAATGGCAGCGGAAAGTCCCATCGCGAAAGCATACTGGGCACAATGGAACAGTTTAGAATTGATATCTGGCTGTTTGCATAGATTATGGGAAAGTGAAGATGGCCAGTGCTCTCGGAAGCTTATAGTAGTTCCGAGATTAAGAATCCCGGATGTTCTTGAGGAATTCCATAATTGTATTAGTGGAGGGCACCTAGGCATTACAAAAACGCTGGAGAAGATCAAGCAGCGGTTCTATTGGGTTGGCTGTCGTCAATCGGTCGCTGAGTGGATTGCTAATTGCACGGAGCGCATTGCAGCTAAAGGGCCAAAGTCACGAAGTCATGGGCAGATGAAGCAGTATAACTCAGGTGCACCATTTGAGCGGGTTGCCATGGATGTAGCCGGTGCATTCCCTATTAGCCGACAAGGAAACAAATACGTTCTTGTGGTTATGGACTACTTTAGTAAATGGCCTGAGGTCTACCCAATTCCAAACCAGGAAGCGAAAACAGTTGCGGATGCATTCACTCACAATTGGGTTACCAGATACGGTGCGCCTATAGAATTGCACTCAGACCAAGGAAGAAACTTTGAAGCGGCGGTGTCCCAAGAGATGTGCCAGATGCTTGGTATTCGGAAAACACGAACGACAGCCCTGCATCCTCAATCAGATGGCATGGTGGAGCGATTCAACCGGACCCTGGAAGAGCACTTGCGGAAAGTAGTGGACAAGAATCAAGATGATTGGGATGTACACATACCGTTTTTCCTGATGGGATATCGGTCCGCAGTGCATGAAACAACAGGTCAAACACCTGCCAGGATACTGTTTGGTAGTGAACTTCGGTTGCCCAGCGATTTAAAATTTGGAATAACTGGTGATGCGAGAAGAATTGGGAAGGAAGCGTCTACTGTTCTCGAGGAAGAGTTGAGAGAGATACATGCTCTTGTGAGGCAGCGAACTCAAATTATGAGTGACAAAATGAAGGCTCGGTATGACAAGGTGATGAACTCCGAAGGCTTCCAAAATGGAGATTTGGTGTTGCTTTTGTCGTTTACGATAATCGCCTCGTTTACGCTCTAGAACGTGCCAGTTGTCGGCTCCTCTCTTTCATCTGTCATTCGCTTCGCATTTTCGCCACACTGCCCTCCATCTAAGTCTGATCGTCCCAATCAGACACATTCGCTGTTCCAAACGCAGCAAGCCTCTCTAGGTGGACCACTTTCATATTGTTTCTCGGCCTCCCCACAGTTTGTATTCGATACACTACGTCGTTTAGTCGTTTGATTATCTTGTATGGACCTTCCCAATTGCATTGAAGTTTTGGGGACAAACCTCTCTTTCGTTGTGGATTGTACAGCAACACCAAATCTCCATTTTGGAAGCCTTCGGAGTTCATCGCCTTGTCATATCTAGCCTTCATTTTGTCACTCATAATTTGAGTTCGCTGCCTCACAAGAGCATGTATCTCTCTTAACTCTTCCTCGAGAACAGTAGACGCTTCCTTCCCAATTCTTCTCGCATCACCAGTTATTCCCAATCTTAAATCGCTGGGCAACCGAAGTTCACTACCAAACAGTATCCTGGCAGGTGTTTGACCTGTTGTTTCATGCACTGCGAACCGATATCCCATCAGGAAAAGCGGTATGTGTACATCCCAATCATCTTGATTCTTGTCCACTACTTACCGCAAGTGCTCTTCCAGGGTCCGGTTGAATCGCTCTACCATGCCATCTGATTGAGGATGCAGGGCTGTCGTTCGGGTTTTGCGAATACCAAATATCTGTCACATCTCCTGGAACACCGCCAATTAAAGTTTCTTCCTTGATCTGAGTGCAATTCTATAGGCGCACCGTATCTGGTAACCCAATTGTGAGTGAATGCATCCGCAACTGCTTTCGCTTCCTGGTTTGGAATTCGGTAGACCTCAGCCCCTTTACTAAAATACTCCATAACCAAAAGAACGTATTTGTTTCCTTGTCTGCTCATAGGGAATGGACCGGCTACATCCATGGCAACCCGCTCAAATGTATATAATGCACCTGAGTTATATTGCTTCATCTTCCCATGACTTCGTGAATTTGGCCCTTTAGCTGCAATGCACTCCGTGCAATTAGCAATCCACTCAGCGACCGATTGAGGACAGCCAACCCAATAGAACCGCTGCTTGATATTCTCCAGCGTTTTTGTAATGCATAGGTGCGCTCCACTAGGACCATTATGGAATTCCTTAAGAACATCCGGGATTCTTAACCTCGGAACTACTATAAGCTTCCGAGAGCACTGGCCATCTTCACTTTCCCATACTCTATGAAAACAGCCAGATATCAACTCTAAACTGTTCCATTGTGCCCAGTATGCTTTCGCGAAGGGACTTTCCGCTGCCATTTGTTCTTTACTTGGCCATCTGTTCACCTCCAATCCGTGCATTACCAATTCCAAGTGCGGATCTTCTTGCTGACATTTCCTTAAGTGACTTGCCTCCCACTCTTCTGCTGATGTAACTGTCATTAGCCGGACGTCTATTATGTCTTCCTTACCCTCGGCTTTTGAGCAATGCTTACATTCCAAACTACATGGTTGACGGGACATAGCATCAGCATTTCCGTGCGTATTACCCTTGCGGTGCTCGATGGTGAAGTCATAACTTTGCAATCTCTCAATTCATCGAGCTAGCTTCCCTTCGGGATTCTTGAACTGTAGTAGCCACTTCAGCGCTGCATGATCCGTTCTAACGCGGAAATGTTAACCATACAGATATTTGTGGAAGTGTTTAATGCAATCCACCACCGCTAATAGTTCTCTCCGCGTTACGTAGTAGTTCCGATCTGCTTTCCCAATAGACCGGCTATAGTAGGCAACTATCTTCTCCTGCCCATCAATCACTTGCTAAAGTACACCTCCTATGCCATAACCACTAGCATCTGTGTCCAGAATAAATGTGGCACCTGGAACCGGGTACGCTAGCATAGGTGCAGTGCATAGCCGTTCTTTTAAAGCTTGGAAAGCCTCCTCTTGTTCAGTTTTCCACTCGAAAGATCTATTTTTCCTTGTGAGTTCATGGAGACTGTGAGCTACACTGGCGAAATTCGGAACAAAGCGGCGATAGTAAGTACACAGCCTAAGGAAACTTCTTAATTCATGCAAATTTCTGGGTCTCGGCCCATCCTTCACTGCTTCTATTTTTTCCCTCGCAGTACACACACCCTTCGTGGTTACTTGATGACCTAAGTAATTCACCTCCTTCTTGAATAAAGAGCACTTCTTAGGACTTAGTTTAAGACCAGCGCTAGCTATTCTCTGGAAAACTTCTTCCAAATTACTCAGATGTTCGTCGAAGCTCTTTCCCAATACGATTATGTCATCCAGATACACCAAACAGGTCTTCCAGTGTAGTCCTTTGGGCACATGGTCCATTAATCTTTCAAAAGTGGCAGGAGCGTTGCATAAACCAAATGGCATTACCGTAAATTGCCATAGACCGTTGCCAGCACTAAAGGCTGTTTTCTCTTTATCTTCTTCCCTCACTTCTACTTGCCAATACCCGCTCTTAAGGTCAAGTGTAGAGAACCATTCTGTGCCAGTTAACGAGTCTAGTGTATCATCGATCCTGGGCAAAGGATAGCTGTCTTTCTTTATAACATCATTTAATCTCCGATAGTCCACGCAGAACCGCAACTGGCCATCTTTCTTCTTCACGAGTACCACCGGAGAGCTCCATGGACTTGCCGATGGTTCGATAACATCGCTTTCGCTCATTTCCCTAATTATTTGGCCAACAGCGTCACGTTTGGCTAGTGGAACGCTTCGAGGAGCTTGACGAATTGGTCTTGCGTCACCAGTATCAATGCTATGCTTCACTACGTTGGTCCTGCCTGGTTTGTTGCCATCCTTGTCGAATATGTTGGAGTATTTGCGGATCATCTGACTGGCCTGGTGCTTGTACTTGTCTTCCAACCCTTGCGTCCATGCATTGATATCTTCCTCCATCTTCTTGCTGCCAATAGAGTCGATTCCAGATGAATCATTGCTGTTAATAATGGCTTCTACCTCTTGACATTGCCCTAATACAGTTCCACTAGGAATTTTTACTGATGATCTGAAGTCATTCAATACTCTCACTGGGATGCGTCCATTCTTTCGTGTCTTAGCCAGGGTTTTTCCAATAAGTAAGTCCAGTGTAGAATTTTGTGCTGCTTCGACAACCCACAATTTGTTTGTCCCACAATTTCCATTAATTTTCGCCCAAACAACTGCTTCTGACTTCGGTGGAATCAGTTCACTGCCTTCTAAGACCACTTGTTTGCTGCTGTATGTGGAATCGTAGCCCATGCTTAGTGGTACTTCCATGTTCTTATACTCCATAACCTTGTTATTCAAGTCGATCTTGATACCTTGCTCCATCAAGAAGTCCACTCCTATGATTACCTCATCTACGATCTGCGCGACTATAAAGCTGTGTAACACCGTCACATTCCCTATTGAGACCTCACATGTTACTTCTCCCACCACTTGTGTGTCCTCACCAGTCGCCGTTTTCAATATTGCTCCAGGTAATGGTCTCACTTCTTTAGCGATCAGGTCAGTTAGAATGATGGAGTGTGATGCGCCCGTATCCACTGTTAATTTTCGCGCTCGTCCATCCACATATCCACCAATAGTAATGTTGCTCGTTTTTCTGCCAATTTGCGAGACGGAGATTATGGGGCATTCAATTGCAGGAACCAGCATACGCCCCTTTAGACTGGTTCGTTTTAGTTTAACGACTGAGAAGTTGATGGTTTATCTTCATCAGCCTTCCGTTTTCGCTGTCTTTCCTGTATGCTGGAACCCGTTTTGCATTCGCGTGCGAAGTGACCAGGCTTTCCACATTTTAAAGCATTTCCCAGCCTGATTCGTGCCACCAGAACGATTCATTCCTTCTAACGACTTCAGAGTTCTCAATATTTCGGTTATCACATCTGCTGTTTCAACCTCCACTTTGTTGACTTTGTATGCTGGTCTGCTTATGAGTGCCGTCGTTTCACGTGTTTGAGCATACGCAACAGTTTCAGCGAATGTTAACTTTGGATTCGCATATGTCTCTCGCTTGGTGTAAACGTCTTTTTTGCCGCTGATGAATTTTTGTATTTTCACCTTTTCGAGATGCTCACCCGATGCGTCTTCAATGGCTAAATGAGCCAATCTCTCAATTTCTGAAGCATATTCCTGTAGAGATTCGTTGGGTTTTTGGTCGCGCTTTTCTAACTCCATCTGGTAAATTTGTCTCCTGTCTTCGCTACCATAGCGTCTTTCCAGGGCTCGCATCAATCCGTCGTAATCATTTCTCTCATAATCAGGTACAGTTTGCAAAAGTTCTGCCGCAGGTCCTTCCAACGCAATGAATAGTGCAGCAGATTTTTCCTCCATGCTCCATTTATTGGTTTCAGTCGTCTTCTCAAACTGGAGCTTGAAGACTTGGAAGGGAATTTTTCCGTCAAAAGATGGTGTTTTTACCTTAGGAGAGTTCACTGAAGTGGTTGGACGGCGTTGTTCACTTTGGTCTCAATTAGCTCCTCTATTTTGTCTTGTCGACCGTGCAATTCGTTGGCTTTGTTCTCAATTAGATCCTGTCTTTCCTTAAGTTTTTCATTGTCTTTCTCCAGATTTTGCTGTATTTGCGCGATGGTTCCTTCTAATCCTTCAAACTTTGCATCCATCTTTTGTGACATGCTGACATTCTGTTCATCCATCTTTTGTGACATCTTGGCATCCTGTACATCCATCTTTTGTGATATGCTGGCATCGATTTGTGACATTTTTTGTGAATTACGGGCATCCTGTGCATCAAACTTTTGTGACATGTTGTCATTGATTTGTGACATGTTGGCACTGATTTGTGAAATTGCAGCCAGCAACATGTTCATGTCCATACCGGTAGATGAGCCAGGAGCATTTTCTTGAATCTTACTTTGTGGCTGCTCCAACTCCTTCGCAGAATCACTAGCTTCTTCCTTGTCAACATCCTTCAAGGATACATCCTCATCCTCGCGGCGGAATTCGTATTGGTTCAAGTCGATACCTTCGACTTCCATTGCTTCTCGCAGTCGCCTTTGCAGCTCTGCCTTATTTCCTGTTGTAGACAATCCTCGCTTTGCCAACTCCTTCTTGAGAGGAGGTATTGTCAAATCCTGAATCTTCACCATTTTTCAAAAATTATCCTTTGGAGTTTATTTAACAATCCCACTTCTGACACCAATTGTTACGATCTTGCTGAAACAACCTCGATGATTTCCCAAATCCTTCGGTTCCGATCTCTGGATTGTTAAATAAAATCGCCAACTTAATTTGCAGTTTCTTTATTTATAAAGAATTTAATTAATGTCCTTTTGATTACTCAGCAATTCACAATTCAATTACAATTTACTTTACTATTTACAATCACTTGTATATAACTTTCACAATGTACTGTTTTTATTACTTCAATGTAATGTAACCTCCAACGTTTTTAATTCACGACTGATTACTCTGGCAGTCGTATGTCGTCCTTATATACTTGTTTGCTGCTTGAAAACGAAACCCCTGGAATAATCGCGTCGTTTACGATAATCGCTCGTTTACGCTCTAGAACATGCCGGTTGTCGGCTCCTCTCTTTCATCTGTCATTCGCTTCGCATTTTCGCCACAGTATATATAAACATTATTATTAAGCCGATCAGAAATTAAATATTTGTGTACGTTTCAGATATTTATATATGACCTAGTAGTTTATGTAGTATGCATGTATCTGAATTATTTATTATTGTGGCGAAAATGCGAAGCGATTGTCAGATGAAAGAGAGGAGACGACAACTGGCATGTTCTAGAGCGTAAAACGAGAACATTCGTTATCGTAACGATTCGATTATTCCAGGCTTTCGTTTTCAAGCAGCAGACAAGTATATAAGGGCGACACACGACTGAAAAAGCAATCAGTCGTAAAGTAAACGCGTTGGTGCTTACATTACAGTGAAGTAATAAGTGAGAGTACATTGTGAAAGTTGTGATTCAAGTAATTGTAAATAGTAGAGTGAATTGTAATTGAATTGTGCTTTACTGAGTAACAAAAGGACATTTAATAAATTCTTTATAAAATAAAGAACCTGCGAACATAGTTAGTGACTTTGGATTTGGGAAATCATCGAGGTTGATTCAGCAAAATCGTAACATCTATTATGCCCTCAGCTTGTGAGCATCGTTTGCGTCGTCTTTCTTCTCTGTTGGAGACCGACTGGCATTCGCGTGCGAAGTGATCTGCTTTTCCGCAACTGAAGCACTTCCTAGCGTGATTCTTGACACCAGAACGATTCATTCCTTCTATCGACTTCAAAGTTTTCAATATTTCAATCCTCACATCTGGTGTTTCTACCTCCAAACGCTTCACTTTGTAGGCTGGCTTACATAGCAGTGGCGCTGCTTCACGTGTCTGAGCATACGCAACAGTTTCAGCGAATGTTAGCGTTGGATTCACATAAGTCTCTCGCTTGGTGGACACGTCCCGCTGATGAACCTTTGGATTTTTACTCTTTCAAGATGCTCACGCGATGTGTCTCCAATGGCTAAATGAGCCAATCTCTCAATTTCCAAAGCATATTCTTGCAGAGATTCATTGTGTTTTTGGTCACGCTGTTCCAGCTCCATCTGATAAATTTGCCTCCTGTGCTCGCTACAATAGCGTCCTTCCAGGGCTCGCATTACTGCTCCATAGTTATCCCTCTCATATTCGGGAAAAGTCAGCAAAATATCCGCTGTAGGTCCTTTCAACACAACAAATAGCGCAGCGGATTTTTCTTGGATGTTCCAATTATTTAACTCAGCCGTCTTCTCGAACTGGAGCTTGAAGATCTGGAATGGAGCTGTGCTGTCAAAGGATGGTGCTGCTACCCACGGGCCGTCCATCGATCTGGCTGGACGAAGCAACTGCAAATCTCGGACACGTCGCTCGAGCTCGTTGATTTTGGTTTTAATTAGCTCTTCTATTTCTTCTTGCCGACCTTGCAATTTGTTGACTTTACTGCCGATTAGATCTTGTCTTTCTTTAAGTTCTGCATTGTCTTTTACCAGATTTTGCTGTAGTTGCGCGATTGTCCCTTCCAAGGATGATATCTGCTCCCTCTGTTCAACCATTTGTGATGTAATGCTGGTATTCTGTGCATCCAGCTTTTGTGAGATGCTGGCGTCCATTGCAGAAATTTTGGTATCCAGCTTTTGTGAACTACGGGCATCCTGTGCATCCAACTTTTGTGAAATGGCAGTCAACAACATGTTCATGTCAATTCCCGTAGATGAGTCAGGAGCCTTTTCTTGAATATTACTTGATGGCTGCTCCAACCCTTTCGCATAAGCACTAGCCTCTTCTTTGTTAATATCCTTCAAGGATATATCTTCATCCTCGCGACGGAATTCGTATTGGCTCAAGTCGATGCCTTCGACTTCCATTGCTTCTCGCAGTCGCGATTGCAGCTCTGACTTTTTTCCAATTGTAAACAATCCACGCTTTGCCAGTTCCCTCTTGATAGGAAGTATCGTCAAATCCTGAATCTTGACCATTTTCCACTTATTATCTTTTGGGATTTTTTTAACAATCCCTCTTCTGACACCAATTGTCACGTGTTTGCTGCATCAACCTCGATTATTTTCTAAAGCCTTCGGGTACGACCACTGGATTGTTAAATAAAAGCCACAACTATGTTCGCAGTTTCTTTATTTATAAAGAATTTATTTAATGTCCTTTTATTACTCAGTAATTCACAATTCAATTATAATTCACTTTATTATTTACAATAACTTGTATACAACTTTCACAATGTACTGTTTTTATTACTTTACGACTGATTCACTTACTTACTTTCTGCAGTCGTATGTTGCCCTTATATACAATCCGGTTGCTCGCAACCAACCGCCTAGAATAATCACATCTTTCGCTTTACGAATGTTCTCGATCCACGCTCTAAAACATGGCAGCTATCGGCTTCTCTCTTTCATCTGAATTAAATATTTTGGCTAAGACGACATGGAACCAACAGATGGAGATGATATACGGACATATGTATGTATGTACATCTGTGGCACGTTTCCTGTTCTACCAAAGGATGTAAACGCCTTAAAAATATTTACAATTCAACTAGTCTCCTAATGGATTTAAAATTGGTATTAAATACGAGAATACTCCATGTGAGTTAGGTAGTGCTATTTCTATCGCATTAAATAATTTTGATCATAAATTTGATCTGATATTCATTAATCGTGGTATATAAGAGCTGGAATAGAAGAAGGCGAACTCACAGAATCACTTGAGGGCTTAACTACATTAGAGCGTGACTATAAAGAGGTCGGTGGCAATGATCAAAAACAAATTGATAACGCTGATAAAGAACTTTAAATTATATTCAGTAAACAAAAATTAAAAGGTTTAGGAAAATTGATTTGTTTCTTATTTGATTAAAAAATAATAATTACTTACTTACTTTTTGTGTAAAATTGTAGATAGTTGAGTGTTGTAGTTTTTCTCATCTGATTCCCCACTAAAAAAAAAGTTACAAGAGATTTGTACTCTAACATTTCCCACACCATATGCAAGAAGACACGTGACTGATTTTTTTGGGTGTTCGTTTTCTCTAGAGGCCTATATATCGAAATGACAAAGTTAAAAATAAAGTAATACAAAACATTTTTCTTACAAATATTAAAAATTGTATTATATGAATATTTCAATTTATATATGAAAATTATGTCTACCTCTAATTAGTCTGTTGCAAATTTTGAAAATAGATACGGTCCAACGAGGTTTTATTATGTAAAAGTAGTACTAATAAAGAAAAAGTGAAAGCATTTTATAGAATATTTTTATTAATAATTAATAATTAATAATAAATTTACTACTTTTAATTTTAATTTTTTTTAAAGAGCGAACTAAAAATCAATACATATACATATATATTATGACCAATTATAAAAAGTGCTTTTCAGAATATTTTGAATTTAACAAAACAGAAATAATAAAAATAGCCTTAGAATAATTAGCTTTAATAATAATTAAACACACTAAGAGAGTAAATTTATTGTATGAGATTAATTTATTGTAATTGTAAGCAAAATCTTATTTCACCATATTTTGCGGCACCAACGAAATTTCAGCTTCGCGTAAGGCATGGGTAAAAAAAAGTACACGAAATGTATAAAAAACAAGTCGAATTTATAAAGTTGATAGCTCCTACTGCTCTGAACAACATTTATCGTTATTTTGTTTATGCTTTTTCGTAGCCATAGTAGAATCATGTAAAATTTATTGACTTTTAAAAATGAATAAACTCTCTGATCCACATTCTTTTCGCTGAAGCCACAACCACATTAGCAATTTTTTCAGGATTTTATCATTTATAAATAGAAAACCAAATGAAATTCAAGCAAACAAATCATAAATTATAAAAGTAATTTTGAAAATCTGTACGTTCATTAAATGATAAGAAAACTTGAATTCGCTGTCATAGTAATATTACCTAGTTAAATTCGCCTTGCTATGTAATCTGAATTGACAATTGCAATTAAATAAATTGCCCAGATGTAAGAAAATTTGTATATGGTAATGCTTGTTTAGACGTTTCTGGTCAATGAATAAAAGTGTATTTTGGGCCAAATATATGAAAGCAAATGAAATATTTGCAGAGAAATAAAATATTAGGCAGGAAGTGATAAATTTTAGATAAGATCCAATTTTCTTGGCTGCATTAGCAAATATTTCATTCGTTCTCAATTGAAAATATATTGTGACGAAAAACTAACCAAGTGCTCGCGAAAAGGAGAACAGAAAACAAAAAGAAAAAAAATTGTTAAACTACGTCTGCTAATTACTGATTGTATTAGTACTTCTTAATATACACCAACAATATTCCGTACAAATAATTTTGTTATTGTTCATTCTGTAAAAACAGATCATAAAGACTATATTTTCGGTAGTTTTGTTAGAGTAGAGTGCCAGCGCCCATCAGAAGTGTCCAACCCCTTACGTATATACTTAGCCAATTGTGGAACGGTGCATATTGGAAATTATGGCAAATACTTTGGAAGAACAACAAAGTTTACGCGAATGCGAGAATTATATACAGGCACATGGTATTCAACGGGTTCTAAAAGATTGTATAGTTCAGCTTTGCGTTAGTCGTCCTGAAAATCCTATTCAGTTCCTGCGCCAATATTTCCAGAAATTAGAAAAGGTAAATCTAATTTTCATATATAAATACCTATGTAAGTAGTTATATACTTATGTATATACATACGGTGAAACATAAACAAATTTACATTCATATCATATCATATGTTAATCATAATCATATCTACATGCATCTGTTAAATAGCATATAGTATACAAACAATTGTTTCAATATGGCTACAATTTTTCTTAATGTACATATGCTGTTGCTAGTGAATACTATGATGGTAAAGGTTTGGTGCGTTGATCTCGCTCAGAAGGCTGATTCATAATATCTGCTGCAGTAATAATGCGCATTTATAACCTTTTTATAAAATGTGAATTAATAGTAATCGTACTAAATATACGTACCTACATATATATATTTACATTGTTATTAGATTATAGTGTGTGTCAAATTTTAAATTTTAGAAAATAATTAATTCGGCTACTTAAAAATTATTTTTGTTATTACCTTTTTATTTTCATATTTTTCTCCCTCAGTGGGTATTCCTATATACATATATATATGTATGTATATATGTACCACTATAAGTGGTATTGACAATTCAATTTATATGCCAGAAAGAGGAAATCTTTAAGGACACATTTGCCTACTTTTTGCTAACTTTTTTGTGTCCATACGTTTGTATATGTATACGTTTTTAAATCACATCTACAAACTTACTTTTAGTCACTTATGACCTTTTGCGCGAGCTTGTTAGCCGCAATTATAAATAGCCATTATGGGCCCTTGTAATGTTAGGGCTGACAGATATTTACCAAAAATTCTGCATCAGAAATGCAAAGAACTCCATGGAAAGATTGCTGCCAATGGATGCGATCCAGGAAATAAAATTGAGCGGCCGCTCAGATCTTCTGATCCGGACCGGCTATAACCGTTCATCCTATACAACACCGCACAGTAACGCATACCAAAATCTTTGGCATTCTAGCATTACAATTGATCATCCCCACCAGAATTGTGTGGCAATTGCCATAGCCCACCTGACTTAATTGCTAGCGCTGGTCTGAAGAACAGAATAGATTGGAGATCCATGCTGACTCGCATCGGACAATTTTTCCATAATAATCTCGATTGTTAGCCCTTACGATCTTATTTCCTTGGGCTACCGAACTTTTGTTAACCTTAAAAAAGCTAATTATTTCAGCTTCACGGAATCAATTTTTCTTTGACCACTCTAATTATACTCGATATGTGGAAAATGAGTAGAGCCTTCAAATATCGATATCTCTCCCGGTAGCGAAGACAATTGGGACCTAGCCGCTCCCTTCCTTCACACACAATCTGAGCCTAGCTACGATGCACCATGGTTTCCGCAAAGGGCACAGCGCCACATCAGCACTTAACGCCATAAACACCCATATAGTCCGTGGCCTCCACCAAAATCCAAACAGTCCAGGTAGCACTGAGCCTGTCGAAAGCGTTCGTCACGGTCTATAACGCAGTACTGCTATCGAACATTGAGATATCCTCATTAGCGCCGTGGTTGAAGAGGTGGACTATGAAGTACCTGAGTGATCGGCAGTCATCGGTAGACTTTCTAGATCAAACTTCACAGACGCGTAAAATTAAAAAAAAGGCTCCAAAGGGCGGTATCCTCTCCACACTGCTGTTTAATTTTTTTACAATTACATCCCTCTACCACCAGAGGACTCATATGCCGATGGTTGTTCGATATTGGCGCCTAGATAGATATTGATAACCTTTTTTCGAAAATAAACTGCTATCTCGCCGACATTTCCTTCTTCATTGCACGACTCTTACAAATACAGCTTGCGAATTCTTTGGCCACCCCCTGCACCAGCTCGTGAAAAATCGATGATCTCTTTCTCGTGCACTGTCGTCAAGTCTTTTTAAAACCACAACCCTTCAACTTGTGCGATAGCCTCTTTATAGAGTTTTATAACTCTTGCATTTGAAGACTTTCACCACCGTCTTCCAATTGTCAGACGATATGTATCCATCTAGGTACCGCCTGTTTATGAACCCCAGTGTGAGGTTCTCTTACGCAATTTCACTGAAACGTCTTGCAGTTTAGGCTACCGATTTGTGATGGGGAGCTGAGGTCCTGTGTCTCGAGGGGTGTTTCGCTGATATTTCAGTGTCACTCTGGAGGGGTGAGAGTGCCTTTCCCTAAAGTCCGCTTCTATTCTTTAACAATTGATTTTAATTACTGAATCTTATAAATTAATTAGAACATAATAGCCCATCAACAGAAATGTGCTGCTGGCTCAATGTTGCTCTTTTGAAGGATGATTTATCTCTTCTCTACAGGCGGGTTCGGATGATTACTCAGTTTTGTTATGTATTTTTGTTCTACGATTTCTACTTCTTTTATGGTGCGTATGTTTAGATTTTTATTACTGTTTAATTGCGCATGCACCACATAGCGCCCATGATTGAAGCCTTTGTATTATATCTACATATATTCGTATCTTCATCCATATCGGTTTTACTGTTGCATTACTTATGAGGACTTTGTTGTTAAGCATAAGTCCAGACCTTTATTGTTTAAAAGCCAATATAAACTAGGAGGTATGAGCTTAAGCTGCAGTTTACTCCGAGGTAAGGGATAGGTACGTTGTTGAACTTCAAAGTAGGGTTTAACGTAATAGTGTTTTGTTTGCACTTATTTTCATTAATTTTTAAGCACCATTTTGCTAGTCATTCTTCAATTAATTTAAGGTGTTGTTCTAACATTTTCGTGTCTGGAATGGAGCATTTGTACCGACTTATTATAGCAGTATCATCTGCAAAAGTTGGCAAAATTATATAACAGTACCTTGCAGAACACCTACCGTAATTGGATATTCTTTTGTTATGAATTCGTATGAATTAAGTAGGATTCAAGGATATTATTGTGCGAGTTTTATGAATTAGATCATCATGCCACACCTGGTTAAACGCTTGAACCGCATCAGGAAAAACGTCTGAAAAGTACTCTGATTTCCAAAGCCTTTCTTATTTCATTAGTTATACAATTTACATGCTCAATAAATTTCTTAAGCTTAGTTTTAGATGCTGCAGAAGAAGCATGTGTCTTTGAACATCATGATTAAGTGCCAAAGATGCATTATCTAAAGCAGATACCATTATATACGGTGGCTTGAGATTTATGCTAAAGTTCCAAAGCAATTTTTACTGGAAGAGTGTGGAGGCAACGACCTTATAAAATACTTCATTTTTCTTTCGTCGTCGTATTTAGTGCCACTTTTCACCTTTTCTCTGTCATCTTTTTCGTCGGGCGATCGGTGAGCTTGCCGTTCTCGACGAAAGCGCCGCTTGTTCATAAGCAGCAACTCGTTTTTGCTGTTAGGTATAATTCTTCCGGTTTTTTAGCAGCGTTTCCTGCTCTGGCGTTTCAATAGTTGCTTCTGTTGCTAGCACACTTTTTATTTCTCGATTGGCCTGTATGTGTCTGCTTATGTATATTTTATATTTAAGCCAGTTAGTTTTGGATATCGCAACAAGAAAACGATGCAGAATTTCGATTGGTTGTTCATTTAAACTAATCGTCACAGGAGAGTCACCAGAAGATAAATTAGCCCAGATTTCAGCAAATAATAAATTCCTATCTAAGATTTGGGTGACTAAAAAGTCAAAAATTCATTAAATTGCTTCTATGTTATTACGATACTCTGATAGAAATACAACAACATCCCGAAAGTGGTTTTCGCTGTCGTCTGCTTGGATTTTTCTCTCAATTTGTAAATTGTTTGCATCTATAGTTTTCGCTTTTCGCCAAGTAAGAGCCGAGCAAATTAGAATTGCGCTCCCGAAAATCTGCTGTTCCGCTGATTACCTGAATAGATGTTTGTGTTTCTGCTGATGCTTGCTGGTGTAGTTTAATTTGTGGTTTGGGTGGAGATTTTTGCGCAAAAATAAGGAAGTAGGCATTTCTCTCCGCTCCGTAATTGAATGACGTAATTTTTTTCTGCGTCCATTAATATCAGGGACGGGAAATAATGGTTATCTATTTTTCTTTAATAAAGAAAAACATCCACTGAGAAAAGCTGAATAAAAAAAACGATTCCACTAGAATGCTACCACTTGCGTTCCCTTTTTAAATCTGAATTGATTTATCATTTCATGATTTTTATAACTTTAATCAGTTAATGATTATTTTTCGAGTTTTACATGAACACTCAAACAATAATAAACGTTGGAATATTCCTTTCAGTCATTCACTTTATATAGTCATTTATGAATTTTTCAGAAATAAGAATATTCGAGTTTGAGCGATATTTTGATCGAAAACACTAACGATAAAAGATTAATGACTACTTTCTGAGCGATATATTTTTCGCCCACAATAATAATGATTACTGTTTGATTGTTTAAGTAAAACTTGAAAAATAATCATTATTAACATCATTCCTTATGATTACGATCCCTAATTAATATATACTTCAGAGGTTCGTTTCATGCACTGCAGATTATTTACTGACTAAAATAAAACTACGTCCTTTCTCCTAGCAACGATTCTCTGACAAGCATTTCCTCTTTGGGCTTGGTAACAGAATTTAAAGGTCTGGTCATAAAGAGAAATCAGGGATGGTTTGGTTCCGGAAAACTGGGAGGGGAACGGTCGCCGTTACTCCCAGAAGTAAACCGCTATCTGGGAGGGTCCGTTCGAATATATTCGTACACTACTTACTGAAAACCATGTAATGGGCAGGGAATGTCTTTTTTTTAAATATAATTGACTGAATTTTAAGATTCAACCATAGCTGGGGAACTTCGATTAGAATTAGAAATCATTACGATTAGAAAAATAAAATAATCTAATCATTAGATTTTTTTGATTCTTTAATATTTTAGATTACTAATTGATTAGATTAGAACTAATCAAAAATCTAATGGCGATTAGCGACGATTAGCATATATAATCAAAACTAATCAAAACTAATCAAAAAAAAAAAATCGATTAGATTTCTCGATTAGTTTTGATTAGATCAACTATTTTGAAATATTTTTGTTGTTTTTTTCGTTTAATTCATAAAGTAACAAACTTAAAAGAACTTTTATTCAAAATTTCACTGCAAACATAAATCTTATTTAACAAGTAAGGACGGGATTGTCTTCGGCTCATAGCCCTGGTCATTTCGGTACACTTATTGGTGAGTCTATCTCCACTTTTTCTCATACTAGTTGTAGTATAAAAATTAAAGGCACGTTCTGAAAAAAAAAAATTAAATTCTCGACGCTTTAAATGTATGCTGATTTATATTACATATGTATCACAAAAAGTTTATATTCGACTTCATTACTACCAACTTTTCAAAAGAAAATCAGACAATGAATTCCGTCTTGAGTTATTGACTATTCCAGCAAATGAAAACAGCCTTTCGACGGGCGCTGATGACGTAAGCAGGGTATTGAACGCTAGACACGCTTCCTTCAGTGCACCATATTTATTCCAAATTTCAGGACCTGGCGTCGGGTCATTCAAATACGCATATAGCTGATTGCTAACCACTTCTTTGAAACCGTTTGACTCGTTTGGTGAAATTGGTGTTCTGGGAATTAACGCCTCCTCATCATGTTCTGGAACCAAAATAATATTTAGTTTGAAAAATCATATAATATTGATAAAATTACCTTCATCACTGAAATCATAAAAAGAGCTTTCATAGCCCAACTGAGGCACGGCCGTTTCAAAACATGTGGAATCATTTTAGAAAAAAGTGCTTATTACTTTAATCACCCTTTCACTGATCTGCTCCTGGGTACAGTCAGGCAAAGTTTTTTGGATAACTCGCAACCATTTCATTTTCACATTTGGTGTCAATACAGCTGCCGCCATCTTTACCTCAGGAGCCAATGTGAAATATAGTTTAAACCTTTCTCTCAATCGATATTCTAATTGTATTGCTGTTGAGCTAACATTGCTCGAAACTTCGGGTTTTCTGGATAATTTTTGCAGTTTATTACTCAAAGAAAGTAACGCAGGAATAATACAACCATATTTCACATTGGCTTCACCTTGGAGAAAGTCCAAAGTTTGGGAAATAGGCTCCATTAGCAGCTTGTACGACTCCAAATATTGAAAGTCACCTGATGTAAAAGGAGACAGATTCAGCTCATCGGAAAGCTCGTTCAATTTCTCCTTGTACTGTAGTGTGCATTTCGACTTCTTCATCACTATCATATTCTCGCAAACCATAATCTCGAAATGCCTTGACAAAGTTTGACCCGTTGTCCGTGATGGTCGTAATTATGTTTTTGTTGTTCAGGTCAAAGGAAGAATTCATTTCTCCATCCATTTGCGCGATTTTCTCCGCAGATTGGATACCAAATATTCGCTTACACGCCAAAGCAGCTGATTTTCTCTCGAAATTTTGATCGAACCAATGACATGTGTAACCCAAAAAGCTCCTGTGATTATCCGACCATATATCCGCTGTGGTACAAAAATACTTTGATTGCGTTATGTTATTCCGTACTGCAGACACCATGCTATTGTAGCTTTCGTCAAGTTTTTTCATGGCAGACTTTTTACACATAAAATGCAATCCAGTGCCACTAAACAAGTCACGGAAGGACTATTTTTCTACAATAGAAAAGGGTAACGCGCAGTCTACCAAAAAACGGATAATTTTTTTTTTCAAAAGCCTCCTGTGTCGTGGTTTCACGGGAAGGGCCAGATTTCATACTTAAATACTTTTTGTGGAAGTCATTGTGGCGAACTTTCAAATGGGATATGAAGTTTGAAATTACTTCCCCGCTGCCTCGTATGATTTTATTACAGGCGGCACATTTAGCCGTTGTTCTTCCATTTGACTGCCGTAACAAAAAACAACCCATTAGTACAATAATTTAATAAAAATATTCACCAACACTTAGTTTAACATACTTTTTCCATTGCCACGTAAAATTCTGAATTGAAAATTAATTTAGGCGAGCTCCTTCCGCAAAAATATTCCTCTTGCGGATCACCTTCTCTGGGATAAAATTTGGGTCAACAACATCATCATCTGCCGAGAAGTCTTAGTCTTCAGACAGATCTTGATCCATTCCGACATTTTGTTCCACTTCGACAACTACGATATTTATAATTTGAAAATGTTATATTTACAAATAGAGTTTTCACCACTTCACTTACAACACTTTATAGATTGAAAGCCACAATGAAAAACGAAGTGTTTATTTAACGCGGACTGTCAGGTCAGCTGTCTAATTAACTAAGCAGTGCTCTGCTGTAGTTATTGTGTTTATATTAATGTACAGCTGTATATGTACATATGGATGCGAAGAGAATGCATTTTGATAAAATGCATATTGCGAAGGCGAAGAATTGTGTGTAGGCAGTGGTAGCGATATATTTTATAGATCAAAATAGTTGATCTAATCAAATCTAATCAAAACTAATCGAGAAATCTAATCGATTTTTTTTTTGATTAGTTTTGTTTAAACATGCTAATCGTCACTAATCGCGATTAGATTTTTGATTTGTTCTAATCTAATCAATAAGTAATCGATTATTATAGCCAACTAATCCGAATTAATCAATTATTCTGCAAAATAAAAGTTTCTAATCCGTTTACTAATCATTAGGATTACTAATCATTGTTCCCCAGCTTTGGATTCCACTAAAGAGTAAAGGTACCCGTTTAAAAATAGTTGTGGTAATAGTTTAAAGTATATAATTGCACACTCCAAAAAGATTATTATTATTTTTTTAACAGTGTGATTTGAAATTTTATTCCTGAGCGGTCCCTAAGACATTGCGAAGCTGCTATATAGAAGAAAACTAAATAAATCATTTTCATATACACTCTGGTGCTGATTTGTAAACGCACCAACGTGTTTCAGTTTAAAACAGATGAGAAAGTATGCAAATATTTTAACGAAAAATGAGAGAGAACATAAAACATGATTTAAAAAAAAAATAAACTTTTTTTGTTAACATTTTTTTTATTAATCCTTAAAAAACAATGTGTGTTTGAGGTTTTGCATATTTATATTCTCTCTCATTTCTCTTTCTAATTTCTTGTCTCTCTTTTCACTTTCACACTTGTTTATATATATAGTTTGTATATATATAGTAGAGCTCCAGATACCCGGGTATCGAGCATTGCGAGCAGTTCGATATCCGCTCATTGCTCAGCTGCTCAGCAGAACAAAAAAAATTTAACTTTTGTTTGTCGAAATTTCTTTGGCGTTTCAATGATTTTTACACTTGGCATAAATAAGTTTAAAATTATAAAAACAAGTTTTGAGAAAAAAGTCAAAGTTTTTTCGAGTAATAAGCAATGAACGGTTGTTCGATTGCTCGTTGCAAATGCCCGCCCAGCTCGAAAATGTTTGAGCAAAATCTGGAGCTTTAATATATAGGCATTTCCACAGGAATGTCAACCGCAGCTTTTTAGCTGATTCAAAGTTTATCAAAGTATGTTGTTTTAACATATTATCATAGGGTATCTATCAAATTTAACTAATTTGAAAACTTTTTGCATTTATTCCTAACTACTAAATATTCAAATGCTAAGGCAAACAAATGCAAACTTTTTTTTTACATTTCTCTTACATGTTTTGTTTTGGTTAATGATCTTAATAAAAGACATTTACTTTTTATTTTTTTATTTTGAATCTCGGGTTATATATAAAGAACATAAGAATATTGTAAATTGAACGATACGATTGCTTAATTATGGTATTTTTTTTTTGAGTTACAGTGTAATTCGATGCCGTGTGCGGAAGTAAAACAGAACATTTTTTATCACTGTGGTCAAAGTATTTGTACAATACTTGTAAAGTTTTGTACTAAACAGATATTTTTATTGCAAATTAAATGAAAAAACGGCTTAAAAAATCAGCGCTTTACATTCTATTTTTATATAAAGTTTGTTGCGTGCGATATCGCATGTGAAAAATGTATAAATACGAAATAAGTTTTTTAATAAAAATATATGTATAATATATTTCAATGCGTATTAGTAATTATAGGTTTATACACCAAAATGATACCTGCTTATGGTGGTTAGCTGGTACTTCGCAGTCGTTTGCAGTTATAAACAATGAACTTACTTATAATAAACATGGGGTGTTTATCTTTGTTTTAAGACTTAAATCGAAATTTAAAAAAATGTGTAGACTTCTTTCAAAGATTTTAATATGTTCCAATGGAAGCTGCCCTTAATTTAAATATAAATATCATTTGATAATCTTGAACGCCATTATTAAACAAATTCGATGTATGAATTCACGGAAAAGGAGTCGTTGATGGAGTTGGACCCGTCAAATAACAAATCAAAAAACGTCTTACCCTATGCTCTATCATTTTATCAATTCCCGGAAAGCAAGGCAAACGGAGGTAGAATGTATTCAATGCCATCTGTATTAAAATTTTGTTTCTACATTATAAGTTGGACGAAGAATGAAAAAAGATCCTGGCATATCCCAGCTACATTTATTTTGTTACAATAGCCAACATATAGAAGCGCCATGGGTATATATTGTGTTACGAAAAAAATTATTTGGCATTAGTAATCCTATTCTCAGTTAATTGATTTTTTTTTGTTTTTACATATATAAAATGCATTCTTATTTTTTTTTTTTAATTTAAAATAAAACTACTTAAAATTTTGAACGAAATAAAAAGTGTTACTCAGATAAATCAATGCAAAATAATTTAAAATTAGTCGCATCGAAATATTCCCTCTAGTTTCGGTGAGTTGATTTGTTTGGTTTGAAAACGACTTACAATTTTGTCGCATGTGAATGTCTCAATTTTTTTGCAATTTTTTTGAAAACAAATTATTGGCCGAAATTAGCACCATATATAGTGGTAATCAAGAGCTGGAGGTTTCTTTTTATGTCGAAATAAAATAATGTCTTGGCATATGTTTTTTTTCACTTTGAATGCGTACGAACGTCGCGTTCGACATTAGAGAAATGCCCATTTATGGCGCTTTGTAACCGATTTGAACCGATTTTGGTCGAGTTCCTTCCCAAATTTGTGGTTTTGCCAACAGTTGATTCTAAGCTGCTTCCGAACGGCCGATGGATTTTTATGAAGAGCTTTAATATTTCATGTCAGAAATACTCTCGGAAGGCTTGACATTCCCGGACGAGGGTCGACCGCAATTAGAAAAATAAATTTTCTATAATTTTGAATGTTGCTCGAACCCAGGCGTTGCGAATTGTAGAACACAATGCCGACCACTCGGCTATTTCGGCTGCCAAGAATCCATCCTGCAAATCTAAGCAAAGACAAATTCCTCCTCACAAGGGACCAGAAAAGAATATGTTTACTAGGATCTTTGCAATAGTTGTTGCATATTAGTAATAATTTAAAAATGCTATACAATTACTAACATTATTCAAATGTAACAGCTAAAAATGTAGCTAGCTAGCTTTTTGGTGAATTCTGTTCATTGAAAACCAAGGCGAATTTATATTGGTGGAAACAGGAGAACAAATACAAAAATTCTACAGCTGAAAGACCCGTATGGCGCAGGCGAGGGATGAACAGATTTTTAGCCCGGAAAGCAAGCAAAGTGCGAGCGATTTCTAGATAAGTGGAATATCATTTTACGGAAGAAAGGGTGTGAAAAGTTGGCAAAAATCAGTTACATTCCAATAAACTTGATGTTTGTCGCAGAACAGCTACGGGAATACTGACTTTGTGCACAAATCAAAGAGCGCAAATTTACAAACAAAATTTGAAAATTTAAAAATTTCGCTTGATAATTAATTTACATATACATAAATAAATATATGTACATATGATTTCCGATATTTTTTCAGTCTGGTTGGTTTTCAAAAATATTTTAAAAAGTTTTCCCTTTTTTATTATTGTGCGTATGTGTTTAAATAAATATTGAAAATAATAAGAAATATTGAGAAGCTCCGCGAGAATTACTTTGTTCTCGCATATTTTACTTCATAAAAAGTGTTCAAAAACTGCACAAAATGACGTTTACCACGGGAGAGTTCATAAATTAACATACGTGGTCATAGTTTAGGCTTTTCTAGCGCCGAGTTGATTTGGTTTTGTGTTTTCCGACAGGGTGGATACTAGCGCCCTCTCCGCCCTATTATGATTGTCAAATTTATGGAAAATTCTTTGGCTTTTAAAACTGCACAAACTGATCCACCCACAATTTTACAGATTTTTAAATTTACAAATATCAAATAAAATGCAATACAATAATTTTTGTTGATAATGTAACTAAAGCACCAGTAGAGAGAAGCACTCCTCTAGTTACACCGGAGGACGTTTACCACCCTGCTCTTGCCATTGTCTACGAAACCATATGTGATCAGATTTTAATAACTGATAAAAGCGAATCGACTACTCAATTTGATTTCTCGAAAGCTAACTTTAAACATCTTAACAAGGCTTTATCAAAATGATCATGGCCTAGATACAATGAGAATATTGATCAAAGCGTTGCGCATTTCAACTTAACTGTATTTAACGTATTTGAACAACCCATTGTGTTTATAAAGAACCTGCTCAACCGTGGTACACTAAAGAACTTAGAGTTCTAAAAAATAAAAAAAAACCAACATTTCAAGCTATATAAAAGTACAGGTATGACCTCACATTATTTAAAATACTCAATTTTGCGACACAAGCTCTTTGATTTAAATCGAAAATGTTATAATGCTTATTGGTGCAAAATTAAACGTAGTTTAATAACAAATCCCAAATCATTTTATGGTTTCGTAAACGCTAAGCGCCTGGTATCTGGATTTCCTTCTACTATGACGTTTCAAAATAACATTTCCAGCGATAGTCAGACAATTTCCAATTGGTTCGCCAAATTTTTCAAATCTAATTTTTCTCCTAGTATTCAAGTAAACTCATATTACCAATATAAATTATGTTCGGGTAACTTAGTCCATACACCAACAATATCGTCTGAAGATGTATTTCTCCATCTAAAGTCCTTAAAAAAGTCATGCACATATGGTCCGGACCAAATACCTTCCTGCTTTCTTGTAAATTGTGCTGAGTATATTTTCGAACCTTTGACTCATTTATTCAATTTATCTCTTAAAGAAAGTATTTTTCCATCTATATGGAAAGAATCTTTTATTATACTTTATAAAAATGGAAGCAGATCTTTGATAGAAAATTACCGAGGTATAGCTAAACTATCTGCGATTCCTAAATTATTTGAATCACTTATCACTGATCATTTGACTCTTTCAATCTCTTCATTTATATCACACCCCCAACATGGATTTGTTAAAAGAAAATCTACAACCACCAATTTACTTGAGTTCACTTCTTATATCATCGATGCGTTCAGAAAGAACAGCAGCGTTGACGTAATATATACTGACTTTAGCAAGGCTTTCGATAAGGTGTGCCACTCGTTACTAATCAAGAAACTTGACTTACTGGGTTTCCAATCAAAATTTTTACAATGGATCTCCACATATCTGTATGATCGAACTCAAAGAGTAATGTTTAAGAATTCCGTTTCAGATACCGTTAATGTTTCTTCAGGAGTACCTCAGGGTAGCTATCTAGGCCCGATTCTGTTTTCACTATTTATGAACGATATATCTTCTCAGATAAAATTTTCAATACTTTTAATGTATGCGAATGATGTAAAACTTTATAAATCTTACACTTCGGCAAATGAAGGTATCTTACTGCAAACAGACATAAACAGCATGGTTGAATGGTGTAAAATAAAGTTATGTGTTTTTTCCAAAGATCCACACAGACAATTACTTACACTATAGATAATTACAGTTTGGAGCAGGTTCACAGCTTTATTGACCTGGAGATCACTATGGACCCTAAACTGAACGTCACACATCACATTGGTGTGTTAGTCAACAAAGCCAAAAGCATCTTGGCTTTTGTAAAACGTTGGTCAAAGGAGTTTAATGATCATTATGTTACATAAGCTCTGTATGTAACATTAGTGAGACCCATTCTTGAATACGGCTCTGTGATTTGGAACTCTAGGTATCAAATCTACTCTGACAAGTTAGAGTCTATTCAAAAACAATTTCTCCTATTTGCCTTAAGAAATTTGCATTGGGGCTCTCAATGCAATCTTCCCTCTTATACTAGTCGTCTGAAACTTATCAATCTTCCTACTCTCGCCAGTCATCGGGAAATGCTTGGTGTAATTTTCATGGTTAAAATAATAACAGGCTCAATTTGCAGCCCCCTTATTCTCTCTGAAATCAAATTTATTGTTCCGTTCAGAATGTCCAGACATTTTTGCCCCATGTTTCTGAAAACTTGTAAAACGAATTTTGAATTTCACGAGCCTTTGCATTGTTTGTGTTTAGATTTCAACTCTCGTTGAAGCACATTTGACATATCTGACTCGCTTTTTCATATTAAGAAAACTATTTTGTCAACTCTCAACTAACCGTTATATTACATTTTATATTTTACATAATTCTTAAAAATCAGCTGATGAATTTTGCTCTGTAGGTGAACTCTGAGTTCTCGACACTAAACAAACCTCTCCTCATCGTGACTCGGCATTGATGAAAAATAAAACATGTTCCGTACGTCATGCGGACATCGCCCCGCGTGCGGATGGGTGGGAGGTGGGTAAACCATTGCGATTAATAATAATAATTAGATAAAAACAAAACATACTAAAAAATAATTTTGAAAGTCTTTGCGAAGAATGGATGAAAAAATTTAGTTCGCTGTCATAGTAACTCCACCTAGTTGCATCCGCCATGAAAGAAAACAATTACAAATGTAACAGGTCAATTGATAAGTCCGCGGGCCTACCATAATAATACACTTTTTTTTATGGCGATCACCTCTTCATTCGACGAAAATTTCTTCCCAGCGAGCCTTCTTTTGAGATCTGAGAGCAGAAATTGGTCACTGTGGGCCAGATCTGGAGAATACGGTGGATGCGGAAGCAATTCGATGCATTGTCTTGGTGAAACAGCGATGACGATTTTGTCCCTCAAAGGGTCCAATAATGCTATGTAATAGTCGCAGTTGATGGTCCTTCCTTCTTCAAGGTAGTCAATGAAGATCATTTTGTGGAATTTTTGTTGTTGACGTTTTCATCGGTAACAACCTCTTTTTCGCGACCATTGCGTTCACCGCCTTCGGTGTTCATTTCACCACGTCTAAACTTAGCATACCAATCCTTGATGATTAATTTTCCTGAGGCAGGGTCCGGAAACTCGTCATAAAGCCAACTGTATTTTTTCCCTTCAAAAGCAATATATATATCA
The DNA here is from genome assembly GCA_030068015.2 of Neoceratitis asiatica. Taxonomy (NCBI): domain Eukaryota; kingdom Metazoa; phylum Arthropoda; class Insecta; order Diptera; family Tephritidae; genus Neoceratitis; species Neoceratitis asiatica. The sequence continues at coordinate 39,255,366 of CM061526.1, read as the reverse complement.
AGAGTAAAAATTTTATTTTTATACGTTTTTGCACAATAACAAAAGTTGCTTCACTCAAAATGCTATAATTCACTTACTAATGATCCGGCAGCTGTTAAAAATCATATGGATATAATTCTAGTAGCGCCATCTATGTTTCAGGCCGGGACTTTCCAATTGACCTGTTATTTGCGCAAACAGTTTTAGACATTTGATAAATTTGTTTGGATGGTTTGTTATTTAATTTTTTTTATATATTTTAATAGTTTTCATGACTTAAACAGACGCTTTGTCTGCGAAAACAGTATTTCGTATGGCACATATATAGAGGGAAGTTTTTAAACTGCAACACGTCTCTCAGTTCTTAAGATATTTGAACGAAACTTGGTTTGCGAATGTATTTTTGTAAAGTATTAATAATTTATATATATAACTTTCATAATTAAGCATATAAGAACGTGAAATTTAATATTGTGCTTACACATCTTCATGAAAGATAGAGGGGGTTCAAGGCAACGCATTTTTTATTTATTTATTTACAGTCCGGTCCATTTGGTCAAAAATAGTATTTTTTATGAAAAGAAATTCTTATTAAAACTATGGTATTAAACCTAGTACCTATTAAATTAACGAGTACTTCCAATTTCAGATATACTTCATATAAAAATATAAATTCATTGACTAAATGATCCAGGCATACAGTTCACACCACGGTATGAGTATTCTTTTCGTAAGCAGGGTTGCGAATTTATTATGAATATGTTAAAATTTTATAAAAAATGAGTTGCAAAAATTTGAACGCAACTATTTTCTGTTAAATATCCACTGCATTCTGCATAAATGCATTTCAACTTAAACCCAACTATACATATCTAAATCTCAGGGCCACAATGTTTTAGCTATACCGTTTGATATCACGCTGCGTATGTTTCGCGGATATCGCTTGCCGCGTAACGTACGGAATTATACTGCCGAGGTAATACCCCGCCTGTTTGAGCGATACTTAAAAGTTAATCCCAAAATTATTTAAAAATGGCAAACTACTTACATGTTGGTATTTTCATTATTATTGCCTTAAATCTTTTATTATTTATCATATAAATTTTTTTATATATCATATAAATTTTCTATTTTTGCGAAATGGTATTAACAGTTATTCATAATCACAGAACCTAAAAGTCGTGACCATACTTTAGTGTAAATAATATGGTCACAGCTTTAGGGCCGCTACTGTTTCACACTTGATTAATTTTAGATACGATGAATACTGTCCCTTAACATTAATATTTCAAAAAAAAAAAAGTCCTAAAATATCCTGCCACACACACTTAGCTCATATTCGCTCAATATTCTTTATTTATTTTCGTTGTTTTGTTGCTGAGTTGTTCGTGCACGAACCACCTGTTAAATTTATTACTTTCAGTTGGTCAGCTCGGCAGAATTCTACCCTTATAAAGCACATTTGTTTCTCTGTGTATTTGGAATCTTATCCTATCAATAGAGCGTTGCTGATTATGGTACGTGTATGCTCACAAGCCTATGTGCACATACACATGAATGTATGTATATACACTAACATATTGCCGATTTTGAATTATTGCTCTACTAATTATAAATTAGATATGCACAAAAGAATGCTCACATCGGATGCTTTGTTGAGAAATATGCATACTTCAGTCTATCCGGAATAAGCGAGGTGCGCGGTACTAATAGTAACCATAACAGGAGTAAACTTTTCTTAAAATTTCATGATGGCGCCTCCCTAGTGCCTTTAATGCCTTTAAACAATACCAAACATTTTTGTATACATAAGAGCTAAAACAACATTTCGTATAAAAAATCGTGTTCTATTGTGGGGTGTGTAAATACACATATCGTTTTTACTGGCATTTTTGCAAGTTAAACTACCATGGGCAATTCGTTAGGTGTTAGTCAAATACAAGGAACAGTGATCGATCGCTTCAAATCTGTGTGCTTAACCACAGACGAAAATGGTGGAGTTCGTATCCGGTCTTTTTCTGATGGTGGTCATTTGACATCACGGGTCGCGGCAGAAGCGATACGCGATGAACACAGACTTAGTTTGGATGTAATACATCGCGTGCGGCATGCCCGCACCTCCTGCACAACAATACCCGAAGAAGATATCGTAAGTGCACGTGAAATCAATTAATTGTGCAAGAAGAGTGTTCCTACAACATACACAAGTATACATGGGTGTATATTAAAATAAGTAAGAAGTTCTGTCTTCGGTCATGCCGAGACCTCTATACCTCTCATGAACATATCAAGTTTATTGCAAAATGTAGACTTCATTTCGATAATTCGGTGTTAATATTTATTTGAATTTACGTGTATATAACATCCCATTTCACGCCCCTGTATGCCGTTTTGGCGGATTTTTGACTCAAAACCTCATATCAGAGCGAATCGGGCTTATGGGGCCCAAGTGATATAGTCTTCCGATTTCGACAATTTTCAGTTCCTATGTTTACTTAATTATGAGTGTTTATAGTTCCCATTCTCATGTTCTTAGATCCTTCAATGAAGTATTTATGGCATACTAAGTTTCTTTTAAATTTCTCAAAAACTGAGGTACTAGTTTGCCTTCAAAGAAATAGACGGATAGACAGACAGACAGGCGGATAAGGCTAAATCAGCCCAGGTCGTCATTTTGATCATATCGGTATAAATTTTGATGGGATTATCTCTTCCTTTTCTGGTTCTTACATATTTCGGACCAAAGGTAATATACCATTTCATATTAATGAGAGGTATAAGGTAGCTTGATTTTTGATATTAAAAATGTGTGATAGTTTACTTCATATCGAAGGAGTTGAAATTCTCTATGTAGTGGCGACTACTACTGAAATTGTTGACTTTATTTTTAAATTGAAATTATTTTCTATAATTTTGGATGTTGTTCGGGCCAGAACTCCCACCCACGACCTTCCGCATGATAGAGAGCACTGCTAACAACTCTGCTATTGCGGCCGGGAAAAAAGCTGGTGTACTCTTGGGAATAATGTTAGTGACATCGGTGGTGGTATTGGATGATTCAATTTTGTGTTGATCACTTTTCTATAATTATTATCCAACACTTCACTGAGATGCGAAAGTGTGTTTAAAATTTTTTCCACAAATCGGCCGCAATTTATTCGTCTTTTTCTAAATTTGAAACTAAAAAGCAATAAATATTATACTCATGTTTGACTTTGTCCAAAGCGTAATGAAGTAGTGTTCGAGGAGAATAAGCAACAGCTAACTTTCGAATTTATTTTTCTCAGAAATGGCAAATCTTAAAAAAAGTATAAGAACAATTTGCGTGTTTTGACATCCCTTAAGTTCATGTAATTTTTCAGCTAGTTGCGCAAGGTATCCGTAAAATTTTGGGCTAATTTGACCTGGCTTTAAGAATCAGGCAGGCTTCCAAGCCCAATTTTATATATGAGAACTTTTTTTCTATTTCCTATTACAACTCAATTAGATGCATAGATGAGGATGCAAGGCGTACATGCATTTTGTCTGTCTATGGTGATTTACCGTTGCCAGTTGTTAAATTTCAAGCAGATTTGGAATTTTCCACTTCTTGCCGTCTTTAGTTATAAATTTTCAACAAAAAAATTAGGAATGGAGATTTGCACACTAAACTGTTAGATATATTATTTCTTCTCTGAAGGTTATGAACAGATATTTCACTTATACTTCCTATATATAAAAGGCAGTTTGAATGTTTTTTAAATTGGAATCTCCTTGCTTTAAAAGTTCTGCTATAAAATTTATTTTGCAGTTTTTTTCCTTGATAAATGCCTTAAATAATATTTTTTTGGTATTTACAAAATTTCTTACTGGGTTATGTTCATTTCACGCTCACGAATACTGTGAATGCTCCTCTCATGCCGAGCATTGATGTATAGATGCAGTACAATGTACAATAGTATGCTGTGCTCTCCATATGAGAAAGCTTTAGGGCTGTTATGGTACATTATTCGAGCAGGATACCGTCATCCCTTATGGGTAGACATATTAAATACCGTATGAACTTAATTGTGGCATTGAAATTGTGAAAACTTACCGCTATGTATTTCTTGCAAATATGCTCATAAAATATATGAACAAATAGTGTAAACTTAGGCAGCTTTTCCCATTTTTTATGTGAACAAACAATTGCGCTGTCCTTCACTACTTACTGCAAATAAAATCCTATTTGAAGAAGGTCACATACTTAGAACAAGCCACATACTTAGAACAAAAATATAATATTCACTGCTGACTCCAGTAACAAATAGCTTAACAGGGAAGCCTGTGTTGTGGCAAACGATGACGTCTTCAAAGCTGTGGTGGTGCTCTCATCTAAGATTCAAAATCAATCTGCGCTACTCCGCTTTCCTAATATCGACGTCATTCTCTGCCATTCAGTTGTCATTGGAACGGCGACAAGGAATGTAGCGAAAAAACGAATGTGTAAAAAAGTGATAACAAAAAAAGTGCACTAAAGGCAATAATATGTTACGCATAAATTAACATTGACCATAAGATATTTCTTATGCTTGTGTGTTTGTAATTATTCCTAGCCATGAAATTGGTGAAATGAAAATTTTTATGGCACGCAATATTGACGGAATTAATTTCTAATTTGATTGATTACCATTTTATTTTTATAATGTCATCGGTCTGTTACCACGAATATCACGAGGATTATTACACGATTCTTGTCTCGATTTGCTGATGGTGTGAAAAATAGCAAATTAATGACAGCAATGTTTTCAGTGTTACTAAGTTGGTGCCAAAAAAAGCGTGAAGTGTATTTTAAAGGTGTTTCGAATTACTCCATTGAAGTAAAAAAAACAATAATAAGAAAAATTGTTATAAAAAAACAATTTAATTTCGCATTGGCAATTACTTATTTGATATTTGTTCACAAAAAATACAGTAATTTATTTCCCATAATGTATATTAGGGACTTATGTACATCTGTACGCAAACATATAACTTGAAATTATATCTTGTAATGAATGGATTCTTTTAGCCGTTCGGAAGGTTAGGGCCCAGGTTCGACCATCATCCAAAATTATAAAAACTACATTTTTCTAATTGCGGTCACCCCTCGGCAGGGAATGTCAAACCTCCGGGTGTACTTCTGACATGAAATAAAAAGCTTCTCATAAAAATCCATCGGCCGTTCCGAGGCGGCTTAGAAATAACTGTTATCGGTAAAAACATTAAGACGCAAATTCACAACTTGGAGGAGGAGCTCGGCTTTAGCGGTTGTAAAGCGCTAAATATATATATAATGAATGGATTCTAATTTCTATTTCTATTTTTCAATGTGAGCAAAGTACCAAATTTGTAAATACATTTGCATTACAAAGCGCGTTCAAATGTCTGAAAAGCTTAGAAACTAGTTTTCAACTAAGCCGATGCACAGATGGAAGGCGTACAAAAATGGCAAAAATCAACTCAGCTTGTCTGATCTACATCTTCGAACATAATTCTGATCAAAGTTGAAAAAGCATTAGACTAATATTAGATAATATAGAATCTATTATACTCACTATTAACTATTTATAATGTTCCTGTTTCACATGCTAGTATGAACGAACCAAGTTTCATCAAAATATCTCAATTCTTACTCTAGTCATCCGTTGTCCGGGCGGACGTTTCTATCTGGTTTAATTTATGCTGGGCACAGTCCACACTAGTATGTGATACATAAAAGGCTTAAGCATGTTACTTTTATAGCTCGTAATACTGACAGATTTTTCATTATGGAATTTTACATTCTATGAAGAAAAACTAAATAACTAAACAATGAAAAAAATATGAAACATCCAGAATTTTGTTTATATGTAAACTAGAAAACCAAGCCACACATTTCTGGAGTTTTTTGTATTTTGTTCAAATTAGGTCAAGTTCTTGCTCCATTTCCGGTATACAAAAGTATTTCATTTGTCTCTCTAGAGAAATATATACACTCTAGCCGAAAATCCACTTAGTCGAACTACAATAATTAATTAATAATATATTGTGCTGTGCGGATTTTCATTGCATTAACTACAAATTACCTGTTGAGAAAATTGAAGCATACTTGAATTAATTTATAAGAACACAACATACTAGTATTAGAGCAACAGTTTACCAATATCCCAGTTGGAAAAGTTATGCTTGCGATATACCGCTCAAACTTTACAGAATCCATTACTCTTAATACAGCAAATGCCCTAATGTATCCAGAAAAACATATTACCTTTCGAATTACCTTCTTCTTAATAAAAAGCATGATTAGGAGCATTTAATGAAGTCACAGAGCACGTGTCACGGTAAATGTTTATATTCTGTATAGGACTGGTATTCCGGGCTTGGTAATGTCTTTTTAATAGCTAACAGTGGTAAATCTTTCATTTAAGTTAAATTTTTTAAAACATGTTAGAAAATTGGACCCAAATTTTCATTAAAATATTTGAATCAATGAACACGATATTTCCCACTCCAGATGCCACCATGCGCTCCAATACCATTGCGTAGACGCCGTAGTGTTTCATATCCTTAGATATATTATTTTCTTTGAGCTCTTTGTTTCATCTTTGCTAATTTTTTGCGCACCATTTGATGCAAATAATTTGAAGATTGATTCATAGCCAAATAGATCACTATTCTACAATGCTTCGAGCTGTTTACCATTAAGTTGGCGAGCTCCAAACTCTTTTCTTATTTATATCAGAAATAAAGGACTTACGTTGTCACAGCTTTTCTAGATATTTTGACATAGCTTCACTACCGAAATCTTCGGATTCTGAATCGCCGTAGCTATTATAGTACGTTCTTGATGTGGTGTAAACCTTTTGGGCCTTCCAGATCTGCTCTCAATGCCTTATCAATGATTCGCATACTTGAAAGGTTTACTAAAATTTTAAGGACCTTTGCTGAAATCTCTGTATGAAAGCGTATACTATCAAAAAAGATATACTCACAACTTGTGACTAAACTTTTGAATGAGTATTTATTTAAATTCTTTCATATTTTTGTTAGACAACAACGCATGTGCCAAAACTTTTTTGATTCACTATGTACCTCCATTTCCGGAATAAGTATTTAAGGAGATAAACAACGTGAAAATTTTAGTTTATATAGGATGTGCTGTGGCCTCTTCTCTCGGACAAACTTCACAAACCAAGTTTTGTGTATATTTTTAACTTACTATATAAAAATTCTCATATTTTGAGTGCTTGCAGCTTCATAACTCAAAAACAACTTAATTGATTTTTATAACTATTTTGAATTTTAAGAAACTTTACACCACATCTAAAATGTTAAAGTTCTTTAAAAAAAATCCTAGTTTCTGGCAATTTATGGATTTTACCCAAAAGAACTTCGCCGACTAACGGCGATCCGTACTCCAGTGAACATTTGTCAGTCAGAGGGGATAAGGTTGTAAGGCGTGTTAGGCAAAACTTCACTGCCGCTGTTTTCCAAATAGTTTTGAACTGGTATTGCAACTTGAGGCCGAGCGTTGTAATGATGGAAAAATTACGGTTTCACTACACAGGTTTGCTCATCTGCTGCCATGAAGTGAAATGCTATTAAGAAACGATGAGTAATAAACAAATTATTTATTAGTTTAAAACTCTCAGAAAATATTTCTTGATACAAAAAAGCCAGTCAGTGGACATCGTCCACGCTTTTGCACCATACAGCAGGACAGGAATAATGAGCGGCTTGAAGAGTTTGGTTTTGATTTGTCAAGAGAGGACTTTACTTTTCAAATTGGTATCGAACGAAGTTTACATAGCTGTATAAGTTTTGAAGGGATACCAAATTCAGACATAGCGGCATAGAGGCAGCTCCTTTTTGTGCTATCGAAGGCCGTTTTGAAATCGATGAAAAAGTGGTGTGTATCGATTCTTTTTTCCGATGTCTTTTCCAAGATTTGGCTCATTGTGAATATCTGATCAATGGTGGATTAGTTCATTGACAGTTGGGTTTAATCTCTCACATAATACGTTCGTTAGAACCTTGTATGGGATATTGAGGGGTCTTATCCCACGATAATTGTCGCAGACTGTAGGGTCCCCTTTTTGTGGATTGGAGTGATAGAGCACCGTGAAGTTCCAATCGTCGGGAATATGTTCGTTCGACGATATTCTGCAAAGAAGCTGATGCATGCACAGTCAGCTCTTCACCGCCGTATTTGAATAGCTCGGCCGGTAAGCCGTCGGATCCTGCCGTTATTTTTAAAACGGGCAATCGCTATTCGCACTTCAACACAGTCGGGTGTAGGAATGTTTAACCACCATCTTCAATTGGGGGCTCGAGCTTACCATCTCCGGGTATCGCACTTTCACTGCCATTCAGGAGGTTAGAGAAGTGTTCTCTGCATTAACTCAGTATGCCCTGGTTGTCAGTGACCAGAGTACCTCCTTGGTACCTAATGAGCATGCTCCGGTCCTGAAGACGTCGCATCGTTTCAAAATAAAAATTCGAGCATTACCCATGTCTGCCAGCTTTTCAAACTCTTCATATTCACTCGCTTCAACCACTTTCTTTTTTGGTCTGCAAATGCGCCTTGCTTCTGCCTTCAGCTCTCAGTATCTATCACACTCCTCACGTGTTGTAGTTGATCACAAAGTTGCAGGTAGGTAGCACAGAGTTAGAGATGATGTTCTACAGTTCCCCTATATCGAAATGTTGATGACTGCTCTCACAGAACTGGAGTGATAGCCGAGTAGAAAACTTTACGGCTGCCTTTTGCGATTGCAGGTTTTCGATGGCGAACCTTAGAAAGGGTGCGTTCCTTCGCTGCTATAAGATGTAGATCCGAGTCGATATTTGGTCCTCGGAAGGTACGCACATGTAGAACACTGGAAATATGTCTTCCATCTATCACAACATGATCGATTTAATTGCGGAACCATGTAGCAGACAGAAAATTTTCCGATTTTTGTGCCAAAGATACCTTCTTTGCCTACCCTGGTGTTGAAATCTCCAAGTACAATTTTTATATTGTGGCGGGGCAGCGCTCGAAGGTACGCTCTAGTCTCTCATAGAAGTCTTCTTAGGTCACATCGTCTTTTTCTTCGGTCGGGTGTGGGCGCAAATCAGCGATATCTTGAAGAACGCTGCTATACTGTGAATTATTCCAATAGGTACTCAAATGGATCTCTGGTACATACACATATGCAAAGAAAATAAGAAAATATTATTATATTATTAGTAATCTAAATTATTTTAATAGAGCCCAACGGGGCACCAAGGTTTACAATAAAATAGTAAGTTACGTTGATCCATTTTAGCCCATTGAGCTTTCAAAAATTAAGATAATATTGATGCAAAATTTTAGATTTCTGCACAGTACAAGCGATCGAACAAATTTCCGCTGCACCATCAGACTTATCTTTCGCAAGTTTAGCCAAACTACTCACTATTTTCTATATTTTTTCAGTTTTACGGAACCGCCAGTTGCTGCAGTGCAAACGTCAGTAACGGTATCGCCAGGCGGTGATAACTTTTCATTTGCATGGCGTTGCAGCATTAATATACTTAATGTACACGTATGTAACATTTTGAAAATTCTCGATATGTACATATCTACATATTTACATAGTTATTTGTATATGTATGGGTACTTACATACATATGCATATATAATACCCCTGCAGGGAAAAATACTAGTTGTTAACTATAATCCTACTAGTTTGCATTTTTACACTAACTAGTTCTTCTTCTATATATTTCCCATGTAAGCAACTGGTATTTTTAACACGACGATGTTCTACGAACTGTCATATACAAGTATAAGTATGTGTTGAATTTCTAATTCACTAAAAATAAAAATAAAAATTAATAGCCTGCAGCGAGAATCAAATCGAGAACTTCACGTCCTACCGTGATAACCTCTAACCAATCAGGTATCGTTGTGATATAGATTATAACGATTAACTGCGAACTTTAACCAAGCTTATTAGAAAGAGACTCAGTCGCGACGTTCTAGAAATAACAATGTACGAATGGCGTGGTTGTGAAAATTATTATTATTTCCATTATTGGTCAACTGCTATACAAATAACGGACTGGTATGATTTCAACCTATTTAAAACTAGTATTTAACTAAAATTTTTGCATAACAGTCTACGTTTTCACTGCAGGGACCGTACACTTATAAGTAAGAACGTACATACATAAATATATAACATATTACGCTGTATACTCGTTCTAATGGGCAAATTATAAAAAATAAATAAGGAAATAAGCTAAAATTAGCAGTCATATACATACACATAACTCTAGGAATGTACTTATAGCTTATTGCAACATGACAAGTGGATTTTAAAACAAGATTTAAAAATTTTATCAATATATTATAACCTCCGTAAATTTCTTAATAAAATCTATAGAAACTTACCCTCTCGAATCCATCTAAGTGACTTTTCCTACTTCTATTAATATTCCTGTTTTCATTCACCTTTTTTTGAATTCAGTAACAGCACTGCATATAAACACCGCTTACCACTAATTGACTGAGCAGCAGTCGTTGCCAAAATAAATTTAACCTGAAAACTGTACAAATGATTGGAAAGGATCTTTAACCATATTAATAAATATGTTCCCTTAAGTGTCCAGGTACATACGAGTATATGTATGTATATATAATTGGCGCTTTGTAACCTCTGAATCGATTTTCCGTAGAGCTTCTTCTTTGTGGTGTGCGTCTTAATGTTTTTCGAATAATTGGTGTGCTCGACTCGAAAATAATTAAAATTAATGTAAAATTCACTTTTAATGCTTTCGTTTCATTACAGAGAAATGTATTTTTTTTTACTAAATGTAAGGTTTTTGTTAGAAGGTAAAATATAAGTAACGCTGGAATTACCCATTTGTATTTTGCCTTCATTTACCTCTTTATTGATGTTGCTGCCGTCGATACACCTTCTCTTAGTCATGCTTTTTTGAAGCTTGCAAATACTTTATTTCGTTCAGCCGTGTGTTTTTCTGTGTAGTTTAGCTGAGACTGCGATATTGATATGTTTTCTAGTTGTAACTAAAGCATCGAATGACACGGAGCGAACAAAGCGAAAAATCAATCGATAAGAAAAAATTTTCACATGTGTTAATTGAATATAGCAACCAGTTACTAATAGTGTCCTGATCAGGGACATGCGTAGGCCTTATTTGGCATATGTGAAAACCTAATATTTCACTAATACTAATAATAACAATCATAGCTAAAATGTTTTGATCATAAACATGGAAACAAAAATTTATGTGCATATTTCCATTTCATAAGAAAAAAACCTCTAATTTAATTTTGACATATTTTCTATTCGTAATTAATCGGTAAAATATATCGCGAAAATCTGTTCGAATTAAATCGAATTTCTAGTACGAATTTCCAGTGACAATGAATTGAGACTCAACATTAATAATTAAACGGAGTAACGAAGTTATCATATTTTTGTGGAAAATATGTTTTTAGAGCAAAGGGAAAATTGTTTTTTAAAACAATCTTCCAGAAAACTTAAAAAGTAAATATAGTAAAAACAACAAGTAACAAAATCGAAGTGTGCGTGAACGTACATTCAATAACCGATCGTATTTCAGTATAACAACGAAATTACTATACAAAGTTTATTTATTATTCAAAAACTATTTATGTATTAATTAGTACCTATTTTACCATGTATTTTTTACTCGTTTCTTATTACTTTATTTATTTTTCAATCGACACTGAGTTATTTTACATTTTATATTGTTATTGCACATGTGAATGTTTTTGCATAGAATATTTCTTATAAAAAAATCCTTTTTTGTTTTGATTTCTTAACTTCAGCCTACCTGTTGTGCCGCTAGAAACACACATACATACATACACGAGTGGCCGTGAATAATTGTCGAATAAACCAATTGACTTGAGAACAATACTAATTAAATAACTTATAATTTATAGGCCTATAGCTGCAAAACTACTTTAGGCCATTTTTTTTTTAAATTAACAGAAATTGTAGAAAAGTCAATATACAACCGTTGTGTTAATATTACAATTAAACGCTTTTTGCACATTTCCAAATTTCGGTTGTTACTAAATTAAATGAGCTTACGAGATTTCTAGGAGAAATACTCGGAACTCACTCTGCGTTCAACTTCAAAATATAATTTTTTTTTTACGTCTCAAAGATTTTTACACTGTGCATAGATAAATTTAAAATTAATTTAAAAAGTTTTGAGAAGAAAGTAAAAGTGTTTGTCAAAATACTCGAGATGCTCGTGCGCGGCTCGAAAATTTTCGAGTAATGAGCAATGAGCAAGTGTGCGGATGCTCGTTGGTCAAATGCCCACCCTGCTCGAAAATGTTTGCACAAAATCTGGAGCTCTAGTTTCTACTGTTACGAAACATTTTCGAAATTCGATGAATACTCTTATGTTTGAGAATGCTATTCAGTTTTTGAATTAAAAGTTCTATAAATTGAATCAGGTAAAGTAAATATATTGAATTCTATATATTACTAAAAGTATCGACTTTTTTACAGTTGAAAACCAAAACTTATGTGACGAGAACCATTTTTAAAATAATTCATGAACTTTGTAACTTGCACATATATATTATGTAGTGTTTATCAATTATCAAATAAACCTGCAAATGCTGTAATATTAAGAATGTTTTTTAATGGATTCTTGCAGAAATTAGTGTTTCTTAATTATAATTAAACTAATTTTAATCTGGATGAGTATTATTTAGGAATAACGGAATGTTTGTAAGCAACTGTTGATGTGTAAGCTTCTTCTTTGCTTGTCAAATGGTTGATTGGGTTGTATGTACATGATGTATACGTACTTATTGTATATGTATACATTTTTTATAAGTACATATGTATGTATGTGCACACACACCCACACACACACACACACACACACACACACATATATATATATATATATATATATATATAATGAAAGAGTAATTTGCAAATACAAAAAAGTCGTGAAAAAGATTTTTTATTTTTTATTTTTATGGATACATATTTTTCTCATTTGTTGTTCCGTGCCTTGACTAACTGCACCGCCACTTAGTTTGCTACATGTGCCATAAAAATTTGTGTCTTTTTAGAAATATGTACGGATGTAATATGTACATATTTTGCTCATAGTATATATAAATATGATGAGTTTATTTTAGAATGAAGGCAGCGCCGATGGTAAAGAAGCTTGAGTGTTTAACGTGTGCCGGGTGAAATTATTGGCCATTTGCCGTTAAGAATATTGGAAACATTTTGTCACTTATCCTCAAAGCGACCGAGTGTATTTATCAAATGCTTTCTCGTGATTTTATAATTATGTAAATATAGTGTATGTTGCATACATATCTATCTGTACATAAATTATAACTTTACGCCAAAAACCCAATTTAAAACTAAAAAAGTGTTTAATTTTTTTAAGTAATTTAATAAATATTGTGAATAAAATACGATAAAATAAAATATATAATACATAAAAAAAGATTTAAATAAACAAAGCGCAAATTTCCTGTTAGTGTGCCTGTGATTTCTATTACAAATTATTATACAAATGTGCTCAAAAACCTAAATGAAAAGTATGAACTTTGAATAGCGCAAAAAAGTGACAACAGTATAATTTGAATCCAGTTGAACAGATAGTGTAGCAGCAACAGAAGCATAAAAGCCTTAATAAGATTTTAAATAACTTCATTATCAAGACAACTGCAAAAATAAAGGAAGAAGGCGCGGAGAAGAGGATTATTAATTTCAACAAACGCAACTCCTTCCACAACTAATGCACATCATTACATGATTTTATCGTGGCGCGGGGTTCGGTTGAAATCTTCATTGTACAGTGCACGGTAGTCAGTACAAACAACATACAGCTACAACCGGAGCAAAAGCATCTTCCACAAGAGTCTTCGGAAATAGTGAAAATGTCAGAGGTTTGCAGATATTCTTCCTTTTACTTGCTATTTCACTTTCATAATTAATTTTTTTCGTGATTTATATCACTTTATCATTCACAATTTTTTTACGAAGCAGTTCGAACAGCGAACGAAAAAGCTGCATTTTCTACTGCCTATGTCTTAGATTTTTAAACAAAAACGAACGCATGGTAACACAGATTTTCGAGCGAAACAAATAGTCTAGCATATATTTCGCGACAAACAAGAAGTCTCAATTTTAAACATATTTAAATAAGCACATAAATCCAAGCAGCATACCGATAAAAAAATAAAAATAAAAACAAGCATTTAATAATGCACATCATAAGTAAATCATGTTTAGCGTGAAAGTAAATTACATATAGCTTGCTATTGTGGAAGGTCTGGTTTCCGGCCGTATGTTTTCTTTTTCTTTTTTTGCTATTGTTTTGTCATCATGAATGAATTTACAGTACATATGTGGGTGGAAAATTACATCCTAATTAAGCTGAAATATTATACGCTGTTGGGTTCATGACTGGGAGAATTTTCTCAAGCTTAGGTTGCAGGCGACTCATTATTCAACAAGCATAATGAAATTCGCTTCGAATTCGAGCTAATGCTAAATGCTTGCACTTATCCATCCGGAATAAAATTTACTATTTTACATTCTTCTTTGTGAAAAAAACGGCCGAATGATTGCGATGAGTCTTGGTGTTTGAACTATTGGGCCATAATTATATTTCTGGGTTAGAGTACACTTTGATTAGAGTGACACTAAAAAGATAAAGTGCAGATTTTAAAATTTATATTAACTATGGATTTTTAAGTTAACAGTTTCAACGATAACATGACACCGTAACGAAACAAACTCATGTCGTTCAATTTATTTTTCTATTTACAGAACAAAGGGGTATCGTTTCGTTAGTTGAGTAAGATTCTGATTAACCATCTTCTTGCGAAAATGCGATTACTCCAAAAGAGTACACTACTCGAGAAAAATTACATTCGAACATGCTTTTTATTTTCGAATACAATCCACTTTGGTGAAAAACTAGTAAAAATAATATTTAACTTCGTGTAGTAATTGTGATCGTTAAAACACGAGCTATGATCATCTTTTGCTTGTATCCATATCGTGCCGATTTTCATCAATTTATTGCCACCGACTACCATACCCCCATACAAATTATTATTCAGATATACGATTTCGTATCATAATTCTCATAATTAAGTAACCGGATAGAAATCGCTTCAGCGATCATAAGGTGGTAATTATATAAATTTTTAGGTAAATCAGTGGGCGACCGCGATATCCGAGTGGTTAGCATTGCGTACTACAAGTCGGAAGGCCAGGGCTCGCATCCAATGCATCCGCGGTTCGGAGGCGGCTTAGAATAAAATGTAGGTCCCTCCGTTTGTTGTTAAAAACATCAAAACGCAAAATCACAAATTTGAGGAGGAGCTCGGCCGAAAATCGCTTTAGCGGTTACAAAGCGCGAAATATATATGTATATAGTGAATTTCCATAACTCAATTAAAATTAATACATATCGCTAATTTAAAAAAATTTAATAAAAATATTTTACACTTCCTTTCTCTTCTAGCTCTTCGAACATTGATTGTTTGTGAAATCGGTTTTCTTACAAACTATAACACTAAAAGTTTAAATTTTTTTTTTTTAGTTACATCGTACTACTCGTACACTCGATTATAAACTTTTAGATTGTTGTGTAGAAAATGAAATTGAGTGCACTGAATTGAAAGTGGCATACGGGACGAGAATCCTGAAAAAAAGAAAATTCGTAGTAAAAATTCCGACGATGTCTCGAACTAATATGCATGTTCCTTTAAACTCAAAGAACGAAAAAATTTAAATTTTGTTTGTTCAAACTTCTTTGGCGTTTCAATTCTTACATTTTGCATAAATAAGTTTGAAATTATAAAAAAAAGTTCTAAGAAAAGTCAAGGTTTTTGTCAAAATACTCGAAAAGCCCGTGCTCGACTTTGTTATTTTATGGCTAAATGTTTGTAAACTAAAAGTGAATATTTATCGAAAAAATATTATTACTCCGCGGAACAAAAGACCAATTTCTGCAAACTTTAATTAATTATATGATGAAAATATTGGTTCCACAAGATTATCACAATTTTTATGATCAATTGAAAATCATATATTGTGTTTTAGAATGTTCTTAGCAATTTTCCAGATTGTCCAACTGTCAATTTGGAAATATTTTAGTAAATTGTAAGGAAATATTAAAATAATTATATTTTAGTTAAATGTTTTGTAGCATGGTACGTTAAAACAAATGAAACTGCTTTAATTAATATATATAAAGTAATAATGAATTGAGGGGTTTGCATAACAAATTTTTTCTCCAATGATCTTATAAAAAAACATTCTGATTCAAAACATATCAACAAAAAAGTTATTAGGGTATTTGACGCGAAGTCTCTTGTCTATATAAAATTTGTAAATACAATCAAATATCTATGCAGTTAGTAAAAATCGTGTTTAAATATTTTAAGCTGATGTATAAAGAATATAATTTTTTACAAAAATTAAGAAACTCCAAACATTTTTATAGAAAATTGTAGAGGCGAGGCTATCCCAGAAAGGAGGCGATATGAATGATGTTGGATCTAACAGTTGGGCTTATTTATTTAAGCAACTTCAATAAAAACAATTTGCGATTAAACGATTTTCGGTCAAGCTTCTCCTGCAGTTTATGGAATTGATTTTTCTGCCTGACCTATTTTGAATAAATACCCAAACTGTGGTCCGACGTCAAGAACCGTATTCATGATATTTGACTATTTGTCGGAATGTTTGAGTAAGGTGACTTCTACCTTGTGACTCATATAACGAAATGCCAGAGATGATATACCGTCTGCTAAAGCGAGAATATACAACTTTTTAAAAGGGTATACTATGCCAAAATTTTTGAAACGATTGTTCTCAATAATTGCACCATTAATTTCGCTTTCCATTGACTATTGAAGTAAGCCAAGCAGCAACACTGTTGTACTACATAACTACATATGTATGTCACTATTGACATCTTACTCCAGATAATAAACAGATAATTTTGTCTATCATGAAGGACCAACAATAATGTCAGACTTCATACTAAGCAAATGTTGGAAAAAGTTTTTACTCAACCAACGAAGACTACAAGTTGCTTATTATGGCCGTCCGGCTTAAGTTGCTTGTACGATGAGAACTTCAGATGAGAGGGCATTAGGAGGTTTTTAACAGGTGAAATGAAAGATTGCGTATTTGCAATGGCGAATTCAGATGATAGAACAGAAGCTGTAATTAGTTTATATGACTAATTGCAATTAAATTTTTAATATTTTCTTTCAACTAATTGACTGAGATGAAAGTGTTAGATTTTTTTTAACATTTGTATTTATTTGTTGAATCTGCTTCGATATTGGCACAATGAGTAATCAAATCTTAAACTAAATTAGAAAATATAATAAGGACTGGGCTGCTGACTTGCTGCTGGGGCCAAGGTGTTAGTTACTGATTGTGCAGTTCTGTAAAGTATTTTTGAGTTACGATTTAATTTTTCTTCTTTGGTATGTATGTTTAAATCTACATGGATATTTTCATAACGGATGTCCGCATAGCCGAGTTCTTAGAGTTAGAGTCCTGGTTCATCGCATATCCAAAATTAAAGAAAATATGAAAATGTCTTTATAAATAACTTTCGAAATTACACAAGTACTTAAATTTTTAGGAATGAAATTATTTTCTTTGTTATGATGTACCACATTCGATCGAAGAAGTCAGAAATGTTTTCTTAATTTAGAAAGAATTATACAAACAATACATATGTACATATGTATATACAAAGAATAATACAAACAATCAAAATCATTGGTATCATTATTATTGGGAACAATAAGTTTTCGTAAACGTAAATTGTTGTTCATAAACCTAGAAGAATCTACGGTAAAATTTCTGACCAGTGAGTTGAATCATCTGTGGATGATATGGAGAAGTATGTATTTTATTTTAGCCTAGTCATTTTGCTAATACGTTACATAATTTTGAAGCGAGTGTGTTGCTTTATCTACTGTTATATTATTTTGAGTGGAATTTCAAAATGAGGAGCATAATTAATAAATAAATAAATGAAGTTGATACAGAAACTGCTGAAATATATATAAGTGGATATGCTTCTGGCTATCGAGTATATCTGTCAATGATGCTTAAAATTTAACGATTTTTTTCTGAAATAGGAAAAGGTGCTACTAGGTCGATATGAATATGCTGAATTCTTCCGTAAGGAATATTTCTTTTTTGAACTGAAGTTTTTGTATACATAATAACTAGATTTTTGACAGCTAATGCTAGGTGGTTGCCAATTATTAATTTCTTTACGCATATTAAGCCAAACATTTTGAGATCGCATAAGACGTCTACTTGTACAAATCCTTAGATGTGATAAATAATGATTTTTTTTTTCAAAAATTATTTTTCTCATAGAATTAGGAACATATAGTTGAAAAGGTTTTCGTGTAACATAACCAAAGTTTATCATTTACCAAATATTAAGGTTTAGAATAAGTATATTAATTTCTTCTAAATTACTATTTGTATTTGTATCTGAAACAAGATTTTTAAGCATTTCGCTCCGTTGTTATTCTTCATATAGGTTTGAACATTTATATCTTTGGAAAAATTTAATTAATGTCTGGGCTACGAGAAAGAGTATCGACAATTACATTACCCTTTCCACAAATATATTGATATTGACGAGGAGATCTCTACCCTCAATAATAGGTTTAAATATTTTTTGAATCATATATTGCCAAAAGTTCTTTATTAAATGTAATTTTCTTGAAATATATCCTTAAGGTTCTATTATGTTATTACTTTTTTGTAGTAAAACATCACCAATTGTAATATTTTAAGCATCTACTGCAATTGATAATTGACTGTTTTTAGAGGGAAAAGCTTTTTAAATTTAATCTGTTCAACTTAGGTTCCTTAAGTTTATTTTCAATTGTTGGCATTAAGATTTCATGCAGAGGATCTAATTCTACTGCTAACATTTTAGATATCTATGGTAATAATTTACAATACCTAAAAAAATCTGTAACTTGTCAATAGAATGATTTTTTTTTTTAATTTGTTCTGAAGGAGTTCTGATACTCATGCCTTCATTTGAAATTCCATAGCTAGGAAAATCTAATTTATTTGTTCCAAAACACGCATTTTTCAGGTTTAATATTTAAATTATAGTTTTCAAGCCTATTAAATGCAGATTTTAAATGTTCATTTTTTTTATCTTCATTGGCAGTGACCACAAGAATATCATCGAAGTAAACAATCAAAATCTAATCCAGAATACGTACATTCATTCATTAAACATTCGAAAAAGTGCAGTTATTGCAGTTCTCAGCCATTGGTATTTAATGATATACACGCTCAAGATTAATTTTTTAAAACAGTTTTTTTATATTTGAAATCATTATTTAAATCGTTTACATGAGGTAATGGATATCGATTCGGAGTAGTTAGAAAAAATTAATTTTCTATAATCACCACATGGCCGCCAATAATTTGGTTCTTTTCTGGGAACTATGTGAAGTGGAGATACAATATGGGGACTTGATGATCGACAAATACCAGTATTATCTAAAAATTCGAACTAAGTTTTTGCCATTTTTAATTTAATAGGATGAAGGCGATGAATAAATAAACCGCACGACGTTACACTTATTTAGTGTAAAATTTGAAAGTTTTTTCGATAATAGGAATTCGAAGTTAGAAAATATCGCAAAAACCAATTTCAATAATTTTTGAGATCTACTAAAATTCTAATTTTTTTCTAGATAGCTAGCTTTGAAGTTTAAATATTAGCAATTATAAATTAAATTTCGAAGTCTCTTCCTAATAGTTTTATATTAGATCCATTTTTTCATCTGTAAAAAGGATACTTTCATGGTCGTAAATAACTTTTAACCGTAATACCTCTCACAGCCGATCTCAATACCAAGATACAATAATTCAAATTTAGTTTTCATTCTCTGTTCGCAGTCGACTTCATAGCTATGTAATATTAAAAGGTTTTCGTTTTTTCGTGTTTATAATAATACGATAAGAATAAATATATTATATTTTGTGACCCCTGATCATCCGGTATATGGAACCTTTATATATATAATTACCTATGAGAAATGAAAGTGCTGTTCATGCTCATCTCATTAAAACTTTAGTCTGTTGTATAAAAATAGCAGAAGAATATGAGATTTACCCAACAAAATTTGAATCGAATTCGTGAAGATAAAGAGCTAGTAGATTTGCCATGTCTGACTGTATCGGCATTCAAAATTTCGAAGTTTTGCTATAAGTTCTTCAACTCGATTAACAATTAGAAAGTTAGTTTAATCGATAAATACTCGTACATCAAGATGTGATAAATCGAAATTAAAAAAAATGAGGAAGAGATTTTCTATTATGCTTTATTTCTTCACAGTAAACGCACTTTTAATATAAGTAGTTATTTTCTTAGATTACTTCTAACGTCTAAGAAAAACGGTTTTTGTATAGTCTATGACCCATAAATTTTAATTTTATAAGAGCAATATCAAGCAATTCTCAGAAAACACGTATAGTGTCAAATTGTAGCAAAATTATTTTATAAAAATAATAATCGAATGTTGTAGCACGAAAAAACGAAAATTCACTTCATTTTTATAACACCTTTTTTACGTTTTTGTTATTCATTCATTTAAAGACAAATTTGTTAATTATTCAATATAGGAACAAGTTAAACTTGATGCTCACAAGCAAGTTACTAGTCCAGATGACTTCGAAGATTTGAGTCCAATGCCACAAACGGCTGCTCCACCTGTACGCCGACGTGGCGGCATCTCAGCCGAACCGGTCACGGAAGAGGACGCCACGAGCTATGTGAAGAAAGTTGTCCCCAAGGATTACAAAACCATGGCCGCTTTATCCAAGGCAATTGCTAAAAATGTGTTATTCTCGCATTTGGATGAAAATGAACGTTCGGACATTTTCGATGCTATGTTTCCAGTTACGCATTTAATGGGAGAGAATATCATTCAGCAAGGCGATGAAGGTGATAATTTCTATGTTATTGATCATGGCGAGGTTGAGGTGAGTTAGCCAATGAGGGTACTTATCAGACGATCTTTCAATTATATGTATAAACAATTTTTATGTTAGGTATTTGTTAACTCGGAATTGGTGACTACAATTGGCGAAGGTGGAAGTTTCGGTGAGTTGGCATTAATTTATGGTACACCGCGAGCAGCCACTGTACGAGCTAAAACCGATGTCAAATTATGGGGTATCGATCGTGATTCTTACCGAAGGATTTTGATGGGTTCGACCATACGTAAAAGGAAAATGTACGAAGAATTTTTGTCGCGTGTGTCGATTTTGGGTAAGTTTCAATTAATACAAGTAAGGAAGAGCTAAAGTCAGATCCAAATTGGAAATACCTCCGCTATCGAGTGTGAAAAGTTAAATTTGAGAAGTTAAATTAGAGATAGACGTGTTTATAAATTTTGACCAATATGCAGGCACTGTTCGTGACAAAAACGACGAAAACGATAATATCTGGCATGCCCCTCGATGCTACACGATCGATTTGGCTTAATATTTTTCGATGCAGTACGACATTGAAGTCTTTTATTAAAAATCTTAATCTGTATACGTTATAGTGGATCTACTAAAGCCTCCCTTCTTTCCGTAATAAGTAAACTTCAACTAGGAAAGCTACTGTTTCCTAGGTTACTCGAAATAAACACGTATAGGCGGTCATTAAAAATATTTTAAAGATTAAGAAGACATTCGTAAACAAATCTTTTGAAATATCAAATTGATTAATAATTTGGTGTCAGCATCTGGCAAATCTTATTAATAACGCACGTTCATTTGAGTAATAATTCTTTGATTTAAATCTTGTTATAATAATCTCAAATTCTATTATATATAAAATATAAAATATTTTAGAGAGTCTTGATAAATGGGAGCGTCTCACGGTTGCGGACGCATTAGAACCTGTTTCTTTTGAAGATGGCGAAACAATTGTCAAACAAGGTGAACCGGGTGATGATTTCTATATAATTTTAGATGGAACCGCTGTTGTGTTGCAACGACGAGCTGAGGTAAAGTAAACAAATATTATGTCCAGTAGTAAATAGTTATTTTACTGTTTCCTTAGCAAGGAGATGAGCCTGCAGAGGTAGGGCGTTTGGGTCCAAGCGACTACTTTGGGGAAATCGCTTTGCTGTTAGACCGTCCGAGAGCGGCTACGGTAGTGGCTAGAGGGCCGTTGAAATGTGTTAAACTAGACAGAGCGAGGTGAGTACGCTTATTATCATTTGTAAGATACTGAGGAATTTATTTATATGATTGATTTTTAACCATAAGTGATTTTTTGGCCGAATACATCAACATACCTTCCAATATTTCAACAATTTCATCTTCTCTGAACAAAAACCATGGGAGTACAGATAGTTAAATTAGATGCGGCTCTTTCGTACTTCCGTATCTTATCTTAATCGTAGTCGAGTTAGAATCGACTTCTTCACTTAATATTGGTTTTTGGGCATATTGATAGTTGAATTACAGCCGACTCTTAAAGTGTATTTTATCTTAATTATGGTCAAGTTAGAATCGACTTTTTCACTTCGAATCAACTATGGTGGTGATAACGTCTCCGGTATTTTTACTGCTGTAAATAATTATATCACTGTGCGTGATATACGCCATTTAATGATGATTCTATGGAAAGTTATTGCGTTGGATTTTCGTAGAACCGCCTTGTTACGACAATATTCTAAAATATTTATACATTTTTGTTTCTAATGTAAAATTAATTGTTTTTTTGCAAAGTAGTTTCACTACAAAATACACACTTGATGTTAATATCACTCATAGTTAATATTTTTGAACTTTAATTCACATAAATTGTATTTAAATAACAAAATCAACCAACACGTTAGAAATACGTTGTAAATAATATAATGCCACGAACGAGCCGTGTGATCAGCTGTGATGACGTCATGGCAACAGAAACCAGAGCGGGAGCGGAGTTGAGAGTAATAGATAGAGAAAAAGTGAGATAGGAATAGAAACGCGGAGAGGGGAATAAAGGCATCACGCAGCTGCACGTATTAAACTTTATCGGCTAATTTTCGTTATTCCGGCTCGTATATATCGTCAGATTATATATTTTTCGTTACCCTTGAATTATTTCCTTCAAAAAATAAAAAATCAACCACGGTGCTCCCTTTCTTTACGTCACTTGCAAGTTGTCATATTAGAGGAATATACACTTTTTTGCATGTAATTAACTCACCCTACCTTCATCTGACGCGCTCGAGTATTTGTTTTGATCAATTTTTTTTATAAAGGGTGTTTTTTATAGAGGTGTGGAACTTTAAGACCGATTTAACAGCTGCCAAGTGATTTATTCTCAGTTTGGTTTGGCAATTCATCATGAATAGACTCACGCCTGAACAACGCTTGCAAATAGTGCAATTTTATTTCGAAAATAATGGTTCTGTGCGGAAAACGTATCGCGCACTACGTCCATTTTATCGTCGACAAAATCCTCCATCAGAGCAGTTAATTCGATTAACCATGGAACGTTTTCGCCGCATTTAGAGTGAAGGTAATCCTCAAGTGTATATTGAAACACCGTTACATCCAGAAAAACTGACTGTTTGGTGCGCTTTATGGGCTGGTGGAATCATTGGTCCGTACTTTTTCAAAAACGATGGTGGCCAGAACGTTACAGTCAATGTTGATCGGTATAGAGCCATGATTACTAACTTTTTCATTCCTGAATTGAATAACCATGATGTCCAGGAGATGTGGTTTCAATAAGACGGCGCAACTGTCACACAGCTCGTGCCACAATAGATTTATTAAAAGACACGTTTGGTGATCGCCTAATTTCACGTTTTGGACCTGTGAATTGGCCTCCAAGATCTTGTGATTTAACACCGCTAGACTACTTTCTGTGGGGCTATGTAAAGTCATTGGTCTATGCGGATAAGCCACAAACGCTTGACCATTTGGAAGACAACATTCGCCGTGTTATTGCCGATATACGGCCACAAATGTTGGAAAAAGTCATCGAAAATTGGACGTCTAGATTGGACTACATCCGCGCCAGCCATGGCGGTCATATGCCAGAAATCATATTTAAAATGTAATGCCACAAGATTATCTTTCGGATAAATAAAATTCATGTCAATCGCATAATCCACCGTTGTTTTATTGCAACTTAAAGTTCTATACCTCTATAAAAAAACACACTTAACTAATCTGATCCTTTATCCTTAACGGGCGGCCATATATATAGGGGTCATATTTGGTGGAGGTACTTAACCGGCTACAAGGTATCCGCTTATATATTGTGACGGAAATCCCAAATACGAAGAACAGATTGAAATGGGTAGCAGTGTGACGAGATTTCCAAACGAAAGGGGTGGCAATGTAAACGCAATTCCCCGAAAAGAACAGAAGCGGCCGTCTCTACGTCGTTAAGGATAAACGGAGCGGCTGCAGCTACCGCAGGCAAAGGAATAATCAGCCTATTCTTGATCGCGTGAACAGAATGGTTGGACCTTCGCTAGGCATAAAAGGAACGGCAGCAGCTATTTGCGGACAATTAAGTTTAAGACTCAGTACTGGTGTAAACTAAGCGAATAAAAAAAGATTATAAAGATTTGTAAACTAGACGAAAGATAGAGAAGAAAATTGTAATTACTGTTGAATAAATTCCTGACGATTAAGAAGGAATTGGCGGAGCGAGGAATATCTTCAACCGGGAATAAGGCTGAGCTACAATCTCGACTGCGAGAAGCTATGGAGGAAGAAGGTATAGATTCGAGTCAATATGAATTCTGTCGTGAGGACGAAGAAGCATCCGCGAGAGAAGGAAGAAGCTGTTGACGCCGCGAAAGAGTCAGAACAGTCAGCAACCAAGGTTGAGGAATAGGCTTTTGCGAGTATGGACATGAACACTTTACTGGCTGCAATTTCGCAAATGAATGTCAACATTGCAAAAGAAAATACCAAAGATGGATGAACAAGATGCAAAAATGTCACAAATAAATACCAACATTTCAGAGAAGTGGGATGAACAGG
Source organism: Neoceratitis asiatica (assembly GCA_030068015.2). NCBI lineage: Eukaryota > Metazoa > Arthropoda > Insecta > Diptera > Tephritidae > Neoceratitis > Neoceratitis asiatica. Next base: position 39,230,317 of record CM061526.1, on the reverse strand, counting down.
ATGCCAAAATGCTACAGAAGTTGGATGATCAAGAAGCCAAGATGTCACAAGAGTTGGATGAACAGGATGCCAAGTTGCTACAGAAGTTGGATGAACAGGATATCAACATGTCACAAATGAATGCCCACATTTCATCGCAAATGCAAGACCAAGAAGCGCGTATTTCATCCCAACTCATAAAGCTTCAGGAGAGTGTTGTTAAAGAATGCACAGAACTCAAGGAGAGACAGGATAAAATCGAGGAAAGGCAAGACAGAATAGAGGAGCTGATTGAGACCAAAGTCAGCGAATTGGGAGGTCGGCAAAACAAAATAGAGGAGCTAATGGAAGCCAAAGTCAACGAATTGGAAGGTCGTGTCCGCGATTTGCACTTGAATCGTCCAACCACTTCGATGAAAGCTGCCAGGATAAAAACACTCCTTTGACGGGACAATTCCTTTCCAGGTCTTTAAGCTTCAATTCGAAAAGACGTCCAAAGCGAATATTTGGAGCATTTAGAAAAAATCCGCTGCACTATTCGTGGCGTTGGAAGGACCTGCTGCGGAAATTTTACATACAATCCGCGAATATGAATACGACGCATTAATGCGTGCCGTGGAAAGACGATATGAAAGCGAACACAGGAGGCAAATTTGCCAGATGGAGTTGGAGAAGCGCGATCAAAGACCCAACGAATCTGCAAGAATACGCATCCGAAATTGAGAAATTGGCTCTTCTAGCTATTGGAGACGCATCTGGTGAACACCTCGAAAGGGCAAAAATACAGAGGTTTATCGGTGGGATATAGGACATCTACACCAAACGAGAGACATACGCAAATCCAAAATCAACATTCTCTGAGACTGTCACCTATGCCCAAAATCGTGAAACGGCTTCACTCATAAGGAATATGAGGAATCAATCTGGCAAATGTTTCAATTGTGGGAAGCCAAGCCACTTCGCGAGGGAATGCAATACGAGCTCCAGCAGAAACAACAATTCAGGAGAACGGAAACTAAGGGCTGAAAATAGCGAATCCGACTCTAACCAGTCGTTAAACTAAAACGAGCCAGCCGAAAGGAGCGTATGCTGGCTCCCGCAATTGAATGCCCCATAATCTCCGTCTCTCAAATTGGTAGGAAGGCGAGCAACGTGACAATTGGTGGATATGAGCGAATACTTACTGTTCATACGGGCGCATTGCACTACATCCTTAGATACGACCTAATCACCGAAGAAGTAAGGCCATTGCCTGCAGCAAGATTCAGGACGGCAACTGACGAGGACACCCAAGTTGTAGGAGAGATAAGGGAATGTGGCGGTATTACACAAGTTCATAGTCGCGCAGATTGTTGATGAAGTCATCATAGGAATAGACTTCTTGCTAGACCAAGGCGTAAAGATTGACATGGATAACCGAGTAATGGAGTACAAAAACATGGAAGTGCCACTTAGCATTGGTTATAATTCTACATACAACAGCAAGCAAGTGATCCTTGAACACAACGAACTGATCCCGCCAAAGTCAGAAGCTGTTGTTTGGGCAAAGATTGATGGAGATCGTGGGACAAACAAAATATGGGTTGTCGAAACAGCACGAAATTCCACATCGGACGTAATCATCCTAGTGAGAGTACTAAACGAATTTATATCACCAATGAAACTTCGAAGAGGAACTGTATTGGGGCAATGTCAGTAGGTAGACGCCATTATTAATTGCGGAGATGCACCTAAAAGCGGTTCCATTGACATGAAGGATATTAAGGACAACGTAGATGCATGGACGCAGGACCAACGTTGTGAAACATTGTATTGATACTGGTGACGCTAGGCCGATTCGCCAGGCTCCTCGAAGTGTCCCACATGAAGCTGTAAGCCAAATAATAAAGGAAATGAGAAGCGGTGTTATTGAACCATCCGAAAGTCCGTGGAGCTCGCCGGTAGTGCTCGTGAAGAAGAAAGATGGCCTGCTTCGGTTCTGCGTGGATTATCGAAGACTAAATGATGTAACAAAGAAGGACAGCTATCCTTTGCCCAGGATCGATGATACTATAGACTCGTTAACTGTCACAGAATGGTTCTCAACACTCGACCTTAAGAGCGGCTATTGGCAAGTGAAAGTAAGTGAGAGAGATAAGGAGAAGACTGCCTTTAGTGTTGAAAAAGGGCTTTGGCAATTCACGGTGATGCCCTTTGGACTATGCAACGCTCCTGCAACCTTCGAAAGATTAATGGATCATGTGCTTAAGGGACTGCATTGAAAACTTGTTTGGTGTATCTTGACGACATCATCGTACTTGGCAAAAGCTTTGAGGAACACTTACAATTTGGAGGAAGTTTTTCAGAGGATAGCTAGCGCTGGCCTTAAGCTTAGTCCTAAAAAATGCTCGCTATTTAAGAAAGAGGTTAATTATCTAGGTCATCATGTAACAACCGAGGGCGTCTGGACAGCAGAGGAAAATATAGAAGCAGTGAAGAATTGGCCAAGGCCCAGGAATTTACTATCGCCCACTTGTTCCGAATTTTGCCAGTGTAGCTCATAGTCTCCATGAGCTCACCAGGAAAAATAGACCTTTTGAGTGGAACAAAGAACAAGAGGAGACTTTCCAAGCTCTAAAGGAAAGACTCTGCACTGCGCCCGGTTCCAGGTGCAACATTCATTCTGGATACAGATGCTAGTGGCTATGCCCTGGGAGGTGTACTTTCACAAGTGATTGATGGGCAGGAGAAGATAGTTGCCTACTATAGCCGGTCTATTGGGAAGCCAGAGCGGAACTATTGCGTGACACGGAGAGAACTATTAACGTTGGTGGATTGCATCAAACATTTCCACAAGTACCTGTATGGCCAAGGCTTCCGAGTTAGAACAGATCATGCAGCGCTGAAGTGGCTACTACAGTTCAAGAATGCTGAAGGACAGCTAGCCCGATGGATTGAGAGACTGCAAAGTTATGACTACAGATAGAGCACCGCAAAAGGAATACTCACGGGAATGCTGACGCCATGTCTCGTCGACCATGTAGTTTGGAATGTAAGCACTGCTCCAAAGCGGAAGGCAAAGAAGACATAATAGACGTCCGGTTAATGACAATTACAACAGCGGAAGAGTGGGAATCAAGTCATCTACGGAAACGTCAGCATTAAGATCCAGATTTGAAAGTTTTAATGCAATGACTGGAGAAGGACAGACAGCCAGATAAGGAACAAATGGCAGCAGGAAGTAAAATAGCAAAGGCATACTGGGCACAATGGAGTAGTTTAGAGCTGACATCTGGCTGTTTGCATAGAATATGGAAAAGTGAAGATGGCCAGTGCTCCCGAAAGCTAATAGCAGTCCCGAGGTTAAGGATTCCGGACGTTCTCAAGGAATTCCATAGTGGTCCTAGTGGAGGACACTTAGGCATTACGAAAACGCTGGGAAAGATCAAGCAGCGGTTCTACTGGGTTGGTTGTCGTCAATCTATCGCTGAGTGGATTGCTAACTGCAAGGAGTGCATTACAGCTAAAGCGCCAAAGTCACGAAGTCATGGTCAGATGAAGCAGCATAACTCAGAAGCACCATTTGAGCAAGTTGTCATGGATGTAGCCGGTCCATTCCCTATGAGCAAGCAAGGAAACAAATAGGTTCTTGTGGTTATGGACTACTTTAGTAAATGGCCGGAGGTCTACCCAATTCCAAATCAGGAAGTCAAAACAGTAGCGGATGCATTCACTTACAATTGGGTTACCAGGTATGGTGCGCCTATAGAACTGCTCCCGGACCAGGGAAGAAACTTTGAATCAGATGGCATGGTAGAACGCTTCAACCGAACCCTGGAAGAGCACTTGAGGAAGATCGTGGACAAACACCAGGATGATTGGGATATCCACATACCGCTGTTTTGGATATCGGTCAGCGGTGCACGAGACAACGGGTAAAACACCCGCAAGGTTCTCTTCGGTAGTGAATTTCGGCTGCGTAGTGATTTGAAGTTTGGAGTAAGTCGTGATGCTAGAAGGATTGGGAAGAATGCGCCAAATGCCCTAGAAGAAGAGCTGAGAGGGATACATGCTCTCGTGTGACAGCGAACCGAAATTATGAGTAGCAAGATAATGGCCAGATATGATAAGGCGATGAACTCCGAGGGTTTTCAAAATGGCGATCTAGTGCTGCTGTACAACCCACAACGGAAGAAAGGTTTGTCCCCGAAGCTGCAATGCAATTGGGAAGGCCCCTACAAAGTAATAAAACGGTTGAACGACGTAGTGTATCGAATACAGACTATTGGGAAACCAAGGACCAGAATGAAAGTTGTTCACCTAGAAAGGCTCGCGGCGTTTGGCACAAATAGTATGTCTGATCGGGACTGACGGTAATCCCAAATACGAAGAACAGATTGAAATGAGTAGCAGTGTGACGAGATTTCCAAACGAAAGGGGTGGCAATGTAAACGCAATTCCCCGAAAAGGACAGAAGCGGCCGTATGATGCAAATTACCCGTACCAAGGACAAACATAAGGGTAGACAGTGTAAAGGAAATTCCACGTCGTTAAGGATAAACGGAGCGGCTGCAGGTGCCGCAGGCAAAGGAATAATCAGCCTATTCTTGATCGCGTGAACAGAATGTTTGGACCTTCGCTAGGTATAAAAGGAGCGGCAGCAGGTGTAAACTAAGCGAATAAAAAAAGATTATAAAGATTTGTAAACTAGACGAAAGATATAGAAGAAAATTGTAATTACTGTTGTATAAATTACTGACGATTAAGAGGCCAAACGAACAAATCTTGGGAGTCTCATTTAGCAATCTAGTAATCGGACTCAAAGGATTTGGGAAATCATCGAGGGTAGCCACGAAAAACGTTACAATATTAATCTACCACGCTTCAGCAAATCTTTCTTGGGTTCCCCTACTACTACAAATAAAACAACACTTCAGAGTGTTTCGAGTTATTGTATTCTACTATTTTACTAAATAAATTTAAAAAATACATAAAAGAAGATAAAATATATCCTGAAACTGACCATAACTGATCCTGATTAAATTCAATGCCCTTGCATTGCCCAAGTGTTTAGCACTGCTTTTCGGCAGGGAATGTCATTCCCTCCGGGTGTATTTGTGGCATGAAGTAAAAGCTTCTCGGCTCATCGTAAAATTTCATCTGCTTTTTCATATGAAGGACATTTTATATTCCTTATGCATATTATTTTCGCGCACAAATCACTATTCTCAAGATTTTGGCATTTACTAATAGAAAATGGAATCAAAGTAAAGCAAAGAAAAAACGTAGACTGAGTTTACACACGAATATTTCTGTCGAAGCGACACTTAGTTTGTTGGGTAGAGGGCGACGACGAAGAGAGCAGCTTACCGACACTGTTATGCTCGGTTGACACGCTTTGTTATCTTATTCGTTTGTGTAGATTTTGACATTCCCTTTCATTTTTATTTCACAGTCATTGTATCTGTTTCAAATTTTAAAAATGAATGTGGTAAGTATGGAAATAGAATTTTTTTTTTTAAGAATGAAGAAAATGAAATGCCAAAAAATTGCTCAGACAGAGTCTCTCCGTGTGAACATGGCTGGCAACAGCAAACGAGAAATTGACGATAAAAAGCGACAAACATATTCGTGTGTAAACTCAGTCAAATTGAAAATAATTTTGACAATATCAATATTCAATGAAAGAAAAAAATATAATTCGTTGCCATAGTAATTTCACCTTGTTAAATTCGCCTTGATATTGCCTCCAACTGGCTATAAAAACTACCAATAAATATTAAATATAAGTATCAGAGAAATGCGCGTTGCTGCAGGAATTATCATATTCTCAAACTGAGAAATTCTAAATTAGATTTAGAATAACCTTTAGACAGAAATTTGGAAATTATTTCTCCTTTTAAATGTAAGCTAATATAAACTTTTTTATTTTAACAGCTTTTTTCGATTAATATTTGAGACGAAGTCTAATTTTGCCTGACTCGTGTGTATATTCAAATCGAATTATTTTTAAATTAGCTAATCTCACAAGATACAATTGTCTGCATATACAGCAACTGTCCATTATGCCATTTCGCTGAATAAGTTTCCTATTAGTAATTTTAAAAGGAATTTTAAACATTTTTTTTGCCAACAACAGTCAGCATCACAACTCAACTATTTTTGTGCTCACAACTTTTTTTCTTTATCTTCGTTTAGTTATTGAGACAACTCAAATCAGTTGATAGCCTACGTTCAACGTTCAAAAAAACTTGTAAAAATTCAAAATTAATAGTATATTTATTTGAAATTGATATAACCGTTGAAATGTATTTTTCGTAAGCTGGAGAGGATAAGCATACGCGAATGTTCGTTTTTTAAATAAATTTGAATGAATAATTTTGACAGCAAAAGAAAATTATTAATAGTTAATTTTATTTGCATGTGATTAATTATAATTTCAATAAACTTATTTTTAACCAAAGTGTTTTTATAGTAATAAACTTATTACTATGATATAACTCGCATATTAGACGGCAGCTTCGAGATCTATTAGAACTGCCAATTGTCAAATATGCTGTTATATTAAAGAAACTATATGAAATATATAGTCTATTTCGTGGAACGATATATGTATCTGTACACAAATTTACGCTCAAAGTTGTCATTCTGGTCCTATTCTTGATGATGGCCGAAAACAATTCTGTTAACTTCTAGATGTCGGCGTTTTGTTCGACGTAGTTTACAGAATTTTGTAATTAACTTAACAGCCTATGTTACAAAACATTTAAATTGTGTAATTAATTGTAAACTTTGACTTTCTGTAAGCCGTATTAAATTTTTACTCCATTTTAGCCCTTTTATATGTAAAGTACTGGGCTATTAAATTAGCAATGAGTTATTTGCAATTTATTTCATTTCGGTATAAAAAAATGATTTGTTTGATATAAGACGAAAAGAAAACCCAGAAAAGCAATAATTTATTGTCATTCTTAAAAATGTAGACAAAATTGAAAATGATTAAATTTTGGATGCAAAATGAAACATATAAACTAAGCAATATCTGTGGTTAGCCTATTTCATAGGCCAAAATCAGCTCAGAGGTGGAAAAAATCCCACATAAAGATAAATGTCTTTATGCATCAGTATTATGAGTTGACTAAATTATCAATTAAGTTTTGTGGTAGATCACATTTCAATATCATTGATTAGCCTTCCAATCAGAATTTACAAATGCGTTAGCTTGATACAAATCTTTTCGTTCGTGCAGCAGCAACATCGGCTGATCAACAAGGCTAGGGCCCCTAAAAAGAATAATAAAACCGTAAAAAATTCGTAAAATTTTTAACGAAAATCCCAAACTCCAATTATTTTTTCTTCGAATGAGGCTTTAGCGAACCCATACATGAATTTCACATTAGCTGTAAAAACGAAAGTGAGAAAGGCCTTTGTGATTTAAGATTTAGTATAAGGAAAATGAATGAATAAATTCGATATATTATGTTTGCATTAACGGTTGCAAGAGGGTTAATTTTACTTTTGGTCGTTTATAGGTTAAATTCAATTATTTTTTTAATTTCTTCTTATTAAGTTGTTATAGGTTTTAGTTTGAACGCCACAGAAAATAAGGTATTTTGAGATTTGAGTGCATTGGTTTGACAAAAGTAATGGGAATCTAAACTTTTAATTTCCTTTTTTAACTTTTGGTTGTTCGAAACAAACCAAAAATGTGACTAAAAGGGAGAAATATTTAGTAAACCGGGGTATATACTATGCAGCGCTCAGCTACCACTGTCCACTCTGCAGAAGCACTAAGCACATGGCAGCAACTGCTCTGCAGACAGCCAACGCTTTCCGCATTGCTGTTACCGCCGATCAACAGACGAAGAATAACTGCCTCTATTAGTGCTAGTGTCGTCGACGTTATGTCGACAGAAGATAGCTATTGCCGAAAACTTTTGTGACGACACCGACAACTTATCGATAAAGTAATTGCCATTTGTCATTTCTGTGTCCGCTGTTTCATTTTGCTCTCAAATTTTTTTTAAAATTTCCTATTCTAGGAAATGTTTAACTGTTTTAATGGAAATTTTCACGTAACAATTTTTTTAAAGATTCATCAAAGTCAAGCAAGAAGAGAACAAAAAAGAACTTATTGCAAAATGATCATTAGTAATTAAATGGCTTAAGAAAAATATGCACACCCACTTAAAAATTTCATATGAGCGTCTTGAAAAACTTAACAATATTTTTAAAAAAGTTTAAAAAAATAAGAATAAATTATTGCAAATGTACTAAGAAATATAACACATTGTTACGATTTTGCTAAATTACCTCGATCATTTCCCAAATCCTTAGAGTCCGTTCACTGGATTGTTAAATAAAAGTCGCCCACTTTTTTGTAGTTTCTTCATCATAAACAATCTATTCAACGTTCATTTATTACTCAGTCACTAACAATTCGATTCACTATTTACAATCACTTATATGAAAACTTTTCCAATGTACTATTTTAATTTCACAGTAGTGTTATCACGAACGAGTTCACTTTACGACTGATAAGCTCAGCAGTTCTGTTTCGCCCTCATATACTAAATCGATTGTTCGTCATACCGCACGGAAAGATCGAAATGTTCTCGGTAATGAATATTCTCAATTCACGGTCTTTCATCTCTCATTCGTTTTGCATTTTCTCCACAATATGTAAATCTACTTAAAAATTTCATAGAATCGTCAATTTGTCTCGACGACGCCAACCTTAATAGGGGTGAATATTTTATCTTTATCTTTCAAATTTAACAAGGTGAAGTTACTATGGCAGCGGATTCAACTTCTTTCATTCATTTATCGCAGGGATTGTCAAAATTACTCTTTAGTCTATGATTGGTTTGCTTGAATTTGATTTGATTTTCTATTTGCAAATGTGATAATCATTAAATTGTAATAACTTTATTGTAGTTTACACGAAGAAGGGGCTCAGAGTGCAATTTCAAAAGCAAATGAAACTTCCATGATTTTTACAATGACTAAGAAAAAACAAAAACAAAATACATGGTAATTGTCATTTTGTTCTCATGCTCTCACCTTTAAAAATTCGTAATGATACAAATAAATTCCATACATTTGTTAATGCATACGTAAAACAGAGAATTTGTCATAAGCATAGGTGTGTACTTTGGATTATCATTGCAAGAAAAAGTTATAGTTAAAAGAAAAATAAAACCGTTTGAAAAAGGTAAACGTGATAGGAATGTAAAAAAGCCGTGTAAAAATGAGATCAAGTGTAATATCAAATTAATTGTGCCTAGTTGTGAACCAAAATAGGGGAATATTTTGCTGACATCCCCTGCTCGTTATTCGGTATGCATGGGTAAATCCAGATGCCGAACAATTTATTTTTACTTTATAAAATGCGCAAATACAAAAAAAAAATATTTAAACTAAATATCAAAAACAAATACTCGCAAAAAACTTCAAAATATTTTTTTAACGAAATGCAAAGCTTGCATTAGCCGAGTGGTTAGCAGTTCGTAATACTATGCAGAATGGAATTGTTCAAGTTCTATTATTTATTGGGAAAAAAGAAATCAAGACGCATACAAATAGAAAGATGATGAGGTCGGCCAAAAATCACTTGAACGGTTTTAAAGCACTGATTATAAATATAAATATTGTGTCAATGTAATCTTTGTATTCGATAATTCTTATTTAGTTACTAATTCTGCTAAACGCTAACTTTATATAATGTAATACGTATTGTTTTTTTTTTCCTATAGATTTGAGCGTGTTTTGGGACTCTGCGCGGACATTCTGAAGCGCAACATCACGCAGTACAACAGCTTTGTCTCATTATCTGTTTAAATGAGTCACAAGCAAATGAAAAAGAAATTGTAAATCTGTTCACGAGAAAATTTTTTGATTATCTTGGGATGGAGGAAAATAAGGGGAAGACTTAACAACGGAATATGCAAACGAGTGAAATCAATCAAATCAATAAATTTTTAAACCTTGCAGTTGCATTAATTAAAAGACAACAGCCTATTAATGGACTAATAATAGAAGAAGAAGCTTTACAAAAAAATTTGAGAAAATCCAAATTAGTACAATGGTTTAGTCAAAATACATATATGTGTTGCGCAGCTCGGAAAAAATTAATAAAAAAATAATGATCTTAATTTTTTTGTGTGTGTTAATTTTATATTTCAAACCAGCATCAAGAAAAATCCCTACCATTCTAAGGCGATTTAAAAGGTTATGACGCATAGTCACTGGCGAGTTGAATAAAAATATTGTCGAAATCGAAGAGAACCTGTAAATTTAATGAAATATTACCAATTATTGTCCGAAATAATTTTTTATCAATTATCACTTGCATTCGATATTCGCTTTGATAGAATTTGTGAATACTCGGTGACCGCTTCCTTTCTACGCGGATATGTAAAATCGTTAAATTACTCAAACAAATACTACTAAATAGAGGCGATGAAACAAACTCTAAATAAGCTTGAGAAAACCGTTTGACTCGCAAGTGATACTATAGGCTTATATGCACAAAACCAAATTGCACTATTTTCATGTTTTTTTTTATATTCGGTAAAAAACATTTTATATTGTCCAAATCCTAATAAATTATTTAAAAAAATTCATTTTAATTTAATCTCATTAAATAAAAAAATATAATATTTTAAGTAATATAATTAATTTACTTACATACAGTATGTCCAGACTAAGAGTTATAATAATTAATTCTTTGTACAGCTCTTTTCGCTAAGTTATTAATAGCCGTTCTCTAAGTGAGCAGGGAAAATTATATACATACACATGTATGTACATAAAATTTTACATTATAAATTTTTTGACTCTACCTTTTTAACACCACTATAACAAAATTAGAATATAACTAATTAAATAATAATCTTAACCAAAAACTTAAATCCTAACGATTAAATGCATTTAAGGCGTTTTATATTTTAATGCCCGATTTCCTTGTTGATTTAAAAATGTTAATGTATAATACCATTTTTCGAAAACAAATAGAAAACTTTAACTGAATTAAATAGATATTAAATTAAATTTTAAATATTAAAATCGCTTATTTTCTATTAAAAATTTGTGAACAAACAAAATAAACCATTTATCGTTAAGGGGCTCCGTTTGAGATGAATTTATATTGAGGTATATTTGTATATTTTAACAATTAAAACAATATATAATTATTAAACTTATTTTATAAGGAAACAATTTTTTGAAATTTATTTTTTTTTTTTCAAAAACTTGGATCTGTACGGTGTTGTCAGTTTTGCCTCTTCTATTTATCTGAAAATGAAAGCCAAAAGAAATTGTTAACCAGTATGAAAAAATATGAATTTATTTCAATAAAAAGATTATTGTATATGTATTGTTATTGTAATAAAATTTTAGACGATGCGGTTGAATATATTTTTTCTACAACACCAGCCGATAAAGTTGTATTGAGATAAATGAATTTAAAGTTTTAAGTTTATTTTTAAAATACATTGGACCTGTTATAACGGCTGCAGAAATTTAAATATTGTAAAAATCCTTATTTGCAAATATTTTTACAGTATATTCTTAAAAGTCTATACATTTGAAATATCGAGAAAATCGTTATTTTGAAAATTCTAGACCATCGGAGCCCTTTAATGTTAAAAGAAATACCAGTGCTGGTGCGCTCTTGAACTTATACCAGATAAATTCAGTAACTGACGTACCTAACATACATACAAGTCACTAACAAAGAAATCAGCATGTTTTCTAGTGTCCGCTTAATTTCTTTCAATATAGGTATGGACAATAGAATTGTTAATGAAGGCACCCGCCGGCGGGTTTAATATACGAGTATATATGTGACTAATGCCATGACAATTTTCAAAATCCTCGATGGTGACCTTAATCTAATAAATTTTACGGGGCTTTTTGGAGGTAACATTATATGAAATTTTTAAATGTAATGTAAATAACTGAATATGTATTAGTTTGGAATAAAACTTTTATAGCTGCATAAAACAGGTGTAAGTATTATGCATGTGCTGGTAAAATAAAAGAATATATAAATGAATGCATAATACTAATTACATTTATGGAACATTTATACTGTCAAATCATCATTTATATAAATTATATGATAACATATTTATTTATAAGTATGTATTAACAATATATGAAATTATGAGCTGACCTTCATATTCGATGCGTATGTCATTGATTACCATAGCAAAACTACTTTAAGATAAATACTGTCAATATATATTTATTTTAATGTTTATTTTCTTAATTGTATATTTAGAAAGCTTCCCAAAACATCATATTTGTATTATCTGCCGCATTGTAATATCACAGTTGTAACATGTTTTTTCGCTAGAGAAATTGTACTATTCAATACAACTTTGAAAGGCATTTTTAGTTAGTTATTTTTTGTGAGCAATATGATCAGCTATCTATATTTATGTTCTTATGCAGAAATAACGTATAGAATTACTTAGTTTCATTCACCTTCTGCAAATCTCAATAACTTTTTATTAGTTTATTTAATAAATTGCGCCTACGCACTTAAGATGTTTATATTTACATCTGTGTTATTACAATACAACGGTCTTATGAACCTCTAACTATGCGTGACCAATTTCTTGAATTTGCTTCTAGAATTAGAACATTTGAATAATTTAGGTTAATTTGTTGACCATATAATCCATATGAAAAGAGTAAATAATTCAAATAGTTTTCGGATAAAATGGCAAATAAATAATTTAATAAAAACGAACACATTCACAGGAATATTCTCGTTATAGTTGAGATATGAAACAATTAGACTTTCTTAAATCAAATATTCGAAAATTTTAAGAGATAACCATTAACAATATGTGGTATATACTGTGTCCATAATTATTTACTGCAACGCCGCAATGAAGTTGCATGTTCTTTTTGTCAAATATAGATAAAAAATGTACATACAAGTTTCTTGCTGGTAAATAGTAAAATAAATCTTATGTTCTAATTGTGTATTTGTGGTACTTAATGTCAAGCTAAAAAACATAAAATGAAAACTTTGAAATATATATCCTTAAAATTTCAAGAAACAAATGCAAATTCATGCTATAACTAACAAAAATTCAATAAAGTGTTGAGTATCATGAATATAAATAATGAAAACGACCGGTTTCGAATGGTATAATTCTTTATTTCCCTCGTACGGAACAAGGGCAGCCGTTCTCCTTGAGTGAGTAAATACAACTGAGATTCATAAATTAATTACAGCGGCGAATGCGCCTGAATACCTGGCTATTTCTTACAGTAACCCTACACATGTTCTGCCGCGTGACTTGCCGACTGCAATTCGCAGCGATAGGTATTTGTTTTCTGTCACGCGCAACTCGTTAGGCGCATCGTCAGCAATATCGTTGGCAGTGGAGTACTTGGCTTCTTTAGTCAGATAAATAATTTTCGCACGCTCAGCTCCAGACGCATCGTCAGCGATTTCGGTGGAATTGGACGGAAGCGTGTTTCACTCCGATGTGTAGTTGTTCTTATTTTTGCTGGCTACTGTGGTGTGTTAACTACTCCCCCGCTAGAAGAGGGAACGTCCACGGCTCCCTTAAGAACGCTGCTCAATCTTGCAATATTAGCAATGCGCTTCCGTCTTTTATAGATTATGTAGGCTGATATGAGAACAATAAAAAATACCATTGTTAAGATGTAGGCTATAAGCCATTGAGACGATTGTGCTTCGACAAGTCCCCTCAATGATGCAATGTGTCGCAGATTTTTTTGGTTAATGTTGTGCAGGTAAGGAAGGGACAAAAGAGTGGCATGATTTGTCAGGTTCACAAATTGTGCGGGTGCGGCCTCGGGATGCGCGCGTACAATCTTCCGCCAGTTGGTGTACGTAGTGCCATTGATGGTGGTATTCTCTGTGAACTTTATCATGAATGTTCCATTCAAGAATTTCAACCAATTTATCATTTATAATAATTAAGCCGTCGTCGATTTCCTCCACTGCTTCGATGTGATCAGCTGTAATAGTCTGGCAGGACGCTAGGCGCTGGCTTAACAAATTCAACACACAAGAGCTATTCGTATTTGACACTTGGCAAAATATAGTTGATAAGGAATTTTTACAATTCGCAAGTTGTTGATATGTATTGTTACACTTAGATACTACATTAGTCTCTATCATAATTGACTTTAAATTTCTTACAACTGGTTTAATTCTAATTTTCTTACATTTTTGTTCTTCTATTGGGTATTTAATTATGAAATATATGTTGTCATAATCTTGCAAAATTTTTAATTTTGAGACTGTTAGTAGATCGCTTATTGTAATACCTGTAGAGTGCTCGTTAGTTAGTAAATTTTTAACCTCATCACTATTTAACAATATTGGATTAATCAATTGTATCTTACCCAAAGTGACGGAATACAGGGCTGATTCTATTTCGTCAATTAACGCTCTGTTTCTTGCTGATATCAGGTCAAAAAAATGTCCAGTGTCAATTTCATGCTGCTTGGTCGAGCTAATTAATTTGTTTACGGTGTCGGTTAGCTGGTTAATTCTAATTTGGAGCTGGCTATTAATATAGATCTGTTGTTCGTTTGCTTCAATCAAGGATTCTGTTCGTGTCTGAAGTTGGTTAAAGTCATCGAAATCGGGAGTTCCAGCTACGTATTTGAGAGCGGTGCCGAGGAGATTTATGCTACGGGATTGTCGATGGTGAATTCTTAATGAGTCTATTAGTCGTAATATGCGGTCTACGTCCAGTTGGATGGTTTTTCTAATGTGAGACTGTGGGAAATTCTCAAGAAGGTCATGCGTTTCTCCGGCTATGTTCTCGTAAATTGTCAAATTCAGGTGGTGAATGATATGCTTATATTGGCGGTAAATTGCAACCTCTCCGTCCGAAATAGGGATGTAGACAGAATCAGTAAAATTTAAAACTTCCGACCGAGATAACGCAGCCGCCATCAAAATCAGGAGCCTAATGATAAAACAAAACTATCTCAGATTACTTTTGTGAATTTGTTTGCCGTCGATAAGGACGGTCGTTCCCAAATCTTTTTGAACTATTTTTTCCGTGTATAATCTGCTAAGTTTATTACCAAGTCTCCTGTTGGATTTTATAAAAACCTTTTCACCTGGCTTAAACATTTTTGTTACTCTTTTTTGGTTGTGGTATTTAAGGTCAGAACTTTGCGCTTTGGTCAGGCTGTCTTTAATTTCATCTAGGAATTTTTGTGTGCCGGAATGAATAATGTCTATGGGTCGTTGTCTCGTCACTGAATGAATCGTTCTATTGTATTTATATGCGGCGAGCAGCAAAAGGTCATTCATGTCGTTTAAACCCTGGCCTAATTTAATACATCTACTAATTTCCGAAAGCGTGCCGTGAAACCGTTCTATCTGTCCATTCGTTGTGCTATGGTGAGGTGGGGTTGTAAAAATCGAAATATTGAAATTATCTCTCAGTAGGGATTTTACAGTATTTGAGTTTAGGGATTTTTCATTGTCGCATACAAGGATTTTGGTATTTTTGAAAAAATTCATGATACGGATTATAGGTTCTTTTATATCTGCTATTGATCTAGAAGCAATTGATTGGACTAAGGCAAATTTTGAAAATTTGTCTATGCAGGTCAAGTAATGTTTGCCGTCCGTCGAAAAAATGTCTATATGAAGTATTTCACCAGGTTCGCTAGGAATCGGTGTGCGTCCTATTTCGGGGTTTGCTGGATGACGTTGGAATTTTGCTTCCTGGCAAATTTTGCAGTTTAGGATTATTTCCTTCAGCATTTTACGCATATGCGGGAAATAGTAATCTCTCAAAATTTGCACCATGTTTTCCCTAAGGGAGCGATGCGCTCTGCTGTGCTCTGTATGAAGAATTTCCTTTTGGTCGTCCTCATTAAAGATGTCTGTGACCAAAAACTTTGTGTGGACGAACTTCACGGCTGGATAATCACTTTTGATTTTGTTTTGGATTTTACCCAGGACAGAAAGTTTGCATAGCAGTCCGTTCGTAGTATTGGGGTTAATGCAGTCCTTTATTTGTTCAAAAATTGCATCTACGCTTGGAAAGGTTATACGGTGCCTAACTTGCGACTTGAACAAAATTTTCGTGGTTTTCGAGCTTGTGGTCCCTTCTTCAAGGATTATCTGATTTCTAAAGGAATTAATGGGGTTGGGAGACGTGGCGATAACGTCCGTTGACGATTCTTCGCTATGAGCCGTCTCGTCCTCTGATGGGAGATCTGCCTTAGGATCTAAGATATTTATATGTTGCCTCGATAATGCGTCCGCCACAACGTTTTCCTTGCCTGGCTTATAGTGGAATTTAGGTGAAAATTCTTCCACGAAAGCCCTCCATCGTTTTAACTTAGCATTCGGATTCTTATCCGATATCGAGAAGGTAAGGGGCTGGTGGTCAGTGTAAATGTTAATGTTATTTGCACCATATAGGTAATTTCTAAGTTTCTGAAGGGCCCAGACAATTGCGAGGAGCTCTCGCTCGTTGGTCGCATAATGTTCCTCTGTCTGAGATAGGGTTCGCGATATCATAGTAATAGGCCTGCCTCCCTGTGAAAGCACGGCGCCTAAGGCATGAGAGGATGCATCTGTCGTTAAATCGAAGGGTTTATCATAGTCTGGATAGAGAAGAAGAATGTCCTCTGCGGACAAAATATCTTTAATTTTCTGGAAAGCTTTATGGGCTTCATCGTCAAATACAATTTCTACCTTATTGGAAACATTTGCGCCAATTGTTCCATTTTCACCCCCCAAATACTTTGTTAAGGGTTTAGCAATTCGCGCGTAGTCCTTAATGAAGCGCCGGTAGTAACCAGACAAGCCTAGGAAGGAGCGCAAGGCGCGCAGCGTTTTAGGAACCTCGTAGTCCACAATGTCTTTTACTTTCTCCTTCGATGTTCGAATACCATCCTTGGAGACAACAAATCCAAGAAATTCAACCTCAGGTTTAAAGAACTGAGTTTTTTCCAAGGATACTCTCATATTGGCCAAGTATAATTTGTCAAGAATCCGGCTCACATCTTGCAGGTGTGTTTCGTAGTCGCTGGAGAATATAATTATGTCATCTATATAGACGTGACAGCTCCTACCGATTTCGTCTCTAAGGACGTCGTCGATGGCGCGCTGGAAAATGCTGGGGCCATTTTTTAGACCAAATGGTAGCCTGCAAAACTCATATTTTCCGTTGTTTACGGAGAATGCGGTTTTTTCCTATCCTTTTCCGCCAGCGTGATTTGGTGAAAACCGGATTTCAAATCTATTGTGGTGAAAATTGATGATTTTCCCAGATTGGCCAGAATGACCGAAGTGTCGGGAATCGGGTATCTATCGCTGATGGTTTTCGCATTTAGTTTTTTGAAATCTATTACCATACGCATCTTCCTTTCCCCTGCATCGTTTGTTCCTTTCTTGTACACCACCCACACCGGGCTGTTATAAGGCGATCGTGATGGTCTAATAATGCCATCGCGCAACAGATTACTCACTTCTTCATTTACGAATCCAGAAGCTGCCATCGGGTATGGGTACGACTTGGCGTAAACTGGCTCGTTATCTTCTGTGCGTACGGTGGCTACGATATTTGTGTTGTATGGCAAGGACTCGTTTGGGTCGGAAAAAACAGCAGCGTTTTTTAATTTCAATTGCTCGACGTCTTCATTGGCAATGATGTTATTAACATCCTTGCAATAAAAGTACATTAGTTTCTCTGAACCGCCCCTATAATTAATAATGCCCTTTCTTATGTCCAGTCTGGCGTCTATTTCTCGTAGAAGGTCATAGCCAATTATGCCGTCGAAAGTATGCAGAGTTGGTAAAATAAAAAATGAAGTATTTGTATTGAAAATATTTATAGTGCATTTTTTGTTGATTTCGTTCTTGCCATGAATTGACGTAACAAAGAAGGGCGATGCCACATGTTTGATACCCTTCCAGTTGAATTCTTTAATGTAGTTTTTAGACGCACCTGTGTCTATTAATAGTTTTAGTTGCTTTCCTCCGAATGTCCTGCTAACGTATGGTAGCAGGGATCTACCCCTAAAAAATTTATCTCGTCTGTGGTTTCTTCCTGGGACGGGCAGTCAGTATAAGAGTTTTCGTTGTCTGCACAGTCATCAGAATATTCGGGTTGGTAATGACAATTGGGATCCTCATTAGTATCGTCCGTCACGGTACTTTGCCCTAAATGGTTTAAGCGTTGTATTTTATTGAGGTTGGCGCGGTCGCTGTCGCGTTGTCTTTTCTGTGCTTGTTGAGTATCGGAAGTTATGGTATCTCTTGGGTATTGATTCCCGAAAGCTGTCCTTCCTGAAGGGAAATTCCTTGCAATAGGAGAAGAAGTTGATGGTTGTACCACTTGTGGTGCAGCCTTAATATTGGAACCCATGTTCTGCTGTGGATATCTGAATCTTGAGAGGCTTGGATCCACATCCATAGGAATGGGCCTCGAGATAGACTTCTGTTGCGGTTGTCCACCTGGCTGTCTATAGAAATGAGGGCTAATCAACGGCATTCCGGTGAAGTTACGTGATTGCATGCCGGTAGCTGGGAATCTATTTTCTGAAAACCTCTGGGCAAATAACGAGCGCGTCTGGTTGGATTCCAGTTCTTGCGCTAGTGCCAAGGCCGATGCCATGTCGGATGGCCTTGACGAAAATAGGATATCGCATAGCGGGTGGTTGAGGCCCGATATGAATACCCTCAATGCATCCTGACGGTATTTGGCATTTAGTGATTCCAGGACATCCTTCTTGTTTTCGTAGGTCATTAAATTTTTGTTGATAATAGCGGTTAGTTTCCTTCCCACCTCATCGTAAAACGCTGTAATAGACAGTCTTCCCTGTCGGAGGGTAGACATTTCCTGCTCCAAGATGTAGACGGGTTTCTTGTCTGTGTTTCAGTGTTTCGAACTACCCTGCGCCATTTCAAAAATTTTATATGCGGTATGAGCCGCCTGGCGCCACGACACGTATCGTGAATGGTCGCCATTAAACTCTGGTAATGATTTCACGACATCCAGCGATTCATCGCACCTAACAGTAGGGTCGATTGTGATCTCCCTGTACTCCTCTACCTGAACCGGTCTTTCGATCAGTCTTAACCTAGCGGTAAGTTCGTCAATAGTCGTTTGGAAGTCACGTCTCGTCTGCTCCGTTGCGGTCCGTACAGCGGCACCCAGCATGGCGCGAAGACTGTTTTCATCCATGGTCCCTGATATTTCTTGGCTTCAGTTATTTACTTAAATTTTTTATTTCCAATTCAAATCACACTGTCTACTTAAATTATTTCAGATAAGCTGACGCTTTAATTCAGTTAATCTCAATCACAAATACGAGCACTCTACTTACATAGATTCTTTCATAGTAAAATAGTACATTATTCGCCTTCGTCCTTCGATTGTTGTGTTTCGAGGTTTCCTCCGTCCCCGGGTGGCTACGCCCACGCTTGGCGTGCGGACTTTGTTGGAGCTTCTATCGTCACTCGATGGCAACGCCTAGGCTTGGCGTGCAAGGCCTCATTAAATTTTTTGCTTTTTATTGATTTTTGTTCGCACTAAAATGTGTTTTAAATGTTTACGCAGATACGTATGCGTTTTTCACAACACTTCGTTGATAGCGAACTTTTTGTTAAGATTGTTCAGATTGTTCTTCGACGTGCGTTCGAGCACCGCGGCCATGATTATCCTTGACAAGGACTTTGTTGTGGCCCCACGTTGGGCGCCAATAATGAAAACGACCGGTTTCGAATGGTATAATTCTTTATTTCCCTCGTACGGAACAAGGGCAGCCGTTCTCCTTGAGTGAGTAAATACAACTGAGATTCATAAATTAATTACAGCGGCGAATGCGCCTGAATACCTGGCTATTTCTTACAGTAACCCTACACATGTTCTGCCGCGTGACTTGCCGACTGCAATTCGCAGCGATAGGTATTTGTTTTCTGTCACGCGCAACTCGTTAGGCGCATCGTCAGCAATATCGTTGGCAGTGGAGTACTTGGCTTCTTTAGTCAGATAAATAATTTTCGCACGCTCAGCTCCAGACGCATCGTCAGCGATTTCGGTGGAATTGGACGGAAACGTGTTTCACTCCGATGTGTAGTTGTTCTTATTTTTGCTGGCTACTGTGGTGTGTTAACTTATACATGCATATGTATGTAAACATTGTTGTTTTTATTAAATTATGTACTTGTATATGTATGTATGTTATGTGACAGCATCCCTGCCAGTCAAAACTGGGTAAAAAAAAAAGATAGTTTGAGCAAACGTTTGTTCAAAGCTGGATAAAAAAACTGGGTCATTGTACAGGTCTACAAGTAACAAAACTCATAATTTTCACACACACATTCTCAGGTTTTAACCCACACATGTTTAACAGAATTGCAATAAGAATATAATGGAATGAAAAAGCGAATTTGGGGAATGGGCACCAACCGCAGGCACGAGCCGCGGGTTGCCTATCAACTATATATTTTGCTACATTTCCCTGAATTTTGAGCAAAACCGTTAGTTTTTAGTCGAGTATGTTGCCGTGCTAAATATGTCTTCGATAAAAGTTTTGAATTTGTTTACAGAGTTTACCTTAAGTTTTAGAAGATTAAAAAAACAAACGAATTTATTGATGGACATGTAATGTATATATTCACTTTATTACTACGGTGGGTATAAATTAAATATTTATGAACGTTTTAGATATTTATATAAGACTTGGTAGTTTGTGTGGTTCTATTGAGTTTTATTTTTATTTAACTTTTTTTTTGGTAATTGTTTTCGTTTTACTACTTTTTGAGTCGTGCTATTTGTTTAAGTTGTAAATTTGTTATTCATTTCAGTCATATTTATCACATCCCTGAGTGAAAATGTGGACTATTTCGATCAGGTCATCTCAGCTGTTTTTTGACCATATTGTGGCAAAAATGCGAAGCGAATGACAGATGAAAGAGAGGAGCCGACAACTGACATCTTCTAGAGCGTACGAGACGATTATCGTAACCGAAACGATTATCGTAACCGAGAGGATTATCGTATGGACGAGATTATTCCGGGGGTTTCGTTTTCAAGCAGCAAACAAGTATATAAGGGCGACGTACGGCAGCAAAAGCAATCAGTTGTGAATTAAACTCGTAGAGATTACATCACAGTAAAGTAATAAAAACAGTACATTGTGAAAGTTGTATATAAGTGATTTTAAGTAGTAACGTAAATTGTAATTGAATTGTGAATTACCGAATAATTAAAAAGGACATTAATTAAGTCTTTATAAACAAAGAGACTGCAAATTAAGTTGGCGATTTTATTTAACAATCCAGAGGTCGTACCCGAAAGATTAAGGAAATCATCGAGGTTAATCAGCAAGATCGTAACAATTGGTGTCAGAAGTGGGATTGTTAAATAAATTCCAAAGGATAATTATTGAAAAATGGTGAAGATTCAAGATTTGACGATACCTCTTCTCAAGAAGGAGTTGGCCAAGCGAGGATTGTCTACAACTGGAAATAAGGCAGAGCTGCAATCGAGACTGCGAGAAGCAATGGAAGTCGACGGTATCGACTTGAACCAATACGAATTCCGCCGCGAGGATGAAGATGTATCCTTGAAGGATGTTGACAAGGAAGAGGTTAGTGATTCTGCGAAGGAGTTAGAGCAGCCATCAAGTAAGATTCAAGAAAAGGCTCCTAGCTCATCTGCGGGTATTGACATGAACATGTTATTGGCTGCAATTTCACAAAAATTGGATGCACAGGATGCCAAGATACACAGGATGCCCGTAATTCACAAAATATATCTGCAATCGATGCCAGCATATCACAAAAGATGGATGCACAGGATGCCCGTAATTCTGCAATGAATGTCAAGATATCAGAAAAGATGGATGCAAAGTTTGATGGATTAGAAGGAACAATCGCGCAAATACAGCAAAATCTGGAGAAAGACAATGCAGAACTTAAGGAAAGACAGGATCTAATTGAAGCCAAAGTCAACACATTGGAAGGTCGTTTCCGGGATTTGCAGTTAAATCGTCCAACCACTTCAGTGAACGCTCCTAAGGTAAAAACACCATCGTTTGACGGAAAAATTCCCTTCCAAGTCTTCAAGCTCCAGTTTGAGAAGACGGCTGAAACCAATAAATGGAGCATGGAGGAAAAATCTGCTGCACTATTCGTTGCTTTGGAAGGACCTGCGGCAGAACTTTTACAAACTGTACCTGATTATGAGAGAAATGATTATGACGGATTGATGCGAGCCCTGGAAAGACGCTATGGTAGCGAACACAGAAGACAAATTTACCAGATGGAGTTAGAAAAGCGCGACCAAAAACCCAACGAATCTCTACAGGAATATGCCTCGGAAATCGAGAGATTGGCTCATTTAGCCATTGAAGACGCATCGGGTGAGCATCTCGAAAAGGTGAAAATACAAAAATTCATCAGCGGCAAAAAAGACGTTTACACCAAGCGGGAGACATATGCGAATCCAAAGTTAACATTCGCTGAAACAGTGGCGTATGCTCAAACACGTGAAACGGCGGCACTCATAAGCAGACCAGCATACAAAGTTAATAAAGTGGAGGTTGAAACAGCAGATGTGATGACCGAAATATTGAGAACTCTGAAGTCGTTAGAAGGAATGAATCGTTCTGGTGGTAAGAATCAGGCTGGGAAATGCTTTAAATGTGGAAAGCCTGGTCACTTCGCACGCGAATGCAAAACGGGTTCCAGCATACAAGAAGGAAGCGAAAACAGTTGCGGATGCATTCACTCACAATTGGGTTACCAGATACGGTGCACCTATAGAATTGCACTCAGACCAAGGAAGAAACTTTGAATCGGCGGTGTTCCAGGAGATGTGCCAGATACTTGGTATTCGCAAAACCCGAACGACAGCCCTGGATCCTCAATCAGATGGCATGGTAGAGCGATTCAACCGGACCCTGGAAGAGCACTTGCGGAAAGTAGTGGACAAGAATCAAGATGATTGGGATGTACACATACCGCTTTTCCTGATGGGATATCGGTCCGCAGTGCATGAAACAACAGGTCAAACACCTGCCAGGATACTGTTTGGTAGTGAACTTCGGTTGCCCAGCGATTTAAAATTTGGAATAACTGGTGATGCGAGAAGAATTGGGAAGGAAGCGTCTACTGTTCTCGAGGAAGAGTTAAGAGAGATACATGCTCTTGTGAGGCAGAGAACTCAAATTATGAGTGACAAAATGAAGGCTCGGTATGACAAGGCGATGAACTCCGAAGGCTTCCAAAATGGAGATTTGGTGTTGCTGTACAATCCACAACGAAAGAGAGGTTTGTCCCCAAAACTGCAATGCAATTGGGAAGGTCCATACAAGATAATCAAACGACTAAACGACGTAGTGTATGGAATTCAAACTGTAGAAACAAGATGAAAGTGGTCCACCTAGAGAGGCTTTCTGCGTTTGGAACAGCGAATGTGTCTGATCGGGACGATCAGACTTAGGTGGAGGGCAGTGTGGCGAAAATGCGAAGCGAATGACAGATGAAAGAGAGGAGCCGACAACTGACATCTTCTAGAGCGTACGAGACGATTATCGTAACCGAAACGATTATCGTAACCGAGAGGATTATCGTATGGACGAGATTATTCCGGGGGTTTCGTTTTCAAGCAGCAAACAAGTATATAAGGGCGACGTACGGCAGCAAAAGCAATCAGTTGTGAATTAAACTCGTAGAGATTACATCACAGTAAAGTAATAAAAACAGTACATTGTGAAAGTTGTATATAAGTGATTTTAAGTATAACGTAAATTGTAATTGAATGGTGAATTACCGAATAATTAAAAAGGACATTAATTAAGTCTTTATAAACAAAGAGACTGCAAATTAAGTTGGCGATTTTATTTAACAATCCAGAGGTCGTACCCGAAAGATTAAGGAAATCATCGAGGTTAATCAGCAAGATCGTAACAATATGATAGTTTATCTACTTGTAGGGCTGTACGGTGAACTGGGTTACAGCATAGGTAATTTGTTAAGGAGAGTGCAGATCTTACCCACTTTTACCCATATGATATTCGTTCCTTATTTCAGCCATTCGTTTTACTTCTAAAGAAAATATACAGCTGTCTCTTTCTAATTTCCCTTGTCAAAAATTCGATAAATTTGATAAACTTGTAAACAAAATAAAATAAATTTTTTTCTTCATTTTCTTTACTTTTGTATTTTTTCTCATTTTTTAATGCACTATGTATGTAAGTGATAGCCATCCTTCGGGTTTGAGTCACAGGAAATCTGACATAAAATCCAAATGGAGAAATTTCATCGTACTGGAGCATATATTTTGTTCTTTTCGTGCTTATTTACTTTTTAGTCACAAATGCACACACAAAATTTGAATGAATAACCAGCCTTAAACTCCCTTACAGATTTCAATTTGCCTCTTTGACAAACTACTTTTTATGCTAGAATAATTTTTATGAAAAAGTACTAAAAAATAGTACTCACCCCAGAAAAAATTTAGATCGACAAGCGTTAGCATCACTGATACATTTTTTCGTTTTTTACGCTATTGATATTCGTTGACAATTTGAATTTAAATATATTAAAACTGGCATATTTACATAAAATTGAATAGAATTAACCAAGTCTTTGGATTTTTTAAAAGAATTGGTCACATCGTAAGTATATTCAGGGCTATTCTACATTTCGATTACGTTCCCGCCCTCCGCTCCGCCATAATCGTAATTAGGTATTCTGAGTTACGATAGAATCGAAAGAAGAAGAAGAAGAGAGAATACATTTTCGAAGCTTGTAATTGGCAATCTTTTATATAACAAATTTCGTTATTTAGATTCAAAAAACTTCAAACTTAATAAAGATGCTTCTAGTATGTCCTGGATATTTTTTCACAAGAAACTCAATCAAGAGCTTTGACACGGATAAACGAGTAGTAGCTAATTTGCGATTTTTTGCGGAAGGCTGTTACCAACACAGAGTTGGTGCATAAGAATGTATCACACAACAGTGTTAATGTCATTACACAATTTTCTCGAAATCATGGAGTCTTACTGATGGATCAACTGTATTTCAGCAACGTCATTTCAAAATTCTCTAAGTTTTTATGTTGCTCTTGTGTTGTATCAAAAAGCGCCATTAAGTTCATAAAACTAAAAAAAAAAAGACATCGTTATGACTTTTCCAATTATCAAAATCATGTTTTAGTTACATTTTTGTTAAAATTATGTTATTTAAGTACACGAAAATATATAATCGAACTGTTTTCCGCCAACTAAATTACAACGTACAAAAACGTAGCTACGATCGAAATGCGGAATACATAGAATTGTGTAGAATCGAAAAGTTCGAAGATTGATCGAAACGGAACGTAACGCAGAATACCAAATCTACGGAACGGAGAAAATTTCGATTCGAGTCGAAATGCAGAATGGGGCTGATTATGTATTTGTACCTACATATATGAAATTATATTCAAAAGGTTTTGTGTTGGTTTGTGCGTATCCAATAAATTTCGTCGGCTCTTGGGAGTATATCAAATATATAAGTATTTTTGCAAAATTTATTTTAGAAGCTGTTAAATTTTTTTCAAAGGTTTTCATCTGTATCATTTCACTTTCCGAGTGCATTTTGTAGCCTGTTTGCGTGGCATTTACATACATGTATCCTCGGCTGTAACCAAGTTTGTATGCAAATTGGTGAAACTATTACACCACCGGTAAATATTGATGTAATATTAGACATTCTTACAATTACCAAATTATTTTTAAAGGAGCTGAATCTGAACCTGTGGACCACACTGCTAACTGTGTGTTCTAACCTATTCGCCAACATCTTTGTGAGCTGCATCAACCACTTTGCTCTCTGTGCAGATTATTTCGTGGACTGTGGTCTAACTGTGCTTCACATGTAAGTAACATTACTATAACAGTTGGAGCATATATTAATAACTTAAGAAAAGTACACTAATTAAAATATTTAATTTAAAATGAATGAATAATTTCAAAACAATGTTTAAGTAATTAAATTTTACGATTAAAATAAAACTACTCATGTACCTTGGAAACAAAAAATAATTTCTTAATAACATTTAGGTATTTAATTGTTAAGATTAAAATTAAATAGTAAGTATTTTATTTTGTGTAAATAAAAAACTTATTGAAATAAAGAATTAATTTTTTTAAAGAATTAACTTCCAACAACAATAAACTTTTATTATATAAATAAATGTAGATAATCTTAAACCTTATTTTGTTTTCAGATAATGCCTAAAGCAAGTTGTGCGTTTTGTCATAAGACGTGGAACGTTGAAGGCATAAAGATGTATCATGTACCAAAAAATGAAATTAAAAAAAAAATGGGCGGAAGTTTGCGGTGTTGTGGTGCTAACACCCGGGGCATACGAGTACGACTCACTAAGTAACACGGTTAGAACGCCGAGTAATTATGTTCAAATAATAATTGCTCGAGGTCTTAAGCGCTCCTGAAAGCAGCCAGTGTTTTGCACGTTCGACTGTAGGATGACAAAAATTCTATTGTTCAACAAAATTTCAGTTCTCGTTGAAGCAGGGTATCCAGTTGTTGTGGTCGTACCAGACAAGGTGGCAGGAAATATAGGACTTTGGAACGAGCTGGATATTTCAATTGGTACATTAAATAATTCACATAAAACTTAAGATTAGAATAATCTAGTCTTCATTTCTTTAGATAAAACTTGGTTTATGAATCCGGTGAATGGTTCAAAAGTTTTTGTCTTTGCTGATGCTCCACATTTGCCCAAGCTGATTCGAAACCACTTCAATAACGCTGGGATTAAGTTTCGGGGTGATCACCTAACCTCTCGTACCATTGCTGATCTTATAGCCCACACTTCTGTTTCCGACGTATCTATTGCTCACAAGCTGTCAGAAGTCCATGTCACAGTGCACCACGCGGGGCGCTAAAAAGCGGCCCAATTGTTTTAACATAGTACGGCTAGTGCCATAAGACGCTGCTACACACTTGGCCTGAGCGTTTACAAAGCCGTGGAAACAGCAAGTTTTTTTGAAATTGTTAACGATTGGTTCGATCTCCTAAACACAAAGCTATGGACAATCCAGGTGTTCCCCTCCAAAAGACCTTTTGGTATGCAACTCGAGGAGCAGTTAAAAATTCTCTCCAAAATGGACGAATGAGCGAAGGAGATGCGTGTAGGTAGAAGCAATACTTTGTTGCCTTTTCAGAAAGGTTTACTCATAACAAATTCTTCCTTGCGGAATTTATATAAGTTCGTCAAGGAATATATGACATGGAAAATATCTTGACATATCGATTGAATCAAGACATAGTGGAACATTTTTTTAGGGCTATGCGTGCAAGAGGGGGCTTACACGATCATCCAACAGCGATGCGGTTCAAGTATAAACTGCGAAGATATTTATTAGGTAAAAACATACACGTCCTATTTTACATACATACATATTTATAGCACGAAACACAGGATCAATGGCAATACGCGGAAACGTTGAAGAAGATAAAACTCAATGGCAGCAAAGAGAATACATATACATGAGTATACAAAATAGCAAGGGGAGCTTTGATAAAACCTTCCACCACATTTTTAAATAAAATAAAGGCACTTGAGGAGTTGTTTTATCAATTTAATTGTCAAGTCATAGAGACCCAAAATAAATTTATTGAAACGTTATTAAAGAAAAGCGATGGTTGTGATTGTGAAATGGATGTAAAAAAAACTGTTTTTTAAATGTCGAATGTATTTTCGAATCAAAAAGTTAAATACTTTAATAAAACGTTCATAAAATATTCTTATTTATCTCGTTTTATTAAGCACGTTTGAGATTATAAAAGTTAATGGCACACTTTTTTCAATAAACTAACCGTAAACTCTTTTTCAAAACAAAATATATTAAGAAGTATTGAAACATAAACAGCGAAAAAGAGTATCAAATTTTGATACTTTTTCGCAAAGCGCTCTTTTTTCTTCCCTTTTTTCTCCTGTTTCGTGCCCCTTAAAATACAACCTTGAGCTAAGGGAACCGACAAAACGAGCTGTCACTACGTATAACACCTAGTCTTATTGCATTATGTGCTTCGGGTATGTATTTACGTGTGGCAAACCTTTCCTATCGTTTAATTAATATCTGCAAAATAATAAAATTAAGTTAGAAGTTAAATTTTGAAATTTATTTTAATAAGCCCTCCGAGTGTATTTCTGTCATGAAATAAAAGCGCCTCGTAAAAATGCATCCGTCGGTCGGAGGCGGCTTAGGATAAAACCACAAATTGAAGGAGGACTCTGCGGAAAATCGCTTCAGCGGTTACGAAGCGCCAAATATATTTTTTTACAATTTTGCTAAGTTAACCTCGACGATTTGCAAAATCATTCGAGTCCGATCACTAGATTGTTAAATAAAAGTCGCCAACCATAATTGCAGCTTCTTATAATAAAGAATTTACTCGGTGTTCGTATATTCGCAATAGATTGTTTGCAACTGCAGCCTGGAATGATCGAATTGTTCTCGATTCACGCTCTATAACATGCCAGTTACCGGATTCTATCTTTTATCTGACATTCGCTTCGCATTTTGGTCACACTGTCCTCCACTTCGGTCGGACTCGTTTGCTGTTCCCTCTATAGGTGAACCACTTTCATTTTGTTTCTTGGCCCCCCAGCGGTCTGGATTCGACACATTACGTCGTTTAGTCGTTTGATTATCTCATAGGGACCTTCCCAATTGCATTGAAGTTTTAGGGATAAACCTTTCTTCCGTTGTGGATTGTATGGCAACAACCAGTATCTGGCACATCTCCCGTAATACCACCGAATCAAAGTTTGTTCCTTGGCCTGAGTGCAATTCTATAGGCGCACCGCATGTGGTAACCCAATTGTGAGTGAATGCATCCGAAACTATTTGTATTTGTTTAACTGTTTGCTCATAGGGAGTGTACCAGCTACATCCATAGCAAAATGCTCAAATGGCGCACCTGAGTTATACTGCTTCATCTGCACATGACTTCGTGATTTTGGCCTTTTAGCTGATATGCACTCCTTGCAGTTAGCAATCCACTCAGTGACCGATTGACGACAACCAACCCAATAGAACCGCTAGTTGATCTTCTCCAGCGTTCTTGTAATGCCTAGGTGCCCTTCACTAGGATTATTATTGAATTCCTTAAGAACATCTGGAATTCATAACCTCGGAACTACCATTAGCCTTCGGGAGCACTGACCATCTTCACTTTCCCATACTCTATGTAAACTGCCAGATATTAACTCTAAACTGTTCCATTGTTCCCAGTAGGGCTTCGCGATGGGACTTCCCGCTGCAATTTGTTCCTTACTTGGCCATCTGTTCACCTCAAATCCGTGCATTAATAGTTCCAAGTACGGATCTTCCTGCTGACATTTTCTTAAGTGGCTTGCCTCTCACTCTTCTGCTGGTGTAATTGTCGTTAGCCGGACGTCGACTATGTCTTCCTTACCCTTAGCATTTGAGCAGTGCTTACATTCCAAATTACGACGGGACATAGTGTCAGCATTTCACCAGCACCAGTGCATAGCAGTCCTTTCTTAGAAAGCCTCCTCTTGTTCTGTTTTCCACTCGAAAGATCTGTTGCCCTAGTGAGCTCATGAAGACTATTAGCTAGCCCAGAAAACTTCTTAATTCATGCAAATTTCTGGGTCCTGGCCAATCCTTCACTGTTTCTATTTTTTCCTTCGCAATACAAAGCCCTTCGTGGTTACTTGATGACCTAAGTAATTCACCTCCTTCTTGAATAAATAGCACTTCTATTAATTAAGTCCTAAATTTAAGACCAGTGTCAGCTATTCTTCGGAAAAGTTCTTCCAAATTATTCAGGTGTTCCTCAAATCTTTTTTCCAAAATGATGATGTCATCAAGTTGGTGTATCTTGAATAGGTCTTCCAATGTAGTCCTTTGAGCACATGGTCCATTCGTCGTTCAAAAGTGGCAGGAGCGTTGCATAATCCAAAGATCATTACCTTGAATTACCAAAGACCGTTGCCGACTCTAAAGGCTGTATTTTTTTTTTATCTGCTTCACTTATTTCTTAAGGTCGAGTGTTGAGAACCATAATGTGCCAGTTAATAAGTCTTGAGTATCATCGATCCAGGACAAGGGATAACTGTGCTTCTTTGTCACGTCATGTAATCTGGGATATTCCACGCAGAACCGCCACTGGCCATCTTTCTTCTTTATGGTTCGATAACACCGCTTTCACTCATTTCCTTAATTATTTGGCCAACAGCGTCACGTTTGGCTAGTGGAACACTTCGACGGGTTTGACGAGTTGACCTAGCGTCAGCAAGTTGTCAGTATCAATACAATGTTTCACAATGTTGGTTTGCTGCCACCCATGGCGAATAAGTTGGCTGGTCTTGTGTTTGCACTTCAAACATACTGTCACATTCTCTACTGCCACCTCACATGTTACTTACTCCCAAAAAGTCGACAACGATGCTTGCAGTTTCTTAATTATAAAGAACACTCAAAGTACATTTACAATCACTTATTTTACAACTTTCACTGTGTAAAATTTTTACTTCACAGTAGTGTTACCTCCAACGAGTTTGCTTTACGGCTGATTACCTGATTACCCTAGCTGTTGTGGTTCGCCGTTATATACAAAGCGATTGCTTACAACTAACCCCTCGATAACTAACATTCTCAATTCAAGCTCTGCACATGCTGCACATGCCAGTTACCGGCTTTCCTCTTTCATCTGACATTCGTTTCACATTTTCGCCACACTATTTTCATTTAATATTTTGCGTTCTGGGACAGTAGCTAAATATAAAAAAGAAATTAGAAAATCGCCTATTCG
Source organism: Neoceratitis asiatica (assembly GCA_030068015.2). Classification (NCBI taxonomy): domain Eukaryota; kingdom Metazoa; phylum Arthropoda; class Insecta; order Diptera; family Tephritidae; genus Neoceratitis; species Neoceratitis asiatica. The sequence continues at coordinate 39,199,515 of CM061526.1, read as the reverse complement.
TTGCAGCAAAATTACTCACTTCAATATACAAAATATTTGCTATGTTACACTCTATGGTGGCACAGTACAGCACTTTTGGCTCCATTAAGCATTAGTTAAATTAGTTAAAATTTTGCCCATTTCTCCCACCGGGTGATAATGAAAACTTCCATCTGCTTTGAAATTGGTTGTGGCCGAAACCTGAACACACATGCCCGAGAGATTGGAATGGCAACTAAGCTGAAATCTGTAAAAAAAAAATTGGAATAAAATCTCGATGGACTTTTTGTATGGCAATTTACAATTTTTAAGGAATTATTCAGACATTATAAATAATTTTTATTTCTTAATAAATAATTCTACCATATTCAGTTTTTCAAGAATATAAACTGTTCCTAAATTTTACCTGAAGTTACCTGAAGTTTTCCTTGTCAATATTATTTTAAATTTTTTCAGTTTAATGTGCTAAATTTTGATAGCTTAGAATTATATTGTAAACCATAGAGCAACGTTTTATTGAAATAATTTTGAATAATAAATAAAATAAATAAATAATTTTAAATTTCCTATTTACTAAGTATTTATTATTGTAGCGAAAATGCGAAGTGAATGACAGATGAAAGAGAGGAGCCGACAACTGCCATGTTCTAGAGCGTAAACGAGACGATTATCGTAAACGAGGCGATTATCGTAACGAGACGATTATCGTAACGACGCGATTATTCCGGGGGTTTCGTTTTCAAGCAGCAAACAAGTATATAAGGGCGACACATGACTGCAAAATTAATCAGTCGTGAAGTAAAAGCGTTGGAGATTACATTACAGTAAAATAATAAATACAGTACATTGTGAAAGTTTTATACAAGCGATTGTAAATAGTGAATTGTAATTGAATTGTGAATTACTGAATAATAAAAGGACATTAATAAAGTCTTCATAAATCAAGAGACTGCAAATTAAGTTGGCGACTTTTATTTAACAATCCAGAGATCGTACCCGAAGGATTTGGGAAATCATCGAGGTTGATTCAGCAAGAGCGTAACATTATTATAAGGATTAGATTTAATTGCCGCGGACACTCCTCAATATTCTCAAACTCCCTAATTATCTTGCCTAATAGTTAATAAGGCCTTGATGATTTAATTCAATGGTGTCAAGGACTACTACAAAACCACTGGGAGATGCTGATGAACATGCACTTAGCCTACCTACATCTGCTTATTGAAACTTCTTTTCCACCTCCTTTGCACCTCCCTCTACTTCATCATCAACCACATCGAAAAGAAAAGAACAAGTTAAGAAGTTTGAACACAAAGCTGAAAGATGTATACCTACGCAATTTAAACTGCGAAAATAATCTTAGTCTTCTTTGAAACTTGGCTGAAAGCGTATGTATTCAATTCTGAAATCTTCGGTAGTAATTTTGAAATCTTTGGAATTGACCGTTCAAATAAAATTGGTCGTGGAGTACTTATTAGTTCAACGCGGGATAAAGTTCATGATTTCCTAAATAAGCTTTCTGGTCAGGGTTTTTTCCAAATTCAAACATTGGTAATCAATGTGGGAAGACGTTGGTTTTAATATTTTTGAATGACATCGTTTCATCCTATCGTTCTGCCTGAAGATGTTTATCATCCCTCTTTGAATTGTCGTCAGAATAAATCATAAATGTTTCAAAGCAACAAAATAATCGTTTTTTATTAAGAATTATTGAAAAAAACACAATATATTAATCTTCGAAAAACGTTATCTGCGATTTCCTGGCCAGTGTACAATGGTGATGTAGAAGAAAGTATTTCACACATCACAAGTGTTTTACATTCTACATAAATCTGGTAGTAGGTCTTGTATCATAAACTACCGAAACATTGCAAGGTTATTTTCTATTCCCAACAATTTTGAAGCTATTATTACTGATCCGCTAACTCACTCAGTGTCATCAATTATTGACACTTCCCAGCACGGGTTTTGTAAAAGAAAGAACACTTAGGGAGGATGGGCCCATGTGTAGAAGTTCACGCAAGTTTTTTACCGCCATTCACATGGGAGTGTCCAGGAACGATTCTTTTACATATGGTTCAAGCGTGAGCTGCTTCCGGTCCTAGACCAAGTATCTTCTGGGTAGCCTACAAACATCCGTTTGGAGGTGAACTAAAGTGCGTAGGCGATTCCCTAGAGGTTGTATGTAGGGCCCGGGACCCACTTCATAAAAACTATACTCCAATGAAAAATCAACAAGTGCCTCGGCTGAGAGATCCCCCTTTTGATGATGACACCTGCAAACGTTTAAAGGATCACGATTTGGTTGATATCTTCGTAAGACTAAATGCTGAAATCACCGCCATCCAAGAAGTGCGAAGGGCGGAACAAGGACGGAAGAAGGTGGGTTCTTGAGAAATTTACTACAGCGGCCACTTCAAGGAGCGCAAATTTGGTGCTAGGTTTGTTGTGGGAGAGAGACTCCGTCGCCGTAGCCGCAATCCACATCAAGGCGAAGATCTTCAACATATCGTTGATTGGTGTCCACGCCCCGACGGAGAGGGATGACGGAACTTATGAGCGCTGCCTCCGCCACGATGTCAAAACTTTGCTAGGCGATTTCAACGTCAGGGTGTGCAAAAAGGTATTTTGGACACAACAATCGGGAAATTCAACCATTCCAACGAAACATCCCCAAATGGGCTGAGGCTGAATGAGTTCGCCGGGGCCCGAAATATGGTTGTCTGTAGTACCAGATTGAAGATCGAAAAACACGCAACCAAATCGATCATGTTATGATACGCGAGACATGTATCCAGTAATATAGGCGTGCGTACGTTCCAAAGGCCAAAAATCGACTAGGATCATTATTTGTAGCAGCAAAGATACGCGCCCGGTTCGACAGACTGCCAACCTCGCAACTTTGCGATCGACAACAACATGTGTCGGGTGGGATGGATACCGAGAGGAGAATAGGGAAGCGAGACGCATTTGCAAACGAAAAAAGAAAGAGCTTGAGAATCTGACCGACAAGGGACTATGGAGGTAATCTGCTGAAAGATGTCCAGACCATACTTAGTGTATGGAAGGAACACTTCTACAACTTGCCCAGTGGCAGTAAAAGTGAAAACCCCGAATATGGCGAGCCCGAAACCCTAATCGATGGCAATGGTATAGACGTTCCATCACTCGACTATGAAGAAGTTCGAATAGCGTTTGCCCGCTTAAAAAATAATAAAGCGGTAGGAGCCCATGGGTTACGAGCAGATCTATTCGAATACGACAGCGAAGAACTGACAAGGAGCATGCATCGTCTTTTTTACAGAATACGGTCGGACGAAAGCATGTCTGACCAATCCAAGGATAACCGTCCTTAATATCGCATATAATTTATAATATATCTAGCATATTGTGTGAAAGATTAAAGCCCACCGTCAACAAACTGATCGGCTCAAATCAGTGTGGCTTTTGACCTGGACAATCCATCATTGACCATATATTCACCATGCGCCAATTATTGGGGAATACCCGAGAGAAAAGAATCGATACACACCACGTTTTTAATGGATTTTAAAGCTGCCTTCGCCAGAACGATAAGGAACTGCTTCTACGTCGATATGTCTAAGTTTGATACCCCACAAAACTCATACGGTTTTATAAACTGACCATAGATAATACCAGAAGCGCAGTGAAAATTGGGAAGATCTCTCCCAGCCGGTCGATACCAAACGATTTTTGAGACCGGATGACTTCTTATCGTGTGATTTCTTGAATTCGATGCTGGAGAAAATAATATGAGCTACAGAGCTAAATGGTATGCCGATAATATTGATAATATTGATGTCATTGGCTCTGGTAGTAAAGAAGGGCAGGGCGAAATATCTCCTGTCATTCTACATCACTGTTGACAGTCATAACTTCGATAGATAATTTCGTCTATGTAGAAACCACCATAAACAACACCAATAATGTCAGCCTTGAAATCCAACGCAGAATCACTCTTACCAACGGGTGCTACTTCGGATTGAGTAGGCAATTGAAAAGTAAAGTCTTCTCTCGACGAGCCAAAACCAAACTCTACAAGTCGGTTACCATTCCCGTCCAGGCATTTGGTGCAGAAGCCTGGACGATGTCGACATCCTATAAGTTGGCTTTAGGAGCTTTCGAGAGAAAAGTTTTGCGGAAGATTTATGGTCATTTTCGAGCTGGCAACGGCGAATACCGCAGACAATGGAACGATGAGCTGTGCGAGCCAATGACATTGACACAGTTCAGCGAATCAACAGACAGCGGCTACTTTGGCTAGGTCATGTCGCCCGAATGTATGAAAGTGCTCTAGCTTTGAAAGTATTCGATGGAGTACCCGCTGGCGGAATTATAGAAAGAGGAAGACCTCCATTCCGTTAGAAGCATCAGGTGGAGAGCGGCCTGGTCTCACTTGTTATTTCCAACTAGTGCCACACAGCAAAGAGAAAGAACGAGTGGCACGCTACTGTTGACGCGGCTATAATCGGATTAGCGATGCCTATGCCAAAGAAGTAGAATAAGTCCATTTAATCGAACCAACCCATATGAGTAATGGTTTAAAAATGGTTATCAAACCGATGTTATTTATACTGATTTCAACAAAGCATTGGAATATGGTTCCATTGTATGGAATTCACCCTATTAATTGCAAAGTGATAAATTTTAATCTGCCCAAAAAACAATTCCTATTATTCGCGTTAAGGAATTTACATTGGGTTGCGAATAAGAATCTCCTTCCTTAAAAAAGCCTATTAATACCTACTAATCTGATTTCACTCCATAGTCGACGAGAGACGCTTTGAGTTTTATTTTTAACTAAGCTTTTAAGAGGTATTATCAATAGCTCATTCTTTATTTCGATTACGTTCCCGCTCTCCGCTCGAGAATACATTTTCGAAATCAGCTGGTTGTATGTAAATGTGTGAGATTGAAACAATGCAAAGCAAACAAATGTTAACTATTTATGCATAATTCAAATAAATATAAGAATATCTTGTTTTTAACGTTAAATGGAATGGCGGTATTTCATGAGAATTGCGAGTGTGATCCATTTCAGATGAGCGATGAATTTTAAGAAATTGAGCTTATAAATGGAAACCGAAGGCATTGACTTGACCCAATGAATTCCGTCGTGTGGACGAAGAAATATCCACGATGGATATAGAGAAGGAAGGAGCTGTTTATGTTGTGAAAGATTTAGAGTAGTCAGCAACTAAGATTGAAGGAAAGGATACTGGCTCAGCTACGGATATGGACATGGACGTGATATTGGCTGTAATTTCAGAAATGAACGCCGACATATCGAAAAAGATAAATGAACAGAATGCCAAGGTGTCACAAATGAATGCCGGCATTACACAGAAGTTAGATGAACAGGGTGCTAATATGTATGTCAAAAATGTCTACATTTCATCAAAATTCAAGACCAGAAAGCGCGTATTTCATCCCGCTTCTTACAGCTTCAAGAGAGTATTGTCAGAGACTGCGCAAAATTGAAAGAGATACAGGACAAAATCGAGAGGTATCAAGAATGAGACCAAAGCAACGAATTTGAAGATCGTATCCGTAATTTGCTTTTAAATATTCAAACCATTTCGAGGAACACCTCCAGGATAAAATCACCATATTTGGACGGCACCATACCTTTCCAGATCTTTAGGCTACAACTCAAAATGGGGAAAAATCAGCTGCATTTAGCGTACCTGCAGCGAAAATTTTGCAGATAGCTCCCGCATATGAATGGGATAAATACGAGACATTAATGCGAGCCGTGGAAATACGTCATTATTGCGAGTATAAAAGGCAAATCTTCCAGATGGAATTAGTGACCCGCTACCAAAACCTCAACGAGACCCTGCAGGAACTCACGTGTGATATTGAGAGGCTAGCTCATTGGGGTTATGGGGATAGCTTTGGAGAATACCTCGAGAGAATAAGAATTCAGAAGCTTATTAGCGGAGGTGTATGCGAATCCAAAGCCAAAATTTACTAAAACTATCTCGTATGCTCAGACATAGGAAACAGTCGCGCTCTGGTGTAGACCAGTGCACAAAGCGAACTGTGTGAAATTGGAAAGTCCAGACGTTATGAAAGGAATCGTGGAAACGCTGAAATTCCTCAAGGAGATATATTGTAATCGATTTGTTACAACTGTACAAGACCAAGGCACTTCGTCCTCGACTGCTTCAACAGGCAAGTAGAAACATAAAGTTTAGGAAGAATGCCTCATAATCTCCGTCTCGCAGATCAGTAACAAAGCGAGCAACGTTACTATCGGTGGATATTTAGATGGATATGAGCGAGTACTAACTGTGGATACGAGCGCGTCACACTCCATCACTCGATCAGTAACTACCGAGGACACCAAGATTGTAAGAAAAGCCACTTGTGAAGTCATAATTGTGACAGTGTTACATAAGTTCATAGTTGCCGAAATCGTAGATGAAACCATAGTTGGTGTAGACTTTCTCTTTGGTCAAGGAATGAAGACCGACCTAAATAAAAGATTATTGGAGTACGGTAATATGAAAGTACCGCTAAGTTTTGGGGGTGCATACAAAGGTAAGACTGTGCTACTGGTAAAAAAACAAGCAGCAGAAAGGAAGTACCTACGGAAACGGCAAGAAGATTTCTCGTGCCCTAATGGATAAATTGAGAGATGTACGGAAAACTGTTGAGCAACGCACCAAGGTTAAAAAGGAGCTTTTGTCATGCTTTACCATTCTCCATGGAAGAAAAGCTTGCAGTGCAATAGTGAGAATCCTTACAAAGTAATCGCACTGATGGATAACATGGAGTATCGAATCCAGACCATTGACAAACCAAGAAATAAGATGAAAGTGGTTCACCTGAAAAGGCTAACAGCATTTGAAACAGAAAGTGTGTCTGACCGGGATGATCAGACTTAGGTGGAGGACAGTGGTGGATCCAGAATTTCCAGAAGGGGAGGTCCTAAAATATATTCAATTTTTTTGAAGACATCAGACACAAATAAACTGCAAAAGTAGATTCGAATTTAAGATTTACATTGCTTCCGAAGGAGAGGGGGCCCAGACGCGAAAACCCAACCCGTGGATCCGCCACTTGTGGCGTTAACATTGAAGTAAGGTGTGCGTTTAAAATAGGATAAGCTGTGTGAAGGGGAAAGTATGTTAATTGTGGGATTATAAGGAATTGTGAAATAAACCATTGACTCTAGTGAATAGAAATGCAATTTTTGTAGAGTAAGTAAATGTTTAGTTAATTCCGGCAATTAAAAAGCCCTACGAACAAATCTTCGGTCTTTTATTTAGCAATTCAGTGATCGAACTCTATGAATATGGGAAATCAGCAAGGTTAATTACACACATCAATACAATATGTATTCTGTATTCTTGGCGGTGTGTCTAGGTAGGACTGATTGGGACTGTGTTAGTGAATAGCTGAAAAAACTGAAAATGCATTTGTGTATCTGTTATCGCCGTCTTACAGGGAGAGGACTGAACGAACTTTACTGAAGATACTTAACGGTAAACTTAAGTGCTGGTTATAATGGAAATAGCGACGTGATACTCGAGGAAGTGGACTGTCGCTTAAATATCTATTACATATAAAACATATAAAAATGGTTATAACTTATAATAAACGCGACAGGATAATTTTAAAAGCCAAAGAATTCTCCATGACTTTGACATTAACTACTCAGAAGCAAAAGCTTCTTTATTTATACTAATTCTTTATCCTAATTCATGTTTATAACACATACTTACATGCTTGTGTTATATACGCAGTGGAAAAAAGGAATGTTGAAGATACAAAGAGAAATGGATAGCCCCTACAGTATGCACGAAAAGATGCATGGCTTTCTCTACAGCTATGTCATAGGAAAGTAATGTATCACTTCAAAAGTCTTTGTTTACATTACTTTTTGTGTTGCCTTTCATATATGAAAAGATACATCTGCAGGAACTCAATACATGAGTGCAGTACTTATCACAAATGAAAAGAGTTATCATTTCGAAGTCATGGATGCAATCTTTAAATAAATTTTACATTAATGCTGTTATGAAACTGATGGATCCACTAATTAAATATACTATGCGAAAGCTCGCATTGTAGCGAAAATCATAAAAGTGTACCACAAACTTTTTCGTCATTAATTGTTCATTCTCTAAATCTAGCAAACAAAAAAATTCAACCACAAAAATGTCAATAAAATTTGAATAAAGAATTTATCAAACACAATGTTAAATTAGAAAAAAAAGTAATAAGCAGCGTCGCGCTTGCTCTTACATCAGCCAAATGGAGATGCAAAAAAATATGAAACAAGTGCAGAGTAAATGTCAGTCATAAATTGTCAGATCTCAAGTTCACTCATTCTTTCTTTGCTTAATTTTGGTATAATCTTCCTGATTAGTATTCCGGCATCTTTTTATAATATGAAAAAGGTAATGCATTCCAATATTCCCACCGGGTATATGTATAAATACATATGCGCCAGAGTAATTGGTTTTTACTTCTTTAGTGCACTATTTACATATATTGAATGCAATAAACGAAACAATCTTTACTCAATATACCCGAGATGAACACTAACACTACTAATTTCAAGTGTTGATAGAAATGTCTAGTTGAAGAAGATGTGTCGTAATGTTAGTTCCTGGCTAAATTTAAACAGAAATCTTTTCAATCCGTTTGTCCAAAGTTATACACTTTGTCTTTGATACGCAATCGGTATATAATTTAACTTGTTCATCCAAGACGATTGTTTGCTCACTAACATACCATTGCAGTTTCTTTTGAACTCTATCTTTGATGACATTTAAAAAATATCCATGTTGGGTGGATGGAGCTATACCCAAAGGTACAAGCTTGAAAGGATCAGTATCTGGAAGCCGCAAACCCTGGTCGAGGTTGTGTGAAATTAACTGTATTTGCCAAGAGTCTTTCCATGAAGTTCACTCTAGAATTCCACAGGACGCTCATAATATCTCTTTGAAGCATTTCAAAGGCCTACTTTCTTATGCTGAGATCTAAGGTGACGTCTTGCGCTGAAGATTGGTTTCGCAGCAAATCGAGCAAGAAATTTACAATGCTTTTGCCTTCTCTATTTCTGCGATTAGAAAGTCTGCGTGCTCTTCAGCCATCATTCAGGGTGACACTGATGTTATCTTCCATTGTGTCGCCCTCCTCGTGAAAGCGACGATATCCTGGAGCTGTTCAATATTAAAGTATTTATTATTCAGCTGCTAGATCATCTGGTTAACTTTATCTACTTTAAAGTTACTCTAGTCCTTCAAGAATGGCAGTGATTTTAATATTTGCTGACTTTTATGCGACTATTGAGATAGGTCGATGTGGACAATTATATCCCACGCTGTTCTTGTCAGCCCAACAGATACCTTTTTTTTAAATACTCCAGGACAATTCTTAAAATATTATACTTTTAAACATGGTTGAGCATGGTAAAACTATAAGTAAGCTTCATAATGTAATTATAGTTTTTTTTATGCAAGTCCACGCATTATCGTATTGTCGGCTATCTCTTTTGGTTTTTTTTTATTTATTTCTTCTTCAATAAGAAAAACAAAAGCATTGTGGATTGCACTATTCGATATGCCACTGCTTTTCCTTACCATTCCACTAGGCCATCTTGGCCTAAGATGACGTTTTCAATATGTTCTCTTCTCCATTGTAATGTTGAGATATTTTCCTCTTTAAGAAAATCCAATGTACGTGGTTCATGTTTCATGGGTACAACACCATTTATTTCGTTTTTGGATTTTAGTTAAATATTTAATTGATCACCGCTTCCAGAGTTCTTTCGAATTATTTTCTACCGATTTTCTGATAGTGGTTCTCTTATCAAGATAAGTTATTTGATAATGGAGCAATTGGTCTGGAACTTAGGACAGATTCAATTTGTGTCATGAGTGTGGACATTTCTTCAAATGTTATTATTTCTTCCGAAGTCATTACTCCACATGTGGAGAACTTGCTGGTATATTTATCCATATAGGATTTATGTAAAATTCACGAAGGCATGTGTAACATTTATTTACAATATTGCTTGCCAGTTGTATACCTCATAAAATCCAAAACTCTTGCCTAGTTATTGCAAGTAACCACTGTGGTCCAATGTGTAAATGCTTAAGGTGCATATGTATGTTTTATTAATAATAGAGCGATTTCATTTTCATAAGGAAGAAGTGTGGGATGTTTTAAGTCCTCTGAAAGATTACTGCTTTTAATACTAACTCCTTCTCTTATAATGTTATTGTTATCCACAATTGGAGCTAAGGTGGCTGGTTTGGAACTTTCGAAGTTTTCGATTAGAGAGAATTAGTTTTTAGTTCAATGTCAAAATATCTTTCACGAGCAATATAATTCATTAATGGTCTCTTTCTGATAAGCTCCGCTATTATGTTATGATAACTATTGACAGCTATTTACACATACATATTAGCTATTCCCGTTGGCATAAAAAATTTAAACAAAATGAAACAGCGGACGCAGAAATGACAAATGACATTTGTTCTATCGACGTCGGCATCGTCACAACATTTTTCGGCAAGAGCTATTTAACGCCGACGTGACGTCAACAACGGTACGAGGTGATATCGACTGAAAAACGACGGCGACTCCAATCGTAATATGGAGAAATATTTATGAATTTGATTGTATTGAATGTGTTCAAGTCTATTTTTATGGCTTGTTTTCATCAGAATTGTATGTCCTTCGGCTAAAATATAGCTTTATTGGGTTTTTTATCTCCGGAATATTTGAATCTTCAAAGTTTACCTTTTGTAGCATTTTATGGTTATTTTTATTCATTAGGTATTTTAAGCCAAAAGTCGTCTAGAAATTATGTCCGACGCATTGTCATTTGATCAGATATGAAAATTCTTTACGTTTGTGTTGATTTTTACTGGCTCTATTTCATACAAATATCTGCAACTGTTCAGGATAAAGCCGTAACCAATTCAATACTATTTTGAAAAAAAAAAATATTTTGTTTTAATTCCACTAAAAGTATTTTTATTATTCTCATTCAACAATGGAAGCTCGTCTCTGATTTTAAACCAAGTGTCAACTATTCCCTGCTACGACTTTTCATCCCAATCTATTTTCAATTTCCATATATCTTACAATAAATTTTTGTAGTAACTGTAACGGAGTTCACAAAGCCTAAAGACTCGAATAATTTAGAAATTTAGAAAGAATGGCCCTTTTGGTAATCTTGGCATTGCCCTCCCAATTACTAGTTATACGAAAATTATCGTCGAAGGGAATCCAAGTGACCTAATGCCTTTACATCGTTGCTAATTTCCTCATTTCAAGCCAAATTGGTTTTCCCTATATTTAAGAAGAATATTCTGGCTCGTTGTCTTCATCACGCCAAAAGATTAATTGATATTTTTCATCATCTTGGGGAATCCATTTCTCTGAATATTTTTTCGATATCTTCCGTGAAGACATACCTATGTTTTTTAAATCTTAGTAATTTGTTAAATAAATCTTCCTGGAGCTTGGGTCCAGTATGCATTATTGAATTTAATATATATATTCCTATTTGCTTTACATGATGCATCGAAAAGTACTCTTAATTTCGCTTTATTTTAGTTAAGTTTTTTTTTCACTTTATTCTCTAAATATTGGTCCTATTTTGTCCGACTCCTTCAATAGTAGTTGGAAAGAGTCTACCTTTCCTTGAGGGCAGCTTTAATTTATTTTCGAGCTCTTTGGTTATGATGCAATAAGGCCTTTATAATTCTTTTCTCGTGGCCTTCTATACCTGCTGTTGCTAGCAGGATATATTCGCATTCACTTTTTACGCCCTTAGATTTCTTATTTTTATTACTGCGCTTTTTGCTTTGGAGCATTTTTCTTTGTCTTTATGAAGCCATAAGAGATGTTTTTCTGCAATGTGAGGCATTTTTCGCTTTTAAACTCTTTTATACAATATTATGCCCTGTTTTATGATATTTTATGCATAATTTGGATTTAAATGTATAACAATTAAATGTGTTGTGTGAAGTATTACATCCAATTATGCATTTAAATACAGCATTTTGAAATTTTGGTGCTGCCTCTAATGCATTTCCTTCATGATTCAGGAAAGAATGTGATGAATTTGGAGTTGGTATTTCCTTAGGGTTGTTAAGCGAATTTCCATACCTAAACCTTAAATTATTGTGTATTTTGAGTACAAATGCATAACATAATAAAGCTTTTACCAATTTTCTGCAGACAAACTGAGACTTTCCAGCGCTTGTGTACTTTCAAACATTTTTTCTGAAGCATTAGTACACTAAAAGCAGTGTCAATCACTACTGGTGCATCTAAATTTATTTGAAATAATTATTTGCCAGTAACCTTTTATTTGACAATTTTTCATCAAGAAGGTTCCAGGCGAGAGAAAAATTCGTCGAGGTTGAAGGCAGATTTGCAATACAACTTGCACCCGATCCTCTTAGTTTAGTTTTTAAGATATACATTTTATAAGTGTCGTTGCTCAAACATTTCTTTTCCCTCTGAGCGTATTCTTCCGAAAAAATGGGAATATCAATTTGAGGCAATAAAAAACTTTCTTGTAAATTTTAAGTTTTTGAAATATCCATTTCAATTTAATTCTTAAATCATAGAATTCACATATTAGTTCTTCATTCTTGTTTTGGCTATCAAATTCAAGCTCAGTATCACGCCTTTTTCTAATACCCCTCTATTCTATCTAGAAAATTTATTTCGTTTCTTTAGCAGTCTTCAATATTTTTTCTTATTCTGTTAATGAGAATAGAAGCTTGCGAACTAAACCAGAATTTGAAAGGTATTCCAATTTGTTTAATTTTGTTAATTAGCCTCAGTTGTTTTGGCCTACGCTGTTAAATTAAACGTCCCTACCGTCCGTTTTTTTGACAATATTTAAAAATGTACATATATTCATTTATGAGTCTGGTTCACGAAAGCATTATTTTATATAAAAGTAAATACAATTATCTAAATACTGCATATCATATTAGATGAGATAGAGCATTTCGTAACAAGTCTTGTATATGAAAAATAATGTGTACTACTTTGTGCTCAACTTTGGTCCCTCTATAGGGCTCAACGGAAAGCACCTGAAAATTTTTTGTATCTGTTTTTTTTGTCCTACGTGATATCAATCGATTGCTTAAAAAAAATATTTTACAACTACTTTAATTTTTTTATTATTTATGGCCACGAATTCCCATTGTGCGATGGTGTGGTGTTCAAGGAGAAAGTAACAGAGTCTAGTAGACGTAACAAAGAAGATGGGGTTGAGAAAATGGCCTGAGAATGAGCTGAAGCGGGCCAAGTTGGAGCCGTTCCTGGAGAAGATCCAATGGGGTGCAAGGCGGTGACCCGTAATTGCAGGATCTTGGATGGCTTAAATTTCTTTTATAACGAGATTAAGACGCAGTTAAGAAGCCAACGAAAGTCCTTCAAGTTAAATTGGAGAATCGCAAGCAGAGTTCCGCAAGTTATGGTTGGGAGAAGAAATGGAGCAAGACCCAGAACGCGATGTGACATATCAATATATGAAAGACCAAGGTGAAAGTCATATGGGACGGAGACACTTCCTGTTTTCGCAAATCCCAAGGATTACTGCGAATGTGAGCATTTGTTGTACATACAGTTATGTATGTAAGTAAGTACCATACCAATTTTATATATATAAAATAACAATAACGCTATGCTCACCGTTTCGTAAGTGCATTCATCTTTTAATAAGAACGCTGTGTATATACTGCAGTCTCAACATAAGTTCTTTCAATATTTCTACTCCAAAAAATTAATTCCTAATTCAACAAGAACGCAATGTGAACCCGTAGCCACCAAAATGAGTTACCTAAAAATTGCATCATTAGCATTAATAATTTACCTTAATATGTAGTATTTAAGTATTAAGGATTAGTCGATAATAAATTATCTTTATTATAAGCTAAGAGCTGTATAAAAATCGAATGTAAAAAACTCCAAAAGTTCATTTGACCATCCGACCCGTTGTGTTTAAATGCGTTGGCTCGAGGCGATAACTTGTATATATGTATATATAATATTTTTTGGATGTTTTTGGCGGAAACGAACAGACTGTTTTGAGAAAAATTTTATCGGCTTCCTAATTGCAGTTTTTACAGAATGACGTTTTTTAAAGAGAATTAAAAAATTTGCCTACTTATTTCTTAGTGAAAATTGTTAATTTTTTCTCATTCATTTTTGTTGGTTTGTCTGCACTCATGTTGAAACCAGTTTTTTTTTGTTTATTTGTAATTAATTTTTTTATTTCGTTTCTGTTGCATGGCACTGTATTTGTTTCAACTATCTTTCTGTTTTACGAAGTGCGAAGTATATACGCCCATATTTTTTTTAGTTATAATTTGCTTATTAGTTTTTGTGGAAAGCACGAACTGTTGTGGACTGTATGTCTATTCTGCTTCAGTTTTGGTCGAGAAGGACCATAAACAATTGATCGCTTTATTAATAGTTTTTTTTTTTTGCATCTGAGCCAACTCGACGTTCAAATTAAAAAATATATATATATTTTTATTTTCCTATAGTTTTATTTCATAATTTCAAATTCCTTTTTTATCTTGACTTGTTCGAACTGGAGATACCGAGGTTAAAGGAGACACAGAAGAAAGGAAGAGACCGGACGTTGGGGCACACGACGATTACAATATAATTTAGGCTGCTCACTTAAACATAGTGAAAATTATTAAAGAATAAAAGAAGATATTGTATCAGCCAAATAGAGATGCAAAAGGAAATACGAAACAAGTATTGAGTAAATATCACTTATAAGTTGTAAAAAATTAGATCTCAAATTCACTCATTCCTTCTTCGCTCACTTTTGGTATAATTTTTTCCTACTATAGTCTTCTTGAATCTTTTAATAATATGAAATAATGTAATGCATTCTAATATTCCCACCAGGCTCGCTTCATTCATTTGTATACATATGTATATGTCTACATTTTTTGGTGAGATTCATAATAGCTTAAAGATTTTTGTGTGTTCAGCTATTTTCTGTTGGCGAATAAATGGAATTTGCATAAAATTTTGAATCAAGTGCTTAAAATACTTAAAAAGGCGACAGTGTTGAGAGTATACTAAGTCAAAAAACTTACTAGTCATTGTTCGTTCTAACCAAGAATGAAAAGACCTATGAAAGAAAAGAGTAAACACGTTACAGTTTCGATACTCCCATATACATGTCTTCTAATTAAATTAAGTAGTATACAAGTAAATACTCCCAAGCAAATGATGTAACATATCACGGTATACACTTAGATAGAAGGCTCTTGGAAAATACATATAGTTGCCAAAATGTGAATACATATATATGAAACTAAAAGAAGCTAGTTGAAAATGATTTTTACTTAAAAACTCTTCATTACAAAGTACTAATTTACCACACACTTATAAGGCCAATGTGGATATATAGTATTCATCTGTGGGGTACGATCTGTGCAACTAATATTGAGAAAATACATAGGTTCAGTCCAATTTTCACAAAGACCTTTATATCCTAATGGTTAGGTCTGAAATTGAAAGGAGCAGAATGAAGTACCTCAAAAAACTGATGATGTCATCCAGCGCAGACTAAGGTGGATAGAATGTGGGCTTTGACGCTGTCCTTAACATAAAAAAGGCTGAGCTTGTTCTCTTCAACAGGAAATATAAGGCCCAAAAGTTACTAACTTCAGTGCTTTCAGGACCGAGGCTACATATCACTGAGTTTGCAAAATGCTTAGGTTTCAATTAAAGTGGTCACAGAATTCGGAGGAACGGAGAGCATTTATTGCTCTCTATACTCCGCGATTAAGCGGAAATGGGGAATGTCACCTAAGGTAATGCGTTGTCTATGTTTCTTTATATAGTAATAGTCTGGTGGCCAGAGATTCAACCACATGTAAGTTCCATTGAGTGCAAAGGACAGTACTCATCATATGTATTAATGAAGCTTATACAGCAGAAAAATCAAGAAAGTTGTGCCTACCAGAGGCCATACATTGTCTAGGTCCTAATATAGAGTAACGGTGAATTGTATCTATATCTTCTCCGATATCCAGAAAGCACTAATAATCCTCGAATTCATCACAATAATATGTGAAATGGTAGAAAATTACAACAAATTTTTAAGCTGGATGGCTAAGAAGCTCTATTTTTACCTAATTTGGGTGTCAGGAAACAGTAATATACCAGGTAACGGAATGGCGGACAAGCCTGCAAGGAACGGCACTGTCATCATAGAAAAGCCTAAATATGCCGCTCTCCAGTTTTAAGCTCACCATATGAGAGTTACTTATCGCTGATGCTAACTCAAGATGGAAGTATCTCAATTGCTGCAGAGAGTCTAGTTTAAAGCCTCCCCTTTGCTGAAGTAGGATGAAGTCTCTAGATGCGGCAACCTTTAGATACTTGAGCAAAATAGCTGATGCAAAGACATGTCGATTACTCTGTTCTGCCGCGCAGTTACTGTAATACATCATTTCTCCCGTCAACTGTTATCGATTTAAAGAATGGTGTAAAATTTCTAACAAGCTGCGTCATTAGTTTGAGTTTGACAGCCATTGAAGGCAAATGGCCTTGTTAATTTTTACGAATATGGAAAAAAGTCAATTTCGGGTGCCTATTAGTTTTTGTGTAAAAAACCCATCACCGAAATTAAAGAAAGACTATAAATACTTGGGGGTCCGCACCATCTTTAGCAATGCTAACCACTCGACTATCGCGGCCGCCACGTGTGTGGTCACTATGGCAAAAATTCTTAAATTGGGCTACGAACTACTACCCCATGCAGCATATTCTCCAAAATGAGTTCGTTGCGACTATTTCATGTTTTCAAACCTGAAGAAATGGATGGGTTGTGAGAGATTCTAGTCAAATGAAGAGGTAATCACAGAACCTAACGGATTTTTTGAGGACCTTGAAAACCCCTATTAATTGGAAAGATTACAAAAATTAGAAAAACGTTAAAGTAAATGCATAGAGCCAAAAGCCTTTGAAGAGAAATAAAACGCTTATTTGCCGAAAAATAAATCAGAGCTATTCTACATTTCGATTACGTTCCCGCTCTCCATTCCGCCACAATCGTAATTAGGTATTCTGAGTTACGATCGAATCGAAAGAAGAAGAGGAAGAGAGAATACATTTTCGAAATCAGCTGGTTGCATGTAAATGTGTGAAATTGAAACAAAACAAAGCAAACAATTGCAGAGTTTTTGTACAATTCAAATAAATATAATTTTTTTTTTGTTTTTAACATTAAATTGAATCAAGAGCCGCTGCGATATTTCATGAGGATTGAGAGACAAGTGTCATCCATTTCAGATGAGTGATGAATTTTAAGAAATTGAGCTTGTAATTGGTAATCTTTTATATAACAAATTTCGTTATTTAGATTCAAGAAAACTTCAAACTTAATACAGATGCTTTCAAGTATGTCATGGATATTTTTTCACAAGAAACTCAATCAAGTGCTTTGACATGGATATTTCCACCTAAACGAGTAGTAGCTGCAATTTTTTACGGAAGGCAGTTACCAACATAGAGTTCGTGCAGTTTATAACATAGGAATGTGTCACACAACAGTGTGACAATTTTGTCGATTCGAAGATTGATCGAAACGGAACGTAACGCAGAATACCAAATCCGCGGAACGTAGAAAATTTCGATTCGAGTCGAAATGCAGAATAGGGCTGAATATTTATTCAAAAAGTTACTGACTTGTCAAACCACCCTTGCATGTACCTATGCAGAATTATATGGTACTTCATGTATCTAAGCCATTATAATATGATCAGAGTTATATCTTTCAAATCAACAGAGAGGAAGATCTACTTCACGCATGGAATGGCAAAATACCGTCGGGTATGGGCAGTACTATTTTCCGTCTAAAGAAAAGAAATGTAAAAGATACTAACGCGATTACGGTAGAAACAGGAGAAATCGAGAAAGCTCTTGGTCTGGTAATGACTGGCCAGAAAAAAGTGGAAGAAACTACGGTGATTGGGTCAGCTATAACAGCGTTGACAGCGAATGCTAAAAACCTGAAGTGTAGCAAGGTGCCTTGAAACGAGCTTCTCAAATTATAAGAGTGATCTTTTGACGTAGCGTTGGTCTAGGGCCCATGAATTACAGCTGGTGAGAAGGTTGATGGACTGAAGACATTAAGCTTCGCATTGTTTTATAGGAGTCCTGACTCCTGAGGAAGGGTTAGAGCCGTAATAACGGTAAGAAAGGAAAAATACTCTTTTTTTTCTTATTTCAGCATTGAGAACAATTTTTCTTTCTTCATTTCATATCAGTAATTTTCGTAGTGCGTAGCCAATTGTTGAAGCACCTTAGAATCAATGGTACAATATATTTCCACGAATTTCTGCTGTTTTTTGTTTACTTTGTGGACAGTCTCGAAAGAAATAATATTTATGTTCAAAGTTAACAATTGTGTTTTTATAATACAACATATTGCAATCAGAATTTGAAATGGTACTCGTTTCTACCTTGGTCACCAATTTTTTTCTCCTTGGAGGCTATAGACAGTGAATTCTTATCCCCACTTCTTCCACACTGTTGAACGTGTGTATACAATTACTTCCCCTCTCCTATTTCTATCGAATCAATTTTGTTTAGACGTAACTTTATTAGTCCAACTAAAATTTAGAAGTGCAGAAAATATAATTTTATTTTTATAATAATTCTACAATTCATCAACTCAACATATCTACTTATCTTACTTTTTACAGGTGATGGGATCCTTGACTCTAGGCTCAAGGTTGTTCTGCTGAATGGAAAATTCCTCCATCAACTATTTACTTTTTCTTTAGGCGGAACGAACCTCTCAAATTAACCATAATTTTTGAATGGTCTTGATATATTTCGGAAAATAATTTATACACCTTTCCAATCACTAAACACTTCTTATATTTTTTTACCAGTCGATATCTGAGTTTTTCGGAGGTTTTTCATGTTAATTTTATTTCTCCCGAAAATGACTAGCATTCATGAAAACATCTCACCAAAAACTATCAAAATTGTGTTTCTTCATTCCTTCGAATTTCGAAATTTCTTGATCACGTGGAAACTGATGATAGAATTTTCCTAAAGTTGTCAAGTCAGCAGCTCCGTTGGAACCAATGATGGGGCTGATAATATTTTTTGGTTCAAGCTTATATTTTCGAAACTATGGCTATATTTCAAAACCATAAAATTATGGTGTTAACGGACATTCAAACACAGATTAGAACAAATTTTTTAAAGGACTATAAAGTAACTTATTTCGAAATAAAGATATTTTGATTTATGGTTAATTACGCATAATGTTTAATAAAACTACTTTTTCTATAAATGCTTTTTTTCTTTTAAGTATATTAATTTATGTAGGTGTCAATAAGATACTTACTTTTTGAATTTCAGTGTGGAAGTTGCGAAAAAAAGCTATTTTTAATTTTTGAAAAAAAAGAATGGATCACGCCAACTTTTTCTTTTTCTACTACCGTAACGGGTCGTATTCTGCACATATGCCATTAAGAGTAGTAGCAATTTACATACATACATATGTACATAACTACATATACATATGTATGTCTTTAATTTTAATTTTCCCTTTTTAGTAGTTTCGACGCTCACTTTGATTCCTTTGTTTAAATCCAGCTTGTATAGAAGAATTGTATGCACTGAGTTGATAATTATAAAAGGCAAATATTACTGATTTATTTAAAATATATTTAGCTAAAACTTGTATTTATTTATGTGACAATATCTTATAGAAAATTTTCATATGCTTTATATCGTGATACTGCATAAAGTATGTACATTCACAAATACATTTGGACACATACATATGTATGTACATATGTGTTAACAGAGCAAGGTAATTTGTTGTTTTTGGATGCTATAATGTCATTAATTTGAGTCCTCTGGTAGATTAATTTTAATAGTTCCAAGGGCACTCATGGCATTCGCAAAAGTTGCAGACGGTCGAACCGCAGGTGTAGATAAGCTGGAGGCATTGACATTTCTGAAAAGAGTAGCATCTTCAGAATGCATTAACCTCGCTGTTGAAGTGGCAACAGCGTTGGTGGTTGACGTATAATTTTTCGTTGTTGTTTTACGACGAGAAGATCTTCGTGAAGTGTGATACAATTGGCGTTCACTAATGCAAGTAGGCATATTGTTTATTGGTATTTGTGATAATAGATCGTAATATTTTATTATTTTGTTTTGATGAATATCCGAGAGTGCATCTAACACATCGGCAGACTTATTGATTTTCTCGTTTCCTAATGTCACATAGGCCAGATAGCTTGGTGCCAGAGTGACAATAATTCTTAATGCTGCTTTATTAGACGTTTATGGCATAAGTTAACAAGAGTATGGTGTGCCAATGTACTGTAGGTCGCAGGTTCAAAATAGAATTATAGTATCAAGAAACAACGCAAAATAATAAATAAATAAAATAACGATGCAGCGTCGAACCTTAAAATAACCAAGCAACCATCACTACCTTAGCATCCCCATCTCTTATATACTCAACTATTTTTCACAGTCTGAAACCATTTTTAACTATATTTGCTACAACTGATGTGACCGCAGAATGCTGTTGCATGGTGTACACATATTCTGAGCACAATAATTGATAACCTAACTTATCAAATATTAACCTGTTTTCGGCTTTCTATCATTAAAGTTTTCTGAGGAACGCAGCACGATTCCACTTTGACTTCTTCCCAAATTTTTGTCCTTGAAGTCTATGCTCATTATATTTGAAAGAGCTGTACGCGCAACCGGCAGGCTATCGTAAATGCACACGTAGATTTTATGGCTGACGTAGATAATAATAATGCAAAGGATGATAACAAGCAGTAATATAAAGACGTACGCCAATATTGTTGGTATGTAAACGATAGTGTCCAGCATTGTGGGTAGATTTTTTATTACGAAATTATAAATAGTTGAAACAAAAAAATTTTTCTTTGATTGTTTATTTTTATATTTTGTCGTTTTTATTGTTTTCAATTGATTGAATTTTTATGTCAATAAAACCCACTTGTTTGAAGTCAGGTTATATTTTTAACCCGATGTGAGCTGTTAATTAGGGGTTTCTATTAATGAGGGTTGGGAGTTAACTAAGGGTTACCACGTTTACTTACCTTCAGGAGTATTACTTCTATGATCTTAGAAATTGATTATTCTCTCTTTTGTATGCACTGAATGTACAAATTCATTTAAAAGTTACGTATACGCCCTGTCAGATGATAATACAACAACTATTACATACTGTTGTTAGTAGCTACGTATTAGATTTAACTAAATAATTTAAGATTAAATCACCGAGATATTTGAATAAAATAGCTAATTATGCCAACACATTTTAATAAATTACAAAGAACCTGTGTTGTCAATACAATCATCCTTACATATATTTTGACTTATATAATATATGTAAAGAAAAACTTATTATAGATTTTATAATTTGGTGCGAGTGAGAAGTCAGTAGTCGAATTACAATATCCGTTAACGTAAAACTTATAACAGAAAAATCTATGTTTTCGAATCACTAAATAGATGAATATATCCAGCGTAATTTGAAATTATAACAACGTGAACGGGCAATTGAACATATGCTCAATTTAAACTGTCATCAGAGAACGTATAACAACGAGAAGGACCAGCGCGTGCCGATGGTCATTTCATTCCGCTTTTTCACTGAGCCAGAACACAATGGGTGCATTTCACCCCAGGCATGGATGAGCTCTTTTCACCACTAGAGAAGCAGAGAACTTATAACAACGAGAAGGTGCAAATTCGTTGCAACCTCGATCCACATCATACATGTCCTGAAAAACTTTGGGAAAGGGATTCACCACACCCAAATTTAACAGCCGTCGGAAAAAAATAAATGTTATCAGCAGTATGGTCAATTGAATTTCTGCTAAAAGCAAAGAAATCGTATGCAATTTTTCTTTATGTTAATATTTTTCTGGGCTTTGGCATTTTAACTAAAGGAATACGGATGCCCTGAAGAGTAATTTAAATAACAATTTTTTTTATTTTTTCATTTTAAATCTTACTTATATAATATACTGTGGCGAATATGCGAAGCGAATGGCAGATGAAAGAGAGGAGCCGACAACTGTCATTTCCTATAGCGTAAAACAAAACGATTATCGTAATTTGTGGTTCATATTTCGAGAAAGCCTAAGATTTAATAGAAATTTTAAATCGATGAGGAATTGCTTATGCAAAAGTAATGTAGCTAGTTGCACATTTCAAATAAAAATTTGATACGAATATTCCATGGAGTGAACTTTTTTCTTTATAATTACCAAGCGAATAATTAAATAATAATAATTAATTATACGTATGAAAGTATATGAATATATTTCAAAACTGTTTAGTAAAGATTTTGAATTAAACCTTGAATTAATTATATAACAATCAATTTATAAATATCTATGATAATTAATTTGTGATGAAATTATTGGTGGCACACAGAGTTCACTGTATCTGAATTCATACACCAAAAAGCGAAAAAATATTAAATTGACTTGGCTTGAATTGGAATCATCTTGGGCAATGTTGCCATATTTCGCTTGCCAATTTTCTTTCCTGAACAAAATACGAAATATTCTTAAATTTTAGAATTTTAGCATTTTTCAATTCAGATATTGTGGACAAAATGCATGCGGGAAGGCAAGAAATTCTCGCTGAACATTATGAGATAATAGGCAACCAGCAAATTTAGCAATGCAATGTCGATTTTATTTCATTTTATTAGAAGATGATTGAATTTTTGAATTTTAGCATTTTTCAATTTTCGTCAGAAAAAATTTGAATCAATGTTTGTAGATGCCGTATGAGTGTTACGGGTTGAAGGGAAAAGGGTAGCAAATGTATTTTGTTGTTGGGGGTCCAGGCTTCTTTAGGGAATATACCTAAGTAAAAGAATGAATAAATTTATAATTGCTATTGCTGTTTTTCCTTAAAAAACTTCTCTATAAAATATTGTTGTGAATATTTTTGTAAAATCAATATATATGAATATTTTTCTCATGTGAAAACTTTCAGTTTTAAATAAAACTTGAATACAAATTATACGGTTATAAAAGCAATTCCATTATTTATGTAGGTATTTGTAAGGTTAATTTATTATAAATATATTTTCAGTTAATGTACTTTAACTTGGTTAAAATAATTTTATTGTTGTTACTATGTAATTTTAATTTATGAATTAAAAAAAAATTTGTTTGTAAAATCATTGTATAAAAATTGTTCAAGTAGAATATTTCCAGTTTCAAAAATTTCATTTAGGAAGAATTAAATTAATTCTTTAACTACATGTTCAACAATGACAAATGGGCTTGAACCTCCAAACCCCTTCACACGTTCGTGCCTATTGCTATACATTTCGCAACCATATTTGTTTTAGATTTTTCCGAGTTTTGTCAACAGCTTGTTGGCATGGTTATGCAGGGGAATGTGTGCGGTAATTTTGATGAATGAAAATGTTATTGTTGTATTTTATTAGAATTTTAAACTTTTGGAGAAGATAAGCGTTTTGAGGGATAGTGTAGGTGAAGCATGTTTATATGTAAATAATGTGTTTGTATATGTTTACAAATGCGTGCATATATGTATACATTATTTTGGGTACATTTTAGTATTATATATATATATATATATATATATATATTTTGCTGAGCATATCTATAATAACTATGTATGCTCAGCTATAAAAAAGCCAATTCTGTTCATTTAGCTAAATTTTATAAAAAAAGAATTTAAAAGTTGTTTTTCTGCAATAATAAATAAATCCAATAATTTTTGAAATTGTGCATTTAAAATCGCGAATAATTGAATAATAATGATGCGAAATGCCGTCGGCAAAACAGCATAGAATTTTCATACACAGCGCACAAATTTCTATAACTTAACATTTGTATAAATTATTATAGACACACGCTGGTCCGCAATTGGTTCTTCTCGTTATTCCACATTCTCTGTACACACTTTTATTATTTTCTTTGCTTTGCTCTTTTACTTCTTTTAGAAAAAAATAAATAAAAAGATAACAACACTTTTAGACCGAGTTTACACACGAATACTCCTGTCGTTTCTTATCGGCAGTTTTACTTTTGGTATTTCCTTTCACGTTCACACGGGGAAACTTTGTTCATGGCAATTTTCTGCCATTTCATTTCATTTCATTTTCGCAATTCGCTACGCACACCACCCCTACAAAAGTTTCTACATATTTTTCAATATAAATCGTTATCATATTGTGGCGAAAAAGCGAAGCGAATGTCAGATGAAATAGAGAAGCCGATAGCTGCCATGTTTTAGAGAGTCGATCGAGAATATTCGTAGAGAGATGCGATTATTCTAGGCGGTTGGTTGCGAACAACCGGGTTGTATATAAGGGCGACACACGACTGAGGAGAGTGAGATAGTAAGGAATGAGTCGTAAAGTAAACGCGTTGGTAATTACATTACAGTAAAGTAATAAAAACAATACATCGTGAAAGTTGTATACAAGTGTTTGTAAATAGTAAAATGAATTGTAATTGAATTGTGAATTACTGAGTAATAAAAGGGCATTAAATAAATTCTTTATAAATAAAGAGACTGCAAATTAAGTTGGCGATTTTTATTTAACAATCCAGAGATCGTACCCGAAGGATTTGCGAAATCATCGAGGTTGATTCAGTAAGATCGTAACAATATGTATTCAACTGTATATATAGACTGATATATTTACATTTACGTATAGAAATTTAAATTTTAAATTCCATAAATTCTCGAAAATTTATTTCAAATTTATCATAACAGCAACAATTCAGAGAATGTAAATATAAATGTGAAAAGGAATGACAAATTTTACAGCGACGAATAAGATAACAAAGCGTGTCAACCGAGCCCAATAGTGTCGGTATGATGCTCTCTTCGTCGTCACTCTCTCCCCTACAAACTAAGAGTCGATTCGACAAAAGTATTCGTGTCTAAACTCAGTCTTAAGAATTCAAAAGTAATACCAGAGAACGTAGAATATAGAGAAGGTGCAAAGCCAGCGTATTTGAATTTTCTGGCAGAGAAATTTCTTCTCATGTAATCGTCATTTCCTTCTCGTCTTGAATTTCTGTTTCACCTCGATGTAGGAAGTTAACAGAATTGAGCGTATTCAAACACATCAGAGAATTAAAATGTATGCAAACGTGAATTAACAGACGTTTATATTTTCAATTAACATATGTTAACGACCAAATTTAATTTAATTTTGAAATCAAAATTAATTACGATAAAATGTAATACCATTTTTTGAATATATTTTTTTAATACAAATTATATATTTTTCTTTCTTGTACAAAAAAAATCTGTTACATGACCTTTTGCATATAAGTTTGCATGCTGATGAACATGTCTACATACATATGTACGTATATTCGCATAGGAACTATTAGATATATGTATATATTTATATACATATTTTTACATACATACATATGTGTAAACATATACATATGTATATACACATATAATGTCGACTCATTATGCATATTTATGAATGTTCACTGCATAAAATCATACCAATGTTATCAGTAGTACCCATGTACATATATTCGATCTTCATGTTCATCGAAATTTCCATACATATGTACATATGTCCGTATGTACAAATATTGCTTATGTTCATGCACATATGTATTTATGTTTAAAAAAATCAAACATAGTCTCCATGACAACATTATTTTCATGGTCGTTGAGTAAATTTCCAAAAAAGCCTTCTTGTCAGCAAACGCGTGCGCATTACCAACAAAGGATAAACCTCAAGCAGCACACACCGCCCTGCGTGCGTCTCTTCGACAAACCCATGTGCCAAAAATTGAAAGGTGGAGAATTTTGTGTCTTCACTCGACTATTGTAAAACGCACTATCGATGATGCAAACTGAGTTCTTTACAATTTTTAAACAAATTCTCAGAAACAGCCCCTGCTTATTTTTAAATATACATTTTTTGATGAAGTTTATGTTAAATACTTCAAGATTACCTAAGATTTATAAGAAACTTGTAATCAATGACCAATTACTTATGAAAATGTAATGTAGCTAGATGCACACTGCATAGTTCAAATGTAATGTGAACATTCGTGATATACACAGTTCACTGTACCTGAATTCCTACACCAAAATGCGAAAATAATAATTTGGCTGAATTGAATCGCTTTTGTGATTTTGGCAATTTTCTTTCTTGAACAAAAATCAAATATTCTTAAATTTTAGAATTTTAGCATCCTCGCCACTTTCAGCTTGTGGACAAAGTGCATGCAAGGTAGTTCCTTGCTGGACAATATGAGGTAATAGGCGAACAGTAAATTTAGCAGCACGATGGTGATTTGCTTCATTTCAGCGGACGATGATTGAATTTGAGTCAAAATCACAAGAATTTGAAGCAATGCGTGTTACGGGATAGGCCATACAAATGTATGTTGTTGTTGCTTCACATTTCGCAAAGATGGCTGTCCTTCTATTTTTTCATACTCGGCTGTACTATGTATAGAGGTATATTAAGTTTGTTCAGCTAACGGTCGTGAGATAATCAATATACATAGGTATAAACATATTTATATAAAATTTCATGAAATGACGATTTGACTTTAAATGTCCGTATCTTGGTGTACACGTTAACTCGAGTAAGAATTGTAAAATGTCTCCAACAGTAAGAAATAAAGGGTGTTTTTTATAGAGGTATAGAACTTTAAGTTGGCATTACTTTTCAAGATGGCGACCGATTTAACAGCTGTCAAGTGATTTATTCTCAGTTTGGTTTGGCAATTCATCATGAATAGACTCACGCCTGAACAACGATTGCAAATAGTGCAAGTTTATTTCGAAAACAATGGTTCTGTGCGAAAAACGTATCGCACACTACATCCATTTTAGCGATGTTCAGCGATGAAGCGCATTTCTGGTTGAATGGCTACGTCAACAAACAAAACTGCCGCATTTGGAGTGAAGGTAATCCTAGTGTATGTTGAAACACCGTTACATCCAGAAAAACTGACTGGTGCGCGTTATGGGCTGGTGGAATCATTGGTCCGTATCATTGGACGTAGTGCGCGATACGTTTTCCGCACAGAACCATTATTTTCGAAATAAAATTGCACTATTTACAAGCGTTGTTCAGGCGTGGGTCTAATTGCCAAACCAAACTGAGAATAAATCACTTGACAGCTGTTAAATCGGTCGCCATCTTGAAAAGTAATGCCAACTTAAAGTTCTATACCTCTATAAAAAACACCCTATATAAACATCAGCCGAGTGAGTAAGGTTCGGTTTCACCCGAATTTAGGCTTTCCTACATTATTAACTGTCTGCCTTTCGCGAGGAAGCAAATGTTGGGACGGGTAAGCGAGCTAATGTGCTGGATTGTTTTTATGAATGAACGCATTTCGCTTTATTGTCGGCGCATGCGTTTATGAATGAAAATGTTTGCATGTTGGATGTGCATACTTAACCAAATACTTGAAAATCATACATACGTACATATTTGCACGGACGTACATAAGTTAGGTTGAGTACAGATATTAATGTTCATATGTTTCCATATGTTAATATATAAACATATACTGTTTTTACATACATATGTACATAATTATCATACTCATCATTTATATATTTCATTTTAATTTCATATGGAAATTTGTTTATTTATGAATAAAACACAGTATTGCATATACATAGTTATGTCCTGATATACATAAGCCCATTTTTTAAAGTTTTCAGGATAGCAGTTTAAAATTTCATTTTTCCATACATCTCCATATGACTCAGTAGGTTTTTAGTTCATAATTTCTGTTATAAAAAAGATACATGCCTGACATATTCATTACAAGTAGATTTTCACCTGCTGAATGCGGTGAAGCCAATATCTCATTTTCGTACAATATTGATTTAGGCGTACATTTGTGCATATGTGCCAAAACAATTCGCGATATTTTTATAATTTTTATCCCTGTTACCAATTTACATTCTGTATACAATGTAACATACTGTTTCGCTCAATTCTGTTAAGTTTACAGCAATTTGGTGCGAAGATGTGAGGAGTGTGGTACGATTACGTGAGACCTAGTAATCCCGCTTCTTGACGTTTTCCACTCTGGTCCGTAATTGAATCTTCTCTATATTCTACTTTCTCTGGTAATACAGAATGCCATTCGTCTATCGCATTGCATTTGGTTTTCAAATCGTATCGTTTTCGTATCGGCTTATACTCTTGCCTACTTGTGCTGCTTTGGACTGAGTAGGACATTAAACTGATCGTATGCGACTCTCACGACATCCGGTTCTACGCAACTGCCACCCTTTCTGCGACATAGCCCCGTTTAGGTTACCAAGGAATTCTAGTCTAAGAGCTTCAACGAAGTAACACCTTTCAGCAGGGTTGCTTCAAATCCTTCTCATTCTCATCAGGGCAGGTGTAGAAACCAACCCTTGTCGGATTATTTCTAATGCATGTACCAAAGACGACTCTATAATTTTCTTTCACGGCTGTGCATGAAGCGACCCACTTTGGGTCGGGCCCGGGGACGTGTGCCAACTTCTAAACGCCAGCGCGTTGCTTGTTTTCTCTGCTACAACAACAAAAATGACATCCGATGAGTGGGCTTTAGGAGTTTTAGGTTATCAAGATATACAAAGCCTTTGACCAAAATCACTACAACAAGAACAACATACATTTTAAAGAAATAATAACAATTAAAATATGAATTTAAAAATAATTATTTAATAGCTCTTTACAAGCAATTTTTCTGTAAGCAAATTGGTTTAATACAGGAGAAGTGAAAATGAGCATACAAAATAGTCATACGAATAGGTCCACTGTAATGTTCATTTTTATGGTATCATCAATCCGTTGGATCCCTGGAAATACAGTAAATTTCAAAATTATTTTATATATTTTTTTTATTGTAAAATGAATAATTACCCAGAAAACGATTTTGCATGCTGAGACGTTAATTCATCTTCTTGGCTGCCCAAAGCTTTCTTAACGTACTGCATATAAGATTTAAGACAAAGTTAATACATAATCAAAACGCTTTTAGAGTAACATTATGACCGACATATCTTCATACAAATCTTGCAAATAAAATGTCTTTAGGTCAACATAGTAACCCTGAAACTAATGTCTCTGGATATATATAACGTATTGCCCTGCTGACTGTCAACGAAAGAAAAAACGGACCACACAATTAAATAAATAAATTAAGGCAAATCAGTCGAATCGCAGGCGTCAGAAGAAAATAGCACTAGTACAATATTTTAGAGCAGTGAAGCGGCAACCGGGCATAGTAGTGATGGTAAAAAAACAAACATTCAGAATATTGCAAATGATAATGATTTATCAGAATTCCAGTATGTTGATCGGTAATATGACAGAAATAAATAACGAAACGATCCATTTCAGTCGGCTGCTAATTGTGAAATCTACTACACCGGCCATTGAAAGTAGAGCAAATTTGGTGTTGATCTTGTGGTTCAAGAGAGACTCCGTCGCCGAGCTCGGCATTCAAGCCGGTGGATGAACGCATGCCACAATCCACATCAAAGCGATGTTCGTCAACATATCGCTGATTAGTGTCCACGGCCTTAATGTAACCAAAGTTGAAGAAGAGTATTCGGCACAACTTCGCCGGGGCCGAAATATGGTACTCTGTGGTACTAGATTCCAGCATGCTGTGATTGACTGAATGTGCGTACGTTCCGTGAACCTAAAATTAACTCAGATCACCATCTTGTCGCAGCGAAGAAAAACACCCGACATTAGCAGGTTTCTACTCTACCAGTCTGAATAGTTAGGAGTTAAGTTTACTAAAATATCCAGACCTTAATTGCGCCAGTGTTACGCGGATCACTCGAAGCTCTTTTCTGCACCATTTTCGAGGTGTTAACGGACTGTCGATGAATGGTGTCTAAAGATTGCCGGTATGCCCTTCTGTCCAGTGGTTCTTATCGGTATTGCGGTACAGAGTCGCGGCAGTCTAGTACTCCCTTCTGGATGTGTCTAGGTGGAGAGGTTCGGCTTCCATTAGGAGTCTCTTATTGTGTTGGTAGCATTCTAACAGATATTGCTGACAACTGGTATTCATAGATGTCTCACTAGGTAAGTGGTGCGTCGGCGGCATTAGGTTTCCTGTCACTGTCCGAAGAGTGGTATTTTGACAGGCTTGCAGCTTCTTCAACTGACTCTCGCTAGTCCCTACCGCCTAAAGCGGAGCAGCATGGTTTACGACAGGCTCTCCAATTGCCTTTTAAGTTGCCAACAGCGTTTCTTTGACTTTACCATAAGTGCTGCCGTCTAATTATTTGACAATGTCGCCGCGGCTCTGTACTTTAGTGGCAATTGCAGCCGATATGCGGAGTGAAGGAGTGGAGACTGTCAAATGCGACTCACAGTACCTTGGGATTGTTTAGTCATAATTTTTACATCAATGACTTTCACAATGAGTTCCAGCCGGTACTCCTTCGTCCAGCTGGTGAAAAGGGTGGCCGCGGATTTCACAGGTTACAGCTGTAGATAACGTGCAGTGAAGAAGTGGGAAAGATCGACGAGATAGCAGTTTACTTTTGAACAAAGGCTATCAGTATTCTAGCCAGACGCCAATATGAAATAATCATCGGCATATGAGATCAAAGAGATGTACTCAGGTGATATAGGGAGCCTCGAAATATAAAAGTTAAACAGCAGTTTTGATGTTTGACCTCGAAAGTCTATCGATCATTGACGACTACTCAAGTAGTTCATAGTCTACCTCTTCATCCCGGCGGTAATAAGGAATCCTCAGTGTCGGATAGTAGCACTACGTGATCGTGTCGAAGGCTTTAGAAAGACCGATTTTGGCTGAAGCCATGGCCATGGGTATTTATGCCGTTAAGCGCTGTTGTGATCCTGTGGATTTTACGGAAGCCGTGGTGATGCATAGCTGGGCACATGTCGGGTATAATTAGAGTGGTCGAAGATAAATTGAGAACCTTAATGAGGTAGTCGCTCTCGCTGGACCCAAATGTTTTAGCATCAGCATGCCTATGCCGTCGTGGCTGACGGTTTTGAAGGTTTTCGCCTTCTCGAGCACCCCCTGAACCTCAAGCCTTCCCGAGAACCCCCTGAAATCAGGCGTCGAACTAATGTTTGTCACTTGTCTTTTCATTTAGTCTACCGAAAAGTGCAGGGTAAATTGCCGGCTAAAATAGATCGCGCACCACGTGATCACCGAATGAAATTTTCAATGATTTGACTGAAGCCCACCGTAGGAGAGATTTCAGGACCTTAAGTTTTCTTCCCAGTTGTTCCGCTTGGGCTTGATTACATTTTGCCAAATCTCCAAGTCGAGTTACCTAATGCGGAATATCCAGGATCGGCTAGGCATAGCGCGTCGTGCTTTGTTCCTAAAACCACCGCCTCGGTTGGAAAATTGGGACGGATTTCCGCAATTCGGCCGACCGGGATGAAGCGAGCAGCAGCAGAAACGATGATGCAGAGAAAAAAATTTTCACCATGGGTATCGTTGTTTAGGTAGAGAGAGTACTGAAGGCGTTCAATGGTAAATTCCATTAAGCCGAGTAATTTAGCTTTTTAAAGTTAACGAAGGTCGGGTGTCCACGGACACAAAGTAGGGAGGGTTGTCAATCGAGAAAATTATGAGGAAGTGATCCGATGCGATCGTCAGCGTAGACACCAATCTATGCCGTTTATCAGACCAGCTCTAGCTATTGTAGTATCTGGCGAGTTCATGGTGCAGAATGTCGAATTTTAGACCTGATCCGCCAGCTCCATTCCTCGATGATCATTTGACAGGCAGGAATGACAAAGATCGTGGAGCGCGTTAAAATCGCTCAAAAGTTTTCATATTTATATAGCTCCCATAAAGAATTGTTATACAATAAAACACCTTTTTGGATTTCACCCTATTCAGCAGATGATGCACATTATGCTGCACTTACTCGAGTTATTTCCTCACAGGAGGCCCAATTCTAGCCCAACCTGGAGTCTGTTGAAACTAACCCGTCATCTAATATTAATATACGGCATACATTTAAAGCTCTCGGTAAAGATCAAGAATATAATTATTCATACATTAAAACCGTATTCTATTAAGAACGGCATTTTTATAGAGCATACATATTTTTTCATTTCGCAGAATTTTTCATAGTAGAATATCATAAAGTCAGGGCATTAGGCGCTTCAAACTAGCGATATACATATGTACATATGCATAAAGATTGCACTTTCTGATTGATTTGATACTTCCTTCCTCACAATCTCATTTTCCCCGGTTTACTTTTCGAAGGTGCAAAATATTATATTTTCACAAGCCACGCAGTTCATAAATTAAAAATTTCCTTTCCAAATATGAACTGGGAATTTATTCCTTTATTGTAAATTTATGTTAAAAAAATATTACATTATGTCCAATTAATTACGAGATCTACTGCCTCTAACACAATTTCATATGCAAAAACATACATACAATTTAATTTACAGCTTAACACCATTTTAAAAAATATTGAAGTCACTAGTGGCCTAATTTTCTTAATTGTATCAAATCAACATCTATTGCTAAGGCAGTCTGTGAGGGACGGACAACTGTTTACTTACTTCACCGTCTTATTATTTCATCATGATGCAATACATGATATTTATACTTCATAGAGGAGTGAAAATAACATCATAATATATTTCATACAAATTATCAGGTAATTTTTAGGCTTTCATTG
The DNA here is from genome assembly GCA_030068015.2 of Neoceratitis asiatica. Classification (NCBI taxonomy): domain Eukaryota; kingdom Metazoa; phylum Arthropoda; class Insecta; order Diptera; family Tephritidae; genus Neoceratitis; species Neoceratitis asiatica. The sequence goes on along the minus strand of CM061526.1, from coordinate 39,166,755 downwards.
TGGCATACCCTCGGATTGTTTCGCTCTGTGGTCAGAGCTTCCTCTTACAAGCAATTTGTGTCATGATTTATGAGAATCAGCCTTAAGTCAACGTAGAAAGCAGATTAAAATACCTGTGTTATGAAATTTAATAAACACTGCGAAACAGCAGTGACAAAAGAATAATAACACAAAATGTAAACAGCATTACAAAAAAAATATACATATAAAGCTTGTAGAACAGCCTAAAGTTAACAGTTGACTCGCCATACACACTAAAATAATTTTAAAAAAATGCTGAAAAATTAAACTTATGATTTTAAAAAAAGGAGAGCTCATCATTTAATGATGCGCATTATCCAGTATTTCAAATTATTGAAATAATATTCAATTAGCAACAAAGTTATACACAAAAATAGCATAGCAAAATAAAACACAGATTCACAGCTTGAGGTTTGTTTTCCTGCCGTAAATTTACTGTTGAAAATAGCAAACAGAAAACTGAAAATATACTGAAACAAGTAGGTTACTAATGTTTAAATATAAATAGAAAAACTGGCGTCAATTCTACCAAAAAAGACTCACTCTGGAAGGCACATAAGCACTTAAATCCGCCAGTTGAAATGAGTATGCCCAAATGGTAACTGGACGCGTAATAACGAAGAAATGGCAAATTGTTTTGTAAAACATTTTATGAATGTGTTCTAGCCCTATGATGCAACTAATAAATTGACGTTACCGAAATTAATCGTGAACTATCAAAGATATCTTTTCTCCATCGTAACAAAGTCATACCGAATACTAATGCAATATTTCTTAACCCAGCACAAGCATTCGACATAGTTTTGCAAGAAGATCTATTTCTCAAAATTTATAAAACTTCTCCTGACCAATTCTACAATATATTTGCCTCATCTCTGTCTAACAGGCGCTTCGCCGCAAAACAAATTTATCACTGAGGAGTTTCCAGTAAAATCTGGCGTTTCTCAAGGATGTGTCCTTGTCCCAATATTATACGTTATATACACGCAGACATGCCAGAAAATCGAAAAGTACAAACATCTACCTTCCCAGATGACACAGCTATATTATGCCGTGATAAATGATGTATATGCTTAGATGCCAAAATGTTACAATTGAAATTAAATGGAGCTAGTTTAAATTGGCTTTACATATAAACTCTGGGCTAAAACTAGATTAAGAAGTATGTATGGCATTCATCTGTGGGATACGACCTCTGCAACTAATATTGAGAAAATACAGAGGTTTCAGTCCGAAATTCTAACGGGCGCAACGTGGTACGTATTTGTAATTAAGCTAACTATTATAAACATGTTTCTAGAGCATCCTCTGAATTTAATTGCTTCTCATAGTCTTGATCTCGATTTCGCATTCCCAAGAAAATCTTTTGGCTCTATATTTGAATCTTTCTATTATGAACTCAATGGATTCGGTCTTGGAAAATGCAATAAAGCAAATGTTTTTGTTGCTGTGGTTCACTAACGCAGCCTAGGGTCAGGTAGGTCCAGTCTTAGTCATTGAAGTTATCTGACGATAGGCCCAGGAAACGTGTTGTTTCGAGGGAGAGGGGTGTTATATGAGCCGGGCAGACCTTAATTGTGCAACTCGAGCTCTTATTCTGCAATGGGTGGTGCTTGGATTCCGAGAACACCATTCACGTGAAAAAAGTTCACAAGGATGTTAACAGACTCTCGGTAAATGGTGTTTAAAGCTTATCGGTATGCCGCTCTGTCGTGGTTCTTGTCGGTATTGAGGTACGAAGTCGCCGTAGTCTAGTACTCCCTTCCTGATGTGTTTGGGTGGAGGTTCGGCTTCTAATAAGTGTCTGTTGGGGTGATCCCTACGATAGCATCCTAACAGATATTGCTTACACAGCATTACATTATGCTCCTTAACTGGGAGCATAGATGTTTTACTGTATTGACAGGCTTGTAACTTCTTCAACTGCATCTCGATAGTCCCAACCGCCCAAAGCGGAACAGCATAGTTTACGACCGGCCGACCAATTGACTCGTATGTTACTAACAGAGTTTCTTTGTCTTTACCCTATGTGCTGCTGAGATTTGGCAATTTTGTTGCGGCTCTGTACTTTAGTGGCAATTGTAGTCGTATGCGGAGTGAAGGAGTGCAGGTTGTTAAATATCACCTCCAGTAACTTGGGATTGTTTATAGTCGGATTTTCACTAGTCATCGATTTTCACAAGAGTTTCAGCCGCTACTTCTTCGTACAGCTGGAGGCCGAGAATTTCGCATATTGTAACCGTAGATGTCGGGCAGTGAAGAAATGGGAAAATTCGACGACATAGTAGTTTACTTAGGAAAAAACGCTAACAATATCCTAGCCAGACGCCAAATTCGAGAAATCATCGAAATATGAGATCAAAGAGAGGCCTTCTGGTGGTAGAGAGAGCTTCGAAACATAACACCAATGGGGAGAGGACACCACCGATCGGAGCCACCTGTTTAATTTTGCGTAGCTTTGATATTTGACCTCGAAAGTCTACCGATGATCAGGTGGTTCATGGCCCACCCCTTCAACACCGGCGGTAATGATCCTCAAACTCCGATTGTAGCACTGCGTGATTGACAGTGTCGAAGGCGTTCGGCAGGTGCAGTGTTACTAGAACTGTTCGCGCACAGGGCCGATTTCGGTTGAAACCATAAAATATCTGGGTGTTAATGGTGTTAACTGCTGTTTAGTGCTGTGCACTTTACGGAAGCAATGCTGATGTATAGCTGGGCTCAGTTGGTGTGTGGGAGCTATAAGTCTTCAATTGCCTTCATTACTGGGAGAAGGAGATACACTCACGATAGCCGGACAAGAATTTTACCCGGCCAAGGACTGTAACCCTTTCGTCGACCTAACCGCTTTTAGGTCCTTAGACAATAAAGGAGTATTTAGTCCCAATTGCTTTCACTAATTCATAATTTGTATGAAGACGAGTTGATCACAGCTATAAGCATATAGCATATATATATATATTATTTGTTGTCGTTAGCGACCTTCATTAAAATACTTAAAACTTTACTTACTATCGGATTGAGCAAAATCTCCTCTTCCATTTTGTTAATTTGTCTTATCAAATCCATTGTTTCCGCCATGTCCTTTTGAACTTTAAGGAACATTTCAGGAGAATTATATTTTTCAGGATCATCTTTAAAAACTACCATTCCATCTTTTTTATTTATTGAGGCATAAATTTCTCCAGTTTTGATCTAAAAAGCCAAGTAAGATCAATTTAAGAAAACACACCTACATTTTATGTATTTTAGTAACCCACCATATTAAAAATATATTTTTCCGCCTCGGCTGCATCACTAAGTTGAGCTCTACTAGCTACATCAGAGAGAGACAGCGTCAAAAATGTTTTGGTTAGCCGCTGTATATTTTTTTTATAAAGTGATGTTACTACCTATATAATAGCTCATGTTTCTTGAAATATCCTGTTATTGTATTAACTTTCTCTCCATACCTGTTTAACCAAACCCATATTTTTATCACGAATAAAGGTTTCGCTACATTTGTTCATAACAATTCGTAGTTCTTCATTGGATGATGTCGCATAAGCGTTTGCTAAGTCATGATACGCTTGTGCAAGTGGCTTCATAAACCTAGAAATCACCGGCGCTGATGATTTTGGTATAGGTAAAACCTTAAATTTAAAACATTATTGAATACTCGTATAGCGATTATAAACTTGTTACCTTCCCATGCAATATTAAAGAAACCAGCACACATTTCTTATAAGCTTCTAACATTATGTGTGACATGGCAGCAGCTGGAGTTGATAAACACACCTCGAAAAAATACAAGGCTCTATCGAAATTTTTTACGGCAGTGTATATCATACCTCCATAATAATAATAGAGAAGGAAATATTTGGCGTCATTGTTGGTGTCCTGAAATAAAATTCAAATCGTATTAATGCTATTTACTAACATTTTTATTAAGTTTAACATACATTTGAATTTTGACCACGAGATTCTGATGCGGTCGCTATAGTTGTTATATCTACGTCTAGAAAACTTAATGCAGTTTTGAAACATTTTGTTTTCAAACTAATCTGGCAGAGATCAGAGTGAATGCTAGTCTGTTGCGAATCACAGAGACGAATTTTTTCGATAGCTTGGGCAACAACTTTGATTCCCTGGATGCATAGTGTGTGCTCAACAATAAGGTTTGTAAACATGTGGCAAAGATCGTAGTCTACAATAAAATAATATCTAAATTATTAAAAACGGAAATATAATAGTCGTATTGTGTGCTACTTACAAGAGTACGTAGCATAGCGAACCTGTTCACCGTTACACTGACTGATAAATTCTTTATAAAGATTAAACATTTGCGGTATATTTGCATTAACATTCTTAAAAGGTAACAAGGGAACATTATTTTTATATATTTTAAAAGTATAATTATTTCTCTAACTCACCGGACTGGATGCACCATTGAATTTCACTAGCAACACATAAAGTACGCCCAGTGAATGCTGCTGGAAATCTAAAGTTTCCAAAACATTATCTAGCAAGTCCCAATAACGTGAAAGAACGTCCACAGAGTCATTCAGTTGTTCTACCATTATACGGAAGTTTCCTGTTGGAAGATAGTATTATGGCTATGTAAGGCTATTGAAAAACATATCATTCTCTATATGGAAGCTCACCTTCAGAACTCTTTGTTCGGACGTTATTAACATAATTTTCCAATGCACTAGCCATGGCCTTGTGCTCAATAAATTCGCTTTTATTTTATGAAAAATTAAAGTATATTATGTTTCTCGTTTCGGTATTCCCCTAATTCTCGAATTTAAGTTTTCATTTGCAGGAAACACAGACCAGAGTATAAAGGAGTATATAAACTCTTCTTTTTTTACATTTGACGTACAAAATTCAACTCTCATACGCCCTCGTTGCAAAATAGCATCACGAGACGTCGCATGGATCGTTTGGTATGGTGAAATGAGATTTCCGTGCAAGGGTTTGCACAGCGGCAAAAAATTAATTAATCTCGTAAAGTACTATATTTCTTTTAGTATTAATATATGTAGTATATGTAGTAGTAAAAATTTCAAATGATTTGTTTTTCACTCTGAGTCCGTTTAATTACATATGTTTTATAAATATAATATGTTAAAAAATATAGTACTGATTCACCTAGCTCTAATTGACTGATACCATTCCGTTAAACTGAAATTTTGTTTAGTACCTTTTATATTTGGTTTTGATAAAGAAAAGAAGGAGGAACATATATATCAAAATTTAGTTACCTATTTAATAAAATTGACAAGAAAAATATAATAGGAATAAAGAAAAATTAAATCAAACAATATTTGGTATTTTCTTCTATGTCTATTATTAATTAAAATATTTCATTTTTGGCATTCACAAATTTTACTTAACTCATACTTTTTCTGTACAAGATAACCCTGTTGAAAATTAATTGTTTGTGTTTTAGTAGCTTTATATGTATATGTTTGCACCATGAATTTGTAATTGAAAGCTTTGTATTTAATAAATTTATTAAAAAACGGTAACGCTCCCCTTTTCATACCTATTTCAATAATATTGTTACGATCTTGCTCATTAACCTCGATGATTTCCTTAATCTTTCGGGTAAGACCTCTGGATTGTTAAATAAAATCGTCAACTTAAATTGCAGTCTCTTTATTTATAAAGACTTAATTAATGTCCTTTTAATTATTCGGTAATTCACAATTCAATTACAATTTATGTTACTATTTACAATCACTTGTATACAACTTTCACAATGTACTGTTTTTATTACTTTACTGTAATGTAATCTCCACGAGTTTAATTCACAACTGATTGCTTTTGCAGCCGTACGTCGCCCTTATATACTTATTTGCTGCTTGAAAACGAAACCCCCGGAACAATCTCGTCCATACGATAATCCTCTCGGTTACGATAATCGTTTCGGTTACGATAATCGTCTCGTACGCTCTAGAAGATGTCAGTTGTCGGCTCCTCTCTTTCATCTGTCATTCGCTTCGCATTTTCGCCACTCTGCCCTCCACCTAAGTCTTATCGTCCCGATCAGACACATTCGCTGTTCCAAACGCAGCAAGCCTCTCTAGGTGGACCACTTTCATCTTGTTTGTCGGCCTCCCTACAGTTTGAATTCGATACACTACGTCGTTTAGTCGTTTGATTATCTTGTATGGACCTTCCCAATTGCATTGAAGTTTTGGGGACAAACCTCTCTTTCGTTGTGGATTGTACAGCAACACCAAATCTCCATTTTGGAAGCCTTCGGAGTTCATCGCCTTGTCATACCGAGCCTTCATTTTGTCACTCATAATTTGAGTTCGCTGCCTCACAAGAGCATGTATCTCGCTTAACTCTTCCTCGAGAACAGTAGACGCTTCCTTCCCAATTCTTCTCGCATCACCAGTTATTCCAAATTTTAAATCGCTGGGCAACCGAAGTTCACTACCAAACAGTATCCTGGCAGGTGTTTGACCTGTTGTTTCATGCACTGCGGACCGATATCCCATCAGGAAAAGCGGTATGTGTACATCCCAATCATCTTGATTCTTGTCCACTACTTTCCGCAAGTGCTCTTCCAGGGTCCGGTTGAATCGCTCTACCATGCCATCTGATTGAGGATCCAGGGCTGTCGTTCGGGTTTTGCGAATACCAAGTATCTGGCACATCTCCTGGAACACCGCCGATTCAAAGTTTCTTCCTTGGTCTGAGTGCAATTCTATAGGTGCACCGTATCTGGTAACCCAATTGTGAGTGAATGCATCCGCAACTGTTTTCGCTTCCTGGTTTGGAATTGGGTAGACCTCAGGCCATTTACTAAAGTAGTCCATAACCACAAGAACGTATTTGTTTCCTTGTTTGCTTAGAGGGAATGGACCGGCTACATCCATGGCAACCCGCTCAAATGGTGCACCTGAGTTATACTGCTTCATCTGCCCATGACTTCGTGACTTTGGCCCTTTAGCTGCAATGCACTCCGTGCAGTTAGCAATCCACTCAGCGATCGACTGCCGACAGCCAACCCAATAGAACCTTAAGAACATCCGGAATTCTTAACCTCGGAACTACTATAAGCTTCCGAGAGCACTGGCCATCTTCACTTTCCCATACTCTATGCAAACAGCCAGATATCAATTCTAAACTGTTCCATTGTGCCCAGTATGCTTTCGCGATGGGACTTTCCGCTGCCATTTGTTCTTTACTTTACTAAGTGACTTGCCTCCCACTCTTCTGCTGATGTAACTGTCATTAGCCGGACGTCTATTATGTCTTCCTTACCCTCTGCTTTTGAGCAATGCTTACATTCCAAACTACATGGTCGACGGGACATAGCGTCAGCATTTCCGTGCGTATTACCCTTGCGGTGCTCGATGGTGAATTCATAACTTTGCAGCCTCTCAATCCACCGTGCAAGCTGCCCTTCGGGATTCTTGAACTGTAGTAGCCACTTCAGCGCTGCATGATCCGTTCTAACGCGGAAATGTTGACCATACAGATATTTGTGGAAGTGTTTAATGCAATCCACCAACGCTAATAGTTCTCTCCGCGTTACGCAGTAGTTCCGCTCCGGTTTTCCAATAGTCCGGCTATAGTAGGCAACTATCTTCTCCTGCCCATCAATCACTTGCGAAAGTACACCTCCTATGCCATAACCACTAGCATCTGTGTCCAGAATAAATTTTGCACCTGGAACCGGGTACGCTAGCATAGGTGCAGTGCATAGTCGTTCTTTTAAAGCTTGGAAAGCATCCTCTTGTTCAGTTTTCCACTCGAAAGATTTATTTTTCCTTGTGAGTTCATGGAGACTATGAGCTACACTGGCGAAATTCGGAACAAAGCGGCGATAGTAAGTACACAGCCCAAGGAAACTTCTTAATTCATGCAAATTTCTGGGTCTCGGCCAATCCTTCACTGCTTCTATTTTTTCCTTCGCAGTACACACGCCCTTCGTGGTTACTTGATGACCTAAGTAATTAACCTCCTTCTTGAATAAAGAGCACTTCTTAGGACTTCGTTTAAGACCAGCGCCAGCTATTCTCTGGAAAACTTCTTCCAAATTACTCAGATGCTCGTCGAAGCTCTTTCCCAATACGATTATGTCATCCAGATACACCAAACAGGTCTTCCAGTGTAGTCCTTTGAGCACATGGTCCATTAATCTTTCAAAAGTGGCAGGAGCGTTGCATAACCCAAATGGCATTACCGTAAATTGCCATAGACCGTTGCCAACACTAAAGGCTGTCTTCTCTTTATCTTCTTCACTCACTTCTACTTGCCAATACCCGCTCTTAAGGTCAAGTGTTGGGAACCATTCTGTGCCAGTTAACGAGTCTAGTGTATCATCGATCCTGGGCAAAGGATAGCTGTCTTTCTTTGTAACATCATTTAATCTCCGATAGTCCACGCAGAACCGCAACTGGCCATCTTTCTTCTTCACAAGTACTACCGGAGAGCTCCATGGACTTACCGATGGTTCGATAACATCGCTTTCGCTCATTTCCCTAATTATTTGGCCAACAGCGTCACGTTTTGCTAGTGGAACGCTTCGAGGAGCTTGACGAATTGGTCTTGCGTCACCAGTATCAATGCAATGTTTCACTACGTTGGTCCTGCCTGGTTTGTTGCCATCCTTGTCGAATATGTTGGAGTATTTACGGATCATCTGGCTGGCCTTGTGCTTGTACTTGTCTTCCAACCCTTGCGTCCATGCATTGATATCTTCCTCCATCTCCTTGCTGCCAATAGAGTCGATTCCAGATGAATCATTGCTGTTAATAATGGCTTCTACCTCTTGACATTGCCCTAATACAGTTCCACTAGGAATTTTTACTGATGATCTGAAGTCATTCAATACTCTCACTGGGATGCGTCCATTCTTTCGTGTCTTAGCCAGGGTTTTTCCGATAAGTAAGTCCAGTGTAGAATTTTGTGCTGCTTCGACAACCCACAATTTGTTTGTCCCACAATCTCCATTAATTTTCGCCCAAACCACTGCTTCTGACTTCGGTGGAATCAGTTCACTGCCTTCTAAGACCACTTGTTTGCTGCTGTATGTGAAATCATAGCCAATGTTTAGTGGTACCTCCATGTTGTTATACTCCATAATTTCGTTATTCAAGTCGATCTTGATACCTTGCTCCATCAAGAAGTCCACTCCTATGATTACCTCATCCACAATCTGCGCGACTATAAAACTGTGTAACACCGTCACATTCCCGATTGTTACCTCACATGTTACTTCTCCCACTACTTGGGTATCCTCACCAGTCGCCGTTTTCAATATTGCTCCAGGTAATGGTCTCACTTCTTTAGCGATCAGGTCAGTTCGAATGATGGAGTGTGATGCGCCCGTATCCACTGTTAATTTTCGCGCTCGTCCATCCACATATCCACCAATAGTAATGTTGCTCGTTTTCCTACCAATTTGCGAGACGGAGATTATGGGGCATTCAATTGCAGGAGCCAGCATACGCCCTTTTAGACTGGCTCGTTTTAGTTTAACGACTGAGAAGTTGATGGTTTATCCTCCTCAGCCTTCCGTTTGCGCTGTCCTTCCTGTATGCTGGAACCCGTTTTGCATTCGCGTGCGAAGTGACCAGGCTTTCCACATTTAAAGCATTTCCCAGCCTGATTCTTGCCACCAGAACGATTCATTCCTTCTAACGACTTCAGAGTTCTCAATATTTCGGTCATCACATCTGCTGTTTCAACCTCCACTTTATTGACTTTGTACGCTGGTCTGCTTATGAGTGCCGCCGTTTCACGTGTTTGAGCATACGCCACTGTTTCAGCGAATGTTAACTTTGGATTCGCATATGTCTCTCGCTTGGTGTAAACGTCTTTTATGCCGCTGATGAATTTTTGTATTTTCACCCTTTCTAGATGCTCACCCGATGCGTCCCCGATGGCTAAATGAGCCAATCTCTCAATTTCCGAAGCATATTCCTGTAGAGATTCGTTGGGTTTTTGGTCGCGCTTTTCTAACTCCATCTGGTAAATTTGTCTTCTGTGTTCGCTACCATAGCGTCTTTCCAGGGCTCGCATCAATCCGTCGTAATCATTTCTCTCATAATCAGGTACAGTTTGCAAAAGTTCTGCCGCAGGTCCTTCCAACGCAACGAATAGTGCAGCAGATTTTTCCTCCATGCTCCATTTATTGGTTTCAGCCGTCTTCTCGAACTGGAGCTTGAAGACTTGGAAGGGAATTTTTCCGTCAAAAGATGGTGTTTTTACCTTGGGAGCGTTCACTGAAGTGGTTGGACGATTTAACTGCAAATCCCGGAAACGACTTTCCAATGTGTTGACTTTGGCTTCAATTAATTCTTCTATTTTTTCTTGCCGACCGTGCAATTCGTTGACTTTGCTCTCAATTAGATCCTGTCTTTCCTTAAGTTCTGCATTGTCTTTCTCCAGATTTTGCTGTATTTGCGCGATTGTTCCTTCTAATCCATCAAACTTTGCATCCATCTTTTCTGATATCTTGACATTCATTGCAGAATTACGGGCATCCTGTGCATCCATCTTTTGTGACATCTTGGCATCCTGTGCATCCATCTTTTGTGATATGCTGGCATCGATTGCAGATATATTTTGTGAATTACGGGCATCCTGTGCATCCAGCTTTTGTGAGATTGCAGCCAATAACATGTTCATGTCAATACCCGCAGATGAGCTAGGGGCCTTTTCTTGAATCTTACTTGATGGCTGCTCTAACTCCTTCGCAGAATCAATAGCCTCTTCCTTGTCAACATCCTTCAAGAATACATCTTCATCCTCGCGGCGGAATTCGTACTGGTTCACGTCGATGCCTTCGGCTTCCATTGATTCTCGCAGTCTCGATTGCAGCTCTGCCTTATTTCCTGTTGTAGACAATCCTCGCTTGGCCAACTCCTTCTTGAGAAGAGGTATCGTCAAATCCTGAATCTTCACCATTTTTCAGTTATTATCCTCTGGAATTATTTAACAATCCCACTTCTGACACCAATTGTTACGATCTTGCTGATTAACCTCGATGATTTCCTTAATCTTTCGGGTACGACCTCTGGATTGTTAAATAAAATCGTCAACTTAAATTGCAGTCTCTTTATTTATAAAGACTTAATTAATGTCCTTTTAATTATTCGGTAATTCACAATTCAATTACAATTTATGTTACTATTTACAATCACTTGTATACAACTTTCACAATGTACTGTTTTTATTACTTTACTGTAATGTAATCTCCACGAGTTTAATTCACAACTGATTGCTTTTGCAGCCGTACGTCGCCCTTATATACTTATTTGCTGCTTGAAAACGAAACCCCCGGAACAATCTCGTCCATACGATAATCCTCTCGGTTACGATAATCGTTTCGGTTACGATAATCGTCTCGTACGCTCTAGAAGATGTCAGTTGTCGGCTCCTCTCTTTCATCTGTCATTCGCTTCGCATTTTCGCCACAATATAAAAAAGTTCAACGATGCTATTCCCAATAAGTAACAAAACTATTTTCTTAATTTTCTTTTATTTACTGAAATTAATTTCAAGTTCATCAGTATAAAATTATGTATTATACATTCACATATGTAATTAATACATCCACTCAGATGGTTAAAGATTTTCACATAGCTCCTTGCAACAGGTTTTTCCAATTCCATATACACGGCTTTCAGTTTTCTGACAATCTACAGACGCTATAATTTTCAGAAACAAAATATTTTTATTTCAAAGACATGTCACATACATATGTGTTTTTCTAATGAGCAAACAATTAACCAAAATTTATCGTAATGTAAAAATGCCATTGCCTGCATTGGGGTACCAATTTCCAAATGTGCCACCACATTGTATCATCCCGTTTCCCACATTATTAGTCGACTCTCGCCCACGCAAGCCATTCCTAAATAAAACAGTAAATCGAAGAATTAAGAACTGCGATATCTCTGAGCTCTATAAGGCATTATGTAATTAAATCAAATTGCATCAGCAGCTTCGTTTCCCATGCGCAACACTTACTGTCATTGTTTTTTTCTTTTATGTGCAAAGTTTGTTTTGTAAGTTGTGGGACTTATTGTCCTGCGAATAACACAATTTTTTATTGTGCTGGTGACTTCCGCACATATCCATTATGTTCTGCAATATTTAATAGCAAATATTACTAATGTACAAAGATTTAATAATTTTATTGCATACCTTCATTTGATAGCATCTCAAACTTCTTTGAAAAATAATATTTATATGATATTCACCCCGACAAGGTTGCTTATAATCATACTACTTATTTTTTGGTGAATTTCTATGTAGTTACAATTTGAACAAAAAAGGCTTAAATAAAAATTCAGATATCACGATTATTTCAATATAATATTAAAGTATATATAGAATATATTTCCTATCGAAAAAATATAAAATATATTGATGAAATGAAAAATTTTAGGAAAACTATTTATTAAGTTGTTTAACAAAATATCAAAGCGACCTTGCGCTGCACTATATTCCACCATACTAGCTGTCAAAATCCAAATTCAACGCCTATACGTCCTTGTCAAATACATAGGCTGTTCTCAGCTGTGGGCTGGTTCCTGGAAATCACCTGAGAGTTTCCATACTCTCTTATACTCTGACACAGACCACTTGCAAACACTTTTCTCCCGCTGGTAACATAATCGCATTAAAATTAGCCACAATAATGGGGCGATAAAGAACAACGCGACACGACAACAACGGTTCCTTGTCTGCCAATTTTCTTTTATACTGTGGCGGAAAAGCAAAGCGAATGACAGATGAAAAAGAGAAGCCGATAGTTGGCGTGTTCTATAGCGAGAAACGAGAATATTCGTTAGCGAGAACGCTTCGATTATATAAGACCAACATTCAGCTGCCAAATTAGTGTCGTGAAGTAAGAGCGTTGGAGATTACCTTACATTGAAGTAATAAAAACAGTACATTGTGAAAGTTGTATACAAGTGATTGTAAATAGAAAATTAAATTGTAAATTGAATTGTGAATTACTGAATAATAAAAGGACATTAAATAAGTTTTATAAATAAAGAGACTGCAAACTAAGTTGGCGATTTTATTTAACAATCCAGAGATCGTACCCGAAGGATTTGGGAAATCATCGAGGTTAATCAGCAAAATCGTTACATTTGGTGTCAGAAGTAGGATTGTTAAATAAATCCCAAAGGATAATAATTGAAAAATGGTGAAGATTCAGGATTTGACGATACCTCCTCTCAAGAAGGAGTTGTCAAAGCGAGGATTGTCTACAACTGGAAATAAGGCAGAGCTGCAATCGAGTCTGCGAGAAGCAATGGAAGTCGAAGGCATCAACTTGAACCAGTACGAATTCCGTCTCGAGGATGAAGATGTATCCTTGAAGGATGTTGACAAAGAGGACGTTAGTGATTCTGCGAAGGAGTTGGAGCATCCCTCAAGCAAGATTCAAGAAAATGCCTCTGGCTCATCTACCGGTATGGACATGAACATGTTGTTGGCTGCAATTTCACAAATCAATGCCAACATGTCACAAAACATTTCACAAATCAATCCCAACATGTCACAAAACATTTCACAAATCAATGCCAACATGTCACAAAACATGTCACAAATCGATGCCAGCATATCAGAAAAGATGGATGCACAGGAAGCCCGTAATTCACAAAAGTTGGCTGAGATTTCACAAAAAATGGATGCACAAATCGGGACAATCGCACAAATACAGCAAAACTTGGTGAAGGACAATGCAGAAATTAAGGAAAGACAAGATCTAATTGAGAGCAAAGTCAACGAATTGGAAGGTCGTGTTCGGGATTTGTAGTTACATCGTCCAACCACTTCAGTGAACGCTCCTAAGGTAAAAACACCATCTTTTGACGGAAAAATTCCCTTCCAAGTTTTTAAGCTCCAGTTTGAGAAGACGGCTGAAACAAATAAATGGAGCATAGAGGAAAAATCTGCTGCAATATTCGTTGCGTGGGAAGGACCTGCAGCAGAACTTTTGCAAACTACACCCGAAAATGAGAGAAATGATTACGACGGATTGATGCGAACCTTGGAAAGACGCTATGGTAGCGAACACAGAAGACAAATTTACCAGATGGAGTTAGAAAAGCGCGACCAAAAACCCAACGAATCTCTACAGGAATATGCATCGGAAATTGAGAGATTGGCTCATTTAGCCATCGGAGACGCATCGGGTGAGCATCTCGAAAGGGTGAAAATACAAAGATTCATCAGCGGAATAAAAGACGTTTACACCAAGCGAGAGACATATGCGAATCCAAAGTTAACATTCGCTGAAACAGTGGCGTATGCTCAAACATGTGAAATGGCGGGACTCATAAGCAGACCAGCATACAAAGTCAATAAAGTGGAGGTTGAAACACCAGATGTGATGACCGAAATATTGGTGGTAAGAATCAAGCTGGGAAATGCTTTAAATGTGGAAAGGCTGGTTACTTCGCACGCGAATGCAAAACGGGTTCCAGCATACAGGAAGGACAGCGAAAACGAAAGGCTGAGGAGGATAAACCATCAACTACTCAGTCCTTAAACTAAAACGAGCCAGTCTAAAGGGGCGTATGCTGGCTCCTACAATTTAATGCCCCATAATCTCCGTCTCGCAAATTGGCAGAAAAACAAGCAACATTGCTATTGGTGGATATGTGGGTGGACGAGCGCGAATATTAACAGTGGATACGGGCGCATCACACTCCATCATTCGAACTGACCTGATCGCTAAAGAAGTGAGACCATTACCTGGAGCAATATTGAAAACGGCGACTGGTGAGGGCACACAAGTGGTGGGAGAAGTAACATGTGACATCGCAATAGGGAATGTGACGGTGTTACACAGCTTATAGTAGCGCAGATCGTAGATGAGGTAATCATAGGAGTGGACTTCTTGATGAATCAAGGTATCAAGATCGACTTGAATAACAAGGTTATGGAGTATAAGAATATGGAAGCACCACTAAGCATTGGCTATGATTCCACATACAGCAGCAAACAAGTGGTCTTAGAAGGCAGTGAACTGATTCTACCAAAGTCAGAAGCAGTTGTTTGGGTGAAAATTAATGGGATTGTGGGACAAACAAATTGTGGGTTGTCGAAGCAGCACAAAATTCTACACCGGACGTACTTATTGGTAAAACCCTGGCTAAGACGCAAAAGAATGGACACATCCCAGTGAGAGTATTAAATGACTTCAGATCACCATTAAAAATTCCTAGTGGAACTATATTAGGACAATGTCAAGAGGTAGAAGCCATCATCAAATGCAATGATTCACCTGGAATCGACTCTATTGGCAGCAAGGACATGGAAGAAGATATAACTGCATGGACGCAAGGGTTGGAAGACAAGTACAAGCACAAGGCCAGCCAGATGATCCGTAAATACTGCAACATATTCGACAAGGATGGCAACAAACCAGGCAGGACCCACGTAGTGAAACATTGCATTGATACTGGTGACGCAAGACCGATCCGTCAAGCTCCTCGAAGCGTTCCACTAGCCAAACGTGACGCTGTTGGTCAAATTATCAAGGAAATGAGCGAAAGCAATGTTATCGAACCATCGGTAAGTCCATGGAGCTCTCCGGTAGTACTTGTGAAGAAGAAAGATGGCCAGTCGCTCTGCGTGGACTATCGGAGATTAAACGATGTTACAAAAAAGACAGCTATCCTTTGCCCAGGTTTCATGATAAACTAGACTCGTTAACTGGCACAGAATGGTTCTCACCACTTGATCTTAAGAGCGGTTATTGGCAAGTAGAAGTGAGTGAAGAGGATAAAGAGAAGACAGCCTTTAGTGTTGGCAACGGTCTATGGCAATTTACGGTAATGCCATTTGGGTTATGCAACGCTCCTGCCACTGTTGACAGGCTAATGGACCATGTGCTCAAAGGACTACACTGGAAGACTTGTTTGGTGTATCTGAATGATATCATCGTATTGGGAAAAAGCTTCGATGAACATCTGAGTAATTTGGAAGAAGTTTTCCAGAGAATAGCTGGCGCTGGTCTTAAACTAAGTCCTAAGAAGTGCTCTTTATTCAAGAAGGAGGTGACTTACTTAGGTCATCAAGTAA
Source organism: Neoceratitis asiatica (assembly GCA_030068015.2). Classification (NCBI taxonomy): domain Eukaryota; kingdom Metazoa; phylum Arthropoda; class Insecta; order Diptera; family Tephritidae; genus Neoceratitis; species Neoceratitis asiatica. The sequence continues at coordinate 39,150,675 of CM061526.1, read as the reverse complement.
CCACGAATGGCGTTTGCACTGCGAAGGAAATAGAAGCAGTGAAGGATTGGCCGAGAACCAGAAATTTGCATGAATTAGGAAGTTTTCTTGGGCTGTGTACTTACTATCGCCGCTTTGTTCCGAATTTCGCCAGCGTAGCTCATACACATAGTCTCCATGAGCTCACAAGGAAAAATAGATCTTTCGAGTGGAAAACTGAACAAGAGGAGGCTTTCCAAGCGTTAAAAGAACGACTATGCACTGCACCTATGCTAGCGTACCCGGTGCCAGATGCAACATTTATTCTGGACACAGATGCTAGTGGTTATGGCATAGGAGGTGTACTTTCGCAAGTGATTGATGGGCAGAAGATAGTTGCTTACTATAGCCGGTCTATTGGGAAACCAGAGCGGAACTACTGCTTAACACGGAGAGAACTATTAGGGTTGGTGGATTGTTATTGAAGTTATGACTTCACCATCGAGCACCGCAAGGGGAATACGCACGGAAATGCTGACGCTATGTCCCGTCGACTATGTAATTAGGAATGTAAGCAGTGCTCAAAAGCCGAGGGCAAGGAAGACATAATAGACGTCCGGCGAATAACAATTACACGAGCAGAAAAGTGGGAGGCAAGCCATTTAAGAAAATGTCAGCAAGAAGATCCGGACTTGGAATTGGTAATGCACGGATTGGAGGTGAACAGACGGCCAAGTAAGGAACAAATGGCAGCGGAAACTCCCATCACGAAAGCATACTGGGCACTATGGAACATTTTGGAGTTGATATCTGGCTGTTTGCATAGAGTATAAGAAAGTGAAGATGGCCAGTGCTCTCGGAAGCTTATAGTAGTTCCGAGGTTAAGAATTCCAGTTGTTCTTAAGGAATTCCATAATGGTCCTCGTGGAGGGCACCTAGGCGTTACGAAAACGCTGGAGAAGATCAAGCAGGGGTCCTATTGGGTTGGCTGTCGTCAATCTGTCGCTGAGTGGATTGCTTATTGCACGGAGTGCATTGCAGCTAAAGGGCCAAAGTCACGAAGTCATGGGCAGATGAAGCAGTATAACTCAGGTGCACCATTTGAGCGGGTTGCCATGGATGTAGCCGGTCCATTCCCTATGAGCAAACAAGGAAACAAATACGTTCTTGTGGTTATGGACTACTTTAGTAAATGGCCTGAGGTCTACACAATTCCAAACCAGGAAGCGAAAACAGTTGCGGATGCATTCACTCATAATTGGGTTACCAGATACGGTGCGCCTATAGAATTGCATTCAGACCAAGGAAGAAACTTTGAATCGGCGGTGTTCCAGGAGATGTGCCAGATACTTGGTATTCGAAAAACACGAACGACAGCCCTGCATCCTCAATCAGATGGTATGGTAGAGCGATTCAACCGGACCCTGGAAGAGCACTTGCGGAAAGTAGTGGACAAGCATCAAGATGATTGGGATGTACAACTACCGCTTTTCCTGATGGGATATCGGTCCGCAGTGCATGAAACTACAGGTCAAACACATGCGAGGATACTGTTTGATAGTGAACTTCGGTAACCCAACGATTTAAAATTTGGAATAACTGGTGATGCGAAAAGAATTGGGAAGGAAGCGTTTACTGCTCTCGAGGAAGAGTTAAGAGAGATACATGCTCTTGTGAGGCAGCGTACTCAAATTATGAGTGACAAAATGAAGGCTAGGTATAACAAGGCGATGAAGGCTTCCAAAATGGAGATTTGGAGTTGCTGTACAATCCACAACGAAAGAGAGGTTTGCCTCCAAAACTTCAATGCAATTTGGAAGGTCCATACAAGATAATCAAACGACTAAACGACGTAGTGTAACGAATCCAAACCGTTGGGAGGCCAAGAAACAAGATGAAAGTGGTTCACCTAGAGAGGCTTGCTGCTTTTGGAACTGCGAATATGTCTGATCGGGACGATCAGACTTAGGTGGAGAGCAGTGTGGCGGAAAAGCAAAGCGATAGCTGGCGTGATCTATAGCGAGAAACGAGAACATTCGTTAGCGAGAACGCTTCGATTATTCGTTAGCGAGAACGCCTCGATTATTCTAGACGGTTGGTTGCCAGCGGCCGACTACTATATAAGAGCGACATTCAGCCACCAAATTAGTCAGTCGTGAAGTAAAAGCGTTGGAGATTACATCACATTGAAGTAATAAAAACAGTACATTGTGAAAGTTGTATACAAGTGATTGTAAATAGAAAATTAAATTGTAAATTGAATTGTGAATTACTGAATAATAAAAGGACATTAAATAAGTCTTTATAAATAAAGAGACTGCAAATTAAGTTGGCGATTTTATTTAACAATCCAGAGATCGTACCCGAAGGATTTGGGAAGCAATGCTTACATTCCAAACTACATGGTCAACGGGACATAGCATCAGCATTTCCGTGTATATTACCCTTGCGGTGCTCGATGGTGAAGTCTTAACTTTGCAGTCTCTCAATCCACCGTGCTAGCTGCCCTTCGGGATTCTCGAACTGTAGTAGCCACTTCAGCGCTGCATGATCCGTTCTAACGGATCGTGGTTACTTGATGACCTAAGTAATTCACCTCCTTCTTGAATAAAGAGCACTTCTTAGGACTTAGTTTAAGACCAGCACCAGCTATTCTCAGGAACACTTCTTCCAAATTACTCAGATGTTCATCGAAGCTCTTTCCCAATACGATGATGTCATCCAGATAGACCAAACAAGTCTTCCAATGTAGTCCTTTGAGCACATGGTCCATTAGCCTTTCAACAGTGGCAGGAGCGTTGCATAACCCAAATGGCATTACCGTAAATTGCCAAAGACCGTTGCCAACACTAAAGGCTGTCTTCTCTTTATCTTCTTCACTCACTTCTACTTGCCAATACCCGCTCTTAAGGTCAAGTGTTGGGAACCATTCTGTGCCAGTTAACGAGTCTAGTGTATCATCAATCCTGGCCTTGTGCTTGTACTTGTCTTCCAACCCTTGCGTCCATGCAGTTATATCTTTTCTTCCATGTCCTTGCTGCCAACAGAGTCGATTCCAAATGAATCATTGCAGTTAATGATGGCCTCTACCTCTTGACGTTGCCCTAATACTGTTCCACTAGGAATTTTTACTGGTGATCTGAAGTCATTTAATACTCTCACTGGGATGCGTGCATTCTTCTGTGTCTTAGCCAGGGTTTTTCCAATAAGTAAGTCCAGTGTAGACATTTGTGCTGCTTCGACAACTCACAATTTGTTTGTCCCACAATCTCCATTAATTTTCGCCCAAACAACTGCTTCTGACTTTGGTGGAATCAGTTCACTGCCTTCTAAGACCACTTGTTTGCTGCTGTATGTGAAATCTTAGCCAATGTTTAGTGGTACCTCCATGTTCTTATAATCCATAATCTTGTTATTCAAGTCGATCTTGATACCTTGATTCATCAAGAAGTCCACTCCTATGATTACCTCATCTACAATCTGCGCGACTATAAAACTGTGTAACACCGTCATATTCCCTATTGTGACCTCACATGTTACTTCTCCCACCACTTGAGTATCCTCACCAGTCGCCGTTTTCAATATTGCTCCAGGTAATGGTCTCACTTCTTTAGTGATTAGGTCAGTTCGAATGATGGAGTGTGATGCGCCCGTATCCACTGTTAATATTCGCGCTCGTCCATCCACATATCCACCAATAGCAATGTTGCTCGTTTTTCTGCCAATTTTCGAGACGGAGATTATGGGGCATTTAATTGCAGGAGCCAGCATACGCCCCTTTGGACTGGCTCGTTTTAGTTCATCGTACAGGCCTACAAGTAACAAAACTCCTAATTTTCACACATACACTCTCACTTTTTTACACATACATGTTTAACAGAACGCTGTGTGAAGAACAGAAATTGGAATAAGAATAGAATGGAATGAAAAAGCGAATTTGGGAATAGGCACCAACCGCAGGCATGAGCCGCGTGTTGCCTATCAACTGTTTTTGCTACGTTTCCATGAATTTTGAGCAAAAACCGCTAGTTTTAGTAGAAAGTGTTGCCGTGCTAAATATATTTGCTATGAAAGTTTTAAATTAGTTTTCAGAGTTCATTTTAAATTTAAGAAGATTAAAAAAAACTAAAGGTGGAGATTACACTTAATTGATGGTAATGTATTATATATATAAACTTTATTATTATGGGGGGCTTAAATTCAAAAATTTTAAAATTTAAGTCTCTTATTAAAACCTAAATTTTCATAATATTTTAACATTGATTACATCCCTGTGAGACATTACTTCAATTTTAATAGCGATGAAAACGGAAAGTTTAAATTTCGGGAAATAGTGATAGTATTATATTATTACATTTTCCTTTGATATTTCATTGCTGTGCATATAATAATTTGTTATTCCAACTGAAAAATTTTAAATTTATTTGAATTCAAATTATATACATTCAGAATATTTTTACTCCTGTTAGGGACTTAGTAAACTTTTATTGTACATATGTCTATAGTGAGATATGATTCAGTTTTGGTCTAAATCATTCAAATTTTTATGCAATTTTTCTACAATTGTACATGCCTGTGTGTGTATATGTATGTGTGAATATATTACATTCATAACCCTGCCAACCAGCACTGGGTAAAAAACTAGATAATTGATGGTGTGGAAAAGCAATACTTAAACACTTAACAAAAGATAATTAAAAAGAAATTTAATATTTTGTATATATGTTTTTAGTTTTGTATAAACTAATAAGTAAAAACTTGATGCTTTTTCAATATTTGCTACTAAAAAAATGCATTAGTACTATTACTTCCTTGATATTTATTTCGTCCCTGGGTCAAAAAGTGGATTATTTCGATCAGGTGATCTCAGCTGTTTTTTGATCACATGGCAGTTTTTCTACTTGTAGGCCTGTACGATGTTTTAGTTTAACGACTGGAGAAGTTGATGGTTTATCCTCCTCAGCCTTCCGTTTTCTCTGTCCTTCTTGTATGCTGGAACCCGTCTTGCATTCGCGTGCGAAGTGACCAGGCTTTCCACATTTAAAGCATTTTCCAGCCTGATTCTTGACACCAGAACGATTCATTCCTTCTAACGACTTCAGAGTTTTCAATATTTCGGTCATCACATCTGCTGTTTCAACCTCCACTTTGTTGACTTTGTATGCTGGTCTGCTTATGAGTGCCGCCGTTTCACGTGTTTGAGCATACGCAACAGTTTCAGCGAATGTTAACTTTGGATTCGCATATGTCTCTCGCTTGGTGTAAACGTCTTTTATGCCGCTGATGAATTTTTGTATTTTCACCCTTTCGAGATGCTCACCCGATGCGTCTCCGATGGCTAAATGAGCCAATCTCTCAATTTCCGATGCATATTCCTGTAGAGATTCGTTGGGTTTTTGGTCGCGCTTTTCTAACTCCATCTGGTAAATTTGTCTTCTGTGTTCGTTACCATAGCGTCTTTCCAAGGTTCGCATCAATCCGTCGTAATCATTTCTCTCATTTTCGGGTATAGTTTGCAAAAGTTCTGCTGCAGGTCCTTCCAACGCAACGAATATTGCAGCAAATTTTTCCTCTATGCTCCATTTATTTGTTTCAGCCGTCTTCTTAAACTGGAGCTTAAAGACTTGGAAGGGAATTTTTCCGTCAAAAGATGGTGTTTTTACCTTAGGAGCGTTCACTGAAGTGGTTGGACGATGTAACTACAAATCCCGAACACGACCTTCCAATTCGTTGACTTTGCTCTCAATTAGATCTTGTCTTTCCTTAATTTCTGCATTGTCCTTCACCAAGTTTTCCTGTATTTGTGCATCCATTTTTTGTGAAATCTCAGCCAACTTTTGTGAATTACGGGCTTCCTGTGCATCCATCTTTTCTGATATGCTGGCATCGATTTGTGACATGTTTTGTGACATGTTGGCATTGATTTGTGAAATGTTTTGTGACATGTTGGGATTGATTTGTGAAATGTTTTGTGACATGTTGGCATTGATTTGTGAAATTGCAGCCAACAACATGTTCATGTCCATACCGGTAGATGAGCCAAAGACATTTTCTTGAATCTTGCTTGAGGGATGCTCCAACTCCTTCGTAGAATCACTAACGTCCTCTTTGTCAACATCCTTCAAGGATACATCTTCATCCTCGTACTGGTTCAAGTTGATGCCTTCGACTTCCATTGCTTCTCGCAGACTCGATTGCAGCTCTGCCTTATTTCCTGTTGTAGACAATCCTAGCTTTGCCAACTCCTTCTTGAGAGGAGTTATCGTCAAATCCTGAACCTTCACCATTTTTCAATTATTATCCTTTGGGATTTATTTAACAATCCCACTTCTGACACCAATTGTAACGATTTTGCTGATTAACCTCGATGATTTCCCAAATCCTTCGGCTACGATCTCTGGATTGTTAAATAAAATCGCCAACTTAGTTTGCAGTCTCTTTATTTATAAAGACTTATTTAATGTCCTTTTATTATTCAGTAATTCACAATTCAATTACAATTTACTTTACTATTTACTTTCACTTGTATACAACTTTCACAATGTACTGTTTTTATTACTTCAATGTAATGTAATCTCCAACGCTTTTAGTTCATGACTGATTACTTTTGCAGTCATGTGTCGCCCTTATATACTTGTTTGCTGCTTGAAAACGAGACTCTGGAATAATCGCGTCGTTACGATAATCGTCTCGTTTACGCTCTAGAACATGCCAGTTGTCGGCTCCTCTCTTTCAGCTGTCATTCGCTTCGCATTTTCGCCACAATACAAAGATTCCAGTCCAAAGCGAAAACAATAATAACGGGCGCACTATAATGCATGTGTACTGAAAATATTATTAGAGATATACGAACTATGAAAGATGAGATTTTAATCGTAATACATAAGTGCGTAGCAAAACTGCATAATCATTCAAGCTCTTTGGGTTACACCTGGGCCTCTGCACCAAGGCATACGCACCTGAAGAGGAGGGAAACGTCGAGCCAGCAATTCATTCCTGCTAATGCATTTTTTATTGATTTGATTATTTATTTTAATGCTTCCGATGTCAGTCAATAAATACATTAGGTTAAATAAAACCGTTAGCTATCGGTTTTTCAAAAGCAGTGTGTTTGTTATCGTCTGGCGAGTTATTGGAAACAAATGTATTGGTTATTCCGTTCATTAGTTACCGGTGAGTTATTCGATATAAATGTATTTGTTGCCCGATCTGTAACCGGTGAGTTATTAAAAACATATGCATTTTTTTATCTTTTTTTATTTTTTATTATTTTTATTTCATTTTATCTTATATTTGGCGCTTTGTAACCGATGTAAGCGATTTTCGGCCGAGGGTTTGCGTCTTAATGTTTTTCCCAACAAAAAGGAGTGACCTTTAGCTTATTCTAAGCCGCCTCCGAACGGCCGATGGATTTTTATGAGAAGCTGTTACTTCATGCCAGAAATACGCTCGGAGGTCTTGACATTCCCTGACAAGGGGCCAACGCAATTAGAAAAATTTATTTTCTATAATTTTGGATGTTGGTACAACCTGGGCTTGAACCAAGACCTCCCGAATTTTAGTACGCAATGCTAACAACTCGGCTATTGCAGCCACCATTAGTTATTGAAAAGAAATTCACTTCTTATCCGACCTGTTTTTCATGAAATATTATACACCTGCTAATTTTTTACCTTTTTAAACAAAAAATTGCAGTAATAAAATTGCAGAGATATAAATTTGCTTATTTAGTTAAATACATTTGAAAAACATTACGTTCTTATAGCTTTTTCAAATAAGTAGAATAAAATTTGATTATTAATTTCACATATAATACCATAAAACCTATGATTTTCTAAATAACCCTAAGTAACTTGTTAAACATATTTATGATAAATAATATGGAATATGGCATATCTATTAAAATGTATACTATTCTCATTGATCACATATAATAAGAGTTGCCTTAGTATAGTTTACTATAGCATAGTTCTCTTTACATCTGAAAAATAAATTGCTTATAAACATACAGATTAATTACTACGTGAAAACAATAATTAATGAAAATTAAAATAAAACGATAAGAAAGTAAATTAATTATTTATCTCTTCATTTATATCACGACCATCAATTCTCAAACATTAAATGAAAATATGGTTTGCTAAAAACCGTGTAAAATCATTTTTTATAATAAATTACAAAAAGTATTAATTATTTTATTTAAAATAATTTATTATTATTATTATATTTTATTGTTAATTAGAATTAAAATTACAATACAATATTACTAGCGCAAGCTACCAGGGCTATCGGCTTTTAATGCAATAATTTAATAAAAATGAACCATTAGCGGTATCGATTACAGAGAGTAATCGGTCACGCTATTGCAGAGGCTTAAAGATGACACTCAACTTTCATCGGCAGACACACACATCTTTATTTTCGTAATTCTTTGTATAGTTTATATATGTATGTAGCTATAAAAGGCTATAAAAAAGATATTAGAAAGTCGTCTATTCATAACAGCGAAATAACTCACATCGAGATACAAAATATTTTCGGTTAAATTTTCATTCAACCAACCAATGCTAGTTTTAGCCAAAATAATGAACCAATCTTTGTGAAATTTGCACGAGTTATTGTTGTAAATGTTATTCACGTTTATTTGTAACAATTTACTTAAATTATGGTAATTGTCTAGAATAGCTACTTTTGTTAAAACGTTATTAAAATTAACAAAAACGCATACCAATTGATTCGTTTTGACGCGAACATTAATTATAGATCGAGGGAAGACCAATTTTCCAAACACTTAGTTATTAACAAAATAAGTAACGAAATGACATATTGAACATTTTTCCCTGTAAATTTGTGCAAATTGTTGTTGCAGAAGGCTTTCATGCGAAGAAGCAGCTAACTTCGCTTTTGAGTTGATGAGTTGCCATGCAAATGAATTAATGGTAATTACGCGCGACTTTCGCTCAAAGTGAACCAAACTGATGGGTTTTTTTTTCGTAATAGGTGTTTGAAGATGTTATTTCCATTAAAAGTAGCGGAAAGCGGAATTTTGCCTAAGCTTTTCATTATTAATATTTAAAATAGCAATAAATATTAAAAAAAGGGGTTGGGTTCAAATATTTTGTAAGCCGGAGGCGGTGTTGGTTCGGTCCACGGTTATTTTTTTAAAGCGCCGCGCTCTCAGCCGTCTTCTCAAACTGGAGCTTGAAGACTTGGAATGGAATTTTACCGTCAAAGGATGGTGTTTTCACCTTGGGAGCGTTCACTGAAGTGGTTTGACGATTTAACTGCAAATCCCGGAAACGACCTTCCAATGTGTTGACTTTGGCTTCAATTAGATCCTCTATTTTTCCTTGCCGACCTTCTAGTTTGTTCACTTTGGTCTCATTTAGCGGCTCTATCTTGTTTTGTCGCTCCTCGATTTGATTCTGTCTTTCCTTAAGTTCTGCATTGTCTATCACCAGATTTTGCTGTATTTGTGCAATTGTTCCTTCTAATCCATCCAACTTTTCTGAGATGCTGGCCATCATTGCAGACATATTTTGTGAATTACGGTCATCCTCTGCATCCATCTTTTGTGAAATGTTGTCATTGATTTGCGAAATTGCAGCCAACAACATGTTCATGTCCATACCGGTAGATGAGCCAGGAGCATTTTCTTGAATTTTACTTGATGGCTGCTTCAACCCCTTCGCAGAATCAATAGCCTCTTCTTTGTCAATGTCCTTCAAGGATACATCATCGTCCTCGCGACGAAATTCGTACTGGTTCAAGTCGATGCCTTCGACTTCCATTGCTTCTCGCAGTCTCGATTGCAGCTCTGCCTTATTTCCGGTTGTAGACAATCCTCGCTTTGCCAACTCCTTCTTGAGAGGAGGTATCGTCAAATCCTGAATCTTCATCATTTTTCAATTATTATTCTTTGAGATTTATTTAACAATCCCACTTCTGACGCCAATTGTTACGATCTTGCTGAATCAACCTCGATGATTTCCCAAATCCTTCGAGTACGATCTCTGGATTGTTAAATAAAAATCGCCAACTTCATTTGCAGTCTCTTTATTTATAAAGACTTTATTTAATGTCCTTTTATTACTCAGTAATTAACAATTCAATACAATTTACTTTACTATTTACAATCACTTGTATACAACTTTCACAATGTACTGTTTTCATTACTTTACTGTAATGTAATCTGCAACGCGTTTACTTTACGACTGATTCCTTACTCACACTTTGCACTTGTATGTCGCCCTTATATATCACTCGGTTGCTTGCAGCCAACCGCCGAGAATAATCGAATCTTTCTCTTTACGAATGTTCTTGAATTCGCTTCAGAACATGCAGCTATCGGCTTCTCTCTTTTATCTAACATTCGCTTCGCATTTCCCCCACAATATTGTTACGATCTTGCTGAATCAACCTCGATGGTTGCCCAAATCCTTCGGGTACGATCTCTGGATTGTTAAATAAAAAATCGCCAACTTAATTTGCAGTCTCTTTATTTATAAAGACTGTATTTAATGTCCTTTTATTACTCAGTAATTCACAATTCAATTACAATTTACTTTACTATTTACAATCACTTCTATACAACTACTTCACGACTGATTACTGACTGACATCTCTGCAGTCGTGTGTCGCCCTTATATACCACCCGGTTGCTCGCAACCAACCGCTTAATCGCGTCGTTACGATAATCGTCTCGTTACGATAACGTCTCGTTTTACGTTCTACAACGTGCCAGGTGTCGGTTTCTCTCTTTCATCTGTCATTCGCTTCGCATTTTCGCCACACTGTCCTCCACCTAAGTCTGATCGTCCCGATCGGACACATTCGCAGTTCCAAACGCAGCAAGCCTGTCTAGGTGGACCACTTTCATCTTGCTTCCTGGTCTCCTAACATTCTGGATTCGATACACTGCGTCAGTTAGTCGTTTGATTATCTTGTATGGACCATCCCAAAAGCATTGAAGTTTTGGGGACAGATCCCTCTTCTATTGTGGACTGCACAGCAACACCAAATCTCCACTTCGGAAGCTTTCGGTGTTCATCGCCTTGTCATACCTAGCCTTCAATTTGTCACTCATAATTTGAGTTCGCTGCCTCACAAGAGCATGTATCTCTCTTAACTCTTCCTCGAGAACAGTAGACGCTTCCTTCCCAATTCTTCTCGCATCACCAGTTATTCCAAATTTTATATCGCTGGGCATCCGAAGTTCACTACCAAACAGTATCCTGGCAGATGTTTGATCTGCTGTTTCATGCACTGCGGACCGATATCCCATCAGGAAAAGCGGTATGTGTACATCCCAATCATCTTGATGCTTGTCCACTACCTTCCGCAAGTGCTCTTCCAGGGTTCTATTGAAGCGTTCTACCATGCCATCCGATTGAGGATGCAGAGCTGTCGCTACTGTTTTGGCTTCCTGATTTGGAATTGGGTAGACCTCAGGCCATTTACTAAAGTAGTCCATAACCACAAGAACGTATTTGTTTCATTGTCTGCTCATAGGAAATGGACCGGCTACATCCATGGCCACCCGCTAAAATGGTGCACCTGAGTTATACTGCTTCATCTGCCCAGGACTTCGTGACTTTGGCCCTTTAGCTGCAATGCACTCTTTGCAATTAGCAATCTACTCAGCGATCGATTGACGACAACCAATCCAATGAATTGCTACTTGATCTTCTCCAGCGTTTTCGTAATGTCTAGGTGCCCTATTCTAGGACCATTATGGAATTACTTAAGAACATCCGGAATTATTAACCTCGGAACTAACCTTCTTTGCAAACAGCCAGATATCAACTCTAAACTGTTCCATTGTGCCTAGTTTGCCCTCGCAATGGGACTTTCCACTGCCATTTGTTCTTTACTTGGCCGTCTGTTCACCTGCAATCCGTGCATTACCAATTCCAAGTCCGGAACTTCTTGCCGACATTTCCTTAAGTGACTTGCCTCCCACTCTTCTGCTGATGTAACTGTCATTAGCCGGACGTCTATTATGTCTTCCTTACCCTCGGCTTTTGAGCAATGCTTACATTCCAAACTACATGGTCGACGGGGCATAGCGTCAGCATTTCCGTGCGTTTGCAGCCTCTCAATCCACCGTGTAAGCTGCCCTTCGGGATTCTTGAACTGTAGTAGCCACTTCAGCGCTGCATGATCCGTTCTAACGCGGAAATGTTGACCATACAGATATTTGTGGAAGTGTTTAATGCAATCCACCAACGCTAATAGTTCTCTCCGCGTTACGCAGTAGTTCCGCTCTGGTTTCCCAATAGACCGGCTATAATAGGAAACTATCTTATCCTGCCCATCAATCACTTGTGAAAGTACCCCTCCTATGCCATAACTACTAGCATCTGTGCCCAGAATAAATGTTGCACCTGGAGCCGGGTGCGCTAGCATAGGTGCAGTGCATAGTCGTTCTTTTATAGCCTGGAAAGCCTCCTCTTGTTCAGTTTTCCACTCGAAAGATCTATTTTTGCTTGTGAGTTCATGGAGACTGTGAGCTACGCTGGCGAAATTCGGAACAAAGCGGCGATAGTAAGTACACAGCCCAAGAAAACTTCTTAATTCATGCAAATTCTGAGTCTCGGCCAATCCTTCACTGCTTCCATTTTTTCCTTCGCAGTACAAACGCCCTTCGTGGTTACTTGATGACCTAAGTAATTCACCTCCTTCTTGAATAAAGAGCACTTCTTAGGACTTAGTTTAAGACCAGCGCCAATTATTCTCTGGAAAACCTCCCAAATTACTCAGATGTTCAACGAAGCTCTTTCCCAATACGATGATGTCAATCAGATACACCCAACAGGTCTTCCAGTGTAGTCCTTTGAGCACATGGTCAAAAGTGGCAGGAGCGTTGCATAACCCAAATGGCATTACCGTAAGTTGCCATAGACCGTTGCCGGCACTAAAGGCAGTCTTCTCTTTATCTTCTTCACTCACTTCTACTTGTCAATACCCGCTCTTAAGGTCAAGTGTTGAGAACCATTCTGTGCCAGTTAACGAGTCTAGTGTATCATCGATCCTGGGCAAAGGATAGCTGTCTTTCTTTGTAACATCATTTAATCTCCGATAGCCCACGCAGAACCGCAACTGGCCATCTTTCTTCTTCACAAGTACCACCGAGAGCTCCATGGACTTGGCGATAGTTCGATAACATCGCTTTCGCTCATTTCCTTAATTATTTGGCCAACAGCGTCACGTTTGGTTAGTGGAACGTTTCGAGGAGCTTGACGAATTGGTCTTGCGTCACCAGTATCAATGCTATGCTTCACTACGTTTGTCCTGCCTGGTTTGTTGCCATCCTTGTCGAATATGTTGGAGTATTTACGGATCATCTGGCTGGCCTTGTGCTTGTACTTGTCTTCCAACCCTTGCGTCCGTGCATTTATATCTTCCTCCATGTCCTTGCTGCCAATAGAGTCGATTCCAGATGAATCATTGCTGTTAATAATGGCTTCTACCTCTTGACATTGCCCTAATACTGTTCCACTAGGAATTTTTACTGATGATCTGAAGTCATTTAATGCTGTCACTGGGATGCGTCCATTCTTTCGTGTCTTAGCCAGGGTTTTTCCAATAAGTAAGTCCAGTGTAGAATTTTGTGCTGCTTCGACAACCCACAATTTGTTTGTCCCACAATCTCCATTAATTTCCGCCCAAACAACTCTTTCTGACTTCGGTGGAATCAGTTCACTGCCTTCTAAGACCACTTGTTTGCTGCTGTATGTGAAATCATAGCCAATGTTTAGTGGTACCTCCATGTTCTTATACTCCATAATTTTGTTATTCAAGTCGATCTCGATACCTTCATTCATCAAGAAGTCCACTCCTATGATTACCTCATCCACAATCTGCGCGACTATGAAACTGTGTAACACCGTCACATTCCCGATTGTTACCTCACATGTTACTTCTCCCACCACTTGGGTATCCTCACCAGTCGCCGTTTTCAATATTGCTCCAGGTAATGGTCTCACTTCTTTAGCGATCAGGTCAGTTCGAATGATGGAGTGTGATGCGGCCGTATCCACTGTTAATATTCGCGCTCGTCCATCCACATATCCACCAATAGTAATGTTGCTCTTTTTTCTGCCAATTTGCGAGACGGAGATTATGGGGCATTCAATTGCAGGAACCAGCATACGCCCCTTTAGACTGGCTCGTTTTAGTTTAACGACTGAGAAGTTGATGGTTTATCCTCCTCAGCCTTCCGTTTGCGCTGTCCTTCCTGTATGCTGGAACCCGTTTTGCATTCGCGTGCGAATGACTAAAGCATTTTCCAGCCTGATTCTTGCCACCAGAACGATTCATTCCTTCTAACGACTTCAGAGTTCTCAATATTTCGGTCATCACATCTGCAGTTTCAGCCTCTACTTTATTGACTTTGTATGCTGATCTGCTTATGAGTGCCGCTGTTTCACGTGTTTCAGCATACGCCACTGTTTCAGCGAACTTTAACTTTGGATTCGCATATGTCTCTCGCTTGGTGTAAACGTCTTTTATGCCGCTGATGAATTTTTGTATTTTCACCCTTTCAAGATGCTCACCCGATGCGTCTGGGATGGCTAAATGAGCCAATCTCTCAATTTCCGATGCATATTCCTGTAGAGATTCCTTGGGTTTCTGGTCGGGCTTTTCTAACTCCATCTGGAAAATTTGTCTTCTGTGTTCGCTACCATAGCGTCTTTCCAGGGCTCGCATCAATGCGTCGTAATCATTTCTCTCATAATCAGGTATAGTTTGTAAAAGTTCTGCTGCAGGTCCTTCCAACGCAACGAATAGTGCAGCAGATTTTTCCTCCATGCTCCATTTATTTGTTTCAGCCGTCTTCTCAAACTGGAGCTTGAAGACTTGGAAGGGAATTTTTCCGTCAAAAGATGGTGTTTTTACCTTAGGAGAGTTCACTGAAGTGGTTGGACGATTTAACTGCAAATCCCGCACACGACCTTCCAATGCGTTGTTCACTTTGGTCTCAATTAGCTCCTCTATTTTTTCTTGTCGACCGTGCAATTCGTTGACTTTGCTCTCAATTAGTTCCTGTCTTTCCTTAAGTACCGCATTGTCTTTCACCAGATTTTGCTGTATTTGCGCGATGGTTCCTTCTAATCCTTCATCGATTTGTGTCATGTTTGCGTTCATTACAGACATATTTTGTGACATGTTGGCATTGATTTGTGATATTGCTGCCAATAACATGTTCATGTAGATACCCGTAGATGAAACAGGATACTTTCCTTGATTCTTACTCGAGGGCTGCTCCAACTCCTTCGCAGAATCACTAGCCTCTTCCTTGTCAACATCCTTCAAGGATACATCTTCATCCTCGCGGCGGAATTCGTATTGGTTCAAGTCGATACCTTCGACTTCCATTGCTTCTCGCAGTCTCGATTGCAACTCTGCCTTCTTTCCTGTTGTAGACAATCCTCGCTTTGCCAGCTCTTTCTTGAGAAGAGGTATCGTCAAATCTTGAATCTTCACCATCTTTCAATTATTATTCTTATGGATTTATTTAACAATCCCACTTCTGACACCAATTGTTACGATCTTGCTGATTAACCTCAATGATTTCGCAAATCCTTCAGGTACGATCTCTGGATTGTTAAATAAAATCGCCAACTTAATTTGCAGTTTCTTTATTTATAAAGAATTTAATTAATGTCCTTTTGATTACTCAGTAATTCACAATTCAATTACAATTTACTTTACTATTTACAATCACTTGTATATAACTTTCACAATGTACTGTTTTTATTACTTCAATGTAATGTAACCTCCAACGTTTTTAATTCACGACTGATTACTTTTGCAGTCATGGGTCGCCCTTATATACTTGTTTGCTGCTTGAAAACGAAACCCCTGGAATAATCGCGTCGTTTACGATAATCGCCTCGTTTACGATAATCGTCATTTACGATAATCGCCTCGTTTACGCTCTAGAACATGCCAGTTGTCGGCTCCTCTCTTTCATCTGTCATTCGCTTCGCATTTTCGCCACAATATGGTCAAAAAACAGCTGAGATCACCTGATCAATAAGTCCAATTTTTCACTCAGTGATGTAATGAATATGACTGAAAGTCTTTATAAATAAAGAGACTGCAAATTAAGTTGGCGATTTTATTTAACAATCCCGAAAGATTAAGGAGATTAAAGATCGTAACAATTGGTGTCAGAAGTGGGATTGTTAAATAAATCCCAAAGGATAATAACTGAAAAATTGTGAAGATTCAAGATTTGACGATACCTCCTCTCAAGAAAGAGTTGGCAAAGCGAGGATTGTCTACAACTGGAAATAAGGCAGAGCTGCAATCGAGACTGCGAGAAGCAATGGAAGTCGAAGGCATCGACTTGAACGAATACGAATTCCGCCGCGAGGATGAAGAGGTATCCTTGAAGGATATTGACAAGGAAGAGGCTATTGATTCTGCGAAGGAGTTAGAGCAGCCATCAAGTAAGATTCAAGAAAAGGCTCTTAGCTCATCTGCGGGTATTGACATGAACATGCTGTTGAATGCAATTTCACAAATCAGTGCCAACATGTCACAAATCAATGACAACATGTCACAAAAGATGTATGCACAGGATGCCCGTAATTCACAAAATATGTCTGCAATGAATGACAGCATTACATCACAAATGGTTGAACAGAGGGAGCAAATATCATCCTTAGGAGGAACCGTCGCCCAAATACAGCAAAATCTGGAGAAAGACAATGCAGAACTTAAGGAAAGACAGGATCTAATTAAGAGCAAAGTCAATGAATTACACGGTCGACAAGACAAAGTAGAGGAGCTAATTGAGACCAAAGTGAACAACGCATTGGAAGGTCGTGTGCGGAATTTGCAGTTAAATCGTCCAACCACTTCAGTGAACGCTCCTAAGGTAAAAACACCATCTTTTGACGGAAAAATTCCCTTCCAAGTCTTCAAGCTCCAGTTTGAGAACACGACTGAAACAAATAAATGGAGCATGGAGGAAAAATCTGCTGCACTATTCGTTGCGTTGGAAGGACCTGCAGCAGAACTTTTGCAAACTATACCTGATTATGAGAGAAATGATTACGACGGATTGTTGCGAGCCCTGGAAAGACGCTATGGTAGCGAACACAGAAGACAAATTTACCAGATGAAGTTAGAAAAGCGCGACCAAAAACCCAAGGAATCTCTACAGGAATATGCTTCGGAAATTGAGAGATTGGCTCATTTAGCCATCGGAGACGCATCGGGTGAGCATCTCGAAAGGTTGAAAATACAAAAATTCATCAGCGGCATAAAATACATTTACACCAAGCGAGAGACATATGCGAATCCAAAGTTAAAGTTCGCTGAAACAGTGGCGTATGCTGAAACACGTGAAACGGCGGCACTCATAAGCAGATCAGCATACAAAGTCAATAAAGTAGAGGCTGAAACTGCAGATGTGATGACCGAAATATTGAGAACTCTGAAGTCGTTAGAAGGAATGAATCGTTCTGGTGGCACGAATCAGGCTGGGAAATGCTTTAAAATGTGGAAAGCCTGGTCACTTCGCACGCGAATGCAAAACGGGTTCCAGCATACAGGAAAGACAGCGAAAACGGAAGGCTGAGGAGGATAAACCATCAACTTCCCAGTCGTTAAACTAAAACGAGCCAGTCTAAAGGGGCGTATGCTGGTTCCTGCAATTGAATGCCCCATAATCTCCGTCTCGCAAATTGGCAGAAAAACGGGTAACATTACTATTGGTGGATATGTGGATGGACGAGCGCGAATATTAACAGTGGATACGGCCGCATCACACTCCATCATTCGAACTGACCTGATCGCTAAAGAAGTGAGACCATTACCTGGAGCAATATTGAAAACGGCGATTGGTGAGGATACCCAAGTGGTGGGAGAAGTAACATGTGAGGTAACAATCGGGAATGTGACGGTGTTACACAGTTTTATAGTCGCGCAGATTGTGGATGAGGTAATCATAAGAGTGGACTTCTTGATGGAGCAAGGTATCAAGATCGACTTGAATAACAAAATTATGGAGTATAAGAACATGGAGGTACCACTAAACATTGGCTATGATTTCACATACAGCAGCAAACAAGTGGTCTTAGAAGGCAGTGAACTGATTCCACCGAAGTCAGAAAGAGTTGTTTGGGCGGAAATTAATGGAGATTGTGGGACAAACAAATTGTGGGTTGTCGAAGCAGCACAAAATTCTACACTGGACTTACTTATTGGAAAAACCCTGGCTAAGACATGAAAGAATGGACGCATCCCAGTGAGAGTATTCAATGACTTCAGATCATCAGTAAAAATTCCTAGTGGAACTGTATTAGGGCAATGTCAAGAGGTAGAAGCCATTATTAACAGCAGTGATTCATCTGGAATCGACTCTATTGGCAGTAAGGAGATGGAGGAAGAAATCAATGCATGGACGCAAGGGTTGAAAGACAAGTACAAGCACAAGGCCAGCCAGATGATCCGTAAATACTCCAACATATTCGACAAGGATGGCAACAAACCAGGCAGGACCAACGTAGTGAAGCATAGCATTGATACTGGTGACGCAAGACCAATTCGTCAAGCTCCTCGAAGCGTTCCACTAGCCAAACGTGACGCTGTTGGCCAAATAATTAAGGAAATGAGCGAAAGCGATGTTATCGAACCATCGGCAAGTCCATGGAGCTCTCCAGTGGTACTCGTGAAGAACAAAGATGGCCAGTTGAGGTTCTGCGTGGACTATCGAAGATTAAATGATGTTACAAAGAAAGACAGCTATCATTTGCACAGGATCGATGATACACTAGACTCGTTAACTGGCACAGAATGGTTCTCAACACTTGACCTTAAGAGCGGGTATTGACAAGTAGAAGTGAGTGAAGAAGATAAAGAGAAGACTGCCTTTAGTGCCGGCAACGGTCTATGGCAACTTACGGTAATGCCATTTGGGTTATGCAACGCTCCTGCCACTGTTGACAGGCTAATGGACCATGTGCTCAAAGGACTACACTGGAAGACTTGTTTGGTGTATCTGAATGATATCATCGTATTGGGAAAGAGCTTCGATGAACATCTGAGTAATTTGGAAGAAGTTTTCCAGAGAATAGCTGGCGCTGGTCTTAAGCTTAGTCCTAAAAAGTGCTCGCTATTTAAGAAAGAGGTTAATTATCTAGGTCATCATGTAACAACCGAGGGCGTCTGTACAGCAAAGGAGAAAATAGAAGCAGTGAAGGATTGGCCGAGACTCAGAATTTGCATGAATTAAGAAGTTTTCTTGGGCTGTGTACTTACTATCGCCGCTTTGTTCCGAATTTCGCCAGCGTAGCTCACAGTCTCCATGAACTCACAAGCAAAAATAGATCTTTCGAGTGGAAAACTGAACAAGAGGAGGCTTTCCAGGCTATAAAAGAACGACTATGCACTGCACCTATGCTAGCGCACCCGGCTCCAGGTGCAACATTTATTCTGGGGGCACAGATGCTAGTGGTTATGGCATAGGAGGGGTACTTTCACAAGTGATTGATGGGCAGGATAAGATAGTTTCCTATTATAGCCGGTCTATTGGGAAACCAGAGCGGAACTACTGCGTAACGCGGAGAGAACTATTAGCGTTGGTGGATTGCATTAAATACTTCCACAAATATCTGTATGGTCAACATTTCCGCGTTAGAACGGATCAAGCAGCGCTGAAGTGGCTACTACAGTTCAAGAATCCCGAAGGGCAGCTTGCACGGTGGATTGAGAGGCTGCAAAGTTATGACTTCACCATCGAGCAACGCAAGGGTAATACGCACGGAAATGCTGACGCTATGCCCCGTCGACCATGTAGTTTGGAATGTAAGCATTGCACAAATCCGAGGGTAAGGAAGACATAATGACAGTTACATCAGCAGAAGAGTGGGAGGCAAGTCAATTAAGGAAATGTCAGCAAGAAGTTCCGGACTTGGAATTGGTAATGCACGGATTGGAGGTGAACAGGCGGCCAAGTAAAGAACAAATGGCAGCGGAAAGTCCCATCGCGAAAGCATACTGGGCACAATGGAACAGTTTAGAGTTGATATCTGGCTGTTTGCATATGGGAAAGTGAAGTAGTTCCGAGGTTAAGAATTCCGGATGTTCTTAAGGAATTCCATATTGGTCCTAGTGCAGGGCACCTAGGTATTACAAAAACGCTGGAGAAGATCAATCAGCGGTTCTATTGGGTTGGCTGTCGTCAATCGGTCGCTGAGTGGATTGCTAATTCCACGGAGTGCATTGCAGCTAAAGGGCCAAAGTCACGAAGTCCTGGGCAGATGAAGCAGTATAACTCAGGTGCACCATTTTAGCGGGTGGCCATGGATGTAGCCGGTCCATTTCCTATGAGCAGACAATGAAACAAATACGTTCTTGTGGTTATGGACTACTTTAGTAAATGGCCTGAGGTCTACCCAATTCCAAACCAGGAAGCGAAAACAGTTGCGGATGCATTCACTCATAATTTGGTTACCAGATACGGTGCGCCTATAGAATTGCACTCAGACCAAGGAAAAAATTTTGAATCGGCGGTGTTCCAGGAGATGTGCCAGATACTTGGTATTCGCAAAACCCGAACGACAGCCCTGCATCCTCAATCAGATGGCATGGTAGAGCGATTCAACCGGACTCTGGAAGAGCACTTGCGGAAAGTAGTGGACAAGCATCAAGATGATTGGGATGTACACATACCGCTTTTCCTGATGGGATATCGGTCCGCAGTGCATGAAACAACAGGTCAAACATCTGCCAGGGTACTGTTTGGTAGTGAACTTCGGTTGCCCAGCGATTTAAAATTTGGAATAACTGGTGATGCGAGAAGAATTGGGAAGGAAGCGTCTACTGTTCTCGAGGAAGAGTTAAGAGAGATACATGCTCTTGTGAGGCAGCGAACTCAAATTATGAGTGACAAAATGAAGGCTAGGTATGACAAGGCGATGAACTCCAAAGGCTTCCAAAATGGAGATTTGTTGTTGCTGTGCAGTCCACAATTGAAGAGGGATCTGTCCCCAAAACTTCAATGCAATTGGGAAGGTCCATACAAGATAATCAAACGACTAAACGACGTAGTGTATCGAATACAAACTGTGGGGAGGCCGAGAAACAAGATGAAAGTGGTCCACCTAGAGAGGCTTGCTGCGTTTGGAACAGCGAATGTGTCTGATCGGGACGATCAGACTTAGGTGGAGGGCAGTGTGGCGAAAATGCGAAGCGAATGACAGATGAAAGAGAGGAGCCGACAACTGGCATGTTCTAGAGCATAAACGAGGCGATTATCGTAAATGACGATTATCGTAAACGAGGCGATTATCGTAAACGACGCGATTATTCCAGGGGTTTCGTTTTCAAGCAGCAAACAAGTATATAAGGACGACATACGACTGCAAGAGTAATCAGTCGTGAATTAAAGGCGTTGGAGATTACATTACATTCAAGTAATAAAAACAGTACATTGTGAAAGTTGTATACAAGTGATTGTAAATAGAAAATTAAATTGTAAATTGAATTGTGAATTACTGAGTAATCAAAACGACATTATTTAAATTCTTTATAAATAAAGAAACTGCAAATTAAGTTGGCGATTTTATTTAACAATCCAGAGATCGTACCCGAAGGATTTGGGAAATCATCGAGGTTAATCAGCAAGATCGTAACAATATGTATAAATGAAAAAATGAGAATGTGTATGTGAAAATTATGAGTTTTGTTACTTGTAGACTTGTACAATGGGAAAAATTTTCTATATGTCATCGTACAGCCCCACAATCATTGTACAGCCTCCATAGTAACATAACTTCTCGTCTATTTCCGCTTCCGGCGAAGAGCTGAGATCATCTGATCGTTTTCATTTCTCATTTCGGTTGTCATTCGTAACTTCGAGCGCTGGGATGCATTAGGATGCATTACGTTGCCGAAAAAAAGTACCTATAACCAAATGATACAAAATGATGCTGAAATCGGAAAAAATAATAATTTATTTCATAATTAAGCACATGGGAAATGTAAGAAGTATTACTTACAAGTTATTTTCATTAATATTTGAATAGTTTATTAGCTTTTTTATACATTTAATAAGTAATTGTAATATTGAATGGGACCTCATAAATGCAACCATGCGTAATTATTTTCTTTATTGTTTTTCCTCTTATTCGCATTTCAATATGCAGATTTATTGTTTTGTTGATGAAGGTAAATATAGTTTTCGTTATTAAAAACGCTTATTTACTAATGAACTTTTTCATTTATAGGTATACGTCTACGACGTATACAAAAGATTTTTATTGGGTTATTGTATTTCCTTCTGTATACGTAACAAGATGCAGATTTATTGTTTGGCAGACGAAGGTAAATATAGTTTTCGTTATTAAAAACGCTTATTTACTAATAAACTTCTTGATTTATAGATATAGGAACTGCTGTACTCCGCATGCATACGCATACGTATATACGAATATATATTCCACCACATATATGTACATATGATTTATATCTCGGTGCCATGAACTGCTATACGAAACCATATCGAGCGCAGTTGCAAGGATAGGATGGTAAGTGCCAATTGATTCTTGTTGATCCTAGACACACACGCTACAACAAGACAAATAATATTCTGCCACCTAACAAGAAATGTAAACCCCAATATATTTTCCGCTTTATTATATTGGGATGGTGATATGCTTAGGCATGTAAATTTTGTGTGCCCTAGAAGGAAATACGCGATACTGTGATTTGTGCCGCTAATGGTGGTAGTAACCCAAGTAAGAAACCCACCAAATTTTGTATAAAATTTGTTTTATTGTTGTAATATTACTGTCATATAATCTAATAAAGGTATTAAATACATATGTCAATGAAACCAACAAAATATATTTTATTGAATATTGTAGTTTTATTAAATAAAAACATTTTAATTAGAATGCTATATACCATACATATACATACAGCACAATGTACTTAATTACAACTACGGTTTATATAAATTTGTGTATGCGCTCAGTTAAGTACAGTATACATTATTCAGTTAAACTGAATTTAGTTTTTCATTGCATGCCTCGAAAATAACATTGGTTTTCGGCGGCGTTGCCAGTGCATAGTATCCAAGTTAACTCAATAAACTAAAATTGCACAAACCTGAATTAATAAGTTTCTTAAAATAAAAGTCATTTTTTAAGCTCGAACTTCAAAGTTCATTGTGTTTTGAACTTTATTTTTTTTTCAATTTTTCATTTCACAAGAAAACCAATACAAATCTTATATACATATGTATACTCATAATTTTAAACTAACATATTTCAGTTAATTTTCTTTTTAGACAAATAACTACATACATAAATGGCATATAAAAGACATTCTGCAATAAAAACTTCGGTATATCTCATTTTATTCAGCAAGTAACATTATTTCTGTGACAATCTCATTCTCTAAAGTGTACATACATATGTATGAACATATATGCTTGCAAACATTCTTTTATTGGGTTTGTGTTTATTCCTCATTTCAAAAAAGTATTTTAATGAATGCTCACTTTTCAAAGAGAACTTTAATGGAAATCAATACCAATATAAATGGAATGGGTAAAATTCAGTTTATCTCGCTGTTTTGAATTCCTTATATTTTGTTTTCCATGCTTTCTTATAATTCTTCACCATTAAGCACTACACTGAAAATAGGAAAATACACAAGTAATTAGAAATATGTGTATATATCCTAAGCAAGAACTTTACCTGATGAATACTTATTATGACGTACTTTATTAATGAAATTCAAAATATTTAAAATTCGCTTCTAAATTGTTGAGAAAAACTTTCAAAATGAATGAGAAATAAACATAAACAAACCAGCGCAGGGTTGTACCTACATCGGATTCGGTTTTAATATTTTGGTAAATAACTTTGTAATTATTTTTCATATACTACTAAATTTATGGAAAAAAACGATTGCACATATTTGAGCGAAATCTTTCCAAGAAGTTTTATTAATCTATTGAAAGAAAATATTCAAAATTTGTGTAAACATACCTGATGTTCTTAAACTATTAACAAAAATTCTTGCAACACAACAACCCTACTTCGAATTCATTGCTTCACGAAGCCCAGGCTGTGATTTACGACACCCTGGCTGGTTCACAGCACCCTGGTTTGACAACCGATAAAAGGAACCGATTGAAGAAGGAAGTAAAATGGAAACGGAGTTAGGTTACCAAAGATGACTAGATACGAAACTCTCTAAAATGTAGATAAATTGCGTTTCTCGATTATTTTCTTTGTGCTGGTAACAAAGCCAAATGAAGGAATTTTGAACAGCTGATGGTAAAAAAGGCTTAGTACCACTTAGTCAATAATGAAACGCACCATTTTTCATCAGAAAACCATTTTAGGTTATCAATAAATTTTCATTGAGCACGATAAATTTGTATTTTAAAATTAAGTACAAATGTAATGGAAAATATTTGACTTCAATAAATACAAACTATTGAAGTCAAATATTTTCCAAGCACAGCTGTAAAGGTGCAGAAATATTCATTTTTACAATTTTTTATTATCAAAAAATGCCCAAAAAATTTCCAGAAATCCCAAAGTGAAACTTTTCCATCGCAGTGGCACGGTTTGAAAATGTTATAATAAATGTGGATTTTCAGAGCGCTCTCACGAAGTAAAGAGTTTCGTATCTAGTCATCTTTGAGGTTACTATGTAGGCTGTACAATGTCTACAATGTACCATCGTAGAGGTTTACAAGTATGGAATCTTGTGAATTTTACAGGAAAATGTCAAACTCGCATTTGTCTGTCAATCTCAGGGTTTGACTGTCAAATAGAAAATCAATAATGCCCGCAAGTTGACAGGCAAACTCGACGATGCGGACATCGATGGAATGAAAAATTTGAGCAATAAATAAAGAGGCAATGGAAGAATTAAAAAATAACAGAATGTCGAACCAAAAGCAGAGCAAAGAATCTGACAATGCGAATCAAGATGGAATTAGAGAAATTCAAAATGCGAATTAGGTGGGTAATAAGAGAATAGCAAAGTTTTAAAAATCAGGTGATCTCAGCTGTTTTCGAATGTAAACAAATAAAATGGCGGATTCCATACTTGTAAAGCTGTACGATGCAATGTACAATGCGTAGCATGAATTTCTTTTCATTAAATTAGATGATATTCTTTTGATGCTGCTGTGATCGAGTTGATGATTTGTTGATAATCATAAATTTTAAAATAAAGTTACAGACTAAAATTATAAAATTGTTATAATTTTATAAATGAGTAGTGAATATATTAGAAACGGTTACCCAGAAACAACTGGATCGGGCTTAAATCGTACGAGAGTGGATATCGTATACGTATGTAATATATGTTTTCGGCAATATACGATAGTCGAAGATTTGCGTGGACATCTAATTGAATATCACAAATTTACACCAAAAGTGGAACCTAATTTAACACCGCAGCAAAAGTCATTACATATTAATAATGTTGATTGGAATATTTTGGCTCATAACGCCACGAATGCATCGTCCATTGAAAAGGAATCCAATCGGAAGGAGAGGAGTATACTTGATATACGACCAATGTCATTTAAGAACTTGCGAATTGTGTTGAGTAGCAAAATGATTTTCCGGTAAGATTGAATTTTGTGTGTAAAGTTTTATGTAATATAAATGATGAGGTTCAAGTGACTGAATTTTAGTTGTCCAAGAGCGCATTCTTGTTCTTATAAATTCGAAAATGAGGGAAAACTTGAATTACACAACAAATGCCATACAAATTCAGAAAGTCCACAGAAATTTAAATGCTATGAGTGTGGCTTAGAGTTGATAAATTGGCGTCGTTGTTCAGCGCACCTATGGAAAGAACACCAAACAGATGTTGATCTTTTGCATTGTCCTCAATGCGAATATAAGGCACATGCATCAGGTAAAAACACCAAATAATATGTTTATAAGAAAATAATTAATATGTTAAGATATAAGGTCTTGTTTGGCGTCACCTGAGGGTACATAAAAAGTGGCGCGAACGGGTTTTACGCTCGCTAAGAGCAGCTCAACGAAAGCGCCTGAGACATGAATTTAACGAGAGAAAGTCACATCCTTCAGAAGTAAACAAAAATAAATATTACTCCGAAAAGACCTGTGAAATATGCAGCCGAAAATTTGTAAACGGTAAAACGCTTTCGAAGCATATAAAAACGGTACATAATAAAATTAAACCATTCATATGTAATGTATGTGGTAAGAAAATGGCTCGAAAGGCTAGTTTAATTGTAAGATATGACAACATTTTTCAAAAAATTTGTTGTAATAAAATTTTGTTACAGATACATATTCGCCAGCATACTGGGGAAAAACCTTTACACTGCAAGACTTGTAAATTCTCAACCAGGGATCCAAGTGTTTTGTATTCGCATCAGATGCGCCATGAAAAGGTAACTAAAATAAATTCTTACTTGAAACTGTTCATGTGTAAAAATATAAAAATTTGCTCAGTAAAAACTAAGAAATAGTCACTACTTTATGTAGCTCTAGATACACAGGTATGGCAGTATCACGATGCAAAAAGTTTATAAAATATTTTCCCTCCATTTTGCTGAGAATTAATAGTTTTGTCACTTTTAAGACATTATAACCGGACTTTTTTTACTTATAACAGATTTGTATGGTCCACAGGATTTTCTGAAATATTGACTTCAGGCCGTTTATCTCATGCAGCAATGGTAAAAGTGTTTTGATCATAAAGAAATTTTGATCTTATTAGGTTGTTTATAATAAACTTTTCCCTGCTATTGTTTAAGAAACGTTAAGACGCTCTCCGCAAGTAAGATGAGTTTTATAAGCTGTTTGTAGTCTACATTTAAAATTTTGGTTAATTATTTAGTAATCGACTCCAAAGTGATTAAAATAATATCTTGCACCTTTCTGTATAAATATCGAAAAACTAAATAATCTTGTTTGTAGCCACACCTGTTCGCTATTTTCCAAGTTGGTTTTTTTATTCCAACACCTAGTTTTTTAGTTACAGCCTAAAAGAAAAAAATTTAATACAGCTTTTAATATTCATATTAAACCTTGCTTTATTATTACAAAACCTTTTTCCATTATTATTACAATTATTTATTTTACTCGTGCTAAAGTTAATTTACAACTACATGTAATTATTCTCGTGGAAAATTAAATTATTCAAGGTTATAAAAGGCAATAGCAGCTGTAGCCGAGTGGTTAGTGTATGTGTTCTATGCGGAGATTCGGAGGTCAGACCGATACCCAAAATCCTAGGATATTATTCATATACATGAAATTGTATACTAACTTTTATCCGAAGTATGTGAGTACCAAAAGAAGAGGAAATGGACTGTTGGCGGAAGACGAGTTTAACACTTATTACGAGCGTATTTGTTTATGGTTATAAGTAAATGAGCTATATTCAAAGGCCTATTTTTGTTAGGAAAATTATTTTTAATTGAATATTTTGTTATACAACAAAGAAAAATTGGTAGAAGTGACAGCTGTTTCGGAGATCACAACATCTCCTCATTATACTTCTTTTGCAAGGAATCGAACTAACGGATTCTGATATCACAGACGAGTGCTCTACCACTGAGCCAACGTCTGCCATGTAATCTGTTGTTATAATATTTAATCTATTATTAACCAACAACTATTAAGTGCGCTAATATTTAGCCGCTATTGTTTACTTAATGTTGGGTTAGCGAGTTTTTTGCAATCCTGCATACATTCAGGCATTAATTGTCTGAGAAATGTATATATAAGTATTATTGCTTGTCGGGCTCGACTTATATATTTTGGATTGTTTAATGCGGCCTAAAGTTGTTTTTGATGATAAGTAAATGAGCTGTATTCAAAGGCCTTTTTTTGTTAGAAAAACTATTTTTAATTGAATATTTTGTTATAAAACAAAGAAAAATTGGTAGAAGTGACGGCTGTTTCGGAGATCACCACATCTCCTCATCAGACTTCTTTTGTCAGGAATCGAACTGACGGATTCTGGCATCACAGGCGAATGCTCTAACAATTGAGCCAACGTCTGCCTGTAATGTATTTATTTTGCATTCATTTGCTTTCGCTAAACGAGCCAAAGGAAAAAAAGCTCATTAAACAGCTTAAGAACAGGCAGTCTCGTATGGAGGATAACGGGACATACATCGACAAGGTTGCATTTTAATGTACATTTTAAAACATTAAATTCTTAAGGCTTAATTCAATGCTGTGCGCCAATATTACCCCCTCCGAGTAATGCTCTAACATGGGGTTCACCGATTTAAGATCGCAATCGGCAAGCTAATGTCACTGTCCGTAGGCTGTTCTCACTACTGCACTTTTTGACTCTTGACCCAAGTGTTCCGTTTCGGATTTTTGTAAACAATTATTACCACGTCGTTCGAGGCGGTAGGTTCTGCCGGGTTCTCAAACTATTTTGCCCGTCTTGTTAGACCAGGCAAATATTCACGAATCCATCGTATCCAGAATTGATCAGCTAACTCGCCAGAGGCTCGAAATTTTTCATTCAGTAGTGACGGAAGACCAACGTCGAAGTCATCCTTTTCTCGTATGGCGCTGGAACATGCAAGAAGGAAGTGATTTGGTGTTAAAGATTCGAGTCCAGCGGAATGATATTCTCCATCGGCTTAGGCAGCTCTCAACACTTCTTCATGCAGGCCACCCTTTGGAAGTATTAATAGATTTAATGGATCGAGTCATCGCTCCCAAGCGCCGCCCATATGCGGTGAAGCTGGTGGTATAAACGTCCACTCGATCTCAGGATACTTTCGCATAATTCTTTCAGATTATATCTTTTCAATTTCTTCAGCCAGTATACGGCTCGTACCTCTAAAATTGGTGCCGCTGTCAGAGAGGATTCGCCTAGGTACTCCTCTTCTTGAAATAAACAACTTCAGCAACAACAGCAACGAATCGGTGGATACTGATGGCGATATCTCGATGTGGACCGCTAGTATGATCATACACGTAAGAACCCAACGCTTTTTGTGCTTTCTTCAAAGTCACATCAAAAGGACCAAAATAATTGACGCCTGTGTACGAGAAAATATGAGAGAATGCTGCCAGGCGATCCGTGGGAAACATTCCCATTTCAGGTGCATTCGTCATGGCTCGCTGATTGCGACACCGCTGGCATGACTTAGCCACTGTTCTCACCAATGCTCAGAAGCTAAACACAAAATCGCTGTCTCATCTCATTTACACCACTATTTACTTGTGGTGGTGATGGAACCTTCGATGGTAGAAATCTGTAATGAGGTTAGTAATGATGCTGTTCCGGGGAATTATGATTGGTAGTTTGAGGTCAGCTGGTACCCTTCGTGCTTCATCAATTCGACCATTTACTCGCAGCAGCCCATACTCGTCTATAAAAGTAGAAAATTTTTAAATTGAGCATATTCTGTGCTACATTTACGAAACACGATAATTTCGGCGCTTGTACGGGTTCTGTCGTCAAGCAACATCTGGGGAATTCTTGCTGGGAATTTCAAAGACGAAGGAAGGAAACGAAGAATGCACATCTGAGCAGAACTTAGTATTTCCCACTTATTGAACCTTTGTGGATCCAGTGATGCATCGTGTACTGGTGTGCTGCTTGTGTTTACGTGTTGTATATAGCCTCCGGACGTTCACGAAATCGCATTAAGGCACCTACCAGGGATAGCAGAAGATCAGAACCTTTGATCAGTATGCCGCTTAGACTAGTATCATACACCTTAGCAGCGGCGTCCCATACAATTCCTCTTTTATTATTGTTAACATTCAAGACTGAAAATAAAGGCAAAAAAAAAAACAGGATTTAACTCCTCGAGATTTCGTCGACTTTCAGTTTTCTCACATGGCCCTTTTCGGCATAGGCATTCAATTTTCTTACAATAAACTGCTTAGCTCAGTGCCATTTTCCATTTTCCTTTCCAAACATTGAAGAAGATTAAAGGCCATTCGGTATGAGTCGGGTAGATCGATGTTATCGTATTTCCACAAGAGAGAAATGGGAATTTCATATTTTTGTTATGATACTTCACGGTTTTCTCCACCAGGTGGTATGCACGCTCGTCTGCTTTGGATCTAAAGGGTTTGTCGGTAGAACTGATACCAACGGAATCTACGGAGAAATAGCTCCTCATCAAGCTGTCCAGCTGATTACCTTTGCTACAGCTGCAAACCAGGAGCAAACTCTGGACCGGCATGTGAGTGGATTTGTCGTGACCGTAAACTGACCATCCGAATTTACAACGCGCAGCAATTAAGTCCCCATCTTCGGATTGGTGCACATCCGCTGGAACGCAGAGTTTGGCTGTGTTGTCCAAACCAATTAACAATCGTGCTTTTGCAGATGATCGTGCGCATTCAGGGTGTCGAGGTTTAAAGATTGCTGTGGTAACTCGATGTCGAATAATGCGCATATTTCGCAGACGATAACGCGTTGAATTCAGTCCTCTCGCAGATGTTTCGCAACTAGCATATTTGGAGTTTGCGTCCTGTTGAATTATGTCGCCTGTCCATCTCAAGCAAAGTTTTTCACTAGATCCGTCGATATCAAGCTTGCCATCCATCAATGTGCACGAAACTCCTTCGTCAATCAACGCAAATACCTCAACTGTGGCCCTTGGACCGTACATGATGAAAAATCGCTCTCTTAAATTTTCATTGATGAAGTAAGACTGTAGAACTGACTATGTTCGACTGAGTGCTATTCGTTGTAATTTGATTATGTAACAATGGATTATGCGTCTTTTGACAATTATCTACACCACAGACCCTTTTGGAGTTGCTGCGTCTAACCATATGAGCCTTGAAACAGCGAATGCAAAGCCTTCTATCCTTAATGAGTTGCCATCGTTCGTTTCGACTCATTTTGTGAACGTGCGGACAAGCAGAGAGGAGCACCTTTTCCTTTGCAGAGGTTCCTGCTGTTTCGCTAAGGGACGTAACTTGACTTGCACACGGTGCAAGTATGAATAACCATTCGTCTAATGTAACAATATAGTTACGAGATGTAGTCATCCGCCGACGATCCCAGTCCAACTTCATGTCACCTGGGAGTCTACTCAGCAGCTCATTAAAGAGCATAGGATCATTCAGGTATTCATTAAGACTCAATGCTTAAATCGTTGGTCAGTAAATTTGTACGCCTAATGCGAGATCGATTAGGGTATTCAGCCGATCTGTTCTCACTAGTGGCATTTGTCTCAATTTTCGCTGCGGTGTGTTGTGAATAACATTCGGCCGGCCGAAGAGCATGTGTAGAGTATCAATGGCTAGATGGATTGTATACGAGAGATTAGTTTCCCCCGGACGGCTTCCAAAGTAGCTCCTCGTAATGATTTTTGCAATCGAATCAGATTATCTTGTTCCCAAAATCCACACGTTCAGTTGACTGTTCATAATTTGTAATGAATGGTGGCCTCTCCTCTGGCTATCCGGAAAATGATGGCAAATCTTTGCTTATTATTTGCCTTGTCGCTATATGTGATGGGCTCAAGCTCACATCTAAACTTGTCTGAAGCTGAGTATGCAGGTCCCCCAGGTATGGTTGTAGACGGGTGTAAGACCTCCATGTGGTTGCGTAGAACAGTCGTGTATATGGAAGAAAGGATTGTATGTGGCAGCACTACATCCACCTGCATGCGTAGAACTTACGTTGACTAAAGGTGAAATGCCATCAAGTTGTTGGGCTGTTACTACGTTACCACAAAAGGACATACAAGCGGTGCTCATCGAAGCATGACGGCTCTGACTGAACTTGCAGGCAGATGGATGAGTCAAACGTTGTCCTCCAACGTTGGCCCTGGTCACATCAGCGGCAGTGGAGAAAAACAGCGGTGAATAATTTATTTGTGTCGTATCCATGTTCGACACATCTAATGTTGGAATTACCAATATTTCGCAGAGATGGAAATGATTTAGCAAGTCCATTCCCGAATAGTAGTACACTTTCATCAATAACAGCGCTTTCGGTATTCTGCAAAGCGGTATAATATGCAAATTTTATTGCATAAATTATTTTGGAATTCAATTTCTTTAAAATCCCAATAATTAATTAACAGTTATTTTATAATGTTGGCTTAACACTTATTATGAGCGTATTCGTAAATTAAACTTTATTTATTTTGCAAAGGTAAAAGAAAGCTCATTAAAAAACTTAACGACAGGCAGTCTCCTCGTATAGAGGATAACGGGACATACATCCACAAGGTTGCACTTTAATGTACATTTTTAAACTTTAAATTCTTAAGGCTTAATTCAATACTGCGCGCCAATAATAGATACGCGAAAAGGTATACCAATCGTATCTGAATGACGAGCTGAGTTGATTTAGCCATATCCGCTTGTCCGTCCGTCTCTTGGAACACAATCTAGTCCTTCAGTTCTTGTGATATTTCAACCAAACATTGTGGGGAGATGCACTAGTACATTTATATGAGCATTTGTCGAAACCGGCTGATCATTGATCCGTCAAAAAATTAGTTAAGAAAATCATTGAAATCGGAATACTATATCACATAGCCCCAATACAACCGATTTGTTCAGATATGAGGTTTTGCGCCAAACATTCCCCAAAAAATTATATAACAGCATTGAATTTGGTATTCTATACACATATTATGAATCTAATAAAAATACCTATTATGGCTGGCGTCTCAAATAAACGTTGAGTAAATATCTAACAATTAAGAGGCCGAACGAACAAAGTCTTGGACTTTTATTTAGCAATCCATTGATCGGACTCGAAGGATTTGGGAAATCATTGAGGGTACCTACAAAAATTGTTACAATTGGTGCCAGAAGGAGAGTGCTAATAAATTGCGGACAAAAAGTGAAAATGGTCAAGATTTAGGATTTGACGATACTGCCGCTCAAAAAGGAATAAGGCGAAGCCACAAGCACGGCTGCGAGAAGCTATGGAAGCAGAAGGCATCATTTTGAGCCAATATGCCGTCGTGAGGACGAAGAGACATCCACGAAGGATATAGAGAAGAAAAAGGATGTTGATTCTGAGAAAGATTTGGAGCAGTCAGCAACTAAGGTTGAAGAAAATGCTCTTGGCTCACCTACGAGTATGGACATGAACATGTTATTGGCCGAAAATTAATGCCCACACATCACAAAAGATGGATTTGGCATTCTGTTCATCCATCTTTTGTGATATGTCGGATGGATGTCAAAATATCACAAATAAATTCCAACATTTCAGAGAAGTTCGATGAAGAGGATGCCAAGATGCTACGCAAGTTAGATGAACAGGATGCCAACCTGTCACAAATGAATGCCCAAGACCAAGAAGCGCGTATTTCATCACGGCCCATACAGCTTCAGGAGAGTGTTGTCAAATAATGCGCAGAGCTCAAAGAGAGATAGGATAGGATAGGAATCGAGGAGCGTCAAGTTAAAATAGAGGAGCTCTTTGAGACCAACTCTAGCGAATTGGAAGGTCGTTTCCGCGATTTGCTTTTGAATCGTCCAACCATTTCGAGGAGCACCCCAGGTTAAAAGCATCATTCTTTTGACGAGACCTTGCAGGCATTTGCCTGTGAAATTGAGAGGCTAGCTTATTTGGGTTATGGAGATAGTTTTGGAGAATACCTTGAGACTATAAAAATTCAGTATAGCAAGTGAGGGACGCATGCGAATCCAAAGCCAACTTTTCTGAGACTGCCTAGCATGGTCAGACACAGGAAACGGCAGCGCTGTTGTGTAGACCAGTGTACAAAGCGAACTATGCGAAATTGAAAAGTCCAGATGTGATGAAAGGAATCTGGGAAGCGTCGGACTTATTCAAGGAGAAATGATGCAGTGGTACAGCCGTCAAGAGGATTAGGCCAGGATTTACTACAACGAGTACGGAAATATGGAAGTATCGCTAAGTATTGGCCACTATCCTGCATACAACGGTAATGATGTGCCCCTGGGAAATAACTGTGCAGCAGAAACAAAACACCTAAGAAAATGGCAAGATGTCTCGAGCCCTAATGGAGAATATGAGAGATGTACGTAAAACTGTTGAGCAACGCCCCAAAGTTATGAGTAACAAGGACCCTCTGCGGGTTAGGGGTTCAAGAATTTACCGGCGGTAAGGCATGCCTGTCGTAAGACCCGACTAAAGTCCATAGTTCCCGCGACAGTCGGGTCTTTATACCGGAACGACCCGGATTTTTAATGTATAATGTATAATAGCAAAGTGTCTTGAGAGATTTCAAAAAGGAAGAAAAGATTGAACATGATAGATGTATCCCTGTCGACTGCTTTCTAGATACCAAGAAAATAAAGATAGCATCTCCGTTAGCTAAGGTTCATTTATTGCATTAGGATTAATTTCCACTGTACTCTTTTTTTACTCGTAGGATTTCCGTCCTCAATATCCTAGCGGTTAGCAGCTCGGCTGAAAATCGTTTCAGCGGTAACAATTCGTCAATTATAAACAAAGTATACAAAGGAATTTGTATTAGTTTTGGAGGTGTGGAATGGCGAAAAATGTTTTTTTTTTTTTAAGAACAAAACGCAGAGTACCACGCTTCACAACAGCGACATATGAGCGTCGCTGAACTGACGTCAGTTCGGAATGTTTATAGGGAAGCACCATGAAAGAACTTACAACAGCCGGTTCTACGCACCGGAGTTGATCTTCGAGGTCCAACATCTAAGCTACGGAAAATTAAACAAGGGGTCCCGCAGGGTGGTGTCCTCTCCCCAATGCTGTTTAATTTTTACATCTCGAGGCTTCCTCCACCACCTGAGGGCGTCTCGCTGATCTCATACGCCGATGACTGTTCGATTTTGGCGTCTGGCCAGGATATTGATAGCCTTTGTTCTTCAGTAAACAACTACCTCGCCGACCTTTCCAACTTCTTCGCTGCACGACATCTACATCTCCAACCTGCGAAATCCTCTGCCACCCTAATCACCAGCTGGACGAAGGAGTACCGGCTAGAACTCGATGTGAAGGTCGATGGTGTAAAAATTCCGACCACGAATAACCCAAAGTTACTGGGAGTAACATTCGATAGCCTGTACTCCTTCACTCCGCATACGACTGCAATTGCCACCAAAGTACAAAGCCGCAACAAAATCCTCAAATCGCTAGCCGGTAGCACCTGGGGGAAAGACAAAGAAACGTTGCTGGCGACGTACAAGGCAATTGGCCGGCCGGTCGTAAACTATGCTGCGCCGATTTGGACGCCGGGGACTAGCACGACGCAGCTGAAGAAGCTACAGACCTGCCAGAACACCGCCCTTCGGACCGCGACGGGAAACCTCCTGATGGCGCCGGAGCACCACCTACACAGTGAAGCATCTATGCTCCCAGTTAAGGAGCATAATGTTATGCTGTGTAAGCAGTACCTGCTGGGATGCTACCGCATGGATCATCCCAACAGGCACCTACTGGAAGCTGAACCACCACCTAGGCACATCAGAAAGGGAGTACTTGACTACCGCGACGACATACAGCAATACAGACAAGACCCGCTGGACAGGACGGCGTACAGACAGGCCATCAACACCATTCACCGAGAGTCCGTTAACACCTTCTTGAACTCTCTTCCAGTGAATGGTGTTCTCGGAGTCAAACCACCACCCATTGCAGAACAAGAGCTCGAGTTGCCTCGTGAGACCCGCGTAACCTTGGCACAATTAAGATCTGGATACTGCAGTAGGCTTAACTCCTACCTATCCAGACTCGACCCTGACATACCTAACACATGTCCCGCATGCAAAGAATCCCCGCACGACACTAACCACCTCTTTGCATGCCCACTTAACCCGACTCATCTAACACCCCTCTCCCTTTGGTCCGACCCCGTCGAAACAGCACGTTTCCTGGGCCTCCCGTTAGATGACCTCGATGACTAAAGCTGAACTTGCCTGACCCTAAACGGGAGTAGGCTTGCCGCTACAACAACAACAACAACAACAACCGGAGTTGATCCGGATTTTATCTGGCCAAGAGCTGTAATCCTATCAATATACCAAATCTAAATCGCCAGGCAAAGTCTATGTTCGAAACTTACTCAAATTCGGTAACATTGCAGCTCCCATCTCACATTCTGATGTTGGCAACAGTGTCAGATCGGGGAACATTCTAAAGCTGATACGTAAAAGGTACCTGTACCACTAAAGACATCTGTTTTAAATTCAAAATAAATTTGTTTGCAAGAAATATTACGGAAATGAATGTAGAAGTACAACAATCGTCTTTAATTGCAATTTTATTACAACATTTAGTTAAAAAAAAATGCAGTTTAAGACGATTGTTGTACTTCTTGCTCATAATAAAATACTCAAAATTCCTCTAAAAATCCCCAAAATTTCTCTCAAAGTCCCCAAAAGCATTTTTTTTATTACAGTGACAGTGTTCGGAAATGTTATAAGAAAACTCCCCGTGAATAAAATTAAGATAACATAAAAACCATTATGGACTACCCAATGAGAATTACAATCTTTTGTAACCTAACCTCCTGCGGGTTAGGGGTTCAAGAATTTACCCGCGGTAAGGCATGCCTGTCGTAAGACCCGACTAAAATCCATAGTTCCCGCGACAGTAGGGTCTTTATACCGGAACGACCCGGATTTTCATCCGGCTAAGGACTGTCACTCCCGCAATGTTCCCCGAATCCTCATTTGGAGAATTTTCTGCGGCTACAACAACAACAACAATCTTTTGTAGAATTGTATTCATATTTTAAAAGTTTGTCCAACCTCTTTCGATGCAACCTGCTGAAAAATTTCAATAGCGAATATTTTCACACCTTCGAAAATCCTAAGAAAAATCTAGTATCTAGTTTGGTATTAGCAAATGTATATATATAGTCATGGAAGAGAAACAGAACTTCATTGCGATGCAAGTGCGCACAATTTTAGATCTATTCTACTAAAGATCCACCTAGTTGCGTTCTTCTCAAAACGAACTTTTGAAGCAGAGGTACCATAATTTTAAGCTAAAAACATTGGCTTAAAATCCTAACGGACTACAACTCACATACGCTAACACTTAAGGAAAGCTAAAAAAACAGTAGAATAGCCAGATGGGCATCTGAATTAGAAAATTACAATTACATCATATCTGATAGGACAAAAATGCCACATGCAGATGCGTTAAATGGAACTGAACTCGTCTATACAAACTCAATTGCAACAATAGATAGCGAGAACATAGACTTTGAATTACAAATAACTCGGTCTAAGGATCAAGATAGTTAATAAAAAAAAAATTAGAAACCAAAGACATAAAAAACTATGCAATGGAAAATGGTGTAGTAAAGTGAGACAAAAAAAAACCATTGCAATTCTATGTCCCGAAGGAACTTTAAAGAGAAGTTATTAGAGTAATTCACGAAAAGTTAGGACATGAAGGGCACTGAAAAATGTTACTAAAAAATTTAAAGAAATTCCCGTATATGAAAATCTAAATTTGGAGCTTCTCTCAAAGCACCATAAAATGTATTTATTATGTACTCCAAGCCTCGAGGAAGTACACAATTACAATTTTGAGATCAGATGAGCAGGACAACGTAAGAGTAAATGTAATTTTTGGACTTAGCAGTTATAAAAACATAGATACAACCGTTGTTTTTACAAACGCTACTCCCAAATTTAATGGAGAATATCATTTTACGGAAGGAGTATGAAATGGTGGGGAAAAATCAATTGCATTCCAATATCGAAAAAATCAACTTCATTTAGCAATTATACAGTGGGGTGAACAAAATAGGAACACCATTTTTATTTCATATTTAGAATTTCGCATTTTGTATTATTTTCCAGTCCATCTTACTAAACTACATATTTGAATTGCTGAAAAATTGTGTTACCGGTTGATGATGTTGTTGTTGTTGTAGCGGCATACGCCAGCCACGTTTAGGGTCAGGCAAGTCTAGTTTTAGTCATCGAGGTCATCTAACGGGAGACCCAGGAAACGTGCTGTTTCGAGGGTTCGGACCAAAGGGAGAGGGGTGTTAGATGAGTCGGATTAAGTGGGCATGTAAAGAGGTGGTTAGTATCGTGCGGGGATTCTTTGCATGCGGGACATGTGTTAGATATGTCAGGGTCGAGTCTGGATAGGTAGGAGTTAAGCCTACTACAATATCCAGATCTTAATTGTGCCAGGGTTACGCGGGTCTCACGAGGCAACTCAAGCTCTTGTTCTGCGATGGGTGGTAGTTTGACTCCGAGAACACCATTCACTGGAAGAGAGTTCAAGAAGGTGTGTACGGTGGTCCACGGAAACGAAGTCGGGAGGCCTGTCAATCGAGATGACTATGATAGAGATGACTATGATGACTATGCGAGTGTAAGCATAAGTCGCCAATCTATGCAATTTATCAGACCAGCGCTAGCTATTGTGATGTCAGGCGAGCCATGGCAGTTGCCCACAATCCTGGTAGGTGCTTTGTCGTTCATTGTGCAGAATGTCGAGTCGCCTATCTGTTCCGCCAGCTCCATTCCTCGACGATCATTTGACAGGCAGGAATGCCAAAGATCGTGGTGCGCGTTAAAGTCGCCCAAAACCAAACGGTTTTCGCCTCTGAGTAGCGCACCTATATCAGGACGGTATCCAACTTCTAGGGTAGTATCCCTGCGGTCGATGTCGCCATCGATAAGAGGATACTACACGGTGTTGTGTAAAATGAAGGCCAAGCCTCCACCATGATCTCGCTCGCGATCCTTTCTTATTATGTTATAGCCTGCCCGGCTCAGAGGATCTGATCGGGCGCTCAGTTTTGTCTCTTGGATCGCAGCTATTGGCAGGCGTTCCCGGCTCAAAATCGACTATCTCGTCGATCTTTCCTTGGAGTCCATTGCAGTTAAATTGTACGAGTCTGAAGTGACTCGGGGGAACGTTCGTAACACGGGGGGTGAGGGAGTTGTGCGTAGGTCTTGGTTGTTCCAGCTGTGTGACCCGCTGTGGTGGTTGCCGCACATTGGTGGTAGTTGGCGGCTGCGTAGTATCTACAGGCGGGGGCAGACTCCTACAGCATGGGGCAACGAAAGCACTACTCCGCTCACGAGTGGTGCGCAGACCAGAGCACGACCGAAAGTGGCACCAGCCAGTGCATGAGTTGCATTTGGCTGATGTCACATTCCACCGTACACGGAACAGACTGTGCGAGGTACTAAGAGTTGCTGATTAGCCCCAGCACGGGAGGTGGAGCTGGATGGGGGTGGGGGTGTGTTGGGAAAGATGATTGGTAGTCATGCTGCGGTGAGCTCCGTTGGACCGTAGAGGCCTGGGGGGAGTTACCCGAAGTGGGTAAATGTGTAGAAGGCACTGCCGTATAGGCTAGAGGCGCAGCTGGGCGCTGACAGCATGACTCCAACCATTGCACTGGTTGCATCTAACCGAGGTGGAAGAATGGTGGAGTCGTCTTTGGCACACACAGCAGAAATAATCCGTCGGACCAGGGCTGGTTTCTACGCCAGCCCTGATGAGAATGATTTGGAGCAGGCTTGCTGCGAAATGTTGCTCCGGTGATGCACTAAAACTAAAATTACCTGATGACCTAAACGGGGTTAGGTCGCCGAAAGGGTGCCATCGCTTGGCCGGATAAAATCCGGGTCAACCCCGGTGCCTAGAACCGGCTGCCTAGAACGATGCTGATCGCATAAACAAAGAAAAAGATCATTACTCCTACAATTTAATAGATAATAATTTCAATTTAATAGGAAAATTCAAAAGTATAAAATTCGACAAAAGGGCATCGTCGTTATTTTGTTCATACCATTGTATATGTAACAACAGAACAATTATGTAAATATGCATTTTTGGTTCAACTATCACGATAGCCGGTTCTACGCAGCGGGGTTGACCGGATTTTATCCGGCCAAGGGCTGTCACCCTTCGGCGACTTAACCCCGTTTAGGTTCTCATGTAGCCTTCGTCTTAACTCATCAACACCCTGCAGCAGAGTTGCTCCAAATCCTCATCAGGGGTGGTGTAGAAACCAACTCTGGTTCGACAGATTATTTCTCCTGGATATTCCAAAGACGTGCCTCAAGCCTTCACACCAGTGTCTTCAGCACAATTACCCACTTTGGTTAACTCTCCCCACACCTCCACGGCCCACGGAGCTCCCCGCAGCATAACTCCCAACCCTCTTTACCTCACCGATCCCCATTCCAGCCATCACCACCTCCACCTCGACAGGCTATTCCGCGTTGAGTAAATTCCTGACGATTAAAAGGTCAAACGAACAAATCTTGGGAGTTTTATGAGCAATCTAGTGCTCGGACTCGAAGGATTTGGGAAATCATCGAGGGTAACTACGAAAAACGTTACAATACTTTGTATACAAATAACTATATCTATTTAGACCTATAATTATTTCAAATAAGCCGTACAACTGTTTATAGTTATTCTAGTCACTATCTCTTGGAAACCGTCGACGCTTCGGCATCTACGCAACTGCCATTTGAAGTTGAAATTTCGCGAATAGTGGTGCAAATTCATCATGCCTACTCGTGATATAAACTAAATTAAAAGCAATAAAGTATGGATGCCGAAGTCTATGCCTTGGATGAATTATCAAATTTATTGAAAATTGCAAAATTTGATTTTCATGATTTTCAGTGTCAATACAAACTTGAATTTACATCTGTAGAATACCAAATTTCACGCATTTATATGCTTTTATGGTTGATTTCTGGCCCAAAGCTTCATATCTGAACCACTCGCTTGTATGGATTCTATATGATAAGTAGTTCGATTTCGATGATTTGCAGCACCAATATGAAGTTCATAATATACATATGTGTAGAATACCAAATTTCATTTGGGATTTCCGCCACAATAATAAGTATAAGTGCTAAAATAAACAGATATACAAATTTCGGGCTATTTTTGTATTGAATCTCTGTTTGGTGAAAGCTGAGTAATTTTCCTCTTTGGGAGAGGAAGACATTTTACTCTTTCAATGTCGTTACTGTCTAATTATTGCCTATTTTTCTCACTGAGCGCAGCATACATACTGTAACATGTATTTACTTCCCAAACACAACCAAATGTTTAATATCAATTTATATTTATTTCTCAAATTCAATCTATTCAATATAGGATACATGTAAAGATAATACTAATTGATATATTATTAAGCGTATTTTAGTATACTGTTTAGAGTACAAGAAAATAAATGTTCTTTATGTTTTAAAGGTGGAAAAATTTAAATGCAGTCACTGTGATTTTTCCTGCATTCAAACTAGTGCTTTTAAGCGTCACATGCGTTTGAAACATTTAGAAGAGTATAAAAAGATTGCATGTGACATGTGCAGCTATGTTACAATCAGCGGCGACCGACTACAACTGCACAAAAGTGATCATCGCAAGGGGCTTATTGTAAATCATGAAGGTTAGTTTATGCATATTTTATCATGGTCTTAATTTTTATATTTCATGAGTTTTCTGCATATGCTAATTTTTCTATAAGGATAATTAACTTAAATGAATATTCAAAATCATATTTCAGATTCTATGGACGCTACTTGCTTCAAGGGCTCGAAAAATTCACAAAAATTAAGAGATAAAAACGAGGTTTATTTCATAAAACAAAATCGAACAAATTTGTATTTAATCTACTATTTTCAGATGTCTTCTGATGGTTTCTTACCGATCGAGAGTATTGATTCACTGCCTCATGAACCAACTGTGGATACTGGTGGAGTTACAATACCTGCACCTTCTGAGGACACACAGTTCCCGACATATTATAATAATTAATTGATTTATTTTAAACTAGCTTTTGTGCTGCGGCATGGAATTCAAGATATACATAAAATATTATTTTACAATTTTTGATACTTATAAAAAATAATTTTAATTATTAGATTACACTCTCGTTGCAAAATTTTTGACTTAAAGAACGTATTTCATTATCGCTTATTTACATTGGTGCTTGGACTACTTGACCTTCTTATTTTCAGAAAACTGCAGGTTTTGACCAGAGTTACACCCAGTTCGTCATTCTGATACGATCGAAATAAGTTTTGGTGGGCCTATCCCTTCTACTTCTGGTACTTACATACTTCGGGCCAAGGTTATTATATCATTTCATGTACATGACAATATACTTACATCTTACTTGCAACTGTTATTTTAAAAATATCAATATAGTTTTGAGCGAAATAACGCCTGCTACAGAAATAAATTATAAGAAACACAATGAAACAGTGATCTCGACTCTTTATTTCTTCAACTTTTACTATTATTCAACAAAATTCCTCCAATATGGCGAGAATAGAGCTAGAAGCTGTCTACGTACCTCACCTTTTCTAATTGCATCATGCATACATATGTACATAATTTTTTTTTTCTTAAGTAAATATGTAAATACATGTGTTTTATTTCTTATAATGTTCCCAAGACAATTTAAATTTTTGGTTTATGTAAGTATACATATATTTTCAGGCTTTCCTAAAAATATTGTTAGGTTTTTTTTTAAGAGGATCATATGAAATTTTTAAAGGTATACATATTTTTTCTTAAGCCACTTATTTACTACCGATCTGCAATATGTTTTTTTTGTTCGTTGCGTGCGTTTGGTGTGTCATTAAAAGATTACATTTTTACGTGAAAATATTCAATTGAAACAATTGCTTAGAATATTGGCATAAAAATTGTGAACAAAATGAAACAGCGGACACAGAAATTATCGATAGATTGTCGGCGTCGT
The DNA here is from genome assembly GCA_030068015.2 of Neoceratitis asiatica. Classification (NCBI taxonomy): domain Eukaryota; kingdom Metazoa; phylum Arthropoda; class Insecta; order Diptera; family Tephritidae; genus Neoceratitis; species Neoceratitis asiatica. Next base: position 39,108,044 of record CM061526.1, on the reverse strand, counting down.
CACAATAGTTTTCGGCAAAAGCTCTTTTGCGAAGCGATTTTCGGTCAAGCTTCTCCTCCAATTTGTTGTTTTTGTGTCTTGATGTTTTCACCAACAAATGGAGACATCTGCACCTTATTCTAAGCAGCCACCGAAAGATCGATGGATTTTTATGGGAAGCTTTTATTTCACGTCAAAACTACACTCCAAGAGATTGGCTTTACCTGCTGAGGAGCGATTTAATTAAGGAAATTAATTTTCTATAATTTTGGATGTTGATGAACCTGGATTTGTACCCTGGTCTTACGATTGGTAATACGTAATGCTAACCAATCGGATTTTGTGGCCTCCCGTGCATAAAAAATGTGGAAGAAAATGTAAGTAATTCATGAATTGAGAACGGCTCAAATTAAAAAAAAAATAGTATTTACCAGGAGAAGATCTTTGTACAAGAAAATTTACCTTTTTTTCCAGAAGTGGATCAAGAACCGATTTATACTGAAAAATTCTATTTAAGGTCAGGTTCACTTCAAATTTGGTGGGTGGGTAGTTTTTCGACTAGATTAACAAGAGGACAGCATATTCTTCCGGGATGTTGACGTAGTACTGATCTATTCAAAAAATCGTATACATATGTATATGGTTTTGCATTGTTTACATTCAGCCAGAGCTTATTTTTCCGCTTTCGGAGGCTTATTATTGTATTATCGTCATTGTGACGGTAGCAACAACCTTGAATCGCAATGTTTTGCTGCTTATTTGGTCGAAACTGCTTTCTAGTAAATTAAACGAACAAAAAATCGGGTTGCAATGACAAAAAAATAAAATATAATATACAGGGTTATTCTACATTTCGTTTACGTTCCGGTTCTGGGCTTCACCACAATCGTAGTTAGGTATTCTGAGTTTCGATCGAATCGAAAGGACAAGAAGAAAAGAGAATACATTTTCGAAATCAGCTGGTTGCACGTGAATGTGTGAAATTGAAACAAAACAAAGAAAACACTTGCAAGCAATTTTTGGCTAATTTAAATATATACCGTGCAATAGCACAACAACAAAACACATGCAAAAATCATATGGTACGATAGGAAAAATATCCTATACCAAACCCTATGTATATTTATTTCTAGCTAGCAAGAAGGAAAATGCAACCCTGTGAAGGAAAAGTAACCCTGTGCCTGTGTGGTTGTTATTGTTTCACTTGAATATGTAAAAATTTTGCAACAAATTTTGCTCTCGATCTCTAGCACAATTCCATAGGAAATATTTGCATAGCATGCATTTCCTAGACAAGGCGAATACCCCTGTTGTGTTTTTTAACGCATAATGGGTTGAGAGGCAAGTGCCATTCAATTCAAATAAGTGATGAATTTTAAGAAATTGAGCATACAATTGGTTAATTAGATAAAAACAATTCAAACATAATCAGGGCTATTCTACATTTCGAATACGTTCCCGCTTTCCGCTCCGCCACAATCGAAATTAGGTATTCTGAGCTACGATCGAATCGAAAGAAGAAGAGGAAGAGAGAATATATTTTCGAAGTCAGCTGGTTGCATGTGAATGTGCGAAAATGAAACAAAACAAAGCAAACAAATGCAAAGAGTTTTTGTACAATTCAAATAAATTTAAATAAAATCGTATTTTTAATGGTTAATGAGATCAATAGCCTATACGATATTTCAAGAGGATTGCGGGACAAGAGTTATCAATTTCAGATGAGTGATGAATTTTATGAAATTGAGTTTTTAATTGGTAATCTTTTATATAACAAACTTCAAACTTAATAAAGATGCTTTCAAGTATGTCCTGGATAGTTTTTCGCAAGAAATTCAATCAAGTACTTTAGTACTTTGACATGATTATCTCCACCTAATCGAATTGTAGCAGCTTTGCGATTTTTTACTGAGTAGACAGTTACCAATAGACTAGATGCGGATTATAACGCAGGAATTTGTCACTCGACAGTGTGAATGTCACTGCATAATTTTCTTGAATTCATGGAGTTTTTTACTGGTGGATCAAAACTCTTTAAACTTTCATATTTTTCTTGTGTTATATCAAAAAGCGCCATTAAGCTCATAAAACTAAAAAAAAGACATCGTTATGACTTTTCCAATTATCAAAATTATGTTTTACGTATATATTTGTTAAAATTATACTATTAAACTACACGAATATATACAATCGAGCTGTTCTTCGCCAATTAAATTACAACGTACATAAACGTAACTACGATCGAAATGCTGAATACATAGAATTGGATTGAATAGAAAGCTTCGAAGATTGATCGAAACGGAGCGTAACGCATAATACCAAATCCGCCGAACGGAGAAAATTTTGATTTTAATTAAATCTAATCTAACCGTCTAATTAAATCGTTGATGTCATATCAAATTAATTATACAAAAATTAAACTTGCTTACTTCTTTTTTAAGTTCTTACAGCTCATTTAGGGGCAAATAAATCGATATCGAATATTTTCGATTCACGCTCTAGAAGATGCAAGTTATTGGCCGTTCTTTCATCTGACGTTCGCTTTCCATTTTCGCCAAATTATATTGCAACTTTTGGATAGTAATACTAACTGCAGCAGGAGTAGCGAACATATTGTAGCGAAAATGCGAAGCGAATGACAGATGAAAGAGAGGAGCCGACAACTGGCACGTTCTAGAGCGTAAACGAGGCGATTATCGTAAACGACGATTATCGGAAACGAAGGGATTATCGTAAACGACGATTATCGTAAGCGAGAGGTTTATCGTAAACGACGCGATTATTCCAGGGGTTTCGTTTTTCAAGCAGCAAACAAGTATATAAGGACGACATTCGACTGCAAGAGCAATCAGTTGTGAATTAAACTCGTGGAGATTACATCACAGTAAAGTAATAAAAACAGTACATTGTGAAAGTTGTATACAAGTGATTGTAAATAGTAACGTAAATTGTAATTGAATTGTGAATTACCGAATAATTGAAAAGGACATTAATTAAGTCTTTATAAATAAAGAGACTGCAAATTAAGTTGGCGATTTTATTTAACAATCCAGAGGTCGTACCCGAAAGATTAAGGAAATCATCGAGGTGATTCAGCAAAATCGTAACAATATGAATGGATATATAATATATATGCTCGAATTATACATATGTAATCCAAGCTTTACCAATTCTGTTCGGTCTGTCGCTGAATCACTTCTCCGAAATGAAAGCATTATACAAGTATACATACATATGTAAATTTAAGCAAAAATAATTTTAAACAAAACGAACCATAATTAAGATGCAATTCCTGGATCACATAGTTTACTGCAAACGTACAGTAACGACCCGGATTTTTATCCAGTCAATGACTGTAAATCCCGCAATATTTCCCGGAAACCAATTTGAGAAATGTTTTGTGGTTACATCAACAATGATTTTGTCGAATATATCGCCTCCGCGTCTACTTTTGTTTCAGCCACTCTTGTAAATCATCATCATATACTAAATTAAAAAAAGGATTTAAAACTTTAAATAAATAGTTTAAATCAAATAATTTAGTGCAAGTGATTGTAGCGTAATTTTTTTTTTCATTCAACTAAGTAAATAAGTTGGCGTTTCTTTAAAAGTGGAGAATAAAAATCGCAAAGACAATATATATATTTTTACGATCTTGCTGATTAACCTCGATGATTTCCTTAATCTTTCGGGTACGACCTCTGGATTGTTAAATAAAATCGCCAACTTAATTTGCAGTCTCTTTATTTATAAAGACTTAATTAATGTCCTTTTTAATTATTCGGTAATTCACAATTCAATTACAATTTACGTTACTATTTACAATCACTTGTATACAACTTTCACAATGTACTGTTTTTATTACTTTACTGTAATGTAATCTCCACGAGTTTAATTCACAACTGATTACTCTTGCAGTCGAATGTCGTCTTTATATACTTGTTTGCTGCTTGAAAACGAAACCCCTGGAATAATCGCGTCGTTTTACGATAAACCTCTCGCTTACGATCATCGTCGTTTACGATAATCGTCGTTTACGATAATCGTCGTTTACGATAATCACCTCGTTTACGCTCTAGATCGTGCCAGTTGTCGGCTCCTCTCTTTCATCTGTCATTCGCTTCGCATTTTCGCCACACTGCCCTCCACCTAAGTCTGATCGTCTCGATCAGACACATTCGCTGTTCCAAACGCAGCAAACCTCTCTAGGTGGACCACTTTCATCTTGTTTCTCGGCCTCCCCACAGTTTGTATTCGATACACTACGTCGTTTCGTCGTTTGATTATCTTGTATGGACCTTCCCAATTGCATTGAAGTTTTGGGGACAAACCTCTCTTTCGTTGTGGATTGTACAGCAACACCAAATCTCCATTTTGGAAGCCTTCGGAGTTCATCGCCTTGTCATACCTAGGCTTCATTTTGTCACTCATAATTTGAGTTCTTCCTTGGTCTGAGTGCAATTCTATAGGCGCACCGTATCTGGTAACCCAATTGTGAGTGAATGCATCCGCAACTGCTTTCGCTTCCTGGTTTGGAATTGGGTAGACCTCAGCCCCTTTACTAAAATACTCCATAACCACAAGAACGTATTTGTTTCCTTGTCTGCTCATAGGGAATGGACCGGCTACATCCATGGCAACCCGCTCAAATGGTGTACCTGAGTTATACTGCTTCATCTGCCCATGACTTCGTGAATTTGGCCCTTTAGCTGCAATGCACTCCGTGCAATTAGCAATCCACTCAGCGACCGATTGAGGACAGCCAACCCAATGGAACCGCTGCCTGATATTCTCCAGCGTTTTTGTAATGCATAGGTGCCCTCCACTAGGACCATTATGGAATTCCTTAAGAACATCCGGAATTCTTGACCTCGGAACTACTATTAGCTTTCGAGAGCACTGGTTTTTATATAAAACTAGCAGACTCCGGCGTACTATGCTACACCTATAAAAAAAATCGAGATAGTCTTATGTAAACTGATAACTTTGTATGTCAAATATTTGCTTTAATCGAAAATTTTTATCTTAAACCAACAATTTTGAATTTTTTTTTTTTTTGGAAAAGGAAATAAAAAAATTGATTTCAAATTTTTTTTCCAAACATTTTATTTTTATGAATTTGTTTTAAATCTTTTGTTAAATTTTATTTCATTTTCGTTATTATTTTTTACTTTTGTTCTCTCTTTTTCAACACCACATAAAACGTAATGTACGCGTATTTTGGAATTTTACATGTATTTGTTGTTGTTGCATGTATTTTGTATGGGTAGCGATCAATGTTGAAACCCTTCATAACTGTAGAATTTGGAGCAATTTGATCTGGTGATTCTTAAGTTATAGACGAATAAACGAATAGTTCTACAACTTATGTATTTAAAAAAGACTTAATGGGTATAAATATGATAAGCAAAAATTCAATATTTCCAGCACATGTAATTCTTACTCGCAACGAAACCTGGTAATGCGTCATTTAGGTTAAAAGTTGTGGACAAAAGCCCTTACCTGAAATAAAAGAAAAAAATCTGTAATTAGTTTTGCTTTCGTGGTAATACAAAATGTGCTATTCGCAATAAATATTTAATTATTAATAGGTTTTAAGTTTTTTATTATTTTTAGAAATTTTTAAAATTATTTAAAAAAAATTTCCAAAAAAAAATTATAGAAAAAAATTTTCTAGTTTGAAGATTATATACAAAATGTAAATGAAAATGAAATCAATCTTTTTCCCAAAATTTGCAAATTCGACCAAACAAGTGAGCAAACATAATTAACTTTAGGTTAAATGTAGCAAATTTGGCAAGATACAAATTCATATACATATATAAATAGCATAAGTGCATAAGTGTGTGTACATTAAGCTACATTTTACATTTCTACATATTTATGTACATATATATTTGTATACAATCATTTGTGAATATTTACACACAAAGTTGGCTAAATTCGAAAATGCGGATAAGTCGTGATGCAGCTGTGCATTGAAGTGAAAAATTGAGAGTTCCCTTTTGCTAATGAACGAGATGATAACAACGGAAGCAAAAACACTTATGTACTTATGTCAAAACTTTTTGTGTAGGTTTAATAAAAAAATACTTTGTGACAAATATTATAAAAAGACTCATAAAAAAGTGTTTATTAACGGTTCAAAATGATTGAAATCCCTTGGCCGTCAGAAACTTTTATAAAAAAAAAAACTTGAAATTTTAACATTAAAATTTTTGAGTTAATTTTAGTTGAAAATTTCAATATTTATTTTAATTAAAAATCTATAAAATTTCATGAAATCAAAGCCTTGGATAAAACTTCGTAAGACTAAATAAAGGCGGACATGACCACTGTCCGATGGAAAAAACCGAATCTAAGCGAAGTTCTCTAAATGGTGGTATGTAATTTAGATTCTAGTACAAGAAAATTTATCAAGTTATTTGACTGTCTCCGTATCGAAATTCACTCAAACAAATCGAACATGTTGTGATGGACGGACGGCATGTCTCCAGTATTCTAGATATGTCTACGTTCCGAGGATCTAACATCGACTTACAAAACTATCTTAGCGCAGCCAAAATCTAAAAACATTTCACCAGTCAACAAATATCAGTCAACCTCGATGTCGAAAAGCTGCAATCATCTCCTACTGCAATCACCTACCGCAGCGCGTGCTGTGTGGGAGAGATACCGAGAGTTCAAGAGGATATATATTTGCAAACAGAAAAATATTCAAGGCGAAAGGCGAAAGGCGTGTGTATGAAGCGCTTGAGCAGCTGGCACACATAATTGAAGTTTAGAGCGCGTCGGATCCGAAGAGATGATCTTTCGAACGAGTTTATGAGGATAATGCTTTTCGAGGCTGCTGAGTTGCAGAAAAGATTATAAACTCGGATGTGCCGAACCCGAAATCTCAATCGATGACGATTGAACGAACCGCCTGAAGAGCAACAAAGCCTACAGGCTGCACTGCTATTCAAATATGGTAGCGAAAAGGAACATGGCGACGGGATTTTCAGCACCTTTGAGAAATTAAGTCGAATATGTGCTCGCCTGAGAACTAAAGTCTGCATCAAACATGAATAATAGTTACTGACCATATCGTACATTAAAACAGAAATAGACAAAACTCAAAAAATCTGAAATGCTAAGGAGAGAAGAAAGCAGTTGACGCTGTTCAAGCTATGGAAGTGACATGGAAACATGACGATCGCTGACGGCCGAGTGGTAAGCATTGCGTACTACAGTACGGAAGGCTTGGGTTCGAGTCCAGGTTCGAGCAACATCCAAAATTATAGTAACTTAATATTTCTAATGGTGGTAGCTCTTCAGCAGGGAATGCCAAGCCTTCCGAATGTATTTCTGACATGAAATAAAAGCTCCTCATAAAAACCCATCGGCCGTTCAGAGGCGGCTTAGGATAAACTTCATTTGTTGGTAAAAATATCAAAACACAAAACCACAAATTTGAGGAGGAGCTCGGCCCAAAACATGAAAACAGCCTTAACGGTATTTTTTCAGTTAGGGAAGACTTTGATTTTTTTTTTTTTTTTTTTTGAATTTTTATTTATGAAATTTTTTTTCAACATTTTTGATTCAGCACGCAACATGTTGAAAAAATATTCAACGCCTAATAACGAATGCAGTTTCAGCCGATTCATTCTAGTTTCGAGAAATTTAATACAAATTGGTACTTAAGTTGGCCTACTTTTAGGGGCAAAACTAAAATATATACCCGAAATGAAATAGGCTTTGATTTATCACCAGCTTTTGTCAGAAATATACTAAAATAATGTAAAAATGTAAGCTTCTAGTACTCGAGATTTATAATAATAGACGAAAAACAGCTGATCGACCATTGATGCTTTTCCTACCGGGTAAGAGAGCCCGAAAGTCGCTTGTTCAGAAACTATATTTTTCGAATTAAAACCGAGCCCTAAAAGAATCAAGAAACAGCATCTGCAGCCAGCAGATCAGAAAAACAAAAATCATCAGCAAAAGTCCCTTACTGCACACTTTCTTCCCTCTTGAATAGCACAGCTACATAGTGGCATTTCAAAAATATTTGAAATGTCGAAAAGTGCCAAATATTCTTCCTTAAAAAAAATTGTGCTTGTGACAAACGCTATCGCTCTGAGCTCAATGCAACATTGCATGGACATGTTGACCGTGCATCCGTAAGCACCACTTCTTCTTCACTTTCCCATACTCTATGCAAAAAGCCAGATATCAATTCTAAACTGTTCCATTGTGCCCAGTATGCTTTCGCGATGGGACTTTCCGCTGCCATTTGTTCTTTACTTGGCCGTCTGTTCACCTCCAATCCGTGCATTACCAATTCCAAGTCCGGATCTTCTTGCCGACATTTCCTTAAGTGACTTGCCTCCCACTCTTCTGCTGATGTAACTGTCATTAGCCGGACGTCTATTATGTCTTCCTTACCCTCGGCTTTTGAGCAATGCTTACATTCCAAACTACATAGTCGACGGGACATAGCGTCAGTATTTCCGTGCGTATTACCCTTGCGGTGTTCGATGGTGAAGTCATAACTTTGCAGTCTCTCAATCCACCGTGCAAGCTGCCCTTCGGGATTCTTCAACTGTAGTAGCCACTTCAGCGCTGCATGATCCGTTCTAACGCGGAAATGTTGACCATACAGATATTTGTGGAAGTGTTTAATATAATCCACCAACGCTAATAGTTCTCTCCGCGTTACGCAGTAGTTCCGCTCCGGTTTTCCAATAGTCCGGCTATAGTAGGCAACTATCTTCTCCTGCCCATCAATCACTTGCGAAAGTACACCTCCTATGCCATAACCACTAGCATCTGTGTCCAGAATAAATGTTGCACCTGAAACCGGGTACGCTAGCATAGGTGCAGTGCATAGTCGTTCTTTTAAAGCTTGGAAAGCATCCTCTTGTTCAGTTTCCCACTCGAAAGATTTATTTTTCCTTGTGAGTTCATGGAGACTATGAGCTACGCTGGTGAAACTCGGAACAAAGCGACGATAGTAAGTACACAGCCCAAGGAAACTTCTTAATTCATGCAAATTTCTGGGTCTCGGCCAATTCTTTACTGCTTCTATTTTTTCCTTCGCAGTACACACGCCCTTCGTGGTTACTTGATGACCTAAGTAATTCACCTCCTTCTTGAATAAAGAGCACTTCTTAGGATTTAGTTTAAGACCAGCGCTAGCTATTCTCTGGAAAACTTCTTCCAAATTACTCAGATGTTCGTCGAAGCTCTTTCCCAATACGATTATGTCATCCAGATACACCAAACAGGTCTTCCAGTGTAGTCCTTTGAGCACGTGGTCCATTAATCTTTCAAAAGTGGCAGGAGCGTTGCATAAACCAAATGGCATTACCCTACATTGCCATAGACCGTTGCCAGCACTAAAGGCTGTTAATAATGGCTTCTACCTCTTGACATTGCCCTAATACAGTTCCACTAGGAATTTTTACTGATGATCTGAAGTCATTTAATACTCTCACTGGGATGCGTCCATTCTTTCGTGTCTTAGCCAGGGTTTTTCCAATAAGTAAGTCCAGTGTAGAATATTGTGCTGCTTCGACAACCCACAATTTGTTTGTCCCACAATCTCCATTAATTTTCGCCCAAACAACTGCTTCTGACTTCGGTGGAATCAGTTCACTGCCTTCTAAGACCACTTGATTGCTGCTGTATGTGAAATCATAGCCAATGTTTAGTGGTACCTCCATGTTCTTATACTCCATAATTTTGTTATTCAAGTCTATTTTGATACCTTCATCCATCAAAAAGTCCACTCCTATGATTACCTCATCCACGATCTGCGCGACTATAAAACTGTGTAACAGCGTCACATTCCCGATTGTTACCTCACATGTTACTTCTCCAACTACTTGGGTATCCTCACCAGTCGCCGTTTTTAATATTGCTCCAGGTAATGGTCTCCTTCTGTAGCGATCAGGTCAGTTCGAATGATGGAGTGTGATGCGCCCGTATCCACTGTTAATATTTCGCTCGTCCATCCACACATCCACAAATAGTAATGTTGCTCGTTTTTCTGCCAATTTGCGAGACGGAGATTATGGGGCATTCAATTGCAGGAACCAGCATACGCCCCTTTAGACTGGCTCGTTTTAGTTTAACGACTGAGAAGTTGATGGTTTATCCTCCTCAGCCTTCCGTTTGCGCTGTCCTTCCTGTATGCTGGAACCCGTTTTGCATTCGCGTGCGAAGTGACCAGGCTTTCCACATTTAAAGCATTTCCCAGCCTGATTCTTGCCACCAGAACGATTCATTCCTTCTAACGACTTCAGAGTTCTCAATATTTCGGTCATCACATCTGTTGTTTCAACCTCCACTTTATTGACTTTGTATGCTGGTCTGCTTATGAGTGCCGCCGTTTCACGTGTTTGAGCATACGCCACTGTTTCAGCGAATGTTAACTTTGTATTCGCATATGTCTCTCGCTTGGTGTAAACGTCTCTTATGCCGCTGATATATTTTTGTATTTTCACCCTTTCGAGATGCTCACCCGATGCATCTCCGATGGCTAAATGAGCCAATCTCTCAATTTCCGAGGCATATTCCTGTAGAGATTCGTTGGGTTTTTGGTCGCGCTTTTCTAACTCCATCTGGTAAATTTGTCTTCTGTGTTCGCTATCATAGCGTTTTTCCATGGCTCACATCAATCCGTCGTAATCATTTCTCTCATAATCAGGTACAGTTTGCAAAAGTTCTGCCGCCGGTGCTTCCAACGCAACGAATAGTGCAGCAGATTTTTCCTCCGTGCTCCATTTATTGGTTTCAGCCGTCTACTCAAACTGGAGCTTGAAGACTTGGAAGGGAATTTTTCCGTTAAAAGACGGTGTTTTTACCTTGGGAGCGTTCACTGAAGTGGTTGGACGATTTAACTTCAAATCCCACTTCTGACACCAATTGTTACGATCTTGCTGATTAATCTCGATGATTTCCTTAATCTTTCGGGTACGACCTCTGGATTGTTAAATAAAATCGCCAACTTAATTTGCAGTCTTTTTATTTATAAAGACTTAATTAATGTCCTTTTATTATTCGGTAATTCACAATTCAATTACAATTTACGTTACTATTTACAATCACTTATATACAACTTTCACAATGTACTGTTTTTATTACTTTACTGTAATGTAATCTTCACGAGTTTAATTCACAACTGATTACTCTTGCAGTCGAATGTCGTCCTTATATACTTGTTTGCTGCTTGAAAACGGAACCCCTGGAATAATCGCGTCGTTTTACGATAAACCTCTCGCTTACGATAATCGTCGTTTACGATAATCGCCTCGTTTACGCTCTAGAACGTGCCAGTTGTCGGCTCCTCTCTTTCATCTGTCATTCGCTTCGCATTTTCGCTACAATATATTGAGAGGAGCCGACAACTGGCACGTTCTAGAGCGTAAACGAGGCGATTATGGTAAACGACGATTATCGTAAACGACGATGATCGTAAGCGAGAGGTTTATCGTAAAACGACGCGATTATTCCAGGGGTTCCGTTTTCAAGCAGCAAACAAGTATATAAGGACGACATTCGACTGCAAGAGTAATCAGTTGTGAATTAAACTCGTGGAGATTACATTACAGTAAAGTAATAAAAACAGTACATTGTGAAAGTTGTATACAAGTGATTGTAAATAGTAACGTAAATTGTAATTGAATTGTGAATTACCGAATAATTAAAAAGGACATTAATTAAGTCTTTATAAATAAAGAGACTGCAAATTAAGTTGGCGATTTTATTTAACAATCCAGAGGTCGTACCCGAAAGATTAAGGAAATCATCGAGGTTAATCAGCAAGATCGTAACAATTGGTGTCAGAAGTGGGATTGTTAAATAAATTTCAAAGGATAATTATTGAAAAATGGTGAAGATTCAAGATTTGACGATACCTCCTCTCAAGAAGGAGTTGGCAAAGCGAGGATTGTCTACAACAGGAAATAAGGCAGAGCTGCAATCGAGACTGCGAGAAGCAATGGAAGTCGAAGGTATCGACTTGAACCAATACGAATTCCGCCGAGAGGATGAAGACGTATCCTTGAAGGATGTTGACAAGGAAGAGGCTAGTGATTCTGCGAAGGAGTTAGAGCAGCCATCAAGTAAGATTCAAGAAAAGGCTCCTAGCTCATCTGCGGGTATTGACATGAACATGTTATTGGCTGCAATTTCACAAAAATTGGATGCACAGGATGCCCGTAATTCACAAAATATGTCTGTAATGAACGCGAACATGTCACAAATCGATGCCTTACATCACAAATGGTTGAACAGAGGGAGCAAATATCATCCTTAGGAGGAATAATCGCGCAAATACAGCAAAATCTGGTGAGAGACAATGCGGAACTAAAGGAAAGACAGGATCAAATCGAGACGCGACAAGACAAAATAGAGGAGCTAATTGAGATAAAAGTAATCAAATTGGAAGGTCGGCAAGAAAAAATAGAAGAGTTAATTGAAGCCAAAGACAACACATTGGAAGGTCGTTTCCGGGATTTGCAGTTAAATCGTCCAACCACTTCAGTGAACGCTCCCAAGGTAAAAACACCGTCTTTTAACGGAAAAATTCCCTTCCAAGTCTTCAAGCTCCAGTTTGAGTAGACGGCTGAAACCAATAAATGGAGCACGGAGGAAAAATCTGCTGCACTATTCGTTGCGTTGGAAGCACCGGCGGCAGAACTTTTGCAAACTGTACCTGATTATGAGAGAAATGATTACGACGGATTGATGTGAGCCATGGAAAAACGCTATGATAGCGAACACAGAAGACAAATTTACCAGATGGAGTTAGAAAAGCGCGACCAAAAACCCAACGAATCTCTACAGGAATATGCCTCGGAAATTGAGAGATTGGCTTATTTAGACATCGGAGATGCATCGGGTGAGCATCTCGAAAGGGTGAAAATACAAAAATATATCAGCGGCATAAGAGACGTTTACACCAAGCGAGAGACATATGCGAATCCAAAGTTAACATTCGCTGAAACAGTGGCGTATGCTCAAACACGTGAAACGGCGGCACTCATAAGCAGACCAGCATACAAAGTCAATAAAGTGGAGGTTGAAACAGCAGATGTGATGACCGAAATATTGAGAACTCTGAAGTCGTTAGAAGGAATGAATCGTTCTGGTGGCAAGAATCAGGCTGGGAAATGCTTTAAAAGTGGAAAGCCTGGTCACTTCGCACGCGAATGTAAAACGGGTTCCAGCATACAGGAAGGACAGCGCAAAGGGAAGGCTGAGGAGGATAAACCATCAACTTCTCAGTCGTTAAACTAAAACGAGTCAGTCTAAAAGGGCGTATGCTGGCTCCTGCAATTGAATGCCCCATAATCTCCGTCTCACAAATTGGTAGGAAAACGAGCAACATTACTATTGGTGGATATGTGGATGGACGAGTGCGAAAATTAACAGTGGATACGGGCGCATCACACTCCATCATTCGAACTGACCTGATGGCTAAAGAAGTGAGACCATTACCTGGAGCAATATTGAAAACGGCGACTGGTGAGGACACACAAGTGGTGGGAGAAGTAACATGTAAGGTCTCAATAGGGAATGTGACGGTGTTACACAGCTTTATAGTCGCGCAGATCGTAGATGAGGTAATCATGGGAGTGGACTTCTTGATGGAGCAAGGTATCAAGATCGACTTGAATAACAAGGTTATGGAGTATAAGAACATGGAAGTACCACTAAGCATTGGCTACGATTCCACATACAGCAGCAAACAAGTGGTCTTAGAAGGCAGTGAACTGATTCCACCGAAGCCAGAAGCAGTTGTTTGGGCGAAAATTAATGGAGATTGTGGGACAAACAAATTGTGGGTTGTCGAAGCAGCACAAAATTCTACACTGGACTTACTTATTGGAAAAACCCTGGCTAAGACACGAAAGAATGGACGCATCCCAGTGAGAGTATTAAATGACTTCAGATCATCAGTAAAAATTCCTATTGGAACTGTATTAGGGCAATGTCAAGAGGTAGATGCCATTATTAACAACAATGATTCATCTGGAATCGACTCTATTGGCAGCAGGGAGATGGAGGAAGATATCAATGCATGGACGCAAGGGTTGAACGACAAGTACAAGCACAAGGCCAGCCAGATGATCCGTAAATACACCAACATATTCGACAAGGATGGCAACAAACCAGGCAGGACCAACGTAGTGAAGCATAGCATTGATACTGGTGACGCAAGACCAATTCGTCAAGCTCCTCGAAGCGTTCCACTAGCCAAGCGTGACGCTGTTGGCCAAATAATTAAGGAAATGAGCGAAAGCGATGTTATCGAACCATCGGCAAGTCCATGGAGCTCTCCGGTGGTACTCGTGAAGAAGAAAGATGGCCAGTTGCGGTACTGCGTGGACTATCGGAGATTAAAGGATGTCACAAAGAAAGACAGTTTGCCCAAAATCGTTATGTGGCACAGAACAGTTCTCAACACTTGACCTTAAGAGCGGGTATTGGCAAGTAGAAGTGAGTGAAGAAGATAAAGAGAAGACAGCATTTAGTGCTGGCAACGGTCTATGGCAATGTACGGTAATGCCATTTGGTTTATGCAACGCTCCTGCCACTTTTGAAATATTAATGGACCATGTGCTCAAAGGACTACACTGGAAGACCTGTTTGGTGTATCTGGATGACATCATCGTATTGGGAAAGAGCTTCGACGAACATCTGAGTAATTTGGAAGAAGTTTTCCAGAGAATATCTGGCGCTGGTCTTAAACTAAGTCCTAAGAAGTGCTCTTTATTCAAGAAGGAGGTGAATTACTTAGGTCATCAAATAACCACGAAGGGCGTGTGTACTGCGAAGGAAAAAATAGAGGCAGTGAAGGATTGGCCGAGACCCAGAAATTTGCATGAATTAAGAAGTTTCCTTGGGCTGTGTACTTACTATCGCCGCTTTGTTCCGAATTTCGCCAGTGTAGCTCACAGTCTCCATGAACTCACAAGGAAAAATAGATCTTTCGAGTAAAAAATTGAACAAGAGGAGGCTTTTCAAGCTTTAAAAGAACGACTATGCACCGCACCTATGCTAGCGTACCCGGTTCCAGGTGCAACATTTATTCTGGACACAGATGATAGTGGTTATGGCATAGGAGGGGTACTTTCGCAAGTGATTGATGGGCAGGAGAAGATAGTTGCCTACTATAGCCGGTCTATTGGGAAACCAGAGCGGAACTACTGCGTAACGCGTTGGTGGATTGCATTAAACACTTCCACAAATATCTGTATGGTCAACATTTCCGCGTTAGAACGGATCATGCAGCGTTGAAGTGGCTACTACAGTTCAAGAATCCCGAAGGGCAGCTTGCGCGGTGGTTTGAGAGGCTGCAAAGTTATGACTTCACCATCGAGCACCGCAAGAATACGCACGGAAATGCTGACGCTATGTCCCGTCGACCATGTAGTTTGGAATGTAAGCACTGCTCAAAAGCCGAGGGTAAGGAAGACAAAATAGACGTCCGGCTAATGACAGTTACATCAGCAGAAGAGTGGAAGGCAAGTCATTTAAGGAAATGTCAGCAAGAAGATTCGGACTTGGAATTGGTGATGCACGGATTGGAGGTGAACAGACGGCCAAGTAAAGAACAAATGGCAGCGGAAAGTCCCATCGCGAAAGCATACTGGGCACAATGGAACAGTTTAGAATTGATATCTGGCTTTTTGCATAGAGTATGGGAAAGTGAAGATGGCCAGTGCTCTCGGAAGCTTATAGTAGTTCCAAGGTTAAGAATTCCGGATGTTCTTAAGGAATTCCATAATGGTCCTAGTGGAGGGCACCTAGGCATTACAAAAACGCTGGAGAAGATCAAGCAGCGGCTCTATTGGGTTGGCTGTCGGCAGTCGATCGCTGAGTGGATTGCTAACTGCACGGAGTGTATAGCAGCTAAAGGGCCAAAGTCACGAAGTCATGGGCAGATGAAGCAGTATAACTCAGGTGCACCATTTGAGCGGGTTGCCATGGATGTAGCCGGTCCATTCCCTATGAGCAGACAAGGAAACAAATACGTTCTTGTGGTTATGGACTACTTTAGTAAATGGCCTGAGGTCTACCCAATTCCAAACCAGGAAGCGGAAACAGTTGCGGATGCATTCACTCACAATTGGGTTACCAGATACGGTGCGCCTATAGAATTGCACTCAGACCAAGGAAGAAACTTTGAAGCGGCGGTATTCCAGGAGATGTGCCAGATACTTGGTATTCGGAAAACACGAACGACAGCCCTGCATCCTCAATCAGATGGCATGGTAGAGCGATTCAACCGGACCCTGGAAGAGCACTTGCGGAAAGTAGTGGACAAGAATCAAGATGATTGGGATGTACACATACCGCTTTTCCTGATGGGATATCGGTCCGCAGTGCATGAAACAACAGGTCAAACACCTGCCAGAATACTGTTTGGTAGTGAACTTCGGTTGCCCAGCGATTTAAAATTTGGAATAACTGGTGATGCGAGAAGAATTGGGAAGGAAGTGTCTACTGTTCTCGAGGAAGAGTTAAGAGAGATACATGCTCTTGTGAGGCAGCGAACTCAAATTATGAGTGACAAAATGAAGGCTAGGTATGACAAGGCGATGAACTCCGAAGGCTTCCAAAATGGAGATTTGGTGTTGCTGTACAATCCACAACGAAAGAGAGGTTTGTCCCCAAAACTTCAATGCAATTGGGAAGGTCCATACAAGATAATAAAACGACTAAACGACGTAGTGTATCGAATACAAACTGTGGGGAGGCCGAGAAACAAGATGAAAGTGGTCCACCTAGAGAGGCTTGCTGCGTTTGGAACAGCGAATGTGTCTGATCGGGACGATCAGACTTAGGTGGAGGGCAGTGTGGCGAAAATGCGAAGCGAATGACAGATGAAAGAGAGGAGCCGACAACTGGCACGTTCTAGAGCGTAAACGAGGCGATTATCGTAAACGACGATTATCGTAAGCGAGAGGTTTATCGTAAAACGACGCGATTATTCCAGGGGTTCCGTTTTCAAGCAGCAAACAAGTATATAAGGACGACATTCGACTGCAAGAGTAATCAGTTGTGAATTAAACTCGTGGATATTACATTACAGTAAAGTAATAAAAACAGTACATTGTGAAAGTTGTATACAAGTGATTGTAAATAGTAACGTAAATTGTAATTGAATTGTGAATTACCGAATAATTAAAAAGGACATTAATTAAGTCTTTATAAATAAAGAGACTGCAAATTAAGTTGGCGATTTTATTTAACACTCCAGAGGTCGTACCCGAAAGATTAAGGAAATCATCGAGGTTAATCAGCAAGATCGTAACAATATATATACAAACCATATAAATAAATGGTGTTTTTTATAGAGGTTATAAAATATTAGTATAAATAGCAAGAGTTTCTGCTTTTTCTTTTATCTAACCTTTCTAAATAATATACTTTGTGTAAGCACTATATTACTATGTATTATATTGTGGCGAAAATGCGAAGCGAATGACAGATGAAAGAGAGGAGCCAACAACTGGCATCTTCTAGAGCGTACGAGACGATTATCGTAACCGAAACGATTATCGTAACCGAGAGGATTATCGTAAAGACGAGATTATTCCGGGGGTTTCGTTTTCAAGCAGCAAACAGGTATATAAGGGCGACATACGGCTGCAAAAGCAATCAGTTGTGAATTAAGCTCGTGGAGATTACATTACAGTAAAGTAATAAAAACAGTACATTGTGAAAGTTGTATACAAGTGATTGTAAATAGTAACGTAAATTGTAATTGAATTGTGAATTACCGAATAATTAAAAGGAACTTAAATAAGTCTTTATAAATAAAGAGACTGCAAATTAAGTTGGCGATTTTATTTAACAATCCAGAGGTCGTACCCGAAAGATTAAGGAAATCATCGAGGTTAATCAGCAAAATCGTAACAATATCTTCAATGCAACCATAAGTTATATAGCGCTAAGAATGTAACTGTTCTTTATATAATAGGAAACTCCGAAATAAACTGTGAAGTCAGTCGTTAACCGACAGCGAAATGGAATGCTCCATTTTAAACTTATTCATTAAAATTACAGTCCATTAAAAGAAGTTATAGACACTGCTTCTATACCAACTCCATCACACGAAGGTGAGTCGCCCCGCAGTTTAATAAAGGGTGTTTTTTTTATAGAGGTATAGAACTTTCAGTTGCAATAAAACAACGACGGATTATTCGATTGACATGAATTTTATTTATCCGAAAGATAATATTGTGGCATTACATTTTAAATATGATTTCTGGCATATGACCGCCACGGCTGGCGCGGATGTAGTCCAATCTGGACGTTCAATTTTCGATGACTTTTTCCAACATTTGTGGCCGTATATCGGCAATAACACGGCGAATGTTGTCTTCCAAATGGTCAAGCGTTTGTGGCTTATCCGCATAGACCAATGACTTTACATAGCCCCACAGAAAGTAGTCTAGCGGTGTTAAATCAGAAGATCTTGGAGGCCAATTCACAGGTCCAAAACGTGAAATTAGGCGGTCACCAAACGTGTCTTTCAATAAATCTATTGTGGCACGAGCTGTGTGACATGTTGCGCCGTCTTGTTGAAACCACACCTCCTGGACATCATGGTTATTCAATTCAGGAATGAAAAAGTTAGTAATCATGGCCCTATACCGATCACCATTGACTGTAACGTTCTTGCCACCATCGTTTTTGAAAAAGTACGGACCAATGATTCCACCAGCCCATAAAGCGCACCAAACAGTCAGTTTTTTTTGGATGTAACGGTGTTTCAACATACACTTGAGGATTACCTTCAATCCAAATGCGGCAGTTTTGTTTGTTGACGTAGCCATTCAACCAGAAGTGCGCTTCATCGCTAAACATCGCTTAAATGGACGTAGTGCGCTATACGTTTTCCGCACAGAACCATTATTTTCGAAATAAAATTGCACTATTTTTAAGCGTTGTTCAGGCGTGGTCTATTCATGATGAATTGCCAAAATAAACTGAGAATAAATCACTTGACAGCTGTTAAATCGGTCGCCATCTTGAAAAGTAATGCCAACTTAAAGTTCTATACCTTTATAAAAAACACGCTTTATAAAAGTAGTGAAAATATATTACAGCCTAAGGCTTTTTTCTTGCTGGTGTATTTAATAACTGGAGTTGCTAGAAAGTAGTGATGCAAAATCTCCTGGGGAGGAAAAGCTGTAAAAAATAGCAGTCATTCTAGAGAAGCAACTCCAACACCCGAAAGAAACGCAGGAAGCAGAGAAAATACAAAATCATATTTAATCAGGTGTGTCTCTCCATCGACAAACACGGGATCACTTCAAAATAAAAAATACATCATCTTAAAATTTTATTCTCATGCTGATCGCAATCGCCCCGTCCGCTTATTTTCTGAATGTTGAAAGGGAATTAACTGCAAAATGAAAAATTGTCCGCTGAGAAGAGGAAAGTAGGAAAGTGCTGCAAGAGGCGATGCTGCCAGTGCCTAGCCGCGACTCAAGCCTTCACGGCAGTGCGTTCAGCACAATCACCCACTTTGGGTAACCTTGATCTCCACGTCCCAACGGAGCTCCCCGCAGCATAATTTAACTGTAACGGACTCCAAGGAAAGATTGACCAGATAGTCGACTTTATGAGCCGGGAGAACCTGCCAATAGCTGAGATCCAAGAGACAAAACAGCTGGACTGGCTATAACATTATAAGAAAGGATCGTGAGCGAGATCATGATCGAGGCTTCATTCTACACAACATCGTGCAGTATCGTCTTATCGACGGCGACATCGACCGCAGGCATACTACCCTAGAATGTTAGGGCATAGCTATCCGATCAGGCAGTGTCGAACTCGAAATATGTATTTAATATATACATTCCGGTTACTTGTTGCTCAGTTGTTCCGTTCTGATATGGGTGCGCTACTCAGGCACCTGCCTGTCAAATGATCGTCGAGGAATGGAGCTGGGGGAACAGATAGACGATTAGGCATTCTGCACTATGGACGACTAAGCCCCCACCAAAATTGTGGGCAACTGTCATAGCTCGCCTGACATCACAATAGCTAGCGCTAATCAGATAAATAGCGTATATTGGTGACCTATGCTTACGCTCGCTTCCGACCACTTGCCTATAATTTGTAACCGTGAATCTCCTGGCCTTTTTTAACTTTAAAAAAGCTAACTAGCCCTCCTTCACGGTGAAAAAATCATTCGCTTCTTACTGGTCGACCGCGAGAATACGTCCCTACTTTCCCACCGGATCGGCGGTTTTAGCAACAAGGCGCGACGCTTTACGCTTAGCCGATTCCGGAGATCCCCGTATTAGGGGATTCAACACGGACATTCGGCAAAACGTTGACCATCACAAGCGGAACAAGTGGAAGGATCATTTAAGGTCCTGCAATATCTCCTCTGGCGTCACCAAGCTCTGACCCACAGTCAAATGTCTAATCCGGCGAGACGTGATGATCGGGTGGAAATTTCATTCGGTGATCTCGCCTCGTCGGACTCGAAGAGGTGCACGAGCTATTTTAGCCGACTATTCACACTGCACCCTTCTGTTGACCAAATGAAGCGACAAGTGACCCGCTGTCCGCGCAAACTGTCAAACACTAGCGTAACGCTTGATTTCTCCAGGGAAGAGGTTCAGATGCTAAAACATTTGGGGCCAGCAGGGGCAGACTATCTTACCAAGGTTCTCAAGTTAATTGAGGTCTTGCTACCCTCGTCTCTCACACACCATCTGAGCCCTGTTGCGCCTCACCCTGGCTTTCATGCATAGCTCCACAACATCCCTTAATGCCATAAACACTCAGATAGTTCATGGCCTCAACCAAAATCGGCGCTGTGCGCGAACTGTCTTAGTTCTTCACTCTGCCTCCTTGATCTCTTATGCCGATGACTGGTCGGCATTGGTGACTGGCCAGGATATGGATTGCCTTTGTCCGAAAGCAATCTGCTATCTCGCCAACTTTTCCGACTTCTCCATTGTACGATATCTTCACTTACAAATAGCGAAGTCCCCTGTCAGCCTTTTTGCCAGCTGGCCGAAGGAGTACCGGCTAGAACTCAATGTGAAAGCCGATGACGTAAAAATTCCGACCATTAACAATCCCAAGTTACTGGAAGTCACATTTGACAGCCTGCACTCCACTGCGCATATGAGTGCAAGTGCCACTAAAGTACAGAGCTGCAAGAAAGTTCTCAAATCGCTAGCCGGCAGCACTTGGGGTAAAGACAAAGAAACGCTGTTGGTAACATACAAGTCAATTGGTCGGCCGGTCGTAAACTATGCTGTTACGACTTCGTCGCCGGGGACTAGCGAGGCGCAGTTGCCCTAAGCGTGTCAAAACGCCGCCCTTCGGATCGTGTATGATAGCACCTGCGCATCTCTTACACAGTGAAATATCTATGTTCCCAGTTAAGGAGCATAATGGCATGGCCTGTAAGCAATATCTGCTAGGATGCCGCCGCAGGGATCTCCCCAACAGACACTTATTAGAAGCCGAACCTCCGCCTAGACACATCAGGAAGGGAGTACTTTACTACCGTGGCTCCGTACAACAATACTGACAAGAATCGCTGGGCAGGATGACATACCGACAAGCTTTCAACACCATTCACCGAGAGTCCGTTAACACCTTCTCGTGAATAGTGTTCTCCGAATCCGAGCAGAACAAGAGCTCGAGCTGCCTCGAGTGATCCGCGTAAAACTGGTACCATTAAGATCTGGGTGTTGTAATAGACTCAACTTCTATTTATCCAGACTCGACCCTGACATACTTAATGTATGTCCCGCATGCAACGAATTCCCACACGACACTAACCACCTTTTTGCATGCCCACTCAACCCGACTTATCTAACACCCCACTCCCTCTGGTCGGAACCCGTCGAAATAGCATGTTTGTTAGCGTTAGATGACCTCGATGACTAAGACTGAACCTAACTGACCCTAGGCGGGATTAGGGAGCCGCTACAACAACAACAACTGTATAATTATATCAACACAACTAGTTTTAGATCAAGGATCTAATATTTAGCAATGCATTATTTGAATTTTCGACGGTTGGGGAGCGTGATGTTGCAATATGCATATTACATATTTTTCCTAATGCCATAGGGCATGATTAAATTCATTAAAGTTGTACAGTCTTGTATCCTTAGGGCGCTAAGGTATATCATTAATCATAGTAATACCACGTCTTGCTTTCCTGGACAATGAATTGCCACTGTACTACCAGTTGACTAAAAAGTTTTCCACCCATAAGCATCCTCTCTGCCTTAGTGTTTGAGATGTTTATGGCTAAACAAATTTATGAATTCATAAATAGGCATAACTTAATCTCCCCCTTCAATCCGGCTTCAGTACTAAAGATCATTGCTTTGTTTACTTGACTTTCCAAAAGCGTTTGAAATCGTGCTAAAGCTTCAGTTTTAGTACCTTAGGACTAGACAGATTTCAGGTGGTAGCAATCCTTGGGTCAGCATAGTTATTAATGATATATTTAGAGTGTGCAAGTTTTCTGACCTGCATAGTTACGCTGATGACATTCAGTTGTACTTATCTGAACCCATTGATTGAACAGATCAACAGTCAGTGGTCTAATTTTGATATTTTGCACCTTATATACAGATAATTGTCCCTTAAAAATAGTAAATAAGATTAAGAACTTAGGAAATCATTAGCTCTATCCTTATATGCAGAGATCATGTAAATTGAGTTTATAGTATGTTAAAGTCTACATTACTCTCCGGAATTAAAGACTGTTAGTTATCTATACGCCCACCATCAGCACACATGGGCTTGCTATACAACTAATTTTCCAGTTGTTATGCACTCTGAACTCATATACAACAAGCTTTTTATTATTATTAAATAAAAAAGTGCAGGAAGGTATTGTCCGGTATGTCATAATCAAACGAAAACCGATCCCTTTTAGGAATAAAAATAATGCAAAGAGATCTAACATAAACAATGAATCACTGGTTGTACATAGATTCGCTGCACTCAGTGAGTAAGATTGGCTGAAGTTAGAAAAAAGTCACAGAACAAAAAACTATTAACATGTTCTTATCAATGGAAAAGCTCGAAGAGCAGTCGTTTTAAAGGGTATAGAGGCCACAATAAGATCAGAAGAAGTAAAAAATGCTTTAGGAGATCAGAGATTCAGTGTAAGATCCGTAATGAATATTATGGGTATTCGCTTAGTCTAGTATGATACGGATTGCAAGGTTTTTCTATCCTTGCAATGACACAACAATAAAATACATGCGAACTAAAGTATACTACGGTTTAAAAAATGTCCTATACCCAAGGTAGATAGGTAGGCAGGTTAGATGTCTTGCGATGCACCTAGGCCTTTCGGATGCCTGGTATCACACTGTAACTGAAATTCCCCTACACTACCATGTCCTCTCTGAACCACTCTATGATCCTAATAAAGCTTATTAACCTAAATAGTTAAATATGAGCATCTTACGAGATATCGCCAAGAAAACCGATTACGATAGTTTTTCGTATACAATATACAAGTATATATATTGTGACGAAAATCCCATACCAAGGACAAACAAAACTATTGACAATGTAAATACAATTTCCCGGAAGGACAGAAAATAAAGAAGCGGCCGTATAATGCGAATTACCCATACCAAGGACAAACAAAACTGTTGACAATGTAAATGAAATTTCCCGGAAGGACAGAAAATAAAGAAGCGGCCGTATAATGCAAATTACCCATACCAAGGACAAACAAAAGGGTAGACAGCAAATACACGCTGTTGAGGTATAAAAGGAGCTGCAGCAACTATTTGAAAGGAATGAAGTTGAAGACTCAGCCCTAGCGTGTGTTTGAGAAACGGATAAGCTGAGTGAAGCAGATAATAATTGTGTATGATAAAGATTTGTTAAATAAGAAAATTGTAATTACACTAGAAATAAATTCCTGACGGTTAAAAAGCCGAACAAATAAGTCTTGGGAGTTTGTTTAATAATCCAGTGATCGGACTCGAAGGATTTAAAAAAAAATAATAGAGGTGAATTTAGCAAATTCGTTACAATTGGTGTCAGAAGTGGGATTGCTAAATAAATTCCGAAAAAAAAACAACAACAAAATATTTGAAAATGGTCAAGTTTCAAGATTTAACGATACTACCGCTCAAAAAGGAATTGGCGAAGAGAGGATTATCTTCAACCGGGAATAAGGCTGAACTACAATCACGGCTGCGAGAAGCTATGGAAGCAGAAGGTATAGATTTGAGCGAATATGAATTCTTCCGTGAGGACGAGGATACATCCAAGAAAGAAATGGAGAAGGAAGAGGCTGTTGAGACTACGGAAGATTCAGAGCAGTCAGCAACTAAAGGTGAAGACAATGCTCCTAGCTCATCTACGAGTATGGACATGAACATGCTACTGGCTGCAATTTCGCAAATGAATGCCAACATGTCACAAAAGTTGGATGATCAGGATGCCAAGATGTCACAAAAGTTGGATGAACAGGATGCCAAGTTGTTACAGAAATAGGATGAACAGGATGCCAAGTTGCTACAGAAGTTAGATGAACAGGATACCAACATGTCACAAATGAATGCCCACATTTCATCGCTAATGCAAGACCAAGAAGCGCGTATTTCATCCCGGCTCATACAGCTTCAGGAGAGTGTTGTTAAAGAATGCATAGAACTGAATGAGAGACAGGACGTAATCGAGGAGAGACAAGACAGAATAGAGGAGCTTATTCAGACCAAAGTCAGCGAATTGGGAGGTCGGCAAAACAAAATAGAGGAGCTAATGGAGACCAAAGTCAACGAATTGGAAGGTCGGGTCCGCGATATGCTCTTGAATCGTCCAACCACTTCGATGAACGCTCCGAGGATAAAAACACCCTCCTTTGACGGCACAATTCCGTTCCAGGTGTTTAAGCTTCAATTCGAAAAGACGTCAAAAGCAAATAATTGGAGCATTGAGGAAAAATCCGCTGCACTATTCGTTGCGTTGGAAAGACCTGTTGCGCAAATTGTACAGACAATCCCAGAATATGAGAGAGATGATTATGATGCATTAATGCGTGCCGTGGAAAGACGATATGGAAGCGAACACAGAAGGAAAATTTTCCAGATGGAGTTGGAGAAGCGCGATCAAAGACCCAACGAATGGGTCTGACAATGTCTGCAAGAATACGCATCAGAAATTGAGAGATCGGCTCATCTAGCTATTGGAGACGCATCTGGTGAACACCTCGAAAGGGTGAAAATACAGAGGTCTATCAGTGGAATAAAGGATATCTACACCAAACGAGAGACATACGCAAATCCAAAATCAACATTCTCTGAGACTGTCGCCTATGCCCAAACCCGTGAAACGGCTTCACTCATAAGCAGGCCAGCCTACAAAGTCAGTCGTGTGGAAGTAGAAACACCCGATGTGATGAACGAGATTCTGAAAACCCTAAAATCAATCGATGGAAAGAAGAATCAAGCTGGCAAATGTTTCAATTGTGGGAAGCCAGGCCACTTCGCGAGGGAATGCAAGACGGGCTCGAGCAGAAACAACAATTCAGCAGAACGAAAACGAAGGGCTGAAGATAACGAATCCGACTCTAACCAGTCGTTAAACTAAAACGAGCCAGCCGAAAAGGGCGCATGCTGGCTCCTGCAATTGAATGCCCAATAATCTCCGTCTCTCAAATTGGTAGGAAGACGAGCAACGTGACAATTGGTTGATATGTGGATGGACATGAGCGAATACTTACTGTTGATACGGGCGCATCGCACTCCATCCTTAGATACGACCTAATCACCAAAGAAGTAAGGCCATTGCCTGGAGCAAGATTGAGGACGGCAACTGTTGCGGTTTTACATCAGTTCATAGTCGCGCAGATTGTTGATGAAGTCATCATAGGAGTAGACTTCTTGCTAGACCAAGGAATAAAGATCGACATGGATAACCGAGTAATGGAGTACAAAAACATGGAAGTACCACTTGGCATCGGCTATAATTCTACATATAATAGCAAGCAAGTGATCCTTGAACGCAACGAACTCATCCCACCGAAGTCAGAAGCCGTTGTTTGGGCAAAGATTGATGGAGATCGTGGGACAAACAAAATATGGGTTGTCGAAACAGCACGAAATTCCACATCGGACGTAATCATCAGTAAAACACTGGCTAAAACAAAAAGTGATGGACTCATCCCAGTGAGAGTACTAAACGAATTTATATCACCAATGAAACTTCGAAGAGGAACTGTATTGGGGCAATGTCAGCAGGTAGACGCCATTATTAATTGCGGAGATGCACCTAAAAGCGGTTCCATTGACAGAAAGGATATCAAGGACAATGTAGATGAATGGACGCAAGGGTTGAAAAAGGAATACAAGCATAAGGCCAAGAAACTTCTGTGCAAATACTCCAATATATTCGACAAGGATGGCAACAACCCAGGCAGGACCAACGTTGTGGAACATTGTATTGATACTGGTGACGCTAGGCCGATTCGCCAGGCTCCTCGAAGTGTTCCACTAGCCAAACGTGAAGCTGTAAGCCAAATAATAAAGGAAATGAGTAAAAGCGGTATTATTGAACCATCCGAAAGTCCATGGAGCTCGCCGGTAGTGCTCGTAAAGAAGAAGGTTGGCCAGCTGCGGTTCTGCGTGGATTATCGAAGACTAAATGATGTGAAAAAGAAGGACAGCTATCTTTGCCCAAGATTGATGATATTTTGGACTCGTTAACTGGCACGGAATGGTTCTCAACACTCGACCTTAAGAGCGGCTATTGGCAAGTGGAAGTAAGTCAGAGAGGATAGCTAGCGCTGGCCTTAAGCTTAGTCCTAAAAAGTGCTCGCTATTTAAGAAAGAGGTTAATTATCTAGGTCATCATGTAACAACCGAGGGCGTCTGTACAGCAAAGGAGAAAATAGAAGCAGTGAAGGATTGGCCAAGGCCCAGGAATTTACATGAATTACGGAGCTTTTTGGGCCTATGTACTTACTATCGCCGATTTGTTCCGAATTTTTCCAGTGTTGCTAATATTTTGCTAATAGTCTCCACGAGCTCACCAGGAAAAATAGACCCTTTGAATGGAACAAAGAACAAGATCACGCTTTCGAAGCTCTAAAGGAAAGGCTCTGCACTGCGCCAATGCTAGCGTACCCGGTTCCAGGTGCAACATTTATTCTGGACACAGATGCTAGTGGTTATGGCATAGGAGGTGTACTTTCGCAAGTGATTGATGGGCAGGAGAAGATAGTTGCCTACTATAGCCGGACTATTGGAAAACCGGAGCGGAACTACTGCGTAACGCGGAGAGAACTATTAGCGTTGGTGGATTACATTAAACACTTCCACAAATATCTGTATGGTCAACATTTCCGAGTTAGAACGGATCATGCAGCACTGAAGTGGCTACTACAGTTCAAGAATCCCGAAGGGCAGCTTGCACGGTGGATTGAGAGACTGCAAAGTTATGACTTCACCATCGAGCACCGCAAGGGTAATACGCACGGAAATACTGACGCTATGTCCCGTCGACTATGTAGTTTGGAATGTAAGCATTGCTCAAAAGTCGAGGGTAAGGAAGACATAATAGACGTCCGGCTAATGACAGTTACATCAGCAGAAGAGTGGGAGGCAAGTCACTTAAGGAAATGTCAGCAAGAAGATCCGCTAATGCACGGATTGGAGGTGAATAGACGGCCAAGTAAGGAACAAATGGCAGCGAAAAGTCCCATCGCGAAAGCATACTGGGCACAATGGAACAGTTTAGAGTTTCTATCTGACTGTTTGCATAGTGTATGGGAAAGTGAAGATGGTCAGTACTCTCGGAAGCTTATAGCAGGTGCACCATTTGAGCGGATTGCCATGGATGTAGCCGGTCCATTCCCTATGAGCAAACAAGGAAACAAATACGTTCTTGTGGTTATGGCCTGAAATCTACCCAATTTCAAACCAGGAAGCGAAAACAGTTGCATTCACACACAATTGGGTTACCACATACGGTGCGCCTATAGAATTACATTCAGACCAAGGAAGAAGCTTTGGATCGGCGGTGTTCCAGGAGATGTGCCAGATACTTGGTATTCGAAAAGCTCGAACGGCGGCCCTGCAACCTCAATCAGATGGCATGGTAGAGCGATTCAACCGGACCCTGGAAGAGCACTTGCGGAAAGTAGTGGACAAGCATCAAGATGATTGGGATGTACACATGCCGCTTTTCCTGATGGGATATCGGTCCGCAGTGCATGAAACTACAGGTCAAACACATGCGAGGATACTGTTTGATAGTGAACTTCGGTAACCCAACGATTTAAAATTTGGAATAACTGGTGATGCGAAAAGAATTGGGAAGGAAGCGTCTACTGTTCTCGAGGAAGAGTTAAGAGAGATACATGCTCTTGTGAGGCAGCAAACTCAAATTATGAGTGATAAAATGAAGGCTAGTATGACAAGGAGATGAACTCCGAAGGCTTCCAAATGGAGATTTGGTGTTGCTGTACAATCCACAACAGAAGAGACATTTGTCCCCAAAACTTCAATGCAATTGGGAAGGTTATCAAGATAATCAAACGACTAAACGACGTAGTGTATCGAATCCAAACCGTAGGGAGGCCGAGAAACAAGATGAAAGTGGTCCACCTAGAAAGGCTTGCTGCGTTTGGAACAGCGAATGTGTCTGATCGGGACGAACGAGCGCAGTGTGGCGAAAATGCGAAGCGAATGTCGGATGAAAGAGAGGAGCCGACAACTGGCACGTTCTAGAGCGTAAAACGAGACGTTATCGTAACGCCTCGATTATTCCAGGGTTTCTTTTTCAAGCAGCAGACAAGTGTGTAAGGACGACACACGACTGCAAAAGCAATTAGTCGGAAAATAAACGCGTTGGTGATTACATTACAGTAAAGTAATAAAAACAGTACATTGTGAAAGTTGTATACAAGTGATTGTAAATAGTAAAGGGAATTGTAATTGTATTTTGAATTACTGAGTAATAAAAGGACATTAAATAAATTCTTTATAAATAAAGAAACTGCAAATTAAGTTGGCGATTTTTATATAACAATCCAGAGATCGTACCCGAAGAATTTGAGAAATCGTCGAGGTTGATTCAGCAAGAACGTAACAATATAAATGATTTAATGATTAAATGATACCATAAACTAAATGGAAACATAATTGATTATATGAACTGAGAATGTAAAGTGGGCGTCACACTACATATTGTAACGAATTTGCTAAATTCACCTCGATTATTCTCCTTTTGTTCGAGTCCGATCACTGGATTACTAAACAAACTCCCAAGATTTATTTGTTCGGTTTTTTGTGACTGTCAGGAATTTATTTCTAGTGTAATTACAATTTTCTTATTTAACAAATCTTTATCATACACAATTATTATCTGCTTCACTCAGCTTATCCGTTTCTCTGGCACACGCTAGGACTGAGTCTTCAACTTCATTCATTTCAAATAGTTGCTGCAGCTTCTTTTATACCTCAACAGCGTGTATTTGCTGCCTACCCTTTTGTTTGTCCTTGGTATGGGTAATTTGCATTAAACGACCGCTTCTTTATTTTCTGTCCTTCCGGGAAATTTCATTTACATTGTCAATAGTTTTGTTTGTCCTTGGTATGGGTAATGCGCATTATACGGCCGCTTCTTTATTTTCTGTCCTTCCGGGAAATTGTATTTACATTGTTAATAGTTTTGTTTGTCCTTGGTATGGGATTTTCGTCACACTGCCCTCCACCTAAGTCTGATCGTCCCGATCAGACATACCATCTGTTCCAAACGCCGTGAGCCTTTCTAAGTGAACCACTTTCATTTTGGTCCTTGGTTTCCCAACAGTCTGTATTCGATGCACTACGTCGTTCAACCGTTTTATTACTTTGTAGGGGCCTTCCCAATTGCATTGCAGCTTCGGGGACAATCCTTTCTTCCGTTGTGGGTTATACAGCAGCACTCGATCGCCTTCTTGAAACCCCTCGCAGTTCATCGCTTTATCATATCTGGCCTTTATCTTGCTGCTCATAATTTCGGTTCGCTGTCTCACAAGGGCATGTATCTCCCTCAGCTCTTCTTCTAGGGCATTTGGCGCCCTCTCTCCAATCCTTCTAGCATCGCTACCTACTCCAAACTTCAAATCACTAGGCAGCCGAAGTTCACTACCGAAGAGAATCTTTGCGGGTGTTTTACCCGTTGTCTCGTGCACCGCTGACCGATATCCCATCAGAAACAGCGGTATGTGGCTATCCCAATCATCTTGATGTTTGTCCACGACCTTCCTCAAGTGCTCTTCCAGGGTTCGATTGAAGCGTTCTACCATGCCATCCGATTGAGGATGCAGAGCTGTCGTTCGAGTTTTTCGAATACCCAGTATCAAGCATACTTCCTGGAACACTGCCGATTCAAAGTTTCGTCCCTGGTCGGAGTGCAGTTCTATAGGCGCACCGTATCTGGAAACCCAATTGTAAGTGAATGCATTCGCTACTGTTTTGGGTTCCTGATTTGGAATGGGGTAGACCTCCGGCCATTTGCTAAAGTAGTCCATAACCACAAGAACGTATTTGTTTCCTTGCCTGCTCATAGGGAATGGACCGGCTACATCCATGTCAACCCGCTCAAATGGTGCCCCTGAGTTATACTGCTTCATCTGACCATGACTTCGTGACTTTGGCCAAAACCGTTATCAGCGACTCCAAAAACCTCTAGAAATTTATTTTTTAATTGTATGCCCTACTAAATCCGCAATGTTTCTTGAGGTTAAAAAAAATCCTGATATGAATGGACTTCAGATTGGCATCATAATACGTTGGAAAAGTGTATTCTGGTCTCCAGGTCAGACCATTTTTTATTATGAGGCTGTGATATTAATGCCATATATAAAACTTCCTAACGATTTCGAGTCATGAAAGTAGGGGGTTTACATCTCTTGCACGCCAACAGCTTAGTTCCTTGCAAATAATTAAAAAGCAACTCACCTCTTTCATTGATATTGGGGCTTCCTGAACAGTATGCCTCGCTATCCTGAACCAGCTCTTTCATCAGCTACGAGGGTACTTGCCCGTCATCATAGGCCTCTTAGCCCGGAACAAGCCTGTATTTGCTTATGCTCGCCTCCCAGTTTCCCGTTGTGGTGTCCTGGTTATTATATATCATAATACATTCCCTATTTTTAATTTTACTGTCCGCCATGTTTTGTTTATACTTTGGTGTCCTCAGTCCGAGAAAACACCTTAAGTTATGCCCTGGCACTTTAGTGAGGAAGAAGTCAGGTTGGTTTACTACTACGCATTTAATTAGGGTTAATTAAGAGTTAAAAAGCACTTTCACAGTGTATAATTTTGAGAACCTATCTGCTAGTTCAGACTCTGAAGGGTAACAACCTTGTCCGATGTCAGAGTTTTATCAGCGTGATAAGTGATAAATCTAGCAAGTGAGAGACGTATGTGAATCCAAAGCCAACTTTGGTGAGACTGTCTTATATGCTCATAGCAGCGGAAATCGTAAATGAAGTCATATTTGGTGAGGACCTTCAACCGGGCAAAATATGGTCCAAGACCTAAAAAAGCGCAAAAGCAAATGCTTCAAACCATTATGTCCAAAAAATGAGCTAACTCAGAATATGTTTGTATATTTAATGCTAATGGTGTTAATCAGCAAATATTAGTTATTTGTTCAGCATCATCAAATTGAAATCACTATTCATCAGTTTCGTTTTCAGAAAAATCATAGCACTATTCAAAAAGTAAAACTAATGAAATAAGAAAAGCTATCGAATTTAACAAGTACGAGTCGCCGGTTTTTGTTGTTGTAGCTCAAGCATCTGACAAGGTGTGTAATTACAGTCTAATTCAGAAAATTAAACAATCATTACCTAACATGTTCAACCATATGATTGAATCCGACTTATCCATCAGCAGACTTGCTGTCAAGGTAAGCGAGCATATAACAGAGGACAACCCAATCTCGGCAGGTTTTCTACAGGGTAGTGCTCTTGGACCATACTGTTCACCGCAGATATTTCCACAAGTGACAAAATAATCACGTCAACTTTTGTGGATGATACTGCAGTAATAAGTTGAAACAAATGCCCCATTCCAGTACAATAAGTACAAATACATCACTTCTACATTGTATTGCCGTATGGAACTTTTTTGTAATAAATGGCAACAATGATTTCGATTTAAAAAAATATTATTTCTTCACAGAAATACGAAGTTTTTACGTACAAACCTCATTATCATTAATATCGTATAAGTATTGATAATTTTAGTTTTCATAACCGTACTGATAATTATTGGTGTTAACATAAGTTTTATCGTCCTTTTCAGATATATAATTAAGATATCAAGGACAATGTAGATGAATGGAGGAATGCAGATGAAATGCAAGGGTTGGAAAAGGAATACAAGCATAAGGCCAAGAAACTTCTGTGCAAATACTCCAATATATTAGACAAGGATGGCAACAACCCAGGCAGGACCAACGTTGTGAAACATTGTATTGATACTGGTGACGCTAGGCCGATTCGCCAGGCTCCTCGAAGTGTTCCACTAGCCAAACGTGAAGCTGTAAGCCAAATAATAAAGGAAATGAGTAAAAGCGGTATTATTGAACCATCCGAAAGTCCATGGAGCTCGCCGGTAGTGCTCGTAAAGAAGAAAGATGGCCAGCTGCGGTTCTGCGTGGATTATCGAAGACTAAATGGTGTGAAAAAGAAGGACAGCTATCCTTTGCCCAAGATTGATGATATTTTGGACTCGTTAACTGGCACGGAATGGTTCTCAACACTCGACCTTAAGAGCGGCTATTGGCAAGTGGAAGTAAGTGAGAGAGATAAGGAGAAGACTTCCTTTGGTGCTGGAAACGGTCTTTGGCAATTCACGGTGATGCCCTTCGGACTATGCAACTCTCCTGCAACCTTCGCAAGATTAATGGATCATGTGCTTAAGGGACTGCATTGGAAAACTTGTCTGGTGTATCTTGACGACATCATCGTACTTGGCAAAAGCTTTGAGGAACACTTGGGCAATTTGGAGGAAGTTTTTCAGAGGATAGCTAGCGCTGACCTTAAGCTAAAAAGTCCTAAAAAGTGCTCGCTATTTAAGAAAGAGGTTAATTATCTAGGTCATCATGTAACAACCGAGGGCGTCTGTACAGCAAAGGATAAAATAGAAGCAGTGAAGGATTGGCCAAGGCCCAGGAATTTACATGAATTACGGAGCTTTTTGGGCCTGTGTACTTGCTATCGCCGATTTGTTCCGAATTTTTCCAGTGTAGCTAATACCACGAGCTCACCAGGAAAAATAGACCCTTTGAATGGAACAAAGAACAAGATCAGGCTTTCGAAGCTCTAAAGGAAAGGCTCTGCACTGCGCCTATGCTAGCGTACCCGGTTCCAGGTGCAACATTCATTCTGGATACAGATGCTAGTGGCTATGCCCTGGGAGGTGTACTTTCACAAGTGATTGATGGACAGGAGAAGATAGTTGCGTACTATAGCCGGTCTATTGGGGAACCAGAACGGAACTATTGCGTAACACGGAGAGAACTATTAGCGTTGGTGGATTGCATCAAACATTTCCACAAGTACCTGTATGGCCAACACTTCCGAGTTAGAACAGATCATGCAGCGCTGAAGTGGCTACTACAGTTCAAGAATCCTGAAGGACAGCTAGCCCGATGGATTGAGAGACTGCAAAGTTATGACTACAGTATAGAGCACCGCAAAGGGAATACTCACGGGAATGCTGACGCCATGTCTCGTCGACCATGTAGCTAGGAATGTAAGCACTGCTCCAAAGCGGAAGGCAAAGAAGACATAATAGACGTCCGATTAATGACAATTACACCAGCGGAAGAGTGGGAGTCAAGTCATCTACGGAAATGTCAGCAGGAAGATCCAGATTTGAAACTATTAATGCATGGACTGAAGATGGACAGACGGCCAGATAAGGAACAGATGGCAGCAGGAAGTCCAATAGCAAAGGCATACTGGGCGCAATGGAATAGTTTAGAGCTGATATCTGGCTGTTTGCATAGAATATGGGAAAGTGAAGACGGCCAGTGCTCCCGAAAACTAATAGTAGTTCCGAGGTTAAAGATTCCGGACGTTCTCAAGGAATTCCATAATGGTCCTAGTGGTGGGCACTTAGGCATTACGAAAACGCTGGAAAAGATCAATCAGCGGTTCTACTGGGTTGGTTGTCGTCAATCTATCACTGAGTGGATTGCTAACTGCAGGGAGTGCATTACAGCTAAAGGGCCAAAGTCACGAAGTCATGGTCAGATGAAGCAGTATAACTCAGGGGCACCATTTGAGCGGGTTGCCATGGATGTAGCCGGTCCATTCCCTATGAGCAGGCAAGGAGACAAATACGTTCTTGTGGTTATGGACTACTTTAGCAAATGGCCGGAGGTCTACCCAATTCCAAATCAGGAAGCCAAAACAGTAGCGAATGCATTCACTTACAATTGGGTTTCCAGATACGGTGCGCCTATAGAACTGCACTCCGACCAGGGACGAAACTTTGAATCGGCAGTGTTCCAGGAAGTATGCTTGATACTGGGTATTCGAAAAACTCGAACGACAGCTCTGCATCCTTAATCGGATGGCATGGTAGAACGCTTCAATCGAACCCTGGAAGAGCACTTGAGGAAGGTCGTGGACAAACATCAAGATGATTGGGATATCCATATACCGCTGTTTCTGATGGGATATCGGTCAGCGGTGCACGAGACAACGGGTAAAACACCCGCAAAGATTCTCTTCGGTAGTGAACTTCGGCTGCCTAGTGATTTGAGGTTTGGAGTAAGTGGCGATGCTAGAAGGATTGGAGAGAGGGCGCCAAATGTCCTAGAAGAAGAGCTGAGGGAGATACATGCTCTTGTGAGACAGCGAACCGAAATTATGAGCAGCAAGATAAAGGCCAGATATGATAAAGCGATGAACTGCGACGGTTTTCAAGAAGGCGATCGAGTGCTGCTGTATAACCCACAACGGAAGAAAGGATTGTCCCCGAAGCTGCAATGCAATTGGGAAGGCCCCTACAAAGTAATAAAACGGTTGAACGACGTAGTGTATCGAATACAGACTGTTTGGAAACCAAGGACCAAAATGAAAGTGGTTCACTTAGAAAGGCTCGCGGCGTTTGGAACAGATGGTATGTCTGATCGGGACGATCAGACTTAGGTGGAGGGCAGTGTGACAAAAATCCCATACCAAGGACAAACAAAACTATTGACAATGTAAATACAATTTCCCGGAAGGACAGAAAATAAAGAAGCGGCCGTATAATGCGAATTACCCATACCAAGGACAAACAAAACTGTTGACAATGTAAATGAAATTTCCCGGAAGGACAGAAAATAAAGAAGCGGCCGTATAATGCAAATTACCCATACCAAGGACAAACAAAAGGGTAGACAGCAAATACACGCTGTTGAGGTATAAAAGGAGCTGCAGCAACTATTTGAAAGGAATGAAGTTGAAGACTCAGCCCTAGTGTGTGTTTGAGAAACGGATAAGCTGAGTGAAGCAGATAATAATTGTGTATGATAAAGATTTGTTAAATAAGAAAATTGTAATTACACTAGAAATAAATTCCTGACGGTTAAAAAGCCGAACAAATAAATCTTGGGAGTTTGTTTAGTAATCCAGTGATCGGACTCGAAGGATTTAAAAAAAATAATCGAGGTGAATTTAGCAAATTCGTTACAATATATATGTATATATATATAAAAATATATATCTTCTTTTTTTACTTGGATCTAATTGTAAAGTGGTGCCTGATCTAGCTGGTACATCTTCCTCGCAATTTTCTCGGATATTTTTGCGTCGGGAAACCCATTGCAGATTTATCGTGTAGTACGATGCTAGCTCTGCAACTGATCAAGATACTCTTTTACTATTTTTGATACGATACTAAATGATTTTAGTGATTTATAAATATATTTTTTAAAGAAGAACCCTATTTGTTAGAACCTACAGGATCTCTTTAATGCAGTAATCTTTGCCTGAAAACCACTTCCGAAAGGAAACTGTCTCCTACTCGATAACTGCGGCTTTGTCTACTATCCATTTATCTTATTTTTCTCAGGAGCGGAAGGCAATATTGAGAAGAAAATGAAAATTGCTAAGTATGCTAGAATTTCGCTTAATACAGTTTCTTTCAGTAAAAGGGCATGGGCTTTAAAACATTTAGTATCTAGGGTTGATAGTACGGCTTTCTTTACCCTATCTTCTAAATTATGTTTCCATGAGAACTCCCTGCTCATGTTAATCCCAGGTAGTTAGCTTTATCCGCTAATGTTAATATAATACTATTAACCAGAAAACTGGTATCCTGTGTTTCCCAGAGAACATCACGAATTCGGTTTTGTTCGCATTTAAACCACATGATTCATCCTAGCGATTTATGTCATATAGAAGTGTCTGCCTAAGATCGGTGCAGGCTTCCGGGAATTTCCCTATAGCTGAAACAGTCACATCGTCAATGTAGGCCACAACATGAACTCCCTACTTTTCTAGATCCAACGTGTTATTCATTAGTTGGATTATTTGAACAGACCTGCACATGATTGAAACTCATATGCTTGTAATAATGAACCTGCCCTAATGCCCTGCTCAATTAAATTAACAAGGTATTCTGATATGGCCAGTTTTGTTGCGCGTTCATTATGTCCTTTGGCTAAATGTTATTAAAGGCGACTTCTATGTCAAGGAAGGCTATGAGTCTGTATTCCTTTATCCGTGGATTACGTGGATTTTCCCTCGGAGTACCCTTGTTATGAAACTTTAAGTTGCTAATGCTTTAAATTGCTTTTTATGTGTATTTCAATTAATCTTTCTAAAGTTTTTTAGAGAAAATAAGTATATCTGGTCTTAAGTCTTTAGGACTAGAATGCGAGCCTTTTCTGCTTTTTTTTATATATGTTACTTTATTTAGTATTAAATAAACGCGTCTGTTTGGAGTAAATTCCAAAGTATAACTTAACTTCAATAATTTCTGGAAGTTATGACTATGAAAAATAAAATATCGATGGTCTATATGTATATAGTGATATGATACAAATATTTTATAAGGTTTTTATCTAAAATTGTTTGATATTACTCTTGGGGACATTTTTAAGTAAGAAATTATAATATTATATTGTGACGAAAATCCCATACCAAGGACAAACAAAACTATCGACAATGTAAATACCATTTCCCGGAAGGACAGAAAATAAAGAAGCGGCCGCATAATGCGAATTACCCATACCAAGGACAAACAAAACTGTTGACAATGTAAATAAAATTTCCCGGAAGGACAGAAAATAAAGAAGCGGCCGTATAATGCAAATTACCCATACCAAGGACAAACAAAAGGGTAGACAGCAAATACACGCTGTTGAGGTATAAAAAGAGAGGCAGCCGCTATCACAAGAGAAGACGAATAGACAACTTAGTGGAGTTAACACTGCTGTGAGCTGTGTGTGTTTGAGAAACGGATAAGCTGAGTGAAGCAGATAATAAGTGTGTAAAAATAATTGTAAAATAAGCCGTTGGCTAAAGACAAAATTGTAGAAATAAATTCCTGACGGTGAAGAAACCGAACAAATAAATCTTGGGAGTTTATTTAGTAATCCAGTGATCGGACTCGAACAAAAGGAGAATAATCGAGATGAATTTAGCAAGTTCGTTACAATTGGTGTCAGAAGTGGGATTGCTAAAAAAAATTCCGAAGAAAAAAAAACAACAATGATATTTGGAAATGGTCAAGATTCAAGATTTAACGATACTACCGCTAAAAAAGGAATTGGCGAAGAGAGGATTATCTTCAACCGGGAATAAGGCTGAGCTACAATCACGGCTGCGAGAAGCTATGGAAGCAGAAGGCATAGATTGGAGCAAATATGAATTCTGCCATGAGGACGAGGAGACATCCAAGAAAGAAATGGAGAAGGAAGAGGCTGTTGAGACTACGGAAGATTCAGAGCAGTCAGCAACTAAAGTTGAAGAAAAGGCTCCTAGCTCATCAACAAGTATGGACATGAACATGTTACTGGCTGCAATTTCACAAAAGTTGGATGAACAGGATTCCAAGATGTCACAAAAGTTGGATGCACAAGATGCCAAGATGTCGCAAATGAATACCAACATTTCAGAGAAGTTGGATGAACAGGATGCCAAGATGTCGCAAACGAATACCAACATTTCAGAGAAGTTGGATGAACAGGATGCCAAGTTGCTACAGAAGTTGGATGAACAGGATACCAACATGTCACAAATGAATGCCCACATTTCATCGCTAATGCAAGATCAAGAAGCGCGTATTTCATCCCGGCTCATACAGCTTCAGGAGAGTGTTGTTAAAGAATGCACAGAACTGAAGGAGAGACAGGACGTAATCGAGGAGAGGCAAGACAGAATAGAGGAGCTTATTCAGACCAAAGTCAACGAGTTAGAAGATCGGCAAAGCAAAGTAGAGGAGCTAATTGCGACCAAAGTTAGCGAATTGGAAGGACGTATCCACGAATTGCTTTCGAATCGTCCAAGCATTTCGAGGAGCACCCCTAGCATAAAAGCACCATCCTTTGACGGCACCACCCCTTTCCACATCTTTAAGCTTCAGTTCGAAAAGACGGCTAGAGCAAATAACTGGAGCATGGAGGAGAAGTCAGCTGCACTATTCATGGCATTAAAGGGACCTGCAACGGAAATTTTGCAAATAATTCCTGCATACGAGAGAGATGACTATGAGGCACTAATGCGAGGCGTGGAAAGACGTTATGGTAGCGAGCATAGAAAACAAATCTACCAGATGGAATTAGAGAACCGCTATCAGAAGTCCAACGAGACCTTGCAGGAATTTGCTTATGAGATTGAGAGACTAGCTCATTTGGGTTATGGAGATAGTCTTGGAGAATACCTCGAGAGGATAAAAATTCAGAGGTTTATCAGCGGAATAAGGAACAATTATAGCAGGCGAGAGGCGTATGCGAATACAAAGCCAACATTTGCCGAGACTGTCTCGTATGCTCAGACAAAGGAAGCGGCCGAGGTTTTGTGCAGACCAGCGTACAAGGCGAACTGTGCGAAGTTGGAAAGCCCAGATGTGATGAAAGGGATCTGGGAAACGTCGAAAACCGCCAAACTGATGAGAACCAGGATTTGCTACAACTGTAGAAGGCCTGGACACTTAGCTCGCGATTGTAATATGAGTTCTACGAGACAAATCGATAACAAGGCGAGCAACGTTACTATCAGAGGATATGTGGATGGACATAAGCGAGAACTAACTGTGGACACGGGCGCGTCAAACTCCATCATTCGATCCGATTTGATCACCAGGGAAATAAGCCCATTACATGGAGCTAAATTGGAAACATTAACTGGTGAGGACGCCAGAGTTCTGGGAAAAGCCACGTGTAAAGTCACCATCGGGAATATGACAGTGTTGCATGAGTTCCTAGTAGCGGAAATCTTAGATGAAGTCATAGTTGGTGTGGACTTTCTCCTTGGTCAAGGAATGAAGATCGACCTAAAGAAAAGAGTGATGGAGTATGGAAATATGCAGTTACCGCTAAGTATTGGCCACGATCATGTGTACAACAGAAATGATGTGCCCCTGGTAAAGAAAGAGCAGCAGAAGGGAAATACGTACGGAAATGGCAAGATGTCTCGTGCCCTAATGAAGAAGTTGGGAGAGGTACGCAAAACTGTTGAGCAACGCCCTAAGGTTATGAACAACAAGGTAGAAGGATGTATTAAGGCGAAGAATCCTGAAAGCTTTGAAAAAGGAGATTTAGTAATGCTGCACGATTCTCCTCGGAAGAAAATCTTGCACAGCAAGCGGGAAGGTCCATACAAAGTAATTGGACGAATAAATAGTACGGACTATCGAATCCAGAACGTTGGAAAACCACGAACCAAAATAAAAGTGGTTCACTTAGAAAGGCTCGCGGCGTTTGGAACAGATGGTATGTCTAATCGGGACGATCAGACTTAGGTGGAGGGCAGTGTGACGAAAATCCCATACCAAGGACAAACAAAACTATCGACAATGTAAATACCATTTCCCGGAAGGACAGAAAATAAAGAAGCGGCCGCATAATGCGAATTACCCATACCAAGGACAAACAAAACTGTTGACAATGTAAATAAAATTTCCCGGAAGGACAGAAAATAAAGAAGCGGCCGTATAATGCAAATTACCCATACCAAGGACAAACAAAAGGGTAGACAGCAAATACACGCTGTTGAGGTATAAAAAGAGAGGCAGCCGCTATCACAAGAGAAGACGAATAGACAACTTAGTGGAGTTAACACTGCTGTGAGCTGTGTGTGTTTGAGAAACGGATAAGCTGAGTGAAGCAGATAATAAGTGTGTAAAAATAATTGTAAAATAAGCCGTTGGCTAAAGACAAAATTGTAGAAATAAATTCCTGACGGTGAAGAAACCGAACAAATAAATCTTGGGAGTTTATTTAGTAATCCAGTGATCGGACTCGAACAAAAGGAGAATAATCGAGGTGAATTTAGCAAGTTCGTTACAATATGTATATGATATATATAAGTATATACTGTGGCGATAGCTGCCATGTTTAAGAGCGTGGATCGAGAACATTCGTATAGAGAAAGATGCGATTATTCTAGGCTCTTGGGAGCAACCGGATTGTATATAAGGGCGAGACACGACTGCAGAGAGGGAATAAGTAATCAGTCGTAAAGTAAACGCGTTGGTGCTTACATTACAGTAAAGTAATAAAAACAGTACATTGTGAAAGTTGTATACAAGTGAGTTGTAATCGAATTGTGAATTACTGAGTAATAAAAGGACTTTAAATAAATTCTTTATAAATAAAGAAACAGCAAATTAAGTTGGCGATTTTTATTTAACAATCCAGAGATCATACCCAAAGGATTTGGGAAATCATCGAGGTTGATTCAGCAAGAACGTAACAATTAGTGTCAGCAGTGGGATTGTTAAATAAATCTCAAAGGATAATAATAGAAAAATGGAGAAGATTCAGGATTTGACGATAGCTCCTCTCAAGGAGTTGGTAAAGCGAGGATTGTCTACAACAGGAAATAAGGCGGAGCTGCAATCGCGACTGCGAGAAGCAATTTACGAGTTCCGCCGCGATGATGAAGATGTATCCTTGAAGGATATTGACAAGGAAAAGGCTCCTAGCTCATCTGCGGGTATTGACATGAACATGTTATTGGTTGCAATTTCACAAATGTTGGATGCACAGGATGCCCGTAATTCACAAAATATGTCTGTAATGAACGCCAGCATCTCACAAAAGATGGATGCACAGGATTCTAAGCTGTCACAAAAGTTTGATGGATTAGAAGGAACAATTGCACAAATACAGCAAAATCTTGTGAGAGACAATGCGGAACTTAAGGAGGCAGGATCAAATCGATGAGCGACAAGATAAGATAGAGGAGCTAATTAAGACCAAAGTCATCGAGCTCGAACGGCGTGTTCGAGATTTGCAATTAAATCCTCCAATCAGATCGATGAACGGCCCCTGGATAGAGGCACCATCCTTTGACGGCACAGCTCCTTTCCAGATCTTCAGACTCCAGTTCGAGAAGACGGCTGAGTTAAATAATTGGACTATCGACGAAAAATCCGCTGTGCTATTTGTTGCGTTGAAGGGACCTGCATCGGAAATTTTCCTGACTATTCCCGAATATGAGAGGGATAACTGTAGCGCAGTAATGCGAGCCCTGGAAAGACGATATGGTAGCGAGCACAGGAGGCAAATTTACCAGATGGAGCTGGAACAGTGTGACCAAAACACAATGAATCTCTGCAGGAATATGCTTTGAAATCTAGAGATTGGCTCATTTAGCCACAGGGCACGCATCGGATGAATATATCGTAAGATTAAAAATCCAGAGGTTCATCAGCGGAATTAAAGACGTGTACACCAAGAGAGAGACTTATGCGAAGTTAACATTCGCTGAAACTGTTGCGTATGCTCAGACACGTGAAGCAGCGGCACTGCTATGTGAGCCAGATGTGAGGACTGAAATATTGAAAACTCTGAAGTCGATAGCAGGAATGAATCGTTCTGGTGTCAAGAATCAAGTTGGAAAGTGCTTCAGTTGCGGAGAAGCAGGTCCCTTCGCACGCGAATGCCATTCGGGCTCCAACAGAGAAGAAAGACGACGCAAACGATGCTCAAAAGCTGAGGGCAATATAGACATCCGGCGAATAACAATTACACGAGCAGAAAAGTAGGAGGCAAGCCATTTAAGAAAATGTCAGCAGAAAGACCTAGACTTGGAACTGGTAATGCACGGATTGGAGGTGAACAGACGGCCAAGTAAAGAACAAATGGCAGCGGGAAGTCCCATCGCGAAGGCATACTGGGCACAATGGAGCAGTTTAGAGTTAATATCTGGCTGTTTGCATAGAGTATGGGAAAGTGAAGATGGCCAGTGCTCTAGAAGGATAATA
Source organism: Neoceratitis asiatica (assembly GCA_030068015.2). Taxonomy (NCBI): domain Eukaryota; kingdom Metazoa; phylum Arthropoda; class Insecta; order Diptera; family Tephritidae; genus Neoceratitis; species Neoceratitis asiatica. Next base: position 39,065,610 of record CM061526.1, on the reverse strand, counting down.
GTAGTTCCGAGGTTCAGAATTCCGGATATTCTTAAGGAATTTCATAATGATCCTAGTGGAGGGCACTCGGCATTAAGAAAATGCTGGAGAAGATCAAGCAGCGGTTCTATTGGGTTGGTTGTCGTCAATCGATCGCTGAGTGGATCGTTAACTGCAGGGAGTGCATAGCAACTAAAGGGCCAAAATCACGAAGCCATTACAAATTGAAGGTCAGATATGACAAAGCGATGAACTCTGAGGGCTTCCAAAGTGGAGATTTGGTGTTGCTGTGCAGTCCACAACGGAAGAGGGGTTTGTCCCCAAAACTTCAAGGCGTTTGGGAGGGTCCAAGGTAATCAAACGGCTAAATGACGCAGTGTATCGAAACCAGAATGTTGGGAGACAAGGAAGCAAAAGGAAAGTGGTCCACCTAAAGAGCCTTGCACATTTGGAACAGCGAATGTGTCTGATCGGGACGATCGGACTTGATGGAGGGCAGTGTGGCGAAAATGCGAAGCGAATGTCAGATAAAAGAGAAAAGTCGATAGCTGGCATGTTTTAGAGCGTTGATCGAGAACATTCGTAAAGAGAAAGTCTAGGCGGTTGGTTGCGAACAACCGGGTTTACATAAGGGCGACATACGACTGCAGAGAGGGAGTAAGTAATCAGTCGTAAAGTAAACGCGTTGGTGATTACATTACAGTAAAGTAATAAAAACAGTACATTGTGAAAGTTGTATACAAGTGATAGTAATTTAGTAAAGTGAATTGTAATTGAATTGTGAATTACGGAGTAATAAAAGGACATTAAATAAATTCTTTATAAATAAAGAAACTGCAAATTAAGTTGACGATTTTTATTTAATAATCCAGAGATCGTACCCGAAGGATTTGGGAAATCATCGAGGTTGATTCAGCAAGAACGTAACAATATATTAAAAAATATAGATATGTGTCATATGACTCTGTCGAAGCCGTTTTTTAGACGGCAAATGTGATCTAAGAAAATAACTAAACTAAAAGTGCATTTGAAGAACCTAAAGTAATGGAAAATCTTTTAATATTGTTTTTTTTTTAAATTCGATGAATGACATCCCGACATATTTAATTTTTTATTGCAGCTACAATTTTCGGCAGTCGTCGCGTACTGACCGCTACAAAAGGCGTGCCCCCTTCTATTCAATGCTATGAGGAGAAAATTTACCTAGTGTGCTTGGTGTGCCATGGTGGTGTGCGCTATACAAGCCGATCTTTTTGGGCAAAGAGGGCGGCGCCAAATGATTAGGTACCAACAAACACTCACAAGAGAATTCTGCAGGCCGGTGAATAGTTGGAGCAGATTCTAGCAATTTTCGAGTGCAAAACCATCTTTTTTTGGAGACGGGCGTTAGAGTGTTGAGAAAAATATGTATATATGTATATACGTATATAAAATATTAGACTTACCAGGAGAGGCAGAGTGGTTTTTGTTATGTGTGACCGGAAGTTTCCAGTCGAGGCAACTAATTATTTTCAGAAGCGCACTGATTTTGTAGCGCTATCGAAATTGGACTTAACCATTCGAAAGAGCTTCAAATTCGGGACGCATACCTTACCGGGCACCGATACTCATCCTTCTTTGTTCGTTGTTTGTAGACGTTATTTTGAGCAGACAGAGAGACAGACATTTATTTCGTGCCTCCTTACTCATCCCTTAAGCATCCTGCATCATAGCTCAGTCATAAAAGCGGGTTAAAGTTGACCCCGGCAGTAAGTGAGTAGTGCGAGTGGGTTCGTATCCAGTTTTTTGGACCACACCACGGATGCACCTCACAAACATATTTTTTCTTTGTATTTAGCTCTTGTTTGTTGTGAGATCTCCTTTAGCTCAAAGCAGCGTCGATCTTTTCACTTTAGTTTTGCTTTTCCTTATTTATAATTTTTCTTCTTGCATGTAGCCCGCAATCCACGCCATCTCCACTCTTCTGGCCGGTAGCTTAGAAAATTTTTGTCAGCTTTTTGTGATTTGTTGATTGTTTTCATTTCACCAACCACTTAATACCACTTAAGTAAGAAGGATGGAATTTCCTCTTTACAGACGGTTCCAAACAAGCTGAAGGGATTTCATTGCAGTAATCGACGACAATGGTGCTATAAAATCCCACGGACTACTCCCACATTATGCAAATATATTTCATGCTGAGCTACAAAGAATGTTTTCGGCACTAACAATATCCAAAGGGTCAAACAAAAAATATGTAATATGCCAGTCAGTCTTCAAACGACGATACAATTCAAACAATTCTAAGCATAATGATAAACAAGGCAGGAAAAATAAAAGTAATTTGGGTTCTAATCCATTATGACATACCGGGTAATGAACACGCCGGCGCAGCAGCAAAACTTGCTTTAAAATCTTGCCTTCACTATTTTATGCCATTTGGACTCAAATCCTTAAAACATATTTTCTCAGACGCCATAACCCTGCAATATACAAACGAATAAAAGGAAATAAACCCTCAGGGAACTGCAATAAAACTCCCAAGTAACACATCAATATGGGCTTCATACGCCTCAGACTTGGCCACACTCAATTGAACCACGAACATCTTCTGCTATCAACTCCTTAGCCCATATGCCAGTTTTGCAAAACTCAAGTCTTACAGTCAAACACATCTTACTGAATTGTCCAGCTCTTTCCAAACCAAGGAACCACATTTTCAAGAATAGAAATCCGCTACAATATACCTTACCAAACCCCTCTGAAAGTAACATAAAACTAGTTTCTAAATTTTTCAAAAAGATAAAAATTTTCCATTTAATTTAATATATATGTCAGTGTAATCAAAAAATTATTCTTATTTAACTATATGACAGCCCTGATAGCTTGCGCTAATAATATTTTTTTTTAATTTTAATTATACTCAACAATAAAATATGTAAAGAAAATATCCTGCTGAAGGAGTTTACCTTGAAACTCTTAGTCAGTCATGGCGAAATCCACTTAACTCTTCATCTGGTGTAAATCTCATATCATACAACAGACCAAAGTTGTAGTATATGTAAAAATCATGAAAGGCATAATAGAAAAGCAAAAAAAACTGAAATATCCATTATAAAAACAACGACAACAATAACAGAAAAAGAAACAATTTCATTTCTAATAGCTTATTTTGTGTACGAGTGCAAAGTTTGCATTTACTCCATGAAGTCCACTAACATGGATCACAAAATAGGGGTATTTTCTTTGTCTAGGAAATGCATGCTATGCAAATATTTCCTATGGAATTGTGCTTGAGATCGAGAGCACCCCCGTTGCAGAATTTTGACATATTAAAGTGAAACAATAACAACCACACAGGCACAGGGTTACTATTCCTTCACAGGGCTGCATTTTCCTTCTTGCTAGCTGTGGGAAATAAATATACATAGGATTTGGTATAGGCTATTTTTCCTATCGTACCATATGTTTTTTGCATGTGTTTTGTTGTTGTGCTATTGCACGTGCACCGTAGCATGCATTTCCTAGACAAAGAGAATATATATATATATATATATATTTGGCGCTTTGTAACCGCTGGAGCGATTTTCGGCCGAGCTCTTCGTCCAATTTGTGGTTTTGCGTCTTGATGTTTGTACCAACAAATGAAGGGACCTACAGTTTATTCTAAGCCGCCTCCGAACGGCCGATGGATTTTTATGAGGAGCTTTTATTTCATGCCAGAAATTTTTTTTACTTCCATGGCAGAAAGGTGAGGATTGATGAGGCTGGCTTCCGATGTATTTCTGGTGGGATGTCGATGCCGTCCTTGCAAAGCTGGTTTGAGCCGATCGATAGATATTTGTGTATGGAATTCCATAAAGCAGGACTTTGTAACATTTGTCATATGACTGGAAATGATCTGTCATATGGGGATGAAATGATTGTTTCATTGTTGTCAAAGATGACTAGATACGAAACTCTCTAAAAATGTAGATAAATGCGTTCCTCGATTATTTTCTTTGGGCTGGTAACAAAGTCAAATGAAGGAATTTTGAACACCTGATGGTAAACAAGCCTTAGTACCATTTAGTCAATAATGAAACGCATCATTTTTCACCAGAAAAGCATTTTACGTTATCAATAAATTTTCATTAAGCACGGTAAATTTGTATGTTAAAGTTAAGAACAAACATTGCTTTTATTTATTAAAGTCAAATATTTTCCAAATACAGCTGTAAATGTGAAAAAATATTCATTTGTACAATTCTTTATTATCAAAAAAATGCCCAAAAATTCTCTAGAAGGCCCAGGACGAAACTTTTTCATCGCAGTGGCACGGTTCGAAAATGTTATAAAATATTTGGATTTTCAGAGCGCTCCCACGAGATAGAGAGTTTCATAACTAGTCATCTTTGTTGCTGTTGCGAACAAAAACGCATGTGTGAATTTGTGAACGAACGAATACCTTTTCTCTGCTGTGCCGAGAACCAGGAGAAGGTGTTAGGTTTTGAAACGGGATTTGAACAAGTTAAATGTTTTGAGTTGCTGTTACAAAGAACTCTCGAAATAGATCATCAAATCCGATTTCTGTCGGAGTGGCTTTGACATTTTCTTTGAATGCGGTGCTTAGTCCGATTATGGCAAGGAAGAAATGATTTTAATTGATGATGTGAGCACTTGAGGATTCTGTTATATTGAGGATGATAGCTTCTTTTCGTTGGTGTTTAAAACTGAGGAGGTCAGCGAGTTGTTCCTCCAAGATTAGTTGTTATTCGAAGCGATACGTCAAAATATGATATTCATGTTGTCATGAGCGCGTATGCTACTCGATCGTCTGTGCCAATAATAACAAGTGATGTTGCCGCTGGATGGTGTGTAAGCCAAAAAGTAAAAAAAAAATGAAAATGAAAATAACATTTTAAAAAAATTTAAAAAAATTCTCGTTTAATGCCGGTGTGCATCTCTAGCGAAAAAAAAATTTCATATATTTCGTGGATGAAAAAATGTAGTGGGCACGGAAATTTGACAGATTATTTTATATTGTGAACAGCTCTTTACAAAGGGAGAAGATATGGAAACGTAATTAAACAAAACGAAAAATATGAGCAGAGCGCGGTAAATATTTGTCGCTGATTATGTAGACTAACGTTTTCCATGAGTAAAAATAAATAAAATGTGTAGAAATTAATGAAAAAATTAACAACATTACATAAATTGCTTTATAAGCTTGCTTTAATGCGTTTTAAAATTAGTCTTTCTCTTGTTTCTCGCGAAATATATATGAGACTATTTATTTCACTCGAAAACCTGTATTTATTTAAAAACTTTAGAAATAAACAGTAGAAAATGAAATTTTTATCGTTCGAGGTGCGTACTGCTTCGTAAAAAAATTTTCGCGCATCGTTTTTTGCACTTTTTTTATATGGTTTTCGCAAGAGCTGCAACCGCCCTTTAAGAATAAAATTCGACTCCCACGACAGCCGGTTGTACGCACCGGAGTTGACCCAGATTTTATCGGTCCAAGGGCTGTCACCCTTTCGGCGATGCCGCTACAACAACAAAAACAATAAATAAATTTCGATTAAACCAAATATTTTGACATTCCTTCATACAAAGCTGGCAATTTAAATTAGATTTTCTTGATTTTTTTATAGGTATAGTAAAGCACTCTGAGTCCCGCTAGCATAGAACTTATAACAACGAGAAGGTGCAATTGACTTTTGGATTATAAGTTCGATTGAAACTTGTGCAGAGTTAGAAAATCACGGAAAAGGGATTCACCACTCTGTTAAATTTTGCCTGTTACACTAACAGAATTATGTAAACTGAATGCTAATATAGTATATAATAATAAAACCCATCAAAATATTATGATAATCAAACTATTTATTATTATTTTTTTAATTTCTTTTTCATAAAATATGTTGGTATTTTTTAATTAAAATGAATTTAAAAAAATAAAATCTTAATATTTCAGAAACTATTTCAAAAACTATATAAAGTTTATGTTTTTGTATTCAATGTAAAATGTAGTTTTTATGATTACAAAAAAAAAATTAATATAAGAAATTTACAATTTACTTTACTATTTGCAATCACTTGTATACAACTTTCAGAATGCACTGTTTTTATTACTTTACTGTAATGTAATCTCCAACGAGTTTAATTCACGACTGATTACTGACTGACTCTTCTGCAGTCGTGCGTCGCCCTTATATACTTGTTTGCTGCTTAAAAATGAAACCCCCGGAATAATCGCGTGGTTACGATAATCGTCTCGTTTTACGCCATTGTACAGGTCTACAAGTAACAAAACTCATAATTTTCACACACACATACTCAGTTTTTTTACCTATATACGTTTAACAGAACGCTCTGTGAAGAACAGAAATTGCAATAAGAATATAATGGAATGAAAAAGCGAATTTGAGGAATAGGCACCAACCGCAGGACGAGCCGCGGGTTGCCTATCAACTATTTTGCTAAATTTCCCTGAATTTTGAGCAAAACCGCTAGTTTTTAGTCGAGTGTGTTGCCGTGCTAAACATATCTTCGATAAAAGTTTTAAGTTTGTTTACAGAGTTTACGCTAAGTTTTAGAAGATTAAAATAAACAAACGAATTTATTGATGGAAATGTAATGTATATATTCATTTTATTACTACGGCGGGTATAAATTAAATATTTGTGAACGTTTTAGATATTTATATATGTATGACTTAGTAGTTTATGTAGAATGCATGTACCTGAATTATATGATATAATTCAAAATGGTTTGGTTTTTATTGAGTTTTTATACTTATTTAATTTTTGGTAATTGTTTTCGTTTTGTTATTTTTGAATCGGGCTATTTAGTTTAAGTTGTTAATTTATCATTCATTGCAGTCAAATTTATTACATCACTGAGTGAAAAAGTGGACTATTTCGATCAGGTGATCTCAGCTGTTTTTTGACCGTATGATACTTTATCTACTTGTAGGGCTGTACGATGTTTTACGCTCTAATATACAAAATGCTTGTAGAAGAGCTGCGCGCGGGGTATGTGCTTTGTTGACGATGCGCTTGCCTTTATGTATGTACATTAAGAATTTTTTCGCATGTTTTACTAGGAACCGTTGAGTATACGCACATGAATTGATGTGTATGTACATACATACGTTTATTTGTTTATGCGTACATATCCAGCAAGAATATCATTACCATGACAACGCTATTTTATTGGCCGCTAGTTAAAATTGCAAAAAATGCCCTTCTCATGGCAAGAGCACCCATCCCCCTTGGAGCGACTCTTCCACAAACCAAAATGCCAAAAATTAGAAGTTGAAGAGTTTTGTGTCTTCACTGGACAATTTTTAGCAATTTTGCCACCATCATCCTCGGCTTGTGGACAGAGGGCTCGCGGGAAGGCAAGGAATTTCTTGCTGGGAAATATGAGGTAATAGGCGAACAGCAAATTTGCAATTTGCAAAATTGCATACGATTTCTTTGCGTTTAGCAGAAAATCACTTGAACATACATAGCTGCTAATAACATTTATTTTTTTTCCGACGGCTGTTAAATTTGGGTGTGGTGAATCCCTTTCCCGAAGTCTTTCAGGACATGTATGATGTAGATCGAGGTTGCAACAAATTTGCACCTTCTCGTTGTTATAAGTTCTCTGCTATCCTTTCAGAACAGCGCCAACAGCGAAAACAAGAAGGAGAAAATAACGTTTAGCTCTAGTAGTCCCCTCCAGGACAATTTCTAACTTCTAGGGCTTCTTGTGTAACACCGAAGGTTGGCAAGGAACATGCTGAAATTCGAACCGTGAAAACAATACTGTAAAAATATCAAAAGTAGAATCGGTTGTTATATTCTTGTAAAAAGGAAAAGTTCACTTAAGAAAAATCCAAACAAAATGGCAAAACTACTGCCGAAAGGGGGAACTTAGGTGAAAATCGATTTAAATTGCTAGCTGAGTCTGATGATGAAATGCGTGTCAAAAAATCGCAACATTACTTAAAAATACGTTAAATAACTTTAACGTCAGAGTGTACAGGCGCAGAAGAAGAGAAATAAGTTTTAATATTGTTACGATCTTGCTGAATCAAACCTCGATGATTTCCCAAATCCTTCGGGTACGATCTCTGGATTGTTAAATAAAACTCGCCAACTTAATTTGCAGTTTCTTTATTTATAAGGACATTAATTATTACTCCGTAATTCACAATTCAATTTTTAATTTACTTTACTATTACAATCACTAGTATAAAACTTTCACAATGTACTGTTTTTATTACTCTAATGTAATTACCAACGCGTTTATTTCACGACTCATCCCTGACTGACTCCTCTGCAGTCGTGTGTCGCCCTTATATACTTGTTTGCTGCTTGAAAACGAAACCCCCGCGTCGTTACGATAATCGTTTCGTTTTACGCTCTAGAAAATGCCAGTTGTCGGCTCCTCTCTTTCATCTGTCATTCGCTTCGCATTTTCGCCACACTGCCCTCCACCTAAGTCTGATCGTCCCGATCAGACACATTCGCTGTTCCAAACGCAGCAAGCCTCTCTAGGTGGACCACTTTCATTTTGCTTCCTGGGCTCAACCTGCTGGATTTGATACACTGCGTCATTTAGCCGTTTGTCTACCTTATATGGACCCTCCGTAGCATGCATTTCCTAGACAAAGAGAATATATATATATATATATATTTGGCGCTTTGTAACCGCTGGAGCGATTTTCGGCCGAGCTCTTCGTCCAATTTGTGGTTTTGCGTCTTGATGTTTGTACCAACAAATGAAGGGACCTACAGTTTATTCTAAGCCGCCTCCGAACGGCCGATGGATTTTTATGAGGAGCTTTTATTTCATGCCAGAAATTTTTTTTACTTCCATGGCAGAAAGGTGAGGATTGATGAGGCTGGCTTCCGATGTATTTCTGGTGGGATGTCGATGCCGTCCTTGCAAAGCTGGTTTGAGCCGATCGATAGATATTTGTGTATGGAATTCCATAAAGCAGGACTTTGTAACATTTGTCATATGACTGGAAATGATCTGTCATATGGGGATGAAATGATTGTTTCATTGTTGTCAAAGATGACTAGATACGAAACTCTCTAAAAATGTAGATAAATGCGTTCCTCGATTATTTTCTTTGGGCTGGTAACAAAGTCAAATGAAGGAATTTTGAACACCTGATGGTAAACAAGCCTTAGTACCATTTAGTCAATAATGAAACGCATCATTTTTCACCAGAAAAGCATTTTACGTTATCAATAAATTTTCATTAAGCACGGTAAATTTGTATGTTAAAGTTAAGAACAAACATTGCTTTTATTTATTAAAGTCAAATATTTTCCAAATACAGCTGTAAATGTGAAAAAATATTCATTTGTACAATTCTTTATTATCAAAAAAATGCCCAAAAATTCTCTAGAAGGCCCAGGACGAAACTTTTTCATCGCAGTGGCACGGTTCGAAAATGTTATAAAATATTTGGATTTTCAGAGCGCTCCCACGAGATAGAGAGTTTCATAACTAGTCATCTTTGTTGCTGTTGCGAACAAAAACGCATGTGTGAATTTGTGAACGAACGAATACCTTTTCTCTGCTGTGCCGAGAACCAGGAGAAGGTGTTAGGTTTTGAAACGGGATTTGAACAAGTTAAATGTTTTGAGTTGCTGTTACAAAGAACTCTCGAAATAGATCATCAAATCCGATTTCTGTCGGAGTGGCTTTGACATTTTCTTTGAATGCGGTGCTTAGTCCGATTATGGCAAGGAAGAAATGATTTTAATTGATGATGTGAGCACTTGAGGATTCTGTTATATTGAGGATGATAGCTTCTTTTCGTTGGTGTTTAAAACTGAGGAGGTCAGCGAGTTGTTCCTCCAAGATTAGTTGTTATTCGAAGCGATACGTCAAAATATGATATTCATGTTGTCATGAGCGCGTATGCTACTCGATCGTCTGTGCCAATAATAACAAGTGATGTTGCCGCTGGATGGTGTGTAAGCCAAAAAGTAAAAAAAAAATGAAAATGAAAATAACATTTTAAAAAAATTTAAAAAAATTCTCGTTTAATGCCGGTGTGCATCTCTAGCGAAAAAAAAATTTCATATATTTCGTGGATGAAAAAATGTAGTGGGCACGGAAATTTGACAGATTATTTTATATTGTGAACAGCTCTTTACAAAGGGAGAAGATATGGAAACGTAATTAAACAAAACGAAAAATATGAGCAGAGCGCGGTAAATATTTGTCGCTGATTATGTAGACTAACGTTTTCCATGAGTAAAAATAAATAAAATGTGTAGAAATTAATGAAAAAATTAACAACATTACATAAATTGCTTTATAAGCTTGCTTTAATGCGTTTTAAAATTAGTCTTTCTCTTGTTTCTCGCGAAATATATATGAGACTATTTATTTCACTCGAAAACCTGTATTTATTTAAAAACTTTAGAAATAAACAGTAGAAAATGAAATTTTTATCGTTCGAGGTGCGTACTGCTTCGTAAAAAAAATTTTCGCGCATCGTTTTTTGCACTTTTTTTATATGGTTTTCGCAAGAGCTGCAACCGCCCTTTAAGAATAAAATTCGACTCCCACGACAGCCGGTTGTACGCACCGGAGTTGACCCAGATTTTATCGGTCCAAGGGCTGTCACCCTTTCGGCGATGCCGCTACAACAACAAAAACAATAAATAAATTTCGATTAAACCAAATATTTTGACATTCCTTCATACAAAGCTGGCAATTTACATTAGATTTTCTTGATTTTTTTTATAGGTATAGTAAAGCACTCTGAGTCCCGCTAGCATAGAACTTATAACAACGAGAAGGTGCAATTGACTTTTGGATTATAAGTTCGATTGAAACTTGTGCAGAGTTAGAAAATCACGGAAAAGGGATTCACCACTCTGTTAAATTTTGCCTGTTACACTAACAGAATTATGTAAACTGAATGCTAATATAGTATATAATAATAAAACCCATCAAAATATTATGATAATCAAACTATTTATTATTATTTTTTTAATTTCTTTTTCATAAAATATGTTGGTATTTTTTAATTAAAATGAATTTAAAAAAATAAAATCTTAATATTTCAGAAACTATTTCAAAAACTATATAAAGTTTATGTTTTTGTATTCAATGTAAAATGTAGTTTTTATGATTACAAAAAAAAAATTAATATAAGAAATTTACAATTTACTTTACTATTTGCAATCACTTGTATACAACTTTCAGAATGCACTGTTTTTATTACTTTACTGTAATGTAATCTCCAACGAGTTTAATTCACGACTGATTACTGACTGACTCTTCTGCAGTCGTGCGTCGCCCTTATATACTTGTTTGCTGCTTAAAAATGAAACCCCCGGAATAATCGCGTGGTTACGATAATCGTCTCGTTTTACGCCATTGTACAGGTCTACAAGTAACAAAACTCATAATTTTCACACACACATACTCAGTTTTTTTACCTATATACGTTTAACAGAACGCTCTGTGAAGAACAGAAATTGCAATAAGAATATAATGGAATGAAAAAGCGAATTTGAGGAATAGGCACCAACCGCAGGACGAGCCGCGGGTTGCCTATCAACTATTTTGCTAAATTTCCCTGAATTTTGAGCAAAACCGCTAGTTTTTAGTCGAGTGTGTTGCCGTGCTAAACATATCTTCGATAAAAGTTTTAAGTTTGTTTACAGAGTTTACGCTAAGTTTTAGAAGATTAAAATAAACAAACGAATTTATTGATGGAAATGTAATGTATATATTCATTTTATTACTACGGCGGGTATAAATTAAATATTTGTGAACGTTTTAGATATTTATATATGTATGACTTAGTAGTTTATGTAGAATGCATGTACCTGAATTATATGATATAATTCAAAATGGTTTGGTTTTTATTGAGTTTTTATACTTATTTAATTTTTTGGTAATTGTTTTCGTTTTGTTATTTTTGAATCGGGCTATTTAGTTTAAGTTGTTAATTTATCATTCATTGCAGTCAAATTTATTACATCACTGAGTGAAAAAGTGGACTATTTCGATCAGGTGATCTCAGCTGTTTTTTGACCGTATGATACTTTATCTACTTGTAGGGCTGTACGATGTTTTACGCTCTAATATACAAAATGCTTGTAGAAGAGCTGCGCGCGGGGTATGTGCTTTGTTGACGATGCGCTTGCCTTTATGTATGTACATTAAGAATTTTTTCGCATGTTTTACTAGGAACCGTTGAGTATACGCACATGAATTGATGTGTATGTACATACATACGTTTATTTGTTTATGCGTACATATCCAGCAAGAATATCATTACCATGACAACGCTATTTTATTGGCCGCTAGTTAAAATTGCAAAAAATGCCCTTCTCATGGCAAGAGCACCCATCCCCCTTGGAGCGACTCTTCCACAAACCAAAATGCCAAAAATTAGAAGTTGAAGAGTTTTGTGTCTTCACTGGACAATTTTTAGCAATTTTGCCACCATCATCCTCGGCTTGTGGACAGAGGGCTCGCGGGAAGGCAAGGAATTTCTTGCTGGGAAATATGAGGTAATAGGCGAACAGCAAATTTGCAATTTGCAAAATTGCATACGATTTCTTTGCGTTTAGCAGAAAATCACTTGAACATACATAGCTGCTAATAACATTTATTTTTTTTCCGACGGCTGTTAAATTTGGGTGTGGTGAATCCCTTTCCCGAAGTCTTTCAGGACATGTATGATGTAGATCGAGGTTGCAACAAATTTGCACCTTCTCGTTGTTATAAGTTCTCTGCTATCCTTTCAGAACAGCGCCAACAGCGAAAACAAGAAGGAGAAAATAACGTTTAGCTCTAGTAGTCCCCTCCAGGACAATTTCTAACTTCTAGGGCTTCTTGTGTAACACCGAAGGTTGGCAAGGAACATGCTGAAATTCGAACCGTGAAAACAATACTGTAAAAATATCAAAAGTAGAATCGGTTGTTATATTCTTGTAAAAAGGAAAAGTTCACTTAAGAAAAAATCCAAACAAAATGGCAAAACTACTGCCGAAAGGGGGAACTTAGGTGAAAATCGATTTAAATTGCTAGCTGAGTCTGATGATGAAATGCGTGTCAAAAAATCGCAACATTACTTAAAAATACGTTAAATAACTTTAACGTCAGAGTGTACAGGCGCAGAAGAAGAGAAATAAGTTTTAATATTGTTACGATCTTGCTGAATCAAACCTCGATGATTTCCCAAATCCTTCGGGTACGATCTCTGGATTGTTAAATAAAACTCGCCAACTTAATTTGCAGTTTCTTTATTTATAAGGACATTAATTATTACTCCGTAATTCACAATTCAATTTTTAATTTACTTTACTATTACAATCACTAGTATAAAACTTTCACAATGTACTGTTTTTATTACTCTAATGTAATTACCAACGCGTTTATTTCACGACTCATCCCTGACTGACTCCTCTGCAGTCGTGTGTCGCCCTTATATACTTGTTTGCTGCTTGAAAACGAAACCCCCGCGTCGTTACGATAATCGTTTCGTTTTACGCTCTAGAAAATGCCAGTTGTCGGCTCCTCTCTTTCATCTGTCATTCGCTTCGCATTTTCGCCACACTGCCCTCCACCTAAGTCTGATCGTCCCGATCAGACACATTCGCTGTTCCAAACGCAGCAAGCCTCTCTAGGTGGACCACTTTCATTTTGCTTCCTGGGCTCAACCTGCTGGATTTGATACACTGCGTCATTTAGCCGTTTGTCTACCTTATATGGACCCTCCGTAGCATGCATTTCCTAGACAAAGAGAATATATATATATATATATATTTGGCGCTTTGTAACCGCTGGAGCGATTTTCGGCCGAGCTCTTCGTCCAATTTGTGGTTTTGCGTCTTGATGTTTGTACCAACAAATGAAGGGACCTACAGTTTATTCTAAGCCGCCTCCGAACGGCCGATGGATTTTTATGAGGAGCTTTTATTTCATGCCAGAAATTTTTTTTACTTCCATGGCAGAAAGGTGAGGATTGATGAGGCTGGCTTCCGATGTATTTCTGGTGGGATGTCGATGCCGTCCTTGCAAAGCTGGTTTGAGCCGATCGATAGATATTTGTGTATGGAATTCCATAAAGCAGGACTTTGTAACATTTGTCATATGACTGGAAATGATCTGTCATATGGGGATGAAATGATTGTTTCATTGTTGTCAAAGATGACTAGATACGAAACTCTCTAAAAATGTAGATAAATGCGTTCCTCGATTATTTTCTTTGGGCTGGTAACAAAGTCAAATGAAGGAATTTTGAACACCTGATGGTAAACAAGCCTTAGTACCATTTAGTCAATAATGAAACGCATCATTTTTCACCAGAAAAGCATTTTACGTTATCAATAAATTTTCATTAAGCACGGTAAATTTGTATGTTAAAGTTAAGAACAAACATTGCTTTTATTTATTAAAGTCAAATATTTTCCAAATACAGCTGTAAATGTGAAAAAATATTCATTTGTACAATTCTTTATTATCAAAAAAATGCCCAAAAATTCTCTAGAAGGCCCAGGACGAAACTTTTTCATCGCAGTGGCACGGTTCGAAAATGTTATAAAATATTTGGATTTTCAGAGCGCTCCCACGAGATAGAGAGTTTCATAACTAGTCATCTTTGTTGCTGTTGCGAACAAAAACGCATGTGTGAATTTGTGAACGAACGAATACCTTTTCTCTGCTGTGCCGAGAACCAGGAGAAGGTGTTAGGTTTTGAAACGGGATTTGAACAAGTTAAATGTTTTGAGTTGCTGTTACAAAGAACTCTCGAAATAGATCATCAAATCCGATTTCTGTCGGAGTGGCTTTGACATTTTCTTTGAATGCGGTGCTTAGTCCGATTATGGCAAGGAAGAAATGATTTTAATTGATGATGTGAGCACTTGAGGATTCTGTTATATTGAGGATGATAGCTTCTTTTCGTTGGTGTTTAAAACTGAGGAGGTCAGCGAGTTGTTCCTCCAAGATTAGTTGTTATTCGAAGCGATACGTCAAAATATGATATTCATGTTGTCATGAGCGCGTATGCTACTCGATCGTCTGTGCCAATAATAACAAGTGATGTTGCCGCTGGATGGTGTGTAAGCCAAAAAGTAAAAAAAAAATGAAAATGAAAATAACATTTTAAAAAAATTTAAAAAAATTCTCGTTTAATGCCGGTGTGCATCTCTAGCGAAAAAAAAATTTCATATATTTCGTGGATGAAAAAATGTAGTGGGCACGGAAATTTGACAGATTATTTTATATTGTGAACAGCTCTTTACAAAGGGAGAAGATATGGAAACGTAATTAAACAAAACGAAAAATATGAGCAGAGCGCGGTAAATATTTGTCGCTGATTATGTAGACTAACGTTTTCCATGAGTAAAAATAAATAAAATGTGTAGAAATTAATGAAAAAATTAACAACATTACATAAATTGCTTTATAAGCTTGCTTTAATGCGTTTTAAAATTAGTCTTTCTCTTGTTTCTCGCGAAATATATATGAGACTATTTATTTCACTCGAAAACCTGTATTTATTTAAAAACTTTAGAAATAAACAGTAGAAAATGAAATTTTTATCGTTCGAGGTGCGTACTGCTTCGTAAAAAAATTTTCGCGCATCGTTTTTTGCACTTTTTTTATATGGTTTTCGCAAGAGCTGCAACCGCCCTTTAAGAATAAAATTCGACTCCCACGACAGCCGGTTGTACGCACCGGAGTTGACCCAGATTTTATCGGTCCAAGGGCTGTCACCCTTTCGGCGATGCCGCTACAACAACAAAAACAATAAATAAATTTCGATTAAACCAAATATTTTGACATTCCTTCATACAAAGCTGGCAATTTACATTAGATTTTCTTGATTTTTTTTATAGGTATAGTAAAGCACTCTGAGTCCCGCTAGCATAGAACTTATAACAACGAGAAGGTGCAATTGACTTTTGGATTATAAGTTCGATTGAAACTTGTGCAGAGTTAGAAAATCACGGAAAAGGGATTCACCACTCTGTTAAATTTTGCCTGTTACACTAACAGAATTATGTAAACTGAATGCTAATATAGTATATAATAATAAAACCCATCAAAATATTATGATAATCAAACTATTTATTATTATTTTTTTAATTTCTTTTTCATAAAATATGTTGGTATTTTTTAATTAAAATGAATTTAAAAAAATAAAATCTTAATATTTCAGAAACTATTTCAAAAACTATATAAAGTTTATGTTTTTGTATTCAATGTAAAATGTAGTTTTTATGATTACAAAAAAAAAATTAATATAAGAAATTTATAATTTACTTTACTATTTGCAATCACTTGTATACAACTTTCAGAATGCACTGTTTTTATTACTTTACTGTAATGTAATCTCCAACGAGTTTAATTCACGACTGATTACTGACTGACTCTTCTGCAGTCGTGCGTCGCCCTTATATACTTGTTTGCTGCTTAAAAATGAAACCCCCGGAATAATCGCGTGGTTACGATAATCGTCTCGTTTTACGCCATTGTACAGGTCTACAAGTAACAAAACTCATAATTTTCACACACACATACTCAGTTTTTTACCTATACACGTTTAACAGAACGCTCTGTGAAGAACAGAAATTGCAATAAGAATATAATGGAATGAAAAAGCGAATTTGAGGAATAGGCACCAACCGCAGGACGAGCCGCGGGTTGCCTATCAACTATTTTGCTAAATTTCCCTGAATTTTGAGCAAAACCGCTAGTTTTTAGTCGAGTGTGTTGCCGTGCTAAACATATCTTCGATAAAAGTTTTAAGTTTGTTTACAGAGTTTACGCTAAGTTTTAGAAGATTAAAATAAACAAACGAATTTATTGATGGAAATGTAATGTATATATTCATTTTATTACTACGGCGGGTATAAATTAAATATTTGTGAACGTTTTAGATATTTATATATGTATGACTTAGTAGTTTATGTAGAATGCATGTACCTGAATTATATGATATAATTCAAAATGGTTTGGTTTTTATTGAGTTTTTATACTTATTTAATTTTTTGGTAATTGTTTTCGTTTTGTTATTTTTGAATCGGGCTATTTAGTTTAAGTTGTTAATTTATCATTCATTGCAGTCAAATTTATTACATCACTGAGTGAAAAAGTGGACTATTTCGATCAGGTGATCTCAGCTGTTTTTTGACCGTATGATACTTTATCTACTTGTAGGGCTGTACGATGTTTTACGCTCTAATATACAAAATGCTTGTAGAAGAGCTGCGCGCGGGGTATGTGCTTTGTTGACGATGCGCTTGCCTTTATGTATGTACATTAAGAATTTTTTCGCATGTTTTACTAGGAACCGTTGAGTATACGCACATGAATTGATGTGTATGTACATACATACGTTTATTTGTTTATGCGTACATATCCAGCAAGAATATCATTACCATGACAACGCTATTTTATTGGCCGCTAGTTAAAATTGCAAAAAATGCCCTTCTCATGGCAAGAGCACCCATCCCCCTTGGAGCGACTCTTCCACAAACCAAAATGCCAAAAATTAGAAGTTGAAGAGTTTTGTGTCTTCACTGGACAATTTTTAGCAATTTTGCCACCATCATCCTCGGCTTGTGGACAGAGGGCTCGCGGGAAGGCAAGGAATTTCTTGCTGGGAAATATGAGGTAATAGGCGAACAGCAAATTTGCAATTTGCAAAATTGCATACGATTTCTTTGCGTTTAGCAGAAAATCACTTGAACATACATAGCTGCTAATAACATTTATTTTTTTCCGACGGCTGTTAAATTTGGGTGTGGTGAATCCCTTTCCCGAAGTCTTTCAGGACATGTATGATGTAGATCGAGGTTGCAACAAATTTGCACCTTCTCGTTGTTATAAGTTCTCTGCTATCCTTTCAGAACAGCGCCAACAGCGAAAACAAGAAGGAGAAAATAACGTTTAGCTCTAGTAGTCCCCTCCAGGACAATTTCTAACTTCTAGGGCTTCTTGTGTAACACCGAAGGTTGGCAAGGAACATGCTGAAATTCGAACCGTGAAAACAATACTGTAAAAATATCAAAAGTAGAATCGGTTGTTATATTCTTGTAAAAAGGAAAAGTTCACTTAAGAAAAATCCAAACAAAATGGCAAAACTACTGCCGAAAGGGGGAACTTAGGTGAAAATCGATTTAAATTGCTAGCTGAGTCTGATGATGAAATGCGTGTCAAAAAATCGCAACATTACTTAAAAATACGTTAAATAACTTTAACGTCAGAGTGTACAGGCGCAGAAGAAGAGAAATAAGTTTTAATATTGTTACGATCTTGCTGAATCAAACCTCGATGATTTCCCAAATCCTTCGGGTACGATCTCTGGATTGTTAAATAAAACTCGCCAACTTAATTTGCAGTTTCTTTATTTATAAGGACATTAATTATTACTCCGTAATTCACAATTCAATTTTTAATTTACTTTACTATTACAATCACTAGTATAAAACTTTCACAATGTACTGTTTTTATTACTCTAATGTAATTACCAACGCGTTTATTTCACGACTCATCCCTGACTGACTCCTCTGCAGTCGTGTGTCGCCCTTATATACTTGTTTGCTGCTTGAAAACGAAACCCCCGCGTCGTTACGATAATCGTTTCGTTTTACGCTCTAGAAAATGCCAGTTGTCGGCTCCTCTCTTTCATCTGTCATTCGCTTCGCATTTTCGCCACACTGCCCTCCACCTAAGTCTGATCGTCCCGATCAGACACATTCGCTGTTCCAAACGCAGCAAGCCTCTCTAGGTGGACCACTTTCATTTTGCTTCCTGGGCTCAACCTGCTGGATTTGATACACTGCGTCATTTAGCCGTTTGTCTACCTTATATGGACCCTCCCAAACGCATTGAAGTTTTTGGGACAAACCTCTCTTACGTTGTGGACTGCACAGCAACAGCAAATCTCCACTTTGGAAGCCTTCAGAGTTCATCGCTTTGTCATACCTGGCTCTCAATTTGTAATGGTTTCGTGGTTTTGGCCCTTTGGTTGCTATGCACTTCTTGCAGTTAGCAACCCACTCAGCGATCGATTGGCGACAACCAACCCAATAGAACCTCTGCTTGATCTTCTCCAGCATTTTCTTAATGCCTAGATGCTCTCCACTAGGACCATTGTGAAATTCCTTAAGAATATCCGGAATTCTTAACCTCGGAACTACTATTAATCTTCTAGAGCACTGGCCATCTTCACTTCCCATACTCTATGCAAACAGCCAGATATCAATTCTAAACTGTTCCGTTGGGCTCAGAATGCCTTCGCGATGGGACTTCCCGCTGCCATTTGTTCCTTACTTGTCCGTCTGTTCACCTCCAATCCGTGCATTACCAATTCCAAGTCTGGGTCTTCTTGCTGACATTTTCTTAAGTGGATTGCCTCCCACTTTCCTGCTCGTGTAATTATTATTCGCCGAACGTCTATTATGCCCTCAGCCTTTGAGCATCGTTTGCGTCGTCTTTCCTCTCTGTTGCAGCCCGACTGGCATTCGCGTGCGAAGTGGCCTGCTTCTCCGCAACTGAAGCATTTTCTACCTTGATTCTTAGCACCAGAACGATTCATTCCTGCTATCGACTTCAAAGTTTTCAATATTTCAGTCCTCACATCTGGTGTTTCTACCTCCAACCGCTTCACTTTGTAGGCTGGCTTACATAGCAGTGCCGCAGCTTCACGTGTCTGAGCATACGCAACAGTTTCAGCGAATGTTAACTTTGGATCCGCATAAGTCTCTCGCTTGGTGTACACGTCCTTCATTCCGCTGACGAACCTCTGGATTTTTAATCTTTCGAGATATTCAGCCGACGCGTGCTCTGTGGATAAATGAGCCAATCTCTCGATTTCAAAAGCATATTCCTGCAGAGATTCGTCGTGTTTTTGGTCACGCTGTTCCAGCTCCATCTGGTAAATCTGCCTCCTATGCTCGCAGCCATAGCGCCTTTCCAGGGCTTCTATTACTCCGTAATTCACAACTCAATTTAAAATTTACTTTACTATTACAATCACTTGTATAAAACTTTCACAATGTACTGTTTTTATTACTCTAATGTAATTACCAACGCGTTTATTTCACGACTCATCACTGACTGACTCCTTTGCAGTCGTGTGTCGCCCTTATATACTTGTTTGCTGCTTGAAAACGAAACCCCCATAATGATCGCGTCATTACGATAATCGTTTCGTTTTACGCTCTAGAAAATGCCAGTTGTCGGCTCCTCTCTTTCATCTGTCATTCGCTTCGCATTTTCGCCACAATATTAACTACTCTTTGTAGCGAATAGTTGAAAGTTTTAAAAATCCGGTAATTTGCGACATTCCGCCAAGAGCTCCTAATGTACTTAAACTTAATATTGGAAACTATTCGTTTCCAGAATTTGATGAGGATTAGGGTAAAAATTTTATACAATTAAATCTTAAATCATTTAGGGAAAATATTGGCAATGACATTAAATAAAAAAAAACTTCCTGTATACGACAAGATAACGGGTTTTATGATAAACGAGCTTCCATAGGTGGAAAAAAAAACATCTGCTTTATGTCTTAATATCATATTAAGATTGCATTATTTTCCAAAATCTTGGAAGCTCTTCCAGATTATTATTATTCCTAACCCAGGCAAGGTTAAAACTTTGGTAGGCTCATATAAGTTAGAGTAATAACTATATTCTCCAAAATCTTAGAAAAATGTTAATTTAAAAAAGTATATCCGATTTTAGAATCGAAACAACCATACCATGCCACCAATTCGGCTTTAGAGAAAAGCATAGCACGATGGAGCAGGTGCATGGAATCGCTACACACATCAGATCAGCGTTTGAAAGAAAACAATATTGTACGGCAGTGTTCCTCGATGAAGCTGAGGCATTTGATAAAGTGGCTACGGCCACTTACAGATTACAACAACATTTAAAAATATTGGAAGAATGGCTAACTACCTGGGGAATTAAAGTCAATGAGTCTAAGTGCATACAAGCAACATTTACCCTAAAAAAGACTCGTGCACTTCAATCTCTATAAATGGTAATGTAATACCGCAGAAGGAATGATATGATATTTGCGAAATTACATTGAATTATAGGTCCTAAGTATAAACTAAGATTAGAAAACAAAGTATTACTTAGTAATATGCTTATAAAGCCATCTTGGACGTACGTCATCCAACTTTGGGGCTCAGCATCTAAATCTAGTCTAAACAGAATTCAAAAGCTATGGCCTAAAACCTTAAGAGAAATATGCAAAGATATTGTAGGTGTTGAGCAAGCGTTGTTTTGTCGAGACATTCACCATCCAAAAGTTGAAGTACTTTATATTTATTTATTTGACATCTCGTTTTGTCGGCTCCCTTAGCTCAAGGTTGTATTTTAAGGGGGATGAAACAGGAGAAAAATAGGGCGCTTTGCGAAAAAGTATTAAAATTTAATACTCTTTTTCGCTTTTATGTTTCAATACTTCTTAATATATTTTGTTCTGAAAAAGAGTTTACGGTTAGTTTATTGAAAAAAGTGTACCATTAACTTTTATAATCTCAAACGTGCTTAATAAAACGAGATAAATAAGCATATTTTATGAACGTTTTATTTAAGTTTTTAACTTTTTGATTAGAAAATACATTCGACATTTAAAAAACAGTTTTTTTACATCTATTTCACAATCACAACCTTCGCTTTTCTTTAATAACGTTTCAATAAATTTATTTTGGGTCTCGATGACTTCACCATTAAATTGATAAAACAACTCAACTGCCTTTATTTTATTCAAAAATGCGGTGGAAGGTTTTATCAAAGCTCCCCTTGATACTTTAGTGCGAGAGTCCTAATTTTCTAACAATGTAGCCTGCTACGTACATATGTAATCCACCCCATCCTCATGTAAAGCTTCGATTATATCAACTCGTGGTGGTGACTCATCAATGTTAGAAGTGGCATCGGCATTATCAGTGACCTCATTATAAAATAATAATTCATAGATTAGGTCATAATTCAGCCATTGAGTTTCATCTTCTTCAACGCTTCCGCGTATTGCTGTGTTCGTACTATAAATATGTGTGATAAAAATACCAAAAAAAATTGGACGTGTAGGTTTTTTACCTAATAAATACCTTCGCAGCCTATACTTGAACTGTATCGCAGTTGGATGATCGTGTAAGCCCGCTCTTGCACGCATAGCCCCAAAAAAATGTTCCACTATATCTTGATTTAATGTCATATACTTCCTTCACGTACTTACGTATATAAATTCCGTAAGGAAGAATTTGTTATGAGTAAACCTTTCTGAAAAGGGAACAAAGTATTGCTTCTACCTACACGCATCTCCTTCGCACATTCATCCATTTTGGAGAGAATTTTTAACTGCTCCTCGAGTTGCATACCAAAAGGTCTTTTGGATGGGAACACCTGGATTGTCGATAGCTTTGTGTTTAGGAAATCGAACCAATCATTAACAATTTCAAAATTTTTTGCTGTTTCCACGGCTTTGTAAACGCTCAGGCCAAGTGTGTAGCAGCGTCTTATGGCACTAGTCGTACTATGTGAAAACAATTGGACCGCTAATTTGACTTTTTGGCGCCCCGCGTGGTGCACTGTGACATGGACTTCTGAGAGCTTGTGAGCAATAGATACGACGGAAACAGAAGTGTGGGCTATAAGATCAGCAATGGTACGAGAGGTTAGGTGATCACCCCGAAACTTAATCCCAGCGTTATTGAAGTGGTTTCGAATCGGCTTGGGCAAATGTGGAGCATCAGCAAAGACAAAAACTTTTTTTTTTCCAAGTCCTGTATTTCCTGCTCCCATGTCTGGTACGATACCCTGCTTCAACGAGAACTGAAATTATGTTGAACAATATAATTTTTGTCATCCTACAGTCATACGCGCAAACACTGGCTGCTTCCAGGAGCGCTTAAAACCACGAGCAATTATTATTTGAACATAATTACTCGGCGTTCTAACTGTGTTACTTAGTGAGTCGTACTCGTATGCTGGCTCCACTTTCATTTCATCGAAAGAAAGGATACAAACTTTATCTTCAGTTGCCATGTCGTTCACACTCCGCATTACCCCAATCAAAAAATTCAAAACACCGTCTTCAAAGTTTACTTTCTGTACCAAAGAAATCCGAAGAAGGGAAATGCAAACCGCATATTTTTGCCTCGGGTATTAGCATCACACCGCAAGCTTCCGCCCATTTTTTTCTTTTAATTTAATTTTTTTGGTACATGATACATCTTTATGCCTTCAATGTTCCACGTCTTATGACATAAGGCACAACTTGCTTTAAGCATTTTCAGAAAACTGAAAACACAAAATGAATTAATTACTCTTTAATTTTAATCTTAACAATTAAATACCTAAATGTTATTAAGAAATTATTTTTTGTTTCCAAAGTACAATAGTACTTTTATTTTAATCGTAAAATTTAATTACTTAAACATTGTTTTGAAATTATTCTTTCATTTTAAAAATTAAATATTTTAATTAGTGTACCTTTCTTAAATTAATTATAATATGCTCCCACTGTTATAGTAATCTTACTTTCATGTGAAGCACAGTTAGAGCACAGTCCACGAAATAATCTGCACAGAAAGCAAAGTGGTTGATGCAGCTCACGAAGATGTTGGCGAATAGGTTAGAACGCACAGTTAGCAGTGGATCACACAGGGTCAGATTCAACTCCTTTAAAAATAATTTGGTAATTGTAAGTATGTCTAATATTACATCAATATTTACCGGTGGTGTAATAGTTTCACCAATATGCATACAAACTTGGTTACAGGCGAGGATACATGTATGTAAATACCACACAAACAGGCTACAAAAAGCATACGGAAAGCGAAACGATACAGATGAAAACCTTTGAAAAAATTTTATTAATAGCTAGTAAAATAAATTTTGCAAAAATACTTACGAGTGGACCAGTATATTTGAAATACTCCCAAGAGCCGACGAAATTTCTTGGATACGCACAAACCAACACAAAACATTTTGAATAGAATTTCATATAGATATTATATTGCAAATACATAATATACTTATGATGTGGCCAATTCTTCAAAAAAAAAACAGCGAATTTTGGTTAATTCTATTGAATTTTATTGTAAATATGCAAATTTTAATATATTTAAATTCAAATTGTCAACGAATATCAATAGCATAAAAAACGAAAAAATTTATCAGCGATCCTAACGCTTGTCGATCTTTATTTTTTCTGAGGTGAGCCCTATTTTTAGTACTTTTCATAAAAATTATTCTAGCATAAAAAGTAGTTTGTCAAAGGGGCAAATTGAAATCTGTAAGGGAGTTTAAGAAAAAAATTAGAGGGAGAGCGAGGCGAACATATAGCACCTTGTCTTATTGCATCATGGTGTAGTGCATTGAAATATACTAATAGCTTAACTGCTAGGTAAGAGAGAGATGACATTAATGTAGCTTATAAAGGGAGTTGAAGAAGAATGTTAAATAACTTAACCTTTAGTTGAGCACAAATAAATTAATTTAGTATTGTGGCGAAAATGCGAAACGAATGTCAGATGAAAGAGAGAAACCGATAGCTGGCATGTTGTAAAGCGAATTCGAGAACATTCGTAAAGAGAAAGATTCGATTATTCTCGGCGGTTGGCTGCGAACAACCGAGTAATATATAAAGGCGACACCCAAGCGCAGAGAGTCAGTAAGGAATCAGTCGTAAAGTAAACGCATACTTTACTGTAATGTAAAGTAATAAAAACAGTACATTTTGAAAGTTGTATACAAGTGATTGTAAATAGTAAAGTGAATTGAATTGAAGAGACATCCATAAAGGACATCGAAAAAAAAGAGGCTATTGATTCTGCGAAGGAGTTGGAGCAGGCATCAAGTAAGATTAAATAAAAGGCTCCTAGCTCATCTGCGGGTATTGACATGAACATGTTATTGGCTGCAATCTCACAAAAGTTGGATGCACAAGATGCCCGTAATTCTGAAATGAACGCCAGCATTTCACAAAATATATCTGTATGAACGCGAACATGTCACGAAAGATGGATGCACAGGATGCTAAGTTGTCACAAAAGTTTGATGGATTAGAAGAAAAAAAAATTTATCAGATGGAGCTGGAACAGCGTGACCAAAAACACAATGAATTTCTGCAAGAATATGCTTTAGAAATCGAGAGATTGGCTCATTTAGCCATTGGGAACATATCGCGTGAGCATCTGGAAAGAGTTGGTTCATCAGCGGAATTAAAGACGTGTACACCAAGCGAGAGACTTATGCGAATCCAAAGTTAACATTCGCTGAAACTGTTGCGTATGCTCAGACACGTGAAGCAGCGGAACTGCTGTGTAAGCCAACCTACAAAGTGAAGCGTTTGGAGGTAGAAACACCAGATGTGAGGAATATTGAAATATTGAAAATTCTGAAGTCGATAGAAGGAATGAATCGTTCTGGTGTCAAGAATCAAGGTGGAAAGTGCTTCAGTTGCGGAGAAGCAGGTCACTTCACGCGAATGCCAGAGAGAGGGAAAGACGGGCCCCAACAGAGGGGAAAGACGACGCAAACGATGCTCAAAAGCAAAAGGAAAGTGGGAGGCAAACCACTTAAGGAAATGTCAGCAGGAAGACCTCAACTTAAAACTGGTAATGCACGGATTGGAGGTGAACAGACGCCCAAGTAAAGAGCAAATGGCAGCGGAAAGTCTAATCGCTAAGGCATACTGTGCCCAATGGAGCAGTTTAGAATTGATATCTGGCTGTTTGCATAGAGTATGGGAAAGTGAAGACGGCCAGTGCTCTAGAAGGCTAATAGTAGTCCCGAGGTTCCGGATATTCTTAAGGAATTCCACAATAGTGGAGAGCATCTAGGCATAAGAAAATTCTGGAGAAGGTCAAGCAGCGCTTCTATTGGGTTGGTTGTCGTCAATAGATTGCTGAGTGGGTTGCTAACCGCAAGAAGTGCATAGCAACTAAGGGGCCAAAATTACGAAAAGCGAATGCGATGAACTCTGGAGATTTGGTGTTGCTATGCAGTCCACAATGGAAGGGGGATTTGTCCTCAAAACTTCAATGAGTTTGGGAGGGTCCATTTAAAGTAATCAAGCGGCTAAATGACGCAGTGTATCGAATCCAGAATGTTGGGAGACCAGGAAGCAAGATGAAAGTGGTCCACCTAAAGAGGCTTGCTGCGTTTGGAACAGCGAATGTGTTTGATCGGGACGATCAGACCTAGGTGGAGGACAGTGTGACGTAAATGCGAAGCGAATGTCAGATAAAAGAGAAAAGCCAATAGCTGCCATGTTTTAGAGCGCGAATTCGAGAACATTCGTAAAGGGAAAGATACGATTATTATCGGCGGTTGGATGCGAACATCCGAGTAATATATAAGGGCGACACACAAGTGCAGAGAGTCAGTAAGGAATCAGTCGTAAAGTAAACGCGTTGGTGATTACATTACAGTAAAGTAATAAAAACAGAAAATTGTGAAAGTTGTATACAAGTGATTGTAAATAGTAAAGTGAATTGTAATTGAATTGTGAATTACTGAGTGATAAAAGGACATTTAATAAATTCTTTATAAAATAAGAACCTGCGAACATAGTTGGTGACGTTTATTTAACAATCCAGTGGTCATACCCGAAGGATTTGGGAAATCATTGAGATTGATTCAGCAAGAACGTAACAATTGGTTTCAGAAGTGGGATTGTTAAATAAATCCCAAAGGATAATAATAGAAAAATGGTGAAGATTAAGGAAATGAGCGAAAGCGGTGTTATCGAACCATCGGCAAGTCCATGGAGCACTGCGGTAGTACTCGTGAAGAAGAAAGATGGCCAGTTGCGATACTGCGTGGACTATCGGAGATTAAACGATATCACAAAAAAGACAGCTATCGTTTGCCCGGGATCGATGGTACACTAGACTCGTTAACTGACACAGAATGGTTCTCAATACTCGACCTTAAGAGCGGGTATTGGCAAGTGGAAGTGAGTGAAGAAGATAAAGAGAAGTCAGCCTTTAGTGTTGGCAACGGTCCATGGCAATTTACGGTAATGCCATTTGGGTTATGCAACGCTCCTGCCACTTTTGAAAGATTAATGGACCATGTGCTCAAAGGACTACACTGGAAGACCTGTTTGGTGTATCTGGATGACATCATCGTTTTGGGAAAGAGCTTCGACGAACATCTGAGTAATTTGGAAGAAGTTTTCCAGAGAATAGCTAGCGCTGGTCTTAAACTAAATCCTAAGAAGTGCTCTTTATTCAAGAAGGAGGTGACTTACTTAGGTCATCAAGTAACCACGAAGGGCGTTTGTACTGTGAAGGAAAAATAGAAGCAGTGAAGGATTGGCCAAGACCCAGAAACTTGCATGAATTAAGAAGCTTTTTTGGGCTGTGTACTTACTATCGCCGATTTGTTCCGAATTTCGCCAGCGTAGCTCATAGTATCCATGAGCTCACAAGGAAAAATAGATCTTTCGAGTGGAAAACATAACAAGAGGAGGTTTTCCAAGCTTTGAAAGAATGGCTATGCACTGCACCTATGCTAGCCTACCCGGTTCCAGGTGAAATATTTGTTCTGGACACAGATGCTAGTGGTTATGGCATAGAAGGTGTACTTTTGCAAGTGATTGATGGGCAGGAGAAGATAGTTGCCTACTATAGCCGGTCTATTGGGAAACCAGAGCGGAGCTACTGCTTAACTCGGAGAGAACTATTAGCGTTGGTGGATTGCATTAAACACTTCCACAAATACCTGTATGGTCAACATTTCCGGGTTAGAACGGATCATGCAGCGCTGAAGTGGCTACTACAGTTCAAGAATCCCGAAGGGCAGCTTGCACGGTGAATTGAGAGACTGCAAAGTTATGACTTCACCATCGAGCACCGCAAGGGTAATACGCACGGAAATACTGACGCTATGTCCCGTCGACTATGTAGTTTGGAATGTATGCATTGCTCAAAAGCCGAGGGTAAGGAAGACATAATAGACGTCCGGCTAATGACAGTTACATCAGCAGAAGAGTGGGAGGCAAATCACTTAAGGAAATGTCAGCAAGAAGATCCGGACTTGGAATTGGTAATGCATGGATTGGAGGTGAATAGACGTCCAAGTAAGGAACAAATGGCAGCGGAAAGTCCCATCGCGAAAGCATACTGGGCACAATGGAACAGTTTAGAGTTGATATCTGACTGTGTACTCTCGGAAGCTTATAGCAGGTGCACCATTTGAGCGGGTTGCCATGGATGTAGCCGGTCCATTCCCTATGAGCAAACAAGGAAACAAATACGTTCTTGTGGTTATGGCCTGAAATCTACCCAATTTCAAACCAGGAAGCGAAAACAGTTGCATTCACACACAATTGGGTTACCACATACGGTGCGCCTATAGAATTACATTCAGACCAAGGAAGAAGCTTTGAATCGGCGGTGTTCCAGGAGATGTGCCAGATACTTGGTATTCGGAAAACACGAACGACAGCCCTGCATCCTCAATCAGATGGCATGGTAGAGCGATTCAACCGGACCCTGGAAGAGCACTTGCGGAAAGTAGTGGACAAGCATCAAGATGATTGGGATGTACACATACCGCTTTTCCTGATGGGATATCGGTCCGCAGTGCATGAAACTACAGGTCAAACACATGCGAGGATACTGTTTGATAGTGAACTTCGGTTGCCCAACGATTTAAAATTTGGAATAACTGGTGATGCGAAAAGAATTGGGAAGGAAGCGTCTACTGTTCTCGAAGAAGAGTTAAGAGAGATACATGCTCTTGTGAGGCAGCGAACTCAAATTATGAGTGATAAAATGAAGGCTAGTATGACAAGGAGATGAACTCCGAAGGCTTCCAAATGGAGATTTGGTGTTGCTGTACAATCCACAACAGAAGAGACATTTGTCCCCAAAACTTCAATGCAATTGGGAAGGTTATCAAGATAATCAAACGACTAAACGACGTAGTGTATCGAATCCAAACCGTAGGGAGGCCGAGAAACAAGATGAAAGTGGTCCACCTAGAAAGGCTTGCTGCGTTTGGAACAGCGAATGTGTCTGACCGGGACTATCAGACTTAGGTGGAGAGCAGTGTGGCGAAAATGCGAAGCGAATGTCGGATGAAAGAGAGGAGCCGACAACTGGCACGTTCTAGAGCGTAAAACGAGACGTTATCGTAACGCCTCGATTATTCCAGGGTTTCGTTTTCAAGCAGCAGACAAGTGTGTAAGGACGACACACGACTGCAAAAGCAATCAGTCGGAAAATAAACGCGTTGGTGATTACATTACAGTAAAGTAATAAAAACAGTACATTGTGAAAGTTGTATACAAGTGATTGTAAATAGTAAAGGGAATTGTAATTGTATTTTGAATTACTGAGTAATAAAAGGACATTAAATAAATTCTTTATAAATAAAGAAACTGCAAATTAAGTTGGCGATTTTTATATAACAATCCAGAGATCGTACCCGAAGAATTTGAGAAATCGTCGAGGTTGATTCAGCAAGAACGTAACAATATAAATGATTTAATGATTAAATGATACCATAAACTAAATGGAAACATAATTGATTATATGAACTGAGAATGTAAAGTGGGCGTCACACTACATATATATTTTCTTGACCTTCCTCCATAATGAAGGAATATTGTTAAATTTCTGATGTGACCTAGGGTTGCTGTAATTGAGTCTGAAATATTCCGTCGGGCTCCAGCGGTTTAAAGTGCTTAAAACTATCTATGGCCAAGCGAACATAAATCTCTGATACTATTTAAAATATTGGGTGTATTTCAGCTTCCGTACCTGGCGCATACTCAGCAGCATGGCTCACTGAGCCAACCGTCCAGCTACAATCTGGCATTCTGAAGATATCCAATGTCATGTACAGACTCTGCTAGTATTTTTCCTAAGCGGGAAGTTTCTACAATTGTTGCAAAAATTGTGACGCTTTTTTCTACATATGCCATATTAGATAGATTATTTTTAATTTTGAAAGTTTGACTCCAAAACCGTTATCAGCGACTCCAAAAACCTCTAGAAATTTATTTTTTAATTGTATGCCCTACTAAATCCGCAATGTTTCTTGAGGTTAAAAAAAATCCTGATATGAACGGACTTCAGATTGGCATCATAATACGTTGGAAAAGTGTATTCTGGTCTCCAGGTCAGACCATTTTTAATTATGAGGCTGTGATATTAATGCCATATATAATACTTCCTAACGATTTCGAGTCATGAAAGTAGGGGGTTTACATCTCTTGCACGCCAACAGCTTAGTTCCTTGCAAATAATTAAAAAGCAATTCACCTCTTTCATTGATATTGGGGCTTCCTGAACAGTATGCCTCGCTATCCTGAACCAGCTCTTTCATCAGCTACGAGAGTACTTGCCCGTCATCATAGGCCTCTTAGCCCGGAACAAGCCTGTATTTGCTTCTGCTCGCCTCCCAGTTTCCCGTTGTGGTGTCCGGGTTATTATATATCATAATACATTCCCTATTTTTACTTTTACTGTCCGCCATGTTTTGTTTATACTTTGGTGTCCTCAGTCCGAGAAAACACCTTAAGTTATGCCCTGGCACTTTAGTGAGGAAGAAGTCAGGTTGGTTTACTACCACGCATTTAATTAGGGTTAATTAAGAGTTAAAAAGCACTTTCACAGTGTATAATTTTGAGAACCTATCTGCTAGTTCAGACTCTGAAGGGTAACAACCTTGTCCGATGTCAGAGTTTTATCAGCGTGATAAGTGATAAATCTAGCAAGTGAGAGACGTATGTGAATCCAAAGCCAACTTTGCTGAGACTGTCTTATATGCTCATAGCAGCGGAAATCGTAAATGAAGTCATATTTGGTGTGGACCTTCAACCGGGCAAAATATGGTCCAAGACCTAAAAAAGCGCAAAAGCAAATGCTTCAAACCATTATGTCCAAAAAATGAGCTAACTCAGAATATGTTTGTATATTTAATGCTAATGGTGTTAATCAGCAAATATTAGTTATTTGTTCAGCATCATCAAATTGAAATCACTATTCATCAGTTTCGTTTTCAGAAAAATCATAGCACTATTCAAAAAGTAAAACTAATGAAATAAGAAAAGCTATCGAATTTAACGAGTACGAGTCGCCGGTTTTTGTTGTTGTAGCTCAAGCATCTGACAAGGTGTGTAATTACAGTCTAATTCAGAAAATTAAACAATCATTACCTAATATGTTCAACCATATGATTGAATCCGACTTATCCATCAGCAGACTTGCTGTCAAGGTAAGCGAGCATATAACAGAGGACAACCCAATCTCGGCAGGTTTTCTACAGGGTAGTGCTCTTGGACCATACTGTTCACCGCAGATATTTCCACAAGTGACAAAATAATCACGTCAACTTTTGTGGATGATACTGCAGTAATAAGTTGAAACAAATGCCCCATTCCAGTACAATAAGTGCAAATACATCACTTCTACATTGAACGTGCCCTTCTCTCAAACTCAACAATGTAACTATTCCGGAAGCTAACGAAATTACATACCTCGGTATTCACTTAGAAAGGCTCTTAACTTGGAAGCCAGCTTAAGCTCAAATTCGACGCTTTCATTGGCTTCTAAGCAAGACGTCTGGTTTCACGCTTAAAAACAAGGTCCTTCTATATAACGCCACAAAAAATCCATATTTGGATTTATAGAATTCAGTTGTGCGCAACAAATATATGCAGATATCATTCAACGATTCCAATCTAAAACTTTAAGAATAATAAAGGGCGCATCATAAGATTTAAACATGAGCAACATAACCTCTTTGGCCAACCACTTGGCCTACGCAACCTGTCGAGCACTTCTTAGGAGTTGTATTATAAAGCATATCAATTAAACATTTTTTATTAACTAAATTTTCTCCATTAAAATATTTTAATTTAAAATTTTAATTCTTTAATGAATGGAAAATCTTTGCTATAATTTTTTGATGTACCGGTACCAGCTTCTGTCAGAATTAGGAGGTGTTGCCGTATGGAACTTTTTTGTAATAAATGGCAACGATGATTTCGATTTAAAAAAATATTATTTCTTCACAGAAATACGAAGTTTTTACGTACAAACCTCATTATCATTACTATCGTATAAGTATTGATAATTTTAGTTTTCATAACCGTACTGATAATTATTGGTGTTAACATAAGCTTTATCGACCTTTTCAGATATATAATTCACTCGTTGAAACGAAAAGGTAACTGCTGATGTTGCATACCTAAGCGGGGCTGAGATTGAAAATTGATGTCTCTATTTGGTTGCACTTGATGTTGTTCCAGGATCAACATCCAACTTGGTATTTGAGTGAACTGCGGGAGTTTAGATTAAGAAATATTTGTTGTAATTTAAATAATATTATTTGACGATAGCAAACATTTTGGAACAACAAATTACAAACGGGACGGCGAAGACCTGATATGAAAAAAAGAAAAGCATTTTCCCTTGCTCGTTCATTCAATCTTTGAACAATGTCACTATCTTCAATAAGTGTCATTATTTACTTATTTATAATGAATGTTAAATGTTTTTTAACTTTATTATAATATTGAGCAATTGAAGGATTACCTTACCTAAGAATACACATGTTATTTTTCAAAACATAAATTTGCCGTTTATCTGCAAATATTTTATGCAGAACCTGTAATTTTATTTCTTAATATTTCAACATCAATAGTAATATTTTCTGAAGATTTAATCAAATCCAAATTACAATCACCAAGATCAATATGAGGATTTATTGCGACAGGTAAATAAATTTAAACATGCTTGTCTTACAATTCCTATTGCTTCTAAACTCTTAAATGGATTCCAACCTGTGTTCTGCTTAAACTTATTTTGATACGATTACTAAAAGAGAAAAAAAAAACTAATAAAAATTTACACGAATTACAAAAAAAAAAAAAAAACAATTAGACCATCCTTAAGTGTACACATATGTTGTTTTTTTTACATATGTTTCTTAAATATGTAATACATCTTAATTTTTTATTTTATAAATATTTAGCTAAATTTGTAAAAAGCCTCATTTCTTCACATAAATCGCACATTTTAGGCTTTTATTTTAATAATCCTTTTTCTTTGGGCGCCAATTAATAAAATTTGTTATTTTATTTATAAGTTCATTTCATTTTATAATGATCTAGCGGACCCAGCGTGCTTTGCTACACCTATAAAAAAATCAAGAAAAGCTAACTGAAATTTTAATTTTTTTTTTGGAAAACGAATCGAAAAAAATGATTAAAATTGTTTTTCCAAACTTTTATTCTTTATTTTTATTTTTAAATTTATTTTCATTTTAATTTTTTCATCAAAAATTAATTATTATTAGGAGAAAGTTATATCCCTTTATAATTTCTAAAAATTTGGTGCAATTTGATCTGGTCTCAAGTTATAGGCGTTCATCAAAATTTGCATTGATTTTTATATACATGTATATGTAGATTATATTTTTTATACTTGAATTAGAAAATTTTATTTTAATTTATAAAATATTTTTTTATGATTACGATTATTAGTTTTCAAAAAATTTATTTTCTGATATTTAAAAATATTCAAAGCAAATTATTTTATGGAGAAGTAGCTTTAAGGAAATCCAACAATAATAATTATGAATTCATTAATTAATTAATTGTACAGAAACATTTAATGTAATAAGGGGATAAACAATTTGCGAATGAATATATATATGTAAAAAAATGATGATCTGGGAATTGAAAAAATAACACAAAGAGAAAAACTTGCGAAAAATTAGAATTTGTTTTGTTTCGATATTCGGTGCCACCTAAGCGAGGTCATAGTGAAAGCTTGATGTGCTAAGCCCACAGCTACATTATTAGTGCGACACTTCAATCGCTAGATATGTAACTCCAGTAAAGGATATCACACTTCTCCCATTACCACAGTTTACAGTGACTCGTAGTTAATTTCGTCTATCTAGGAACCAGCATTAACAACACCAACAATCTCAGCCTTGAAATCCAACGCAGAATCTCTCTTGCCAACAGGTGCTACTTTGGACTGGCAATTGAATAGTACAGTCTTCTCTCGACTAACCAAAACCGAACTCTACAAGTCGCTCATGATTCCCGTCCTGACATATGGTGTAGAAGCCTGGATGATGTCGACATCTGATGAGTCGGCTTTAGAAGCTTTCCGGAGAAAAATTGGCAGTGGCGACTATCACAGACAATGAATATGACGAGCTATACGACGACTGACATAGGTCAGCGTATCAGGAGATATCGGTTGCGCTGTCTAGGCAATGTCCGAATGGATGACAGCACTCGAGCTTTGAAAGTATTCGATGGAGTACCCGCTGATGGAAGCAGAGGGAGAGGAAGACCTCCACTGCGTTGGAAGGATCAGGTGGAGGGCGACCTGGTTCCACTTGGTATTTCTAACTGGCGCCAATCAGCAAAAAGAAGGACGAGTGCGCGCTATTGTTGATGCGGCTATAATGGCGTAAGCGGTGCCTACACCAAAGAAGAAGAAGAATGCAAGTGACGTCAAATTAAATCCTACTTCGTAGGTACGCTAAAGTAGCCCAGAAAGCTCACGATCCTAACTCGTCCGATAAATAGATTATTTGATATCCATATATGTATGTATATTATAGGGTACGGTTATGCTGATAAATGAAGTTAAACAGTGATTAAAATGTTAAATTTTCATTTAGTTAGTTTTCAGAAAAGGAAAAAAATTTAAATTAATAAGTCGTTCGATATAATTTAATTCTGTTAGATATTTGCAAAGAACTCAGTTTCATATGAATTGGTAATTATTCCCAGTTTTGGTGAGGGTGTTATACTGTGGAGTAAGAGGGAACGTGAGGGCGTGGATTTTCGCTAGACGGACAGACAAATGGACATGTAGACATACTTAATCGGTCAGAATTAGGAGGTGTTGCCACCATGTTGAGTCAACGCGACACCCATGACTGCGTGGGATGACTACCTGACCGGACAGGTCCCCTTCCCTCTTATTCTTTTATTTTGCTTATATCTTAACGCTATTCAACTTCTCTCAGCTAGATAAGCTAGTTCGGTCTAACTCCACCATGCCTGGTAACCACCGTAGCTTACTCACCAACACCACTACTCAAGACAATATTTATTATAGGGTAATAGATTGCAATAGCCGAGTGGTTAGCATTGCGTTCTACAATTCGGAAGGCCTGGATTCGAGTCCAATTCTCCAACTGTATTTCTGGCATGAAATAAAAGATTCTCATAAAAATCCTTCGCCCGCTCGGAGGCAGATTAGAGTAAACTGTAGGTCCCTCCATTTTTTGGTAAAAACATTAAGACGAAAAACCTCAAATTGGAGGAGGAGCTCGGTCGCGAAATATATATATATGTATGTATGTATGTATATATACATACATATATACATCTATATGTATAAAAGTCAATGCAAATTTTGATGAACGCCTATATCTTGAGAACCACCAGATCAAATTGTACCATTTTTTCATGTAAAATTCCAAAATACGCGTACATTACGTTGTGTGTGGTGTTGAAAAAGAGAAAGAGTGAAAAAAATGAAAAAGAAAATAAAAATTAAAAATAAATTTAAAAAAATACTGGTTTAAGAATAAAAAAATTTCGATTAAAACAAATTTTGACATTTCTTTATACAAAGCTGGCAGTATACATTCGATTTTCTTTATTTTTTTTATAGGTGTAGCAAAGCACGCTGGGGTCCGCTAGTATACATATATAAGTATAATAGATTACAATAAATAAATGATTTATTAACTGTGACTTAATATTAATTTTAATATTAATATTGATAAATTGTAGTAGAAAAAGAAAATAAGTGTGAAACAAAACTACATTTCATTGGGTTGGGGAAGGAAGAGTCACAGGTCATATTAGGACATATAGTGAGTGGTCCTGGAAATAGAAATATAAGTGAAGAATATATAAAATGTAAAATAAATAATGTTTATGTTTGATCAGATTAATAAAAACCTCATAGATAATAATTACTTTTGCAAAAACAAAAATTGAAATGAATAATAACATTTTCAAAGATAACAATTATTTGTTAATAATTATATTCGGGGCTATAAGAAAAAAATGATAATTTTCGATCTCGGGTTTCTAAAGCATAGAAAAGGAAGAAAATACAGCATTGAATTAATTTTCTTAATTCAGCAAAATATTCAGAGGTATTTAAATTTTGATTCCTCCTCGGCCTCAGCTCCTCGGCCATATGAACACATTTCTCATATTCGTGGCTCCCTTGAAGTTGAATGACTTCTAAATAAAATTATAAATGTTTGTACGATTTGGAACGTTATTATTACATATCTAACTGAAAATGTATCAGAATATTTGGGTGCATTCTCTAATATTACTTAAACCTGTTGCAAATTGGTTGTGCTTATATTGTTACGGTCTTGCTCAATTAACCTCGATGATTTCCCAAATCCCAACCACTGGGTTGTCAAATAAAAGTAGCCAACTGTGTTTGTAGTTTCTTAATTATAAAGAAATTATCAACGTCCGTTTATTACTCAATAATTGATAAACGCCTTCAGTATTTACAATTACGTATTTAACAACTCTTACAGTCCACTATTTTTCTTGTTCACAGTGGTGTTATCACCAACGAGTTCATTTTGCAACTGACTTCCCAGTAGTGTGTGCTTCACCCTAATATACTACGCAGATTGCTCTTATTAACGCCTGCAAGTATCGGGATGTTCTCGGCAACGACCATTCTCGATTCGCACTGGTATATTTTATGAAATTGAGCAATTACTTTGTACATATTTGTTTATTCCTTTAATTATTCAATTTAACAATCGCGATTAGTTATTTATACCGAATTAATTATTCATACCGAAATGTCTTACAAACTACGAAGAAAACGATAAAAATTACGCTTTACTCCAAAATAAGAATATAAAACCAAAGGGATAATTAGTTCAAATGCAATGTATTGCTTTCGATTTATACATACATATATATGTAAGTAACTTAACCGTAGTTTGTAGATTAAATTTATGTACATTCATAGGTATGCAATTGTTTATATGAGAACAAACGTGGTAAATTTTAGATATACGAGTATGTATGCGAAAGTATGTATTTATGAAAAATTTCCGGGATCCGGAGATATTGTACTTTTCTGAAGTACAAACACAAAGGAATTTGTTCCTTATTCCCTCGTGAAAATTGCAAAAAGAACTTTTGAGCTCTACTTTATAGTTATGTCTGACACTTCTGGAAGGAATTGAAATGGATTGATTGCACCCTTTAAAATTTACAGTCTAACCAGTACCAGCTTAAATAAAATCACAAAAAAAAATCAATTAGTAAATGTTTATTAACAAAAATCTTAGAACTTAACTAACCGCGCTGGTTATGCTGCTAATGTTGAGAACAAAGTAGATGTTAGAAGTATAATGCCGAAAAGAATAATAACTACTTTAAGCAAAGAAAAGTTAGAAGGAGTTGTCTGGGTTGCCTCGTTGCTTGCGAATTAAGCACAGGTGCTTTGATTAACGCCATTTTTAGTCGCTTAGTACAAACCTTTTTCCCAATCAATGAAGATGCATACTATGACGTACTTCGGTTAATTATACTCTTCAGAAGCTATTTTTCTACTTGCTTATCTACCTCGTGATTTGCACTGCATCCTGTTCTTCTTGACCCCTGTTATACTGGTGTAAATATGAATTAAAATAATTACAAATTAAGTTGTCTTCTTTAAGCAATGTCTCCTTAGCAAGATGCTCTAAATCTTTCTTAGTTACTTCTTTTTCAGTCATGCCCCGAATGTGCACAAATTCTCAAACTCTTCTAAAAAAACTTAAGTTTTCGTTCTTTTGCTGATGCATGTATTCTCTTATTATTTTCTTGAGTATTTCTTTCCTAAAAACTTTACTCCATATTCCGTAACAAAAAGGTACTTTAATACATTATTTCCTATTACGACTACATATTCTATATATTTTTGTCTGTAAACGTGGAACTTATCTTTCTTCTTTCGTAATTCCTTTGCTAACGTTGCATCACGATGTCCCATCTGACCACATTGTTACGTTTAAAACACTTTCTTTTTTAGCTTCATCCAAAACTGCTCAATTCTTTTTTTTTTTAACCATCTACTGTCAATTTAAATATTTTTTCACGGTTTATTCCGTTTATATCGAATTTTTTTTTTCAATATTCTGTAAAAATACATATCTACTTTAAAATTACAAATTGTTATCAATTTATTAAAGTACTTTCACTTTGGGATCAATGTTAAGTTTAAATATAACTTACTTTTAACTGTACATAAAAATTATACTCTTCTTTATAAAAAAATTTTGACTGAAATTTTTTATTTTTATTTTTTAACTTTTTTAGAAATGATTTTGCTCAACTCTATGGCAATAGTTGATTTGTAATTTTCCGTTGAATTAGTGCTGCTACCGCTACAACAACTACTTCTGTATATGTCGAAAATTGAATAATACATGCTGGCCGAAGTTAGCATCGACACTAGATCCGAGAATAGTTACTGTGGCTTTGTTTCAACTACGCCGTCAACTTTTTTAATAATCAATAAAATCACTTCATACTGAGATGTTTTAATGTTGCTAAGCACGGCCTGTTTTCTGAGAATCGTAGTTACGATTTTTTTCAGTGACGCCGACTACAATCTCACTCACTCTTGCAGACATTTTGATATAATTTTTTTTTTAAATTTACTTAAAAACAAATGAAAAATATATAGTCTTTTCCACTTAATTGAAATGATAATTAAAAATTATTGTGGCAACACTGGTTATGGTCGAATTCGCTTCGAGCGGAAAAACTCGACTGCAAATACAGTTTATACTAAGCCGCTTCTGAAGCCGATGGATTTGCACTCGGAAGTCTTGACATTCCCTATTGACTTTCTATAACTTTTGATGATGGTCAGACCAGAAACCTAGCCTTCTGAATGCCAGTACGCAGTGCTAACCATTGTGCTATTGCAGCCGGGACTTGTAGTGAGCGTATTTGGCTAACATGCGAGTAGGAACTTGGAAGGTTCTTATTTTGGGAATGGGGTCTTCAGTGGTGTTTTCTTAAAGCCGGTCATCTTAAGTGCTGGATTCTGTTGGTTTCTCAATTGGCTTTGCTGATTCTATTTTTTATTAAAGTCATTCTTGGCGCGGGCCGACGGGACGATTACTATAATGAGAGTAATCCCA
Organism: Neoceratitis asiatica; assembly: GCA_030068015.2. NCBI lineage: Eukaryota > Metazoa > Arthropoda > Insecta > Diptera > Tephritidae > Neoceratitis > Neoceratitis asiatica. The sequence continues at coordinate 39,026,460 of CM061526.1, read as the reverse complement.
GCGGAAATGCCGTTCACAGATTTTTCTACTTTCATTTACTGTAATTCTGCATTGTTATTTATTTTAACTCGCTTAGCGCCTCCAGTGAAAGCAGTTTTGTAATGCTTTAATCTATTGGAGTTGGCTGCGCAATTGCTGGCATCACTTTCTAGACATTGATGAATTTCTAATTGTGTCAATTACAATGTTGCCGCGATAGTCGTTTAGAAAAATGGTCCCGGGAGCGATGACTTCGTCTCTTGGGATATTCATCAAATTAGGTACACAAAAATCATTACTTAAATCTAACAGTTCTTCTTGCATACAAATACTAACTTTATTATATCGGGTGATTTATTTCGAGGTTCCCCACTTTTTTTAAAGAAAAAAGCACAGAAAATTCAAAATTAATGGGGAATAACGGTCGTCATTGACGGTTACGTTCTAAACACCAAAAAGTTTTTTTTCGGATGTTGACCAGCGAAGCGCGCGAAATACATTCTTTACAGAACGTGAATTTTCGTTATAAAGTTGAATGATTTGTAAACAAAAATAACATGACAACTTGACATAACTTTCGCGTGCTCTTTCAAAAATAGGCTATTGAAGAAAGTACCTATACTTGGATCACCCTTTATTTCTTACATTGATTTTTAATTAAGAATATTACATTTTTGTTTCTAAGTAGATTGTTAAAGTTCAAGTTTATCATACATAATTTTTAATGGACAATTTAATTATATAATTTTTATAAACCTCACTTCTTGTTAAGATTATTGAATAGGATCAAGTGTCTGAAATCTTTAAGGACAGCTGGTTCTTAAATGCATTAACCGGGGCGTCTTTCCTGCAGGTGTCAATTTTTCATCCGGTTCTGTGAAAATTTTGGATTCGCAGAGGTCATGCAATTTTTTTTTCTAGACCTCAGTACTGCTTTAATTTAAAGACTATTGACATATTTGGATATTTGTTGCTTTATTTTAATTATTTGTCATTTTTATTAATCATGTAGCTCCATGAAGTATTTAATACAGGGATTCCAAAAAAGAATATTTTAATTTTACCAAAAACTAAATTCGCGTAGAAAATACTTTAATTCCGTAAGGGACCTTTTGCTAATGAAGGTTGTCTACAGTTTTTATTGGAACCAGTGTCAATGAGAAATTTTAATATCTTCCATAATTATTATTGATACTTTGGTTGGCATTTGTGGGTTTCTTTAATTATAATTAAGATAATTAAATTTTTTTGCAATATTAGAATCTACTTATTTAAAACTTAATATTTTCACTTTCACCTAATTTTATCAATAGTTTATTACTTTTGCTATTGATAATTTTTATTAGTCTTACACGGCTATCCAACGACGCTTTTGGGACGTCCTTTATGTCTCCTGCACAAGGTTCAGCAGTTGAGTCTTTTTTAAAGAACGAACTGCACTGCATGAGACACTCCCTTTACTCGTTTTTAGACCGTAAACGACTAGCACGTTGGGCGTCAATTAACTTAATCTCAGTTTAGTTGTGAAAAAAATTATTTTCTGAAAGCTGAAAGTCGTGTTCTTGTATTGAATTAAAAATTAGGACTGAATTACATTTTACCTTTATTCCTCCATTTTCTTCCTTGTCACGTGCACTTAGCAGGTACGATGTCTGGCCCTGCTTGAGGGTGTCGAGGGCCCAGTCAGCGTATTTGGCGGATGAGCTTGTAGGTTGTTTACCTGTCTTGTTCGTCTAGTAATGGTCTACGACTCCACGTCCACCACAGTATAACACACCCAGTAATTAGCCCTTTATCGTAATTATCTTCAAAATAACAACAATAAAGAAATTTCACTAATTCGCAACTTTTGTTATTTAGATTTATAGTAAAACACGTATTTCGGCTCAACAACAAAAAAAAAATAATAATATAAAAAAAAAAATTAAATTAAAATGTTCCCTTTTAAAAGTCCGGCATTTATAAAAATGGATCGCTTAACAATCGCACAACGCGTTAAAATTGCTGAAACTTACTACAAAAATGGTGATTCAAATGTGGTAACGTTTCGTGCTTTAAGAGGAGATAATGTACAGTTATGTTAGGTACGGTTATGCTGATAAATGAAGTTAAACAGTGATTAAAATGTTAAATTTTCATTTAGTTAGTTTTTAGAAAAGGAAAAAAATTTAAATTAATAATTTCGTTCGATATAATTTAATTCTGTTAGATATTTGCAAAGAACTCAGTTTCATACGAATTGGTAATTATTCCCAGTTTTGGTGAGGGTGTTATACTGTGGAGTAAGAGGGAACGTGAGGGCGTGGATTTTCGCTAGACGGACAGACAAATGGACATGTAGACATACTTAATCGGTCAGAATTAGGAGGTGTTGCCACCATGTTGAGTCAACGCGACACCCATGACTGCGTGGGATGACTACCTGACCGGACAGGTCCCCTTCCCTCTTATTCTTTTATTTTGCTTATATCTTAACGCTATTCAACTTCTCTCAGCTAGATAAGCTAGTTCGGTCTAACTCCACCATGCCTGGTAACCACCGTAGCTTACTCACCAACACCACTACTCAAGACAATATTTATTATAGGGTAATAGATTGCAATAGCTGAGTGGTTAGCATTGCGTTCTACAATTCGGAAGGCCTGGATTCGAGTCCAATTCTCCAACTGTATTTCTGGCATGAAATAAAAGATTCTCATAAAAATCCTTCGCCCGCTCGGAGGCAGATTAGAATAAACTGTGGGTCCCTCCATTTTTTGGTAAAAACATTAAGACGCAAAACCTCAAATTGGAGGAGGAACTCGGTCGCGAAATATATATATATGTATGTATGTATGTATATATACATACATATATATATCTATATGTATAAAAGTCAATGCAAATTTTGATGAACGCCTATATCTTGAGAACCACCAGATCAAATTGTACCATTTTTTCATGTAAAATTCCAAAATACGCGTACATTACGTTGTGTGTGGTGTTGAAAAAGAGAAAGAGTGAAAAAAATGAAAAAGAAAATAAAAATTAAAAATAAATTTAAAAAAATACTGGTTTAAGAATAAAAAAATTTCGATTAAAACAAATTTTGACATTTCTTTATACAAAGCTGGCAGTATACATTCGATTTTCTTTATTTTTTTTATAGGTGTAGCAAAGCACGCTGGGGTCCGCTAGTATACATATATAAGTATAATAGATTACAATAAATAAATGATTTATTAACTGTGACTTAATATTAATTTTAATATTAATATTGATGAATTGTAGTAGAAAAAGAAAATAAGTGTGAAACAAAACTACATTTCATTGGGTTGGGGAAGGAAGAGTCACAGGTCATATTAGGACATATAGTGAGTGGTCCTGGAAATAGAAATATAAGTGAAGAATATATAAAATGTAAAATAAATAATGTTTATGTTTGATCAGATTAATAAAAACCTCATAGATAATAATTACTTTTGAAAAAACAAAAATTGAAATGAATAATAACATTTTCAAAGATAACAATTATTTGTTAATAATTATATTCGGGGCTATAAGAAAAAAATGATAATTTTCGATCTCGGGTTTCTAAAGCATAGAAAAGGAAGAAAATACAGCATTGAATTAATTTTCTTAATTCAGCAAAATATTCAGAGGTATTTAAATTTTGATTCCTCCTCGGCCTCAGCTCCTCGGCCATATGAACACATTTCTCATATTCGTGGCTCCCTTGAAGTTGAATGACTTCTAAATAAAATTATAAATGTTTGTACGATTTGGAACGTTATTATTACATATCTAACTGAAAATGTATCAGAATATTTGGGTGCATTCTCTAATATTACTTAAACCTGTTGCAAATTGGTTGTGCTTATATTGTTACGGTCTTGCTCAATTAACCTCGATGATTTCCCGAATCCCAACCACTGGGTTGTCAAATAAAAGTAGCCAACTGTGTTTGTAGTTTCTTAATTATAAAGAAATTATCAACGTCCGTTTATTACTCAATAATTGATAAACGCCTTCAGTATTTACAATTACGTATTTAACAACTCTTACAGTCCACTATTTTTCTTGTTCACAGTGGTGTTATCACCAACGAGTTCATTTTGCAACTGACTTCCCAGTAGTGTGTGCTTCACCCTAATATACTACGCAGATTGCTCTTATTAACGCCTGCAAGTATCGGGATGTTCTCGGCAACGACAATTCTCGATTCGCACTGGTATATTTTATGAAATTGAGCAATTACTTTGTACATATTTGTTTATTCCTTTAATTATTCAATTTAACAATCGCGATTAGTTATTTATACCGAATTAATTATTCATACCGAAATGTCTTACAAACTACGAAGAAAACGATAAAAATTACGCTTTACTCCAAAATAAGAATATAAAACCAAAGGGATAATTAAATCAAATGCAATGTATTGCTTTCGATTTATACATACATATATATGTAAGTAACTTAACCGTAGTTTGTAGATTAAATTTATGTACATTCATAGGTATGCAATTGTTTATATGAGAACAAACGTGGTAAATTTTAGATATACGAGTATGTATGCGAAAGTATGTATTTATGAAAAATTTCCGGGATCCGGAGATATTGTACTTTTCTGAAGTACAAACACAAAGGAATTTGTTCCTTATTCCCTCGTGAAAATTGCAAAAAGAACTTTTGAGCTCTACTTTATAGTTATGTCTGACACTTCTGGAAGGAATTGAAATGGATTGATTGCACCCTTTAAAATTTACAGTCTAACCAGTACCAGCTTAAATAAAATCACAAAAAAATCAATTAGTAAATGTTTATTAACAAAAATCTTAGAACTTAACTAACCGCGCTGGTTATGCTGCTAATGTTGAGAACAAAGTAGATGTTAGAAGTATAATGCCGAAAAGAATAATAACTACTTTAAGCAAAGAAAAGTTAGAAGGAGTTGTCTGGGTTGCCTCGTTGCTTGCGAATTAAGCACAGGTGCTTTGATTAACGCCATTTTTAGTCGCTTAGTACAAACCTTTTTCCCAATCAATGAAGATGCATACTATGACGTACTTCGGTTAATTATACTCTTCAGAAGCTATTTTTCTACTTGCTTATCTACCTCGTGATTTGCACTGCATCCTGTTCTTCTTGACCCCTGTTATACTGGTGTAAATATGAATTAAAATAATTACAAATTAAGTTGTCTTCTTTAAGCAATGTCTCCTTAGCAAGATGCTCTAAATCTTTCTTAGTTACTTCTTTTTCAGTCATGCCCCGAATGTGCACAAATTCTCAAACTCTTCTAAAAAAACTTAAGTTTTCGTTCTTTTGCTGATGCATGTATTCTCTTATTATTTTCTTGAGTATTTCTTTCCTAAAAACTTTACTCCATATTCCGTAACAAAAAGGTACTTTAATACATTATTTCCTATTACGACTACATATTCTATATATTTTTGTCTGTAAACGTGGAACTTATCTTTCTTCTTTCGTAATTCCTTTGCTAACGTTGCATCACGATGTCCCATCTGACCACATTGTTACGTTTAAAACACTTTCTTTTTTAGCTTCATCCAAAACTGCTCAATTCTTTTTTTTAACCATCTACTGTCAATTTAAATATTTTTTCACGGTTTATTCCATTTATATCGAATTTTTTTTTTCAATATTCTGTAAAAATACATATCTACTTTAAAATTACAAATTGTTATCAATTTATTAAAGTACTTTCACTTTGGGATCAATGTTAAGTTTAAATATAACTTACTTTTAACTGTACATAAAAATTATACTCTTCTTTATAAAAAAATTTTGACTGAAATTTTTTATTTTTATTTTTTAACTTTTTTAGAAATGATTTTGCTCAACTCTATGGCAATAGTTGATTTGTAATTTTCCGTTGAATTAGTGCTGCTACCGCTACAACAACTACTTCTGTATATGTCGAAAATTGAATAATACATGCTGGCCGAAGTTAGCATCGACACTAGATCCGAGAATAGTTACTGTGGCTTTGTTTCAACTACGCCGTCAACTTTTTTAATAATCAATAAAATCACTTCATACTGAGATGTTTTAATGTTGCTAAGCACGGCCTGTTTTCTGAGAATCGTAGTTACGATTTTTTTCAGTGACGCCGACTACAATCTCACTCACTCTTGCAGACATTTTGATATAATTTTTTTTTTAAATTTACTTAAAAACAAATGAAAAATATATAGTCTTTTCCACTTAATTGAAATGATAATTAAAAATTATTGTGGCAACACTGGTTATGGTCGAATTCGCTTCGAGCGGAAAAACTCGACTGCAAATACTAAGCCGCTTCTGAAGCCGATGGATTTGCACTCGGAAGTCTTGACATTCCCTATTGACTTTCTATAACTTTTGATGATGGTCAGACCAGAAACCTAGCCTTCTGAATGCCAGTACGCAGTGCTAACCATTGTGCTATTGCAGCCGGGACTTGTAGTGAGCGTATTTGGCTAACATGCGAGTAGGAACTTGGAAGGTTCTTATTTTGGGAATGGGGTCTTCAGTGGTGTTTTCTTAAAGCCGGTCATCTTAAGTGCTGGATTCTGTTGGTTTCTCAATTGGCTTTGCTGATTCTATTTTTTTATTAAAGTCATTCTTGGCGCGGGCCGACGGGACGATTACTGTAATGAGAGTAATCCCAGCGGAAATGCCGTTCACAGATTTTTCTACTTTCATTTACTGTAATTCTGCATTGTTATTTATTTTAACTCGCTTAGCGCCTCCAGTGAAAGCAGTTTTGTAATGCTTTAATCTATTGGAGTTGGCTGCGCAATTGCTGGCATCACTTTCTAGACATTGATGAATTTCTAATTGTGTCAATTACAATGTTGCCGCGATAGTCGTTTAGAAAAATGGTCCCGGGAGCGATGACTTCGTCTCTTGGGATATTCATCAAATTAGGTACACAAAAATCATTACTTAAATCTAACAGTTCTTCTTGCATACAAATACTAACTTTATTATATCGGGTGATTTTATTTTTTTATTTTTTTATTTTCGAGGTTCCCCACTTTTTTTAAAGAAAAAAGCACAGAAAATTCAAACTTAATGGGGAATAACGGTCGTCATTGACGGTTACGTTCTAAACACCAAAAAGTTTTTTTTCGGATGTTGACCAGCGAAGCGCGCGAAATACATTCTTTACAGAACGTGAATTTTCGTTATAAAGTTGAATGATTTGTAAACAAAAATAACATGACAACTTGACATAACTTTCGCGTGCTCTTTCAAAAATAGGCTATTGAAGAAAGTACCTATACTTGGATCACCCTTTATTTCTTACATTGATTTTTAATTAAGAATATTACATTTTTGTTTCTAAGTAGATTGTTAAAGTTCAAGTTTATCATACATAATTTTTAATGGACAATTTAATTATATAATTTTTATAAACCTCACTTCTTGTTAAGATTATTGAATAGGATCAAGTGTCTGAAATCTTTAAGGACAGCTGGTTCTTAAATGCATTAACCGGGGCGTCTTTCCTGCAGGTGTCAATTTTTCATCCGGTTCTGTGAAAATTTTGGATTCGCAGAGGTCATGCAATTTTTTTTTCTAGACCTCAGTACTGCTTTAATTTAAAGACTATTGACATATTTGGATATTTGTTGCTTTATTTTAATTATTTGTCATTTTTATTAATCATGTAGCTCCATGAAGTATTTAATACAGGGATTCCAAAAAGAATATTTTAATTTTACCAAAAACTAAATTCGCGTAGAAAATACTTTAATTCCGTAAGGGACCTTTTGCTAATGAAGGTTGTCTACAGTTTTTATTGGAACCAGTGTCAATGAGAAATTTTAATATCTTCCATAATTATTATTGATACTTTGGTTGGCATTTGTGGGTTTCTTTAATTATAATTAAGATAATTAAATTTTTTTGCAATATTAGAATCTACTTATTTAAAACTTAATATTTTCACTTTCACCTAATTTTATCAATAGTTTATTACTTTTGCTATTGATAATTTTTATTAGTCTTACACGGCTATCCAACGACGCTTTTGGGACGTCCTTTATGTCTCCTGCACAAGGTTCAGCAGTTGAGTCTTTTTTAAAGAACGAACTGCACTGCATGAGACACTCCCTTTACTCGTTTTTAGACCGTAAACGACTAGCACGTTGGGCGTCAATTAACTTAATCTCAGTTTAGTTGTGAAAAAAATTATTTTCTGAAAGCTGAAAGTCGTGTTCTTGTATTGAATTAAAAATTAGGACTGAATTACATTTTACCTTTATTCCTCCATTTTTTTCCTTGTCACGTGCACTTAGCAGGTACGATGTCTGGCCCTGCTTGAGGGTGTCGAGGGCCCAGTCAGCGTATTTGGCGGATGAGCTTGTAGGTTGTTTACCTGTCTTGTTCGTCTAGTAATGGTCTACGACTCCACGTCCACCACAGTATAACACACCCAGTAATTAGCCCTTTATCGTAATTATCTTCAAAATAACAACAATAAAGAAATTTCACTAATTCGCAACTTTTGTTATTTAGATTTATAGTAAAACACGTATTTCGGCTCAACAACAAAAAAAAAAAAAATAATATAAAAAAAAAAAATTAAATTAAAATGTTCCCTTTTAAAAGTCCGGCATTTATAAAAATGGATCGCTTAACAATCGCACAACGCGTTAAAATTGCTGAAACTTACTACAAAAATGGTGATTCACATGTGGTAACGTTTCGTGCTTTAAGAGGAGATAATGTACAGTTATGTTAGGTACGGTTATGCTGATAAATGAAGTTAAACAGTGATTAAAATGTTAAATTTTCATTTAGTTAGTTTTTAGAAAAGGAAAAAAATTTAAATTAATAATTTCGTTCGATATAATTTAATTCTGTTAGATATTTGCAAAGAACTCAGTTTCATACGAATTGGTAATTATTCCCAGTTTTGGTGAGGGTGTTATACTGTGGAGTAAGAGGGAACGTGAGGGCGTGGATTTTCGCTAGACGGACAGACAAATGGACATGTAGACATACTTAATCGGTCAGAATTAGGAGGTGTTGCCACCATGTTGAGTCAACGCGACACCCATGACTGCGTGGGATGACTACCTGACCGGACAGGTCCCCTTCCCTCTTATTCTTTTATTTTGCTTATATCTTAACGCTATTCAACTTCTCTCAGCTAGATAAGCTAGTTCGGTCTAACTCCACCATGCCTGGTAACCACCGTAGCTTACTCACCAACACCACTACTCAAGACAATATTTATTATAGGGTAATAGATTGCAATAGCTGAGTGGTTAGCATTGCGTTCTACAATTCGGAAGGCCTGGATTCGAGTCCAATTCTCCAACTGTATTTCTGGCATGAAATAAAAGATTCTCATAAAAATCCTTCGCCCGCTCGGAGGCAGATTAGAATAAACTGTGGGTCCCTCCATTTTTTGGTAAAAACATTAAGACGCAAAACCTCAAATTGGAGGAGGAACTCGGTCGCGAAATATATATATATGTATGTATGTATGTATATATACATACATATATATATCTATATGTATAAAAGTCAATGCAAATTTTGATGAACGCCTATATCTTGAGAACCACCAGATCAAATTGTACCATTTTTTCATGTAAAATTCCAAAATACGCGTACATTACGTTGTGTGTGGTGTTGAAAAAGAGAAAGAGTGAAAAAATGAAAAAGAAAATAAAAATTAAAAATAAATTTAAAAAAATACTGGTTTAAGAATAAAAAAATTTCGATTAAAACAAATTTTGACATTTCTTTATACAAAGCTGGCAGTATACATTCGATTTTCTTTATTTTTTTTATAGGTGTAGCAAAGCACGCTGGGGTCCGCTAGTATACATATATAAGTATAATAGATTACAATAAATAAATGATTTATTAACTGTGACTTAATATTAATTTTAATATTAATATTGATGAATTGTAGTAGAAAAAGAAAATAAGTGTGAAACAAAACTACATTTCATTGGGTTGGGGAAGGAAGAGTCACAGGTCATATTAGGACATATAGTGAGTGGTCCTGGAAATAGAAATATAAGTGAAGAATATATAAAATGTAAAATAAATAATGTTTATGTTTGATCAGATTAATAAAAACCTCATAGATAATAATTACTTTTGAAAAAACAAAAATTGAAATGAATAATAACATTTTCAAAGATAACAATTATTTGTTAATAATTATATTCGGGGCTATAAGAAAAAATGATAATTTTCGATCTCGGGTTTCTAAAGCATAGAAAAGGAAGAAAATACAGCATTGAATTAATTTTCTTAATTCAGCAAAATATTCAGAGGTATTTAAATTTTGATTCCTCCTCGGCCTCAGCTCCTCGGCCATATGAACACATTTCTCATATTCGTGGCTCCCTTGAAGTTGAATGACTTCTAAATAAAATTATAAATGTTTGTACGATTTGGAACGTTATTATTACATATCTAACTGAAAATGTATCAGAATATTTGGGTGCATTCTCTAATATTACTTAAACCTGTTGCAAATTGGTTGTGCTTATATTGTTACGGTCTTGCTCAATTAACCTCGATGATTTCCCGAATCCCAACCACTGGGTTGTCAAATAAAAGTAGCCAACTGTGTTTGTAGTTTCTTAATTATAAAGAAATTATCAACGTCCGTTTATTACTCAATAATTGATAAACGCCTTCAGTATTTACAATTACGTATTTAACAACTCTTACAGTCCACTATTTTTCTTGTTCACAGTGGTGTTATCACCAACGAGTTCATTTTGCAACTGACTTCCCAGTAGTGTGTGCTTCACCCTAATATACTACGCAGATTGCTCTTATTAACGCCTGCAAGTATCGGGATGTTCTCGGCAACGACAATTCTCGATTCGCACTGGTATATTTTATGAAATTGAGCAATTACTTTGTACATATTTGTTTATTCCTTTAATTATTCAATTTAACAATCGCGATTAGTTATTTATACCGAATTAATTATTCATACCGAAATGTCTTACAAACTACGAAGAAAACGATAAAAATTACGCTTTACTCCAAAATAAGAATATAAAACCAAAGGGATAATTAAATCAAATGCAATGTATTGCTTTCGATTTATACATACATATATATGTAAGTAACTTAACCGTAGTTTGTAGATTAAATTTATGTACATTCATAGGTATGCAATTGTTTATATGAGAACAAACGTGGTAAATTTTAGATATACGAGTATGTATGCGAAAGTATGTATTTATGAAAAATTTCCGGGATCCGGAGATATTGTACTTTTCTGAAGTACAAACACAAAGGAATTTGTTCCTTATTCCCTCGTGAAAATTGCAAAAAGAACTTTTGAGCTCTACTTTATAGTTATGTCTGACACTTCTGGAAGGAATTGAAATGGATTGATTGCACCCTTTAAAATTTACAGTCTAACCAGTACCAGCTTAAATAAAATCACAAAAAAAAAATCAATTAGTAAATGTTTATTAACAAAAATCTTAGAACTTAACTAACCGCGCTGGTTATGCTGCTAATGTTGAGAACAAAGTAGATGTTAGAAGTATAATGCCGAAAAGAATAATAACTACTTTAAGCAAAGAAAAGTTAGAAGGAGTTGTCTGGGTTGCCTCGTTGCTTGCGAATTAAGCACAGGTGCTTTGATTAACGCCATTTTTAGTCGCTTAGTACAAACCTTTTTCCCAATCAATGAAGATGCATACTATGACGTACTTCGGTTAATTATACTCTTCAGAAGCTATTTTTCTACTTGCTTATCTACCTCGTGATTTGCACTGCATCCTGTTCTTCTTGACCCCTGTTATACTGGTGTAAATATGAATTAAAATAATTACAAATTAAGTTGTCTTCTTTAAGCAATGTCTCCTTAGCAAGATGCTCTAAATCTTTCTTAGTTACTTCTTTTTCAGTCATGCCCCGAATGTGCACAAATTCTCAAACTCTTCTAAAAAACTTAAGATTTCGTTCTTTTGCTGATGCATGTATTCTCTTATTATTTTCTTGAGTATTTCTTTCCTAAAAACTTTACTCCATATTCCGTAACAAAAAGGTACTTTAATACATTATTTCCTATTACGACTACATATTCTATATATTTTTGTCTGTAAACGTGGAACTTATCTTTCTTCTTTCGTAATTCCTTTGCTAACGTTGCATCACGATGTCCCATCTGACCACATTGTTACGTTTAAAACACTTTCTTTTTTAGCTTCATCCAAAACTGCTCAATTCTTTTTTTTTTAACCATCTACTGTCAATTTAAATATTTTTTCACGGTTTATTCCGTTTATATCGAATTTTTTTTTTCAATATTCTGTAAAAATACATATCTACTTTAAAATTACAAATTGTTATCAATTTATTAAAGTACTTTCACTTTGGGATCAATGTTAAGTTTAAATATAACTTACTTTTAACTGTACATAAAAATTATACTCTTCTTTATAAAAAAATTTTGACTGAAATTTTTTATTTTTATTTTTTAACTTTTTTAGAAATGATTTTGCTCAACTCTATGGCAATAGTTGATTTGTAATTTTCCGTTGAATTAGTGCTGCTACCGCTACAACAACTACTTCTGCATATGTCGAAAATTGAATAATACATGCTGGCCGAAGTTAGCATCGACACTAGATCCGAGAATAGTTACTGTGGCTTTGTTTCAACTACGCCGTCAACTTTTTTAATAATCAATAAAATCACTTCATACTGAGATGTTTTAATGTTGCTAAGCACGGCCTGTTTTCTGAGAATCGTAGTTACGATTTTTTTCAGTGACGCCGACTACAATCTCACTCACTCTTGCAGACATTTTGATATATAATTTTTTTTTTAAATTTACTTAAAAACAAATGAAAAATATATAGTCTTTTCCACTTAATTGAAATGATAATTAAAAATTATTGTGGCAACACTGGTTATGGTCGAATTCGCTTCGAGCGGAAAAACTCGACTGCAAATACAGTTTATACTAAGCCGCTTCTGAAGCCGATGGATTTGCACTCGGAAGTCTTGACATTCCCTATTGACTTTCTATAACTTTTGATGATGGTCAGACCAGAAACCTAGCCTTCTGAATGCCAGTACGCAGTGCTAACCATTGTGCTATTGCAGCCGGGACTTGTAGTGAGCGTATTTGGCTAACATGCGAGTAGGAACTTGGAAGGTTCTTATTTTGGGAATGGGGTCTTCAGTGGTGTCTTCTTAAAGCCGGTCATCTTAAGTGCTGGATTCTGTTGGTTTCTCAATTGGCTTTGCTGATTCTATTTTTTTATTAAAGTCATTCTTGGCGCGGGCCGACGGGACGATTACTATAATGAGAGTAATCCCAGCGGAAATGCCGTTCACAGATTTTTCTACTTTCATTTACTGTAATTCTGCATTGTTATTTATTTTAACTCGCTTAGCGCCTCCAGTGAAAGCAGTTTTGTAATGCTTTAATCTATTGGAGTTGGCTGCGCAATTGCTGGCATCACTTTCTAGACATTGATGAATTTCTAATTGTGTCAATTACAATGTTGCCGCGATAGTCGTTTAGAAAAATGGTCCCGGGAGCGATGACTTCGTCTCTTGGGATATTCATCAAATTAGGTACACAAAAATCATTACTTAAATCTAACAGTTCTTCTTGCATACAAATACTAACTTTATTATATCGGGTGATTTATTTCGAGGTTCCCCACTTTTTTTAAAGAAAAAAGCACAGAAAATTCAAACTTAATGGGGAATAACGGTCGTCATTGACGGTTACGTTCTAAACACCAAAAAGTTTTATTTCGGATGTTGACTATAATTTGAGCGAAGCGTGCGAAATACATTCTTTACAGAACGTGAATTTTCGTTATAAAGTTGAATGATTTGTAAACAAAAATAACATGACAACTTGACATAACTTTCGCGTGATCTGTCAAAAATAGGCTATTGAAGAAAGTACCTATACTTGGATCACCCTTTATTTCTTACATTGATTTTTAATTAAGAATATTACATTTTTGTTTCTAAGTAGATTGTTAAAGTTCAAGTTTATCATACATAATTTTTAATGGACAATTTAATTATATAATTTTTATAAACCTCACTTCTTGTTAAGATTATTGAATAGGATCAAGTGTCTGAAATCTTTAAGGACAGCTGGTTCTTAAATGCATTAACCGGGGCGTCTTTCCTGCAGGTGTCAATTTTTCATCCGGTTCTGTGAAAATTTTGGATTCGCAGAGGTCATGCAATTTTTTTTTCTAGACCTCAGTACTGCTTTAATTTAAAGACTATTGACATATTTGGATATTTGTTGCTTTATTTTAATTATTTGTCATTTTTATTAATCATGTAGCTCCATGAAGTATTTAATACAGGGATTCCAAAAAGAATATTTTAATTTTACCAAAAACTAAATTCGCGTAGAAAATACTTTAATTCCGTAAGGGACCTTTTGCTAATGAAGGTTGTCTACAGTTTTTATTGGAACCAGTGTCAATGAGAAATTTTAATATCTTCCATAATTATTATTGATACTTTGGTTGGCATTTGTGGGTTTCTTTAATTATAATTAAGATAATTAAATTTTTTTGCAATATTAGAATCTACTTATTTAAAACTTAATATTTTCACTTTCACCTAATTTTATCAATAGTTTATTACTTTTGCTATTGATAATTTTTATTAGTCTTACACGGCTATCCAACGACGCTTTTGGGACGTCCTTTATGTCTCCTGCACAAGGTTCAGCAGTTGAGTCTTTTTTAAAGAACGAACTGCACTGCATGAGACACTCCCTTTACTCGTTTTTAGACCGTAAACGACTAGCACGTTGGACGTCAATTAACTTAATCTCAGTTTAGTTGTGAAAAAAATTATTTTCTGAAAGCTGAAAGTCGTGTTCTTGTATTGAATTAAAAATTAGGACTGAATTACATTTTACCTTTATTCCTCCATTTTCTTCCTTGTCACGTGCACTTAGCAGGTACGATGTCTGGCCCTGCTTGAGGGTGTCGAGGGCCCAGTCAGCGTATTTGGCGGATGAGCTTGTAGGTTGTTTACCTGTCTTGTTCGTCTAGTAATGGTCTACGACTCCACGTCCACCACAGTATAACACACCCAGTAATTAGCCCTTTATCGTAATTATCTTCAAAATAACAACAATAAAGAAATTTCACTAATTCGCAACTTTTGTTATTTAGATTTATAGTAAAACACGTATTTCGGCTCAACAACAAAAAAAAAAAATAATAATATAAAAAAAATAATTAAATTAAAATGTTCCCTTTTAAAAGTCCGGCATTTATAAAAATGGATCGCTTAACAATCGCACAACGCGTTAAAATTGCTGAAACTTACTACAAAAATGGTGATTCAAATGTGGTAACGTTTCGTGTTTTAAGAGGAGATTATGTACACATAATCGTCCAACTACTTAAGCAATTGGTAAAATTTTAAAAACCTTAAACAAAGTATTCGCTTACTCAGCCGTTGTTGTTGATGGAGGCCAATCGTTCCGAATTGGGATTCTTTTCAGACTTTATGTTCGTTGTTGTCTCCAGTTAAGTTCTCATATGTCTATACAAACGAAAAATGTTCGCTGTATTTTTTTCCAGTATTGTAGTGTGGATTCCGGAGGTAAATCGGCTTTTCACATTTAAAACTTTCGATGTATTTCAAACTTGTATATAAGAAGTCCTTTTTGCATTACAATGCACCTAAAAAATAAGATGTGAAAAAAAATCCATGATTAAATTTTACTTGAATTTAGTGACACATATGTATATATATAGATATATATATATATATATATATATGTCTGGGTTATAGTCATTGGGACTTACCGCAAATTCCGATATCTCTTTGTTGAAAACATTTTGAGACGGCAAACTTTGATACCGCAAACTTTACCGAATGATCTTTAAATATTGATTGGCGCTATCTTCAAGCGGTTAATCCAGCCGAAAAATTACCTCATCTCCACACTAACAAATCTAGAGCTGCTTTACCGTGACACATGGTAAACAAAGTTTCACAAGCTTGTAGGCAGGATTACATCGACATTACTATCCGGTAGCCACCATACCCACAAATATCCGAATTATTTGTACCAATTACCAGCCGATTACTCCCAATGTTATTTGACTGACGATGTATTACCAATCATAAGTGAAATGACTAGTTCTGAAATCGTTAGTGAATCGCTAATAACAAATAGAGTTTTCATTAATTCATTATAAAAACACAGTGTTTTTACACAAATCTATAAATAACAACATAAAAGTCTACTAATTATAAATTTATATGTTTATTTAATTAATTATTCTAACAACCTGACTACAGGAGTTCGTTCTGTTGTTGTTATTATTGTTATCTGATTTTCACATTAACTTCATTTTGAGTGCTACTTTTTTGATTAGCTCGTCAACGTAACAGACAAAAAGAATAGTAGCAACTGTCATTTCATAATTTTTCTAGGTTATAAGAAGACTGTGGTTGGGGTAAGCTCTGGCAATTCATTTTTCGAGTAAGGCGTCGTTGCATTCCCAACCATTAGGGAAATGACTAATTACCAGTATTGCATGAAATCGTAAGTTGGACCTGCGCTCTGGTGATCCCTTAAGTCAGAGATGGGCATATTTGCCCTTAGTGGCATTTTGCTCTTTCGGGCACGAGAGCCCATTTCGAGGACTTAGTGAGGGGGTCATTGCGAGCAAACATGAAGAGGGAAGTAAGAGCAACGAATTTTACTACTGCAAGCTTGCAAATAAGAAAATTTACTATGGATAACAATCGTGAAATTGCCTAACAATTTTAAGTTGCTTTATATAATTATAAGTAAAATACGTTAAAAGCTTTGAGTAGGTAAGCAGTTGAAGAAAAAAAAACTTTCTCAATATCCTTTTAATTCATCCGTTAACCTATTTTATTATAAATTATAAATTCTACATTCGGTTTAAGATCCTTTGCAGATTCAACTCGCATTAATACAACAAAATTTATTTGAGGTGCTTCCTGCTCCTGGCTTTATAAAAGGCCAAATTAAATGAATTAAATTTTCATTTTAAACTTTGAATACTGTTTTCATAGGGAGCGTTCATTATGAACGTAACTTGGTCAGGAGGTGAGAACAAAGCTATATAGTTTTCTTCAGATGAAACAAATTCATTATAAGTTAATAAATAATTTATAAACTGTTACTAAATATTTATTATTTCTATTACCAAATTTCTAATACAAAAATTTTGTAATCCATTATTAATTTAAAATAAAAGAATAAGTATATATTAAATCGAAAAGAGAAACAAACCCACGTCAGTTGGACAGGGGGTGAAAAGCCACGTTTAGCAACATGAAGAGAAGGAGGGCTCTAGAAAGGACTAAACTATGACCACGTATGCTAATTTATGAACTCTCCCTTAGCAGACGTAATTTTCTGCGGACTTAAATTATAACATAAATTCAGTTTTTTGAACACTTTTTATGAGGTAAAATATGCGAGAATAAAGTAATATAATTCACGCGGAACTTCTCAATCTTTCTTATTATTTTCAATATTAATTTAAACATATAAGCACAATTGAGTGCTATAGGCACATACACATTAAATGCATACGCGCAAGGGAGCGCCGCAACATATACATATGTATGTAACATGCACCTATTATCGTTTTTTTGAATGTGCTTAGACTTTCTCAATTAGTAATGTTAGACCGTGTAGATATAAGATAAGTTTTACTTGGAGATTATAAAATACATATTCTTAAAAAAACTATTTCTATTCAAAATATCCTCGCACATATCATTTATTACTTATTATTAAAGACAACTTTATAGTTTAATAAAACAATAATACAAAAGCAAGTAGTCAGTTTTTTAAATGTTTTTGAAAAACAACCAGACTGAAAAAATATCAGAAATCCTATATTTGTATATCTTTATATAAATATATGTATATAACTAAACGCCCGAGAACAGATTTGAAGATTATAACTGAAATGCATATTTACAGCAGGCATCACCGCCAATAAATGTTCAGTCAAATATACATAGTGGTGTGAACAAAATAATGACAACAAATGGGAGTTAAGTTAATTTTCCTATCAAATTGAAATTATTATCTATTAAATAGTAATATATGTATGTTGTTCCTATACAATCGCAGTATGAAGTAAATTTACGCTCTTTGATTTCTGCACAAAGTCAGTATCCCCGCAGCCATCAACTTTATTGGAATGTCATTGATTTTTTCCAACTTTTAGTACCCTTTGCACCGTAAAATGATATTCCCCTCATCAAGCCCTCGCTCGTACTTTGCCCCTGCCTTAAGTGATAGGCTGTCGTGAGAGCGTTTTGGTGAATCCATTCGACTGTTCTTGCAGGATTATGTGCTTCTAAAATACCTTTATAAAATGAATAAAGAAGAATACGATAAAAAATTAAAACATATCATTTTAAACAGTAAAATGAAGAAACGTAAAACGTAATCACAAAAATTCCATTGCTTTGTAGTATATTTTTCGAGAGTTAATTGAAATAAATATTAAATTTTTATTTAGGACATAATGATAATAAGATTTATTGGAAATTTTATTTTAAGCGAAGCTGCCTCCTTTTATTGTAACGTGGGTAAGAACACGCAATTAAAATCAATAATTATGAAGTTTTTTTAGAGTCTGCTCATATTTTACTGATTTTCCGTATTGTTTCGCCGTAACATGGTTACTGGACCTTATCATGTGCAATACCCAGAAATCCTTAACCCCATTCATCTCTGAAATTATTTAAAAACAAACAACTTTACTTTATAAACATTATTTATTTATTTATTTTTTAATGTCGTTTTTGTGATATGATTTCAACGTTTTCTAATTTTTTTATTTTTATAATTTACTTTGATAGTGTTTTGCAAGTATTAATTTGTTTTCTCATGAACTTCATTGTTTAATTTAATTAGTTTCGCAAATACAACTGGTTTTTAGTTTATTATATTTTATGTAATTAGTTTAAAATTTGGATTTATTACTTTTGTATAAATTCATTAAATATGTATTTTTAAGATTTCTAATTATTTGTGAACATTTAAATATGTTGCTTCGCGCAACACATAATTATTAATTTCAACACTTAGTTAATGATATTATTCTTAATAGGCAGCTAATGTTTTTAAATTGAAAAATGCATAATGTTTTCATTAATTATATGTGTGTATACATACATATATTCATGTTCAAAAAAACTGAAATGCTTATATCTCGGATTGTATTTATAATCAAATTTTATATATGTTAATGGCAATAAGTAATACGCAAAAATGAGTACATATTGATGTGTGTATGTATATCTGCCTTATGATGAGGTGCATTCTAAGCCTCAATCATACATGCTTTAATAAAAAATAAATATTCTGGCTTTAGTTTTTTTTTAAATTGCGCTGCTAATAAATATTGGTTTCTTACGAGTACTGATCTCTATTCGTTTCTAAAAATCTTGTTTTCCAGTAAAATATTTTTAATTTTTTCTTTTTCACAAAATAGTTTACAGAGTTAACTTAAATATGTATGTATCTATTTTGTGATTTATTGTCTGAGTATGTTTGTATTTAATTCAAATTTGTCAATGCACTGTATGTATGTCGCATGCAATAAGTTGGTAACTTTTTCATATTATATATATTTATATCTAACCATTATTTGAAAAAAAAAAAAAAATTATAACAGTAATTTATTAATGGCCAAATAAAAAAGTTTTTTCCATAATTATTTTCCAATTATCTTGGATTAAAAACTGGAGCTCCAAGAAATAAAGGCATTCCTATCCAGCGAACCTACTAAATGACAAGGAAGGAAGAACGACTCGTACTCCTCCTCTTCAATAATCCAGAGAAGTAACAACGCAACAAATATGGCCGAAGCAACATAACTCAGAGTACAAATTGACCCTCTCACCAACCTATTTCATGAACAAACCTTACAATTAACTGCCCTACAGGAAGAGCTCACAAGTGACAAGGTAAACCAGAACACCTTCCAGGATCAAAGACCCCTGTACGTGCTTCTAGGCGAGATGAAGGAAATTTTTCAAGGAAATGTCACATGAACGGTGAAGCCATGAAGGCATACGCAAACCAAGAAGCGGTCCGAATATTTACCATGGGATTAAACAGTAAATACACAAGTGGGATCGTATACAGCTAAAACCCAAAAGATCTGAAACATGCTGACAACTACAATCTACAATTTGAAGTGCAACTAATTTATGTTCAACAACAATCAAGAAGTCACCCTGGAGAAAGACGCTTCCATCAACAAAATGAACACCAAGGATACGATACAGCGTTACAAGTGCACCACAACTACATACCATGAACGTGCAAATAAGCCAGTACCTATGGAAGTACACCATTTTAGGCAGCTTATACGTCCTAATTGACCCCAATAACGATACCAGAATCACAACTTCAATTAACATAAGCAACAAAGGATCAACCAGACACATCAATTTCAAGTAGAATCCACCACCCCTCACTTTGAAAAAAAATATGGAACCGGAAGTACTTTTTTTATTGGTGAATGTAATCGACACAGGATCCACAAATAATTATATTAGCCTAAGATGTAATATTGGTAAGCCCGTGCTTATAAAACCTATAACAACTAAAACTATTCATGGATATTCAATGCACAAATCCAAAAAAATAATAATTTTCTATTATCACTATTTACTTTTTTTGAGATTAATGAGCTACGGGATTTTGATATTAGTTGAACAAGAGAATGAACAAAAAATTAAATACGCAATAAATAATTTAGAATAAGAGGCAGATTCTAGAGAGATAATGAACCACAGCTAAACATGCTACAAAATACTGTGGAGAAAATACGAAGCGAATGTCAAATGAAAGCGAATGTCGATAAGTGGCGTATTCTAGAGCGTGAGTCGAGAACATTCGTTATCTACAACAATTCGATAGTTCTAGGCGGTAGTGGGTATATAAGGGCGAATCTCAACTGCAAAAGAATCATTCGTGAAGTGAACACGATGGTGATAACACTACCATGAAATAAGAATAGTACATTGTTAAAGTTGTATTACAAGTGATTGTAAATAGTAGAGTGAATTATTTATTAGTTATTGAATAATAAAAGGGCATTGAGTAAATTCCCTTTAATCAAGAAACTGCAACTATGGTTGGAAACTTTTATTTAACAATCCAGTCATCGGACTCGAAGAATTTGGGAAATCATCGAACTAACTTAGCAAAGTCGTAACAATACAGAATCGTAAAGAAGATCGTGGGGACACGATCCTAACAAACATAGGGAATGTTATACATAAGGACAGCATTAGAAAACAAACGACATTTGGAAATTAATAATTCACTCACTATTAGCCACATTCACGTTCAGTGATCACATAACTGATTTAACAAAAAAAATATGTTTCAACTGAGACTGATTCATATATCTTTATACAAATACTTCATACCAGTACCATATTGCAAATTTAACTAAAATATTGAACCCTTACGAAAATATAATAAGAGGTATGTACAACTTAAACCAAGAGGAACGTAGTGTAATAATAAAATTAAGCCTTTAAGATCACAACTAATACCATCTCATCGCATAACTAGGTCTTTAAATTATTTGGGTTCAATTTTAAAATTCGTCACAGGCATACCAGACCATGATGATTTAATAGAAACCAAAGCTGGTATCAATCATATTATAGAAAATAATAACCAATAAAGAAAAATAAATTCACAATTTCAAAACATATTCGAAACTTTAAATCCTAATTCAATAACTGAAAACATGGTGTTAAATGAAGTCCACGAAGAACTTGTAACCATCACGAATACAATCGGTTTTGCTAAAAATTGTAATTATTGTTAGACATTAGAGATATCATAAGGAACGAAAAATTTGATACAACTGTAATAAACATAATAGAGTATGCAGATATACATATGTACATATTTGCCTATACCAAAACCCTATAATAATAATCTATAAAATATTGCCAAATGAAATCACAAATATATTAGAGTAACTAGAGATAAAAATAATGTAGGAATAAACATATGCACACAATTATCTGAGGAAAATTGTACTATTAAGATATGAAAGCCAAATATAATATTATTCAAGAAAATAACAAACCTATACTTGTATTGGATCACGATAATATTATCACAGATGGAGAACAAACATGGAATGGACATTCAATTAAAGGACCAAAATAATACAATTTAACACTACAAACTTACATCAAGTACGAACAAGATGTAAAAAATGTAATCCATTCGCACACAGATGAAGAATTAGAAATCCAAAAGATTCTAACTTCTGATTCAGAATATAAATTTACGAACATTCAAGAAATGTATAAGTTTATACTTGTAATACCTATAGAAGAACACCCAATAAAATTCGTGTTGTAGTGTGTCCTCAGCTTAATCACACTAGCACTCTTTGTGTATACTTTGGTCAAAATAAGCCAACGTTTTAAAATAAGACAGGAAATAAAAAAGGAAACTGGCAGAAAAAATATACGAAGCAGAATTAGTCCGTTTCAAAAAACAACAACACATAAAAAGTGAGGAAACTTTTGCTTAACAAGGGAAAAGTTAAGGAACAAGGAATACGTTCTATAAAAAACAACCTAAATGTGTGAAAACACCAAAACATCCTTATCTATAGCAAGGAACTTAAATGTTTTAAATAAATAAATAAAATATTTTTTATTTTTAAATAGTGAATATAGCTCTAACTCGCGCGTAAGGAATTTATACTTTAAAACAGATTGAATTTCCATAATTATGTTTGAACTGTAGCATATTTGTATAAATTTTTTGTTGAAATTAATCGCGTTCTCGTATCCTAACAAAAATAAAAACCTTGCGAAAACTAACTAGGGAAATATGTATATATATTCTAAATCAATCCGAGTTCATCGTTTCATGTGTTTTATGTAGTAAAGAACTTTGTGTAATAATATATAAGACGAGTTACGCCTATTTGACAACAAAATATAGACAAATTTTCGTAACAAAAAAATTATAATAATAAAGACGTGTCGGTACACTACTACTTTAAAAAAATCTAAAGGTATGCACATTTATCCTGAGAAAAAATTAAAATATTGACTGCTTTACGGGCGATCGTCGATAATTTCTGTTTCTTGTGAGTCCTCTAAATCATATACTTCCTGAGCCACAAAGTTTATCCGAATTTTCTCGACATATTTCTTTTTGATTTTTCGTCCTATTTATATAGGTATCTGAGTATAAAAATACGTCTGCTCTTTATCAAGCTCAGGCGCAAATAAAAGTAGTACGGTATGAAAAGTCATAGCAACGTTTTTCATAATTTAACAAATTGTCACACCTTAAGTGGCATATGTATTTTGCCATGCTAGATTAATAAAAATCTCTGCTTTTCCGAAAGTTTATATAAGCAACAATTTTAATGCCAAAAAAAAGAAGAATTTATCTCAACAAAAATATATTTTTTTTAGATATTAAAAATAAAATTCGCTCCCTTTTTCGAAAGGATGGAATGTATAAAACATGATTTCTTCAAAGTCCTATGTATATATTTTTCAGTTCAAATAAATGAAAACGTGCGAGTCTGTAAAATTAGTTAATAAAATTAGTAACATTGAAATATTTTTTCAAGTTCCGCTGAAGTCAGTATTTGATTTGTTTGCTATGAAACAAGGCGAATTTATTTAAAGGTGAGAACAGGAGGACAAATACAACAATTCTCATGCAACAATTGATTGCCAAAATCATGAAAAACTCCTTGGCTTTTAGAACTGCACAAATACTCTGACCCACTCTTTTTTCGTATAAATCGCAATCACATTATAACAATACTAAACATTTTAATTTTGAGAATCTTTGCGAAGAATGAATGAAAAAAGGTGAATTAGAGATTTCAAGCCGCATTGTCTAACCGATTGACTTAAAATGTTTGGGATTAATACACCATAAGTTTGACAATTACCTGATCTTCATTGTTATCTATTCTTTTTAACGAGTTATATAGAATGTAAACTTGAAAATAATTTTTTGTATGGAAGAAAATTAATTGAAGAGAAAAATTTGCTTTAATCAATTTCACAAGCTAAAGGTTACCACACAATTATGTTAATGCAAATAATTTTTCTCTCAATGATGTCTGATTAGAATATGTCCATACATATAGCCAATTTAACACACTACCTCATTTTTAGTGTATATCGCTGCCAGGCAAAACTGGCAAAAAAATTAGATAGTTTGAGTAAACGTTTGTTCAAAACTGGATGAAAAACTGGGTAACAGCATAGGCATTTTGTCAATGAGAGTGCAGATTTTTCTCACTTTCCCCTTTGACATCCTTGTTGCACACATTAAGGCCTTCCATAAGGAAAACGTAAAATTTTATTTATTTTTCTCTTTTCTTTTATACAAACATATGTATGTACATTTATGCATGATTGAGAATTTAAATTTCTTATAAAATAAAGCTTAAACTATATCAATATAAACAAAATTTTACACATTATTTAGATGACTACTCCGAGGTTTCTTTATGGCTGCATCAGGGAAAATCTAAAATGAAAGCAGAACATGCATGTAATTCGTGTTGTGCTAACGTATATACATATGTATAAAGCAAAGAAAACAAATGCAACAACCAAGAAATACCGTCTGAAAACAGGTGCTTGCTTAGTTTATATGCTAGTGCACGGCTCTTTTTTCTTCAATTTCATTTTGCGCTTTCAGCATACACATAATGTAAACACCACATGAAACACCAACAAAACTCACCAAAAATTGTTTTGCTTTGTAGTTCTGCAGCATATTTTAAAATAAATGAAAAGGCATACTAGAGTTATTTGAAAGGTTTATTTAATGACATTCCGTTACGGAATTATAGCAGAAGCTATATAAAGAGGAATTAATTTTATAAAAAAAAATTTTGCTAAGTATAAACTTACAATAAAAGCATTTACTAGCACTTTTTAATTGGTCCAATCTTTAAGCAAAAGAAAAAATTTAAGCGCTGACCATGTTAATCCAAGCTAAATACAAGGACTTTATCTCGCAGTACACAGATCTGAGAGGTTCCTATTAAATTTATTACGAAATATGGATTTAGAAAAAAATATGTTCCTACCAAAACAGTATTATAAGATTACTAATTGTTTCTTCTAACAATTGCTGTTTGAAGCCGATGTCATACTTGGGCATGGTTTACTTTACGTTAATTAATTCTAGTAACATAATTTTCCTCAAACCAGTAATAAAAATAAAATAATTTGTTTCCTGCTTATTCGAAAAATAACACCCTTGAATGAAAGGAGTCAGTTTCAAAAATATAGCTGATATATTTTCTAAAAACTGCAATATTTATATAAATTCCCCTGAAAATTCCCGATTTCGCTCTCTCGTTCCTCCCCTTTCTCTTCAAATTTGAAAATACAACGTCAAGCTAAGGCAGCGTCAAAATCTCTTTCTACTCTACTTACTTCACCTATTTATTATTTCATCATGCTGCTACAGCATCCTGTTTCAATTCGTTGAACGCAATTCTGTAAAAAACAAAACAGTAATTGAAATATAAAAATATTATCTTAATTTACACTAATATTCTTACCTTAAAAATCTATCAAATCAAGCAAATATTTTATTTCAGTAAAACAAATTTTTTAATTTCAAATTAAAAAAGTGTCAGCAAAAGAAGTGCTGCCAAACAAGCGAATAGAAAATTTGTTTGACAATATATTGTAATTCTGTAGGCGAAAGAGTGAATGCGTTTGTACATTTTTTGATTTTAAGGGAAAAGTGGGTAGTCTTGGCTGGCATATCATAGTATTGAAATTACACAAAGGTAACTTGTAATTTTTCGATACAAATGATGTATTTTTCCTATCTGAATTAAAATAACTTCAATTATTTGGTATCTGCTAGCAAAAAAACGAATTATTTATCAATCATTTTTATTTATCGACAACTACACTTTTTCGATGTGTAAGAGTTTTTTTAATTATAATAAATGGGGTAAAATAAACTAATATTGGCCGAGTTTTTAAACGCAAATATGTACATATGTATGTATATCCGCTTAAATTTTCCCTGGAATACAACACAGTGTTTTTGATTTTTCATACAAAAATTTAGGTGTTTATACATGTACAAAAAAACTCGGAAAATGTTTACTCGATTAATGCTTCATGGAATAATAATCCGAATAACTGCATCATACCGAGATAATATCTAGCTACATGCTTCGTGAACACCTGCCAAAGCCCGTCAAAATATCTAGGTTTGTTTCTTAGCAATCTTTCCCAAGGCTTTAAGCTTGCGGCTTGCCACGCTTGAAATGTGTTTTGGATCGTACCGTGCAAAAAACCTTTTAATGTTATATAAAACAAAAAGGCTATTTTTAGGCAAGCAGAATCCAAGCATAGGTGAGTTCAAAACACAATTAAGAGCGCTAAAATCCGGTCCAAAGGACTGGAACTGGAATAAAATATTTAAAAAAAGTGATATTGGTATGATTTTGACATTTCAAGATAATTGGAAAATAATGTTGACATGATATTAAAAACTTTATGAGTATATCTAAAAAAATTACCATCAATATTTTGATTATAATCGTAAGGGCGCTAAATCTCTTTTCATTTCTGTATATGTATGTGTGTTATATAAGCATATGTCTGTTTAAATAATAATGTAAATTTAATTAACTTTCAATCAATTTCCGATTGCGTCAATAAATTGATTGCATGTATACAATTTCCTAGTGTGAAACAATATTTTTAGTCCAAAGAACTTGCAGTTCAACAACATACCATGTTTTATATAATTAATCTCTTATCAAATATAATTCATATACATACATATATAGATTGATATTAATATTTGTTTCCTCTTCTTTAAAAGTACAGTTATTTTTCATATTTCTTTATACTAATACATATTAAACTTTAAATTGATAACATAAACTGCTATGAAAATTTGCAATTTGCAAAATTCTTATTATTAATACAACAATTAAGTCTTTGTCATGGGCTCTTCGCTCCTCACTTATGTCTATTTGAATACACGCATAGGTCTTGAGTTAATGATTTTTAGCGCTATTTTTTCAGTCACCCAAGGTTGCATACATAATTAAAATATCATGACTAGAAATAGGAAATCCAATACATGAATTTCCAACTTTATTATGCCTTTTAATTTATTTTAATTTTTAGTAAGGGCGTAATAATATTGATTCATTTTTATTATTTTTATTTAATACCTTAGGTATAGCAATGTTTCTAATTAACCGTTTATGTTGTGCGTCGCATAATAAATGCTGGGAAACAGTTTCTAAGAACTAGTAATGGGTTTATATTTAAAAAGTTCCGGAGGTTATTTATTATTACTACTTAAAGTTAATGTACATATGTAGTTATTGTTTGTATTAAAATCTAATTTTTTAAGCTGATGTATGTTCATGTATGAAATAACATTCAATAAATATAGTGAGTTTATCATATGGAAAGAAGAAGTCATTTCGTTACGTGCAAGTTGAGGCAATTGAATATATTGGGATATAGGATTCAAGTAGGTATACATTTTTATTTTCAAGTTT
This sequence comes from Neoceratitis asiatica, assembly GCA_030068015.2. NCBI lineage: Eukaryota > Metazoa > Arthropoda > Insecta > Diptera > Tephritidae > Neoceratitis > Neoceratitis asiatica. The sequence continues at coordinate 38,998,891 of CM061526.1, read as the reverse complement.
TTCTTGACTAGAGCCTTCGAACACTATAAATTTAAGCTCAAACGCAACCTGCGCTAGTTCATAATACAAGAAGCAAAGTATAATTGTTTGAAAAATCAATAATTACAGTGGCCAACCAAATTTTATAACTAAAAACTCCGTACTGATTTTTATATATATTTTTTTCTAGTAGAAACCAATTACGACCCTAAATAGTGTATTTTGTTTGTCTTACTTTCGAAAAAATCGCAAAAAACCCACTTTCTATAATTTGACCACTTTGAAACAATAACCTAACGTAATATACTTGTCTTAGTGGAGAAAAGTGAATATGGTATATATATATATATATATATATATATATATATATATATATATATATATGTGTATATACATATAATTGGCATTTTGGATTGGATCTCTCATGGAACCGAACATAACGCGACTATTTCATATACATGGAAAATGGTGGTGTAAGTGAGCTTATGCCAACCAATTTTAGTGGATACCATATTCAAATAGAGTATCTATTAGGTTTGGTGACATTAATTGCCAGAAATAGCAATACGGTGAAAATGACCAGGGATTACTAATAAACGTTCCGAAGGCAAAGTCAAAAAGGAAAATTCTATCATATGCTTTCCTAAATCAGTTGTCTACTTTTTGTACAAAAATATTAATGGGAGGCAAAATTTACAAAAAAATCATATATATCAAAATCTTGTTCGAATCTATCTTAAACGCTAAAATAGTAACTAGTTAATAAAAATTTTGCAAAAGCAAAAAAAAGTGTTTAAAGCACTTCCGTACCGAGCTTTTAGAGTGCTCTAACGGACTGGTTTTCTGCACTGTGCATTATTTGCAGTTATTTGTGAATTCTATTTCCGTGGTGTTTAGGTGATTTTTTGTTTCATTGTGTTATTATTACGGAGGATGGGGTCATGTGTAGAAGTTCACGCAAGTGAGGAAAGTTTTGATCGCCATTCACTTGGGAGTGGCCAGAAACGATCACCCCTGCAAGCGTTTAAAGGATTACGATTTGAGGGCATGCGCCTGGAATGCTCGGTCCCTTAATTGGGAAGGTGCCGCTGCCCAGCTGGTTGATGTCCTCGTAAGACTAAAGGCTATCATCACCGCCGTCCAAAAAGTGTGAGAGAGAGACTCCGTCCCCAAGTCGAAGCGAAGTTCTTCAACATATCGCTTATTTGCGCACACGCCCTGACAGAAGAGAAGGATTACCTGACCAAAGATACTTTTTATGAGAGCCTAGAATGCACTTATAAGCGCTGCCTCCGACACGACGACAAAATTATGTTAGGCGATTTCCACGCCAGGGTGGGCCCAGAAAGTGTTTTTAGTGCAACAGTCGGAATATTCAGCACGGCGAACATCCCCAAACGGGCTGAGGCTGACTGACATCGCTGGGGCCTGAAATATGGTTGTCTATAGTACTATAGATTCCGACACATGAAAATTCATCAAGTTACATGGCTGTCGCCGGATCGAAAAACACGCAACCAAATCGATGATGTTGGGATAGACGGAAGATATGTATCCAATGTTCTACACGTTCCCATGTTCCGAGGGTCAAATATCGACTAAAATAACTTTTTTGTAGCAGCAAAGGTACGCACACGCCTCTGTGCAGCAAAGAACTCTCGTCCACAAACACAAGGACGTCGAAAGCTGAAATCGACTTGATCACCTGCCCTCTGAGAACACACATCAGCAACTCTATATAAGGAAGCTGTGGAACGAAATAGCAAACTCCTACCTACCGCTGCCTCGGAAACTACTGGTTTTCAAAAGTGTCACAAAACAGCTAGTAGGATGAGGAATGTCAAACTGCAGTTGAGAGGAAGCAGACTGCATACCTCGCAACTTCGCGATCGGCTATAACCATCCACCATCGAGCTCTAGCCGGACCAATATCCTAAATAATTAAAAATTACTTTAAATAAAAATATTAATTTAATTTTTATAATTGTGCTCGGAGGTGTTGGAAAAACATCAAGACGTACACCACAAACTGGAGGAGGAGCTCGGTCGTAAATCGCTTTAGCTGTTACAAAGCACCAATTATATATTATTACTATATAAATATAAATAAACAGATAAAAATACATGTCAAAACCAAGTTTACAAATGACAAAATTTTTTTAGGAAGGCAAGTATACGCATGATACAATAATTTAATGGTAGTTTCATTTTCTCTTCGACTTTATAACAATGCGACATTATATGTACTCCGTTTTTTTTCCTATTAAATAAAATCTAAAAAAATATATGGAGAACATTTATTCTTTTAAATCTCAGTTAATGTTAAAAGATATGATTATATTTTGCGACCCCTGATAGTGATCTTCATCGTGGACTTAAATCGATTTCTAGGAGATGAGGAACTGAGTGTATTTCGCTGAATGGCTATGTTCGAGCAGCTCAAATAACGGCAGTATTGTCCTTTCCATTGGTACTTTCTTGTTGATACTCAGCTGATAATACGCTAAAAAATCTACCTCAATTGTGCAGTGAAAATTTTCATATTGGGCTTGATTGCTTAATCGTATCGTTTGAAAGACTAAAATCCGCCTTCCACAAATTAATTGGACTTTATAAGTTTGGCTTTAGACCATGAAAATCTACAATAGACCTGACTATACTCTGTATAAGTGATTCACTAGCAATTTCTGAAGTAGTCGCTCAGAACTAATGACGGATAAAGCGGCGTTGTGCCGCTAGATTCCTATCGTAGGGTATTGCTATGCAAAAATCGTTAGAAAAATAGCATTGCGAGTAATCTGCTGCTAACCGGTACCAATTATTAGGAATTAGTTCAAGCTCCAGTCCGAGCTCTTCTCCGCTGGTTCCGAATACAGTTCTGCATTTTATACACTCAACGCAGCTAAAAAAAATACAAAAACGAAGCAAGAACAAATCACATACATAAAAACGGTAAAGAAATTCACATTCAAAAAACGAGTTGTATACATATATCTATTTTTAGGATTGCTTTTACAAAATTAAATTTTATGGCTTGTTCGTATGTCTAAAAATACATCAAAGTAAAATACTAATCACAGTTAAGTCATCAAAAAAAAGAAACAGAGAAGAAAACGAATAAAAACACTGCATAATTTTTTTAAGCTTCAATATTCTTGTATGAAAATGTTATAGTATAAACGTGGTATGTAACATATCCATACATCGTATAGATTCTGAAATTACTTAGTCGATTTTGTTAAAAAAATTAAGATAGCTTCATTGGAACCCGATTTGACTCAAATTTTCCTTTTCATGCATATGTTTTTTATAGAGGTATAGAACTTTAAGATTTAACAGCTGTCAAGTGATTTATTCTCAGTTTGTTTGGCAATTCATCATGAATAGACTCACGCCTGAACAACGCTTGCAAATAGTGCAATTTATTTCGAAAATAATGGTTCTGTGCGGAAAACTTATCGCGCACTACGTCCATTTCAGCGATGTTTAGCGATGAAGCGTACTTCTGGTTGAATGGCTACGTCAACAAACAAAACTGCCGCATTTGGAGTGAAGGTAATCCGCAAGTGTATGTTGAAACACCGTTACATCTAGAAAAACTGACTGTTTGGTGCGCTTTATGGGCTGGTGGAATCATTGGTCCGTATCATTGGACGTAGTGCGCGATAAGTTTTCCGCACAGAACCATTATTTTCGAAATAAAATTGCACTATTTGCAAGCGTTGTTCAGGCGTGAGTCTATTCATGATAAATTGCCAAACCAAACTGAGAATAAATCACTTGACAGCTGTTAAATCGGCCGCCATCTTAAAAAGTAATGCCAACTTAAAGTTCTATACCTCTATAAAAAACACCCTATACTTGAAATGGTATACTATTTGGTCCGAAGTAATTATCGATATTATCAAAATGACGATCAGTTCTTTGATCACAGTTTTTGAGAGAGATCACAGTTTTGTAAAGCAGTGATAATTTGTCGGGACCGAAACAGCAATAGCACGACACTTTTTGGCGCTTGTTGGAAATACCAAGTGAAAAGAGTTAATTCTCCACCTGGTCCTTCCAACGGAGTGGATATCTTTCTGTTCCTCTGCTTACCACGGCGGATAATACATTCAATACTTTCAAAGCTGGGGCACTTTTATCCACTCGTAGGCACTTTCTATATTATTATTCGATTAACTGGAAATTTGGTACAAAGTTAGCTTTTTGCCTAAATTAAGAGAATGGCCGCTTTTTCTTCCGAGAAGTGAGTCTTGTATTGCAAAAACTATTTCAATTCGGTTAGTTTAGAGATTGTATTTACATTTTTGTGTATGTGTAAATATGTAAATCGGTCAATAATATAATAAGAATATTATATTTTGTATATTGTACTAATTCTTACTGATAAAAACGAATCATAAATATTCACTTCTGCGCTATACTCTTAAAATTTTATTAAATCAATATGGGAATCATTTTTTAATTTAAATGTTGGTAGGATTGCCCAAAATACCATAATAAATAATATTTTAAAAGTCCTCGTTGATGCCGGTGTCGCCTGATTTAACCAGCGAATTTTAAGATTTGACAGGACATTGGTTCGTGGGAATGCAATGCCAGTAGTAATCATTTGAAGATAACACGAAACAAGAAAAATGTTTCAAAAGGAAACATTATTTGTACAAATTTGTAGAAATAATAAATCAAGGTATATAAGGTAATCCATAGTGGCCCAGATAATCTATTTGAGACGGTGGACGAACGCGCATCCATCGGATTGAATAACATGAGCGTGTAATAAAAGGATTTATTAAGGCCAATTATAAAAATATCCAATATTGGTTATGAGATCATATTTTTTTTAGATATCCCCTTCGTTTGATACTAACTTTCTAACTACTTTGTTTTCAATTAAAAAATATAGAATATTTAGTTTCAATTGAAATAATCAAGGATGACCTCAAGTACCTTCAAGTTAAAGTCGTTCAATTACCGAAAGAAGCTTCACAGAATTTCTCGTTATTTATCGACATAGAAACCAAAAAGATTTTTATATATTTAAGTAGAATTTACACACAGAAACATTGTATGTTCATCATTCGCAACCTCTCTTTTCACGTTCTCATACGGAGAAATTTTATTTAATTTCGTTACATTTTCTTAATATTAACTACTACACTTTTGAATCTCAGAAATTAATTTGAAATTAAAACCTTTTCGCGAGAATGAGTAATTCGGTACGTTGTCTTCCTTATCGTCCCCGCCCTCTCCTCCACAAACTAAAGGCTGATTCACGTACTTCACTCTTTCTTGACATATGAAACTCTGCCTACGGAGACAAGCAAAGCGAAAGTCTTAACTTTTCTAAAAATTACCCGATATTTTGTATTTTAACATAACGCAAATGTTTTCTATCGTGTTTGCACGCTTACGTGAATCAGTTTTAGGAGTATTAAGCTGTGTGTCAGTCTTATTAATTTTTGGATCTTAATGTCGTTTTTGGTATAGCGGCTCTTATCAAGAATGATAGATCACAGATACTGCGTTTTACGGAGTACCGTTATTTATTGTTATAAAATTTGATAATCAGCTGTTGCTTTGCTTTCGTCACACTTTTGATTAATTCTTAGGCTGCAACTAGCCAAAAAACATGGCGACTCAGCTGCGACAACTAATTATGTGAGAGCGTCATGTAAATGAAAAGTAAACGCCGCTTTACGTTGCCGTTACTGATGTTTGTACCATAGCAATAGCGGCGAATTTGATTTTTTCCGTTAAACTGACTTAGCTATTTGCTCGCTGTTATACAACATTGCCAGTACTAACTTTTCAAAAAAAATGAAAACTAAAGTCATAATTAATTATTTTTTACCAATATATCATGTATGTATATTTGAATGTCTTTTATATTCGAACATACCAGTATAAATTCTGGAATTTGTAGACGAAAATTATAATTTTTTTACATATACATGCACACTGGCAACATTTCACCATTAATGTTGATAACTATTGACAATATCACTCTCTTTCAGTCGGGTGATATGGCGGGGAGGTATGTAAATGGCTAATTCGGCAGCGTATAGAGTATGGAAACTATCAGCTAATTTCGGGAAATCTGATATCGTCTGAAAACTCCGATGTATTTGACAAATACACCAAGGGGTTGAATTTAGATTTTGACAGTTAGTATGTGTAAATATCGTGATGTCTTAAAAAAATGTGTCCAAAATTTCCACTAAATTAATATATTTCATATTTTTCTATGTTTTTTAAGTTTACGGAATATAACGAAGATGTTCAAGGTGGACGATGGACAATAATCGTATGAACGATGCTTACGCATAAATATGTATATATGTATGTATATATAATTCATTTATATTGAATGTTAAATATACTATATATACTAAATTAATAATTACATATGAAGTAAAAATCCATCGGTTGCTCGAAGGCAGCTTAGAATAAACTAATGGTCCCTCCATTTTTAGGTAAAAGCATCAAGACGACCAACCACAAATTGGAGGAGGAGCTCGGACGAAAATGGCTTCAGCAATTACAAAGCGCCAAATATGTACATATGTATGTATATATAAAGTAATACGAGTATCAAATAAAGTGGCCAAGGCGAAATATAAATCAGGGATGCCTGCTCGATCTGGAACCAACAGTTATAGATGGTGTACGGATATCTATGACATGTAGCATACTCTACCGAGGTGATCTACCAAAGGATGTAAACGCAGTGGTATCGACTAAAAAATATCATATTCAACTAGTAAACTAATAGATCTAAAATATTCAACAGGTAAACTAATGGATTTAAAATTGGTTTTAACATAACAACGAGAATTGTGCATGTGAGCAGTGCTCTCAAACACAATTGCTATTTCTGTCGGATTTAATTACTTTGATCTGATATTCAAGAATCGTGGTAAAACTTTTAATTGTTTTAAAAAATTGATTTGTTACTTATTTGAATAAAAAATAATATTTATTTGCCTGCATTTTTTTTTGTAATATTGTAGGTAGTTGAATGAATGTTTCATTTTCATAGCAAATATATAAATTTTATTATATGGATGTTTCAATTTACATAATAAAATTGTAGGTCAATTAGTTTGTCTGCGAGTTTTGAAAATAAATACTGCTCAACAGGGTTTTGTTATAAAAGAGCGGTACGAAATAAGAAAAAGCGAAAAACGTTCATAGGATATTTTAAATAATAATAACATATATGCAGGGAAATACCAAATACTTTTCAATTCAAATTCTATTGATTCTTTACTAACTTTTCTTGTTAAAATTTATTAAAGAGCGAACTATAAATCTATATATGTATATACTAGAGCTCCTGATTTTGCTTAAACATTTTCGAGCAGTGCGAGCATTTGAGCAATGAGCACTCGCACACCAGCTCATTGCTCATTACTTGAAGAATTTTCGAGCCGAGCACGAGCACTTCGAGCATTTTGACATACACTTAGACTTTTTTCTCAAAACTTATTTTATTAATTTTAAATTTATTTATACAAAGTGTAAAAATCATTAAAATACGGAATTTTTTTACTCTGCTGAGCAATGAGCGAGTATCGAGCGAGCATTGAGCTGCTCGCAGTGCTCGATACCCGGGTATCTAGAGCTCTCGTATGTATATATTAGCATGCCCGGCCATACGTTGTTGTGGCTTTCTATATTTAGTCCATTTTTTATTCTAATTGGGGTTACAATGATAAAAAGCCCTAATCAGGCATCATCTAACACAAAGCATGATCTTTTTTATTGTATTATTAACCTAGCTACGTATTTGTATATGCGAGTCGCCACTCCTACGTATTTCACGTACTATATGTCAATATAAATGCCGCGAGGTAAGATAAACGCATTCTTTGGATATATGCATATTTGCAATAAAGTTAGACACATAATAATAGATAGTAACCTGCGGCTGCGCATCTTTGCTTATATTCAAATCATACTAGGTTTTCACTATCATTTATCATTTTATTTATTTTATTTAATCAAACCGAAAGAATTTCGAGTCAAAATAACTACAAACACGATTTTCGGCTTGATCCACTTTCCGGAAAAAGTAGTGTTCCAGCTAATCTAGGCAAAGGGCGACCCATGTACCAAATTACAAGTAAATCGAATCATATATACGATTTTTTCGAATAGGTCAACTCCTGGTGTACTTCCTGGTATGAAAAATATTTATTCGCCTGCATAACTAATATATATACGAAATTTCATTAAAATCGGTTCAGCCGTTTTGGAGGAGTTCGAGGACAAAAACTTTGACAGGAGAATTTTATATATCTGGATTATGACAAAATATAGAAGGTACTTTAGAAATATTTTCAATTTAATAAAACGGAATAATAAAACTAGCTTGAGGAGTACGAGCCTTATATTTTTAACTGTTTATATATACATATGTATGTAATTAAACACGATTAAAGAGAAAATGAAATCATTTACAAAATTATGCTACTAAAACTACTAATAATAGTGCATAGCAAGCAAACAGTTTATTTATTTACTTATTTATTTTTTATTATAAAAAAAGGGGATGTAGTTTATTTACATTTCCAACCGATCCAAATTTGTCGAGGAAATGGCAGCAGCTATTATAGATAAGAATATAATTTTAAAAATTATGTCATTTATTTGAATTATTTCGTTGAAGAAGATATGGGCTTCTATTTATCGAATATACCGCTAAGAGAAAACTCAGAACGTTCTAAGCGAGTTGAACGTTTTAATATAAATCATTTGTGCTTAAACTTCTTGATAAAGGTTCAACATTGCAGGAAGGTTATGATTGTTATAAGATGTAAGGTAGTCTATATAAATTCAATAATAAATGTATATCCTAGCTGAGATCGTTTTTTTGCTGAAATTCCGAATGATATTAAAAATTGTCTCAGCCTTGAAAATAATGATATATATTTTTCATGTACTACTTGCTTAAGTGGGGGTGGATTAATCCCGCCAAGTGAGGAAATACTGCAGCACAACACCCAACTTGTGCTCATTAACGGAGAATACCTTTTAATAACCAAGTAATTTATAAAGATTCTGATGAATAAAGTATCCAACGTAACATAATTGTTCAAAAGCTAAAATCATATTCTTCCTTCAAAAATAAATAAATAAAGAAATACTAAAAAACGCTCATCAAAGAAAAAGCGAATAGATGTTATAAAAATATTAGCTTTGTGGTAAAAATGTTTCTTATTATTTAAATGTCAAATATATGTAGCTCAAAAATTCTTTTATTTTAAAAATTTATGTTGTATTTGAAAATGCATGCTATTGACAGTTCACTAAAACAAATTCGAATTTATAACATATGTACACACAAACAACTCAAAAATTAAAGGCGAATCTGATATACATATGTACATCATTTCTGGGGTTTTACAAGTAGATGGAGACATCCTATTATGGTTACTTAAAACTAACGTTCTATTTTAACTTTCAGTCAAACTTCGACCTTATGTATATACAAATGTATATATAAATGTAACCGCTGAAGATATTTTTGGCCGAGCTCCTCCTCCAATTTGTGGTTTTGCGTCTTGATGTTTATACCAACAAATGGAGGGACCTACAGTTTATTCTAAGCCGCCTCCGAACGGCTGAGGGATTTTTATGAGGAGCTCTTTTATTTCATGTTAGAAATACACTTGGAGGGCTTGACATTTCTTGCCGAGGGGCGACGGCAATTAGAAAAATTAATATTCTATAATTTTGAATGGCAGTACGCACTGCTAACCACTCGGCTATCGCGGCCGCCATGTGTATGTATATATGAAACAAAAACCGAGAAGACGGAATAATATCATTAGACGAAGCACCGATTGCGTATTGCCCTTTACGTTCACACGGAGAAACTTTGTTCAATGGAATTTTTTTGTCATTCCATGGCCTTTCATTTTCGAAATTTGCTGTACACTTCACCAGTTTTCACATATATATTAATATAATTTTTATTATATGTACTCAACTATATACATATATGTATATACTATCGTTATATATTTTATAAATGTTTGACATACTGTCTTATTAAGGCTCTAAGTGTATGCATTTTTAAGTAAACTACACTGTGGAATCGGTTGTTGTTTTCATGAACATTACTTCTTCCACCCCTTTTTCTAGATGTTATGTTATTTCTTCGGCGAATGAAGAGGAATGATTACCAACAATTTTTCAAAGTAAATTTTTTTGCAAGATAACGCCGCTGATAATGTATATAGATCAACAAATCTTTGAGCCTAGTTGTAAGTAAAGTTTTATTCCTTAAATATTTCATTGCCACGTTGTCAGTCATTTTGGAGATATTGCAAAATTTCAAGTAAGAATATAGTTATGACATAGACTGTATAGTTCAAGTATGTTTAGTTGGCGCTGAGGTTCGAGCATATACATATATGTATGTAAATTACAAATTTTCAGGACGAAAGCTGTATAAATTATACATAGCTGATTGCAAGATTTCGTCGTTGCATACAACGGACATAACTTTTGACAATATTTTCTACTACCATCGGAATGGTCGAATAGAAAGTGCGTAGATAACTGCTTGAGCTACTAAATAATTGCGTTTAAATAAATTATTTATTTTATTATATAGCCAATCATTTTACTTTTTATATGCGAACAGTCAAAACTTTAAAATGTTTCAACGAGAAAATAACAGGGGTATTCTCTGTCTCTACGAAATACATGATGTAGTGCACGGATTGCAAAGTTTTCCTATCCCTGAAATAGCACAACAACAAAACACATGGAAAAAATATGCTACGATAGGAAAAATATCCTATACCCAAACCTATGTAAGTATATATATTTTCCACAGATTGTAAGAAGAAAAAAGCAAGCCCGTGCCGAGTTGTTTTCATTGTTTGACTTGAATTTGTCACAATTCTGCAACGGGGGTGGTCTCGTCTCTAGAAAAATTCCAATGGAAATATTTCCATGACATGCATTACCTCGACGCAGAAAATACCCCTAATGAAGATAAAAACGCACAAAAACTATACGCGAAATTTTTTTACGAAGCAGTACGAGCATACACCTCGAACGAGAAAAACTAAATTTTTACTGCCCATTTTTTTCTGCCAATATTTAAGATTTCCTAGCGAAATAAATAGTGTCACATATATTTTGCGACAAACAAGAAGAAGATTAATTTTTAAACGTATTAAGGCAAGTTTTTTTCATAAATTTCTACACTTTTAATTTGTTTTAAGCCCTTTTGGTATATATAATCTGCGACAAATATTTACCGTTCTCGACTCATGCTTCTTATTTTGTTTGTTTACGTTTGAATATTTTCCTCCTATGTAAAGAGCTGTACACAATAGAAAATCGCGTGTCAAATTTCCGTGCTAGAGCTGCATACCGGCCTTTACTGAATGCTGTTTATAGCAAGCAACCTATATACATAGTTATTTTTCTAAATTTCCACAAGTTTTAGTTGTGTGTGCTGTCGTGCTAAATATGCACATATGTATGTGTTTTCGGAAATATTTAAGTTTGCAGAGTTCATTATGTGTACTAAGTTTTAAAAAATATGAAGATTAAATTTTTTTTGTTGGTAATGTGGTAATGTAAATATAAATTTAACGAGTAAAAATTTTCGAATATTGCTAGCAAATCTAAAATTGTCGCTGATTTCGTCAGCCAGCGAAAGTTTTAAATTTGTGTGAAAAAATTATCTACACTCTTTAAAACTGTATAAATGTATATCAAATCACTGAATGGGGGTTATAAAAACAATTTTCGGTTACTGAAGATTTTTTTATTTTAAAACTTAGCTCGTTATTCGAAAGTAAAATTTTATTATCCGTCTTATGTATGTATATGTACATAAATATAATATTCAAGCTAATAATTTGCGACCAAATCAAAACTAACAGCATATTAAATATTGAGCATAATTTTTTTCAAAATTCCGATTTATCAACTCATAACTGAAAATGCGCCACAATACTCGAACATTTAATAAAAGATATTAATTATGTACCATTTTTTCTTTAAATAAAAATAGAAAATCAAAATTTTTATATAAACTGAAAGCCAAGCCTACCATTCTGTTTGGCTATATTTATTACATCACTGAGTATAAAAGTGGAGTATTTTAATCAGGTGAACTCAGCTGTTTTCTGACCATATGATATCGAGGGAATACTTCTATTGATGATGTTTCATACCGTTCTCAGTAGGAATATTAATTCACAGAATTCACGTGATATAATTTTTTAACCAATTTATTTGGCAAAATTTCTCCGCCTAAAAAAGTCAAAATCCCTTTCGGCGCCATCGGCAGAGTGAACGCTGAAAACCGAGCCGATCTGAGTGGATCGCAAAGCTGAAGAATGCGTAAAATGATCTTTGTGATGCGATGCACAGAAATCAATACAAACTCGTGCTGATACAGCAGAGTGGAGGCCGAGCAGAGCTGAGAGTAAAGCTGATCGATGCGAGGAAACCAGTTTCGAACCGTTTTGCAGCGCTAAATCGCGCTGAAGTTGAATTGCATTATTAAGTGGATTATTACAACTGGCGATTGATTTTCCGTGATTTTACTCAATTTAGTATAGATTTGTAGTAAACTTTGATTGAATTCCTTCGATAATATATTCAAAAGATACAATTTACATTCTCATATATTTAAAAGCTCTTAACGGATCTATTCTTTTCTTATTATTATTCTATATTTCTCATGTAATGATTTTTTATTATTATTATATTTTTGTAAGCACAATTCATTGACCAAATTGAAGTAGGCCCAACTTTCAACGCTCTACAAAATTTCAATCAGCTCTGATCGGAATCAGCTGTGCCCTCGCTCTGGCTTTTAGCGAGCACTTTGCGCACACCCTTACTATTACAGTATTCAAAAATTATCACTAGTGAAAAGTAGTTGTGATAACGTAGAGTAAAAGGTTGTTTTGCGTTCATACACATACATATGTATTTAATACCAAATTGTAATTTGTCTTTGTCAATTTGATTTGCGCTTCGATTTTTAGCTTAAAATAAAGTCCATAGATATAAAATATATTTTTTTCATATTTTTTTTTATAAAAAAAAACGGCACAGATACCATTACGTACAGATGAGGATGTAGTTGTGTACTTCTGATGCATACCATATTTGTAAAATCTTACTTATTAAATGGGAATAAAATTCAAATGCATAAAAACAGGTGAACCTCTCCATACGTACATATACTACATCTTTTTTGCGTATTTGTTGATTAGCACTTCAGCGAATACACGAATTTATATCAGGCTTAGCGTTATCTTTAACCTTTCCGGGGCTCAATTCTGCGCGATTTTGAAGTTGTTATCGAAAGTGGTCAAACTGTAGTTACCCGATCGATTTCAACATATCGGACAGAATTTTCGCTTTGTCAGCAAATCACTTCCTTCTCATCTAATATCGCTGTATCCATAGAACTTAAGGACTTGAGACGGGTCTGTAGCACCGATGCACTACGAAATTTGCGTTTGATTTTTCTGCAATGGTAAGCAAAACGTCTAAATGAGATCTTTTGACATGTTCTTAAAAAAGCTTCTTTTTAAGGCACTCACTTGTATGCGAGGGCGGCAAAAGCACAGCAGAGAAATGCAATTATCAGACACAAAGTGGCCAATATCTCAGTTGGTAGTTTCATAAGGGCCGAACACTGAAGGAATGTCTCATCGTCGCCAGAAGGACAATGTACAATATCATCGCACCAAACGCTCGCGTTAACACACGCACCTAGTTCGGAGCACTTGTATTGGCAGTCCTCTGCCAGAGTAAAAAGAAAATTAACATACAACAGTCGTAAATGGCCAGTTAACTTGGTTTGCGTTGCTCACCTGCTATACTTAGTACTGGCCTTGGAACCAATTCCATCCAATTAAATGTGAAGTCCCCATTCTCGGGACGCAGATACTCAACGCTAACGGCCTTCGAACGATTTGTCATTGAGTAAATCGGTCTCTCATTCCATCCCGCACTGAAGATCTCTACATACTCATAGATATTAGAATCGAGCGAAAGAGGGCAGGAGGTTATTGTCAGACCTAAATAGTTGGAATGAAACCGTTACAATTTTATTATTAGGAACATCTAGAGCGATATCTTGGTTTTCTTACTTCACTCGATAAATCTAAGCAGGAGTAAAGTTAAGCGGAGTCTTACCTTCGGAGGTTGTCAGCACAACTCGAGCTTTAGTTTGACACCTATATGAACTGGTACCAATGACAGTACTATTCATTGCCTTTTTCGGATTGTATTTACGCAAAAATATCGCTTTTAATCGTACATATAGAAATTTATTTCCATTAGATGGTTCTAATAACCAAGGTCGTGTGCGACATTCCATCTGTAATCGCAAAGAAATTATATAATAATTAAATTTCAATAAATCTGTTAAGTTCTATTCGAACCATACTCACATCACCGAACGTCATATGTATAGTTCCACTTGGACCAAATTTTCTTCGTCCATCTTTGCAGGTTGCTGGTCCTTTTACGAACTCAAACATTCCTTCAAAATTTATAGCGTCCGGATCGTCTAACGTAGTCATATTAATTGCAATTAAATGCACTTCAAGATCACGACTGGTGGAAGTATACTCAACTGGCAGGTGTGAAGAGTTCGACGAATTGCAAAGGCATCCTCGGGGTAGTAAAATTGAGTCGTGATAGGGTCGTTCGAATATCTATTAAATAATGCATTAAATATGGGTCAATTTCTTCAGAGAAAGCCTCTTTATCAGTAATGTTTGAAACATCTATATATTTTCTCTTTTTACTGTTCACGAACTTAAATAAATTACTTTTTATTGGAAACAAATATTCAGAATTCAGGGAAGTAGAAGAATGGCTAACTAAACTAAACTAACTCTACCCACGGTACTTGTCAATTTGTATAAATGGCGGAAGGAAATAAAAAGGAGTTGGTAACTAACGTATGAATATAATTTGGATGGTGCATATTGAAATCAGAGCCAAACGTCCGAATTTGCATTACTTGTAGAAGAGCTCTTGCGATAATATGGTTGCTACGACCTTAAATGATGTGTTGGCCTTACACTAAAGAAAAAGTGACGCCTTATTAAACCTTTGGATTGGGTATAATGTGCCTGTTTAATAGATATATGTAGCAGGCGCGATCAGAACTATCGCAACAAAAGCCGTGGATATATTTTTCGACTTCAAGCCAATCAAAGTAAAAGTGTGACAACTTTACTTTGTGATATACCTATACTTATATAACATACATATTTATGTACTCGCATAAGTACATTATTTGCTTCTTAATTGGCATAGGCACCGCTTACGCAATTATAGTCGAGTGAATAATAGAGCGCCAGATTTCTTCTCATCGCCGTTCGGGTACAATCGGAGACGTAAATAGAAGTCAGGTCGTTTTCCATCTGATCTTTCCACTTCCGTTGTGTCCACCGTTAGTGCCCAAAGGGCCATAAATCATTCACACCATTCTTTCAAAAACTTCCAGTGACAACTTATCGCCATGTTGTCAACGTCCACAATTCGGCACCATATAGAAAGACGGGGAGTTGAGCGATTTATAGAAATTGGTTTTTGTTTGTCGAGAAAAAACTTGACTTATTAACTGCATACACCATTTGACAAGAGTGATTCTCAGTTGGATTTGAAGACGTTATTGTGAAAAATAGGAATAAATAATTAAGTTTGATGTAAGGATGCCTACTTTTTGTATCCATGCAACATTTTGCACACAACTTCCTCCTGTTTATGTTTCAAGATAGTGGCTCTTAATATATGCACCAACCTTACAATTGACTTACTTCAATGCGTGCATTAGTATCCCCATAACAAAAGGAGCGATTAATGTCCTCGTCTACACGCGACATACATGGTCTATTTAAAGTGGTCACTTTGCGTAATTTGATACGTATACGTTCGCCCCTCTGCCCTTCAAACTTGTAGATGCATTTCAAGTTACGAGTACCACCACGGCCGAATAGAAATGTATTGCGTACGCTTCGAAAGATTGCTGGATCCTTGCGATCCATTAGACTGCTGACAAATTTTCGATTACAGTCGTTCTCACCTCCAACTAATGGAAGACCGTCCTGATGCAGGTCAATGAACTCATATTTCAGTTTGAACTCTAGCGGACTGAATATAATAAAATCGTTTTAAAGGAAATAAAATAATAATTAAAACACATATGAACACATATTATACAAATTTATCTTTGTCGACTCACCGCAAAACTGTTGATTCTGTGTTCTTTAGTTCCAATGTAATACCATCGCTGCTCGAGACATAACTTTCGGAGATAGCACATGGGCGTGCATATGTTTCGTTGATATTGGAACGATCACAAGTGCGGGGCACTGTACCACGACAATAACGTGCAATTACATTTGTAGAATTGTGGTTATAATGAGAAATTGAAGGGTGTAAGGACATGTCGCTGACACTGTTTAAGGAATGGATTTATATTATTCGAAATCCTGAATAACGTACATATCTACAAGTTACCAATTCAGATCATTACAGGCGGGCGGCTCCCTCAATGCGCCATCCCAAATACGTAGCATTCCACTACAATCTTCATTCGTTTGCAGTACCCCAATTGCGCCGACTGACGTCTCATCCATCTTTCCAAAATCGAGATCCAAATTAAATTTCATCATTGAGATCCAAACTTTGAAACGCGAAAGTGGCTGATGAATACCCTGCGCATTGGTGCGACGTGACAGACTCAAGTGATCGAAAGTCTTAAAGACTCCCATGCCTTGCAAATGGTAGAGACAGGTTGTATTTGGTGCGAGGGAATGTTTTGGGTTTTCTAATATGCCACGCCCAGCCCCACGTATCCAAAACTCGCACGGCTTCTTATTCTTTGAGTACGTTGGGCTCAATACATCAACGAAAATAACTTCGACCTGCAAGTGAAATGAATATTTAGTACATGAAATGGCAAACATTCATGTCTCATACATCTAATTGGAAACCATAAAGTGGCAGTACATTTGAAGATGTCCCCGTAAATGTACCAAAAGGGGATGTTGTAAATTCCACCAATAATTCTGGCCCACTGGAGGTTGCTGGTGGTACTGCCTGTCCTCCACCGCAAAACTTCAACACCACAGGATCTCGTGTAGTGTAGCCATCATATACGGTTACATAATCCTATAAAAGAACAGACAGTAGATTAGAATGAACCTTGTGCAAAATTGTGATATGGCTGGTAGATGAGGAAATGTGTAAATCTAATGAAGCTTTCGTTTCACAATATTATTAATACAGTTCTTTGTTTCTTAATAAACCTTCTATTTTTAAATATCAATACAAACAAATGCAGACAATGAATACAAATTTTGGAATTCAAAAATCTGTTCATTATTTACTCATTGCGTTTGAATGTTCTAAGGCGAATTTAACAAAGTGGGGTTACCACATGGCAGCGGATTCAACTTTTCCAATCCCTTGTTCGAGAAGATTGTCAAAATTATTATTTTGTGTTTCTTGAGTTGAAGCAACAACAAAGTACACAGTAATTTTTGTATTCGTTCTCCTGTTCTCACCTTCATAAATTCGACTTGAATGCTGAACAGAATTTCAAAAATATTTTGATGATGTGAAGAAAAAGAGAAGATATTTACTATGCATTAAATTTTCATAGAAATTAAACTTCGTCATTTAGCAGCAAGATTATCAGAGTCTTTAGCACAAGAAAATAATTACTTCAACAAGGGACTCTGCCCAAAGCAACTACTAAAATTGTAGAAAATTGATTTAGAAAGTTGTTTAAAGGGAAGTTGAGGACATAAGCCATTAAGCGTTTCGTCATCTTCAGTGCACGCTGTGCACTCAGTCGTTTCAGTAGATTGCTGAAATGTCTGGGGTAGTCAATGGTGGCAGCCTGGTCAGCACTGCCAGTGCGAGTCACTTTGGCCGCCTATTCTAAAAGATTTTCTCATTAAAGTGGTTGCCCATAATCTCAACTCGTGAGACAAAGTTGTAGTCATTGAAGAATCCTGTTCCTGTGCCTGCCTCGCATTTAGACCCATCAGCATAGATATGTATATCTTCACTGTTACCGGGCTTATCCATTCTTCCTTTCTAGGGGTGGAGTAGGTGGCATCTGTCCGATAGAAAGTTTCCGTTTCTCAATGGGAATTTATGTTTAGTCCAAGTTTTGATATAATTTTCTGAATGCTGCCATTTCCTTCACAATTTGAGGACCGGGCCAAATTTTTTAGAATATTTAGTCGGCTAGCTGTTAGCGCTGCTTGATGCATCATTTATGTGTTAATTGGTCTAATGTCTTCCAGAGGTTTATTATGACACTTCTTCTTTAATGTTGATCACCACCACACTATTGCTCCGTTTGTTAATTGTTAGACAGACAGGATATATCCACTAAGCTCATCTACCCCATTACATCGGCAATAAATATTTGAAGATGAATTATTATTATAATAGGTGCTTCGTAATCGCTGAAGCGATTTTCGGCCGAGCTCCTCCTCCGATTTGTGGTGTGGATTTTCATACTTTATAAACAATTTGAGGGACCTATTTTATTTCAAAACACTGCTAACCCCGCGGCTATTACCGTCGCCATGGACACATTTTTCTTAATCTGGTAGCTACTTTTTGACAACATATTAAAGCTTTAAAACCATGTTCATGAAAGGCGTAATTAAGAAAGGAAAGCAGGAATAACAATTCGTATATATTGTAACGATTTTCGTAATTTCAACAATGAATATTTTCCAAACCCTTTGATCACTGAATGTTCAAATAATTCGTCCAATAAGATGCATTTACTGTTCGAAATACTGTATGACTCTCCAGTTGCTTAGCAATTTCGGCAGAAGCCTTTTCGTAATTGGAAATTGTAAAACAACATCGAATCTCCTTTTGAAAAGCATCCCAAGGTAATTGCTTTTTTATATAGAGCCTGCCACTTATAATCCGAGTGTACTGTCCAACAGTTTAATGCACATCTTTCATCTCCACATATTTGTAATTTCTCCTGGCATCAAGGTTATACAGTCTCATCTGACCATGACTTCTAGATTTTAGTATCTTAGCAGCGATATGTCTCTTAAAGTTATTAATTCAGTTTGCTACGGATTGGCACCAACCAACCCAGTAGAACTTTATCTTCTCCAGAATCTTCTTGATGCCTATCTGTCCTTCACTAGATCACTGTGGACAGTACTTCAGGAATTCTACTGCCTGGAAATATAGCCAGAAGTACTGGAGAAGATTGGACTTTCCATTGTCATTTGCTCTTTGGTCATTCGGGTGTTTCTTCGTTCTTTTCCTCAGCCTTAAGTTTTCGCCCCCCCTCGTCTATTACAGCTGGTCTACAGTCGGGTGCAAAGTGATTCTGATCTTTTTGAATTTTGCATCAGTGCAACTTTTATCTTTGATGGATTTCAGCGTTTTCAGAAAATGAGGGTAAAGTATCTTTATGTTAAGACTCCTCTGAATGACTGAGTGATTTTTGTGATGCAATACGTATTGCTCTTTTAATGTTGAACCACATTTTCATTCCCGTAATGTACTATAAATAAGATTAATATCCTTTAATTTTGCCTTTGAAAGTTGTCAGAAGAAAGTGGCAAAAAATCTTCACGCGAAATAAATTTGTTTAAATGCACTGTGTGCAATACTTAAAACCTTTGCTTTTAAAATCTTTGTACTTTTAATCTAAAAGTATTTATGTAAATCCAACATATTTCAAATATTACCTGAATACTATCGCATTCACTCCACGTTTTTAAACGTGGCTCGAATTTTCTATCCTTTTCGACTGTGCTGGGTGGCGGCTTACTACCAGTACCTGTATCTTGAGATGATATCCAGACTAGATTGCCCTTTGTCTGTTTCACAAGAATCATTGCGTGCTTGCCATGTGGCACTTCATGCTGTAACGAATAATATAAAAAATATAAACATTACTAAGAAATTTTCGGTACCAAATGCAAGACCCAAAATAATTATCCATTACTAAAATATTGCTCGTGATAATGACGTTAATCAAGATTTAACTAAGAACGCGATGGATTGTTTAAGAACTGTAGTAGTCCTTTATGATGATTTTTAACATTAATATTTAATTTGTAATGTGTGAGCAAATTTGATGTTCTAAGATGTTTAATGGCGAGATTATGATATTAAATCACATCTATGAACAATTAGTTGTATGAGAAGTTTGTGATACAGTCGTCCAATCGCGCTGGAACTGACTAATGATTAATGCATTACATTACTGTATACCTTCTTCTGATCATATAAGTAAATGAAACATGTCCATAAACTTCTTAGTTAACTGTAGGTAGAGTAGCTTCAGCTAGCATATATATGTATGTATAGTAAATATTGTTTATTCATTGGCCCTTATTGACATTTTCCTGAACCCTAATAAAACTGTGAAATTCTGACAATTATTCTCGCATAGGCCCCTCATTTGGAATTAAAAAAAAATTAAATATAAACCAACGATGAAATGAGTAAAAAACGCTCAAGCCAAAAAAATTAAATTCAGGTATTCAGGAAATGCGTATTTCAATGCTGCTGCGTAAAAATCTCCCCAACAGCTACCGCAGCAGCACCAAAGCGAGCGGAAACTACGGAACAAGGCGACACAGTTAAAAGTTAAAAATATTAGGAAGTTCCGCTTAAAATATCTTTTACATAGAATAATTCTGTTAGAAGAACCACTTAAGAGAAATGCTCCTGTGCAATGTATGAATTGGCAGGAATTTGGGCATACCAAATCCTACTGCACTTTGCGTGCTCTCTGTGTAGAATTGTTATAAATGCTATATAAAAAAAATCATATATATACAAAAAAAAAGTATAGTAATTGTGGAGGCAACCACAAGTCCAATTACAGAGGTTGTCCGGTCTTTAACTTTTAAAATCAAAACTATATCGGGGTATTCATGCAAAATTCAACCAACTTCCAAAAATTATCCCTGCTATGATCCCGTCCAATTTACCTAGCTTAAATAGTTTAAATAATCTCTGCTAGCGTATTAACAACAAGTGAATAGACCCCACTTAAGTAGAGACCATGATCCTCGGTCTGACCCAATGCATGACACAATTTCTTCCAACTCTGATAACCGAAAAACGACTGAACTAAGGAAATGCATATGGAATGCTAACAATATTAATCAGCAGAAATTAGCCATCAAACTATTTCTACAGATATATGAAATCGATGTTATGCTCTTAAAACACCTCGCCAATAAGAATAATTTTTATAATCACGTGACTTTTCAAAGCTGTAATAAAGAGAAAAACATGGCACAATTGAAAATGTACATAAATCGTAAAACTAATGAAATATGAATACTGCTCGACGGCTCTTCTTGATGTGGCTCAAATATTTCACAAGATGTGGCATGATAGTCCAATTCATTAACTAACAAGTTCCATAATATCCTTGAATCCTACTTAACCAAGAGGCTTCTCACTGTAAAAGTAAGCGAACATATAACAAAGGAATTCCAAACCACGGCAACTGTTTCACAAGGCACTGTTTTTGGTCCAGTATTTATATACTGTTCACCGCGGATATCCCTACAAGTGACAAATTAGTCACGTCAACTTTTCCGGATGCCACTGCTATATTAAGTCGGCACAAATACCACATTCTAGCCACAAAAGTGTTAGAGCAAGACCTCAAACTAATTGAAAATTGGTTAAGACAACGGAGGGTAAAACGAAAACAAGCGCAAAAAACCTAGCAAATCGATATAGTGGTCTTCTTAACTTTAATAATAGCGTATATAAATTTAAGCTTGAACTTTTCACTATTTTTAATTAGTCTGTAAGAAAGTTTGTACTTTTTAGACCGAAATAAATAAATAATACTAAACATCACTTTTACATTGAAGTCAATAACGTGGCTTAATGTCAAGCTCAACATTGTAACTATTCCAAAAGCTAATGAAATAATATACCTCGGAATCCAGTTATGGGGTACATCTTGCGTGACAAATATTGATGTTTTACTAAGATTCCAGACTAAAATTCTAAGGATTATAACGGACGTATGTGAAGACATACAAATTTTCTAAATTACAGGTGCTTCCAAACTAATTTTTTTAAACAAGGTTCCTAATTAAAAGCCAAATTAAATGAGTTAAATTTTCATTTTAAACTTTAGACACTGTTCATTAGGGATTAAGAACGTAGCTTGGTTAGGAGGTAAGAAAAAAGCTGCGCAGTTTTCTTCAGATGAAACAAATATTTATTATAAGTTATTATAAGCTGTTACTAAAAATTCATTATGTCGCATGGTATATTACGTAAATTACTAATACAAAAATTTTGAAATCCATTATTAATTAAAAATAAAATATTGAATATGTATTAAATCGAAAAGAGGAGTGAAACAAAAGCACGTCCATTTGGCAGGGATGAGAAGCCACGTTAGGCAACATGAAGAGGAGCGCGCTAGAAATGGCTAAACTATGACCACGTATGTTAATTTATGAACTCTTCCTTAGCAGACGTCATTTTGTGCAGATTTAAATTATAACATAAAAAGAGTTTGTGAAAACTGTTTATGAGGTAAAAAACGCTAGAACAAAGTATTTATGATTCACATGGAACTTCTCAATATTTCTTATTATTTTCAATATTTGTTTAAGCGCAATTAAGCCATCGTAGAGATTTAAAAGTATGGAATCTTGTGTATTTCGCAGGAAAATGTCAACCTCATATTTGTCTGTCAATCTCAGGATTTGACTGTCAAATAGAAAATCATAATGGCTTCTCGTAAGTTGACAGATAAACTCGACGATGTATACATCGTTGGAATGAAATATTTGCGCAATAAATACAAAAACAATGAAAGAATGAACAAATAACAGAATGTCGCTTTTAGAAATTTTAGAAATCAGATGATCTCAGCTGTTTTCGAAGGTAAACAAACAAAATGGCGGTCTTTTAAAGCTGTAAATGCTACCCACTTTCCTCTTAAATTAAAAAAATTTACAAACATTTTCATGAATTCTTACTCTTTCACCCACACAATTACATTATTTTCATCCAAATTGACAAACAAATTCCCTTGCGTTGTTATTTGACGCCTTTTTTCTGACATTTCGTCAATTTAAAATAAGTTATGCTATTTTATTAAAACAAAATTTGTGTTGCAATTCGGCAGAAATTTAAAAGTGTGTAGTGATTAAAATTATTTTCATAATTTAACTTCTTAATTTTATTGTTTTGTAGATATGAACTAAACGATTGGAAAGCAGGGACAAGTAATAGATGAAACAAAGGTGCTGCACAGCTACATTGCAGGGTAAGTATTATTCATCCAAATTTTTTGGGGGCATATGTTCTTAAAAATAAATAGGCATGAAAAGAAGAAAGTGCAGTGTAATATTATATGCAGAACAGAATGACAGACTTTGGTTGAACACTAAAGTGCATGCATTTGTTCCAATATATATTTTGTTATTATTTCAGAAATTTTGTGACTGAAATCCGTAGGATGACTATCAATTATGTACATACATAACGTATAAAAATAAATAAGTTGCGCAATGGGAATTAGAAAATTACAGCTTTATATTTTCTTTACGAAGTTAAATGAATGAATGAAACAAGGAAGCAAGATCAGACGTACATATGTATAAGGGGACGTGGGTATAATGGGTAACAAATACATGGGATAATAAATCATTTGTAATTATAATGCGCGTGAGTAAAAGAAAGAACCACGCGTATGTGAAACAAATCGGGGAAATTAGTTACTTTTTACTCAACAAATATGATTTTTCGGTAAAAATGATAATATTCTGCCAAGCTCATATTCAGTTCATTGTACGAAGGGAAATCACTTCGGATGGTCATTAGGTTTAATTTCTTGAAATTTATAAGCCCTCATACGGGATTTTGTGTAAAATATTGCGTAAAAAGGATGCGAACGGCGTCGAGTAGATGTTCGAGCACATCTTCAGCTGCAGCAGACGAGCACATACGCGAATTGTTCAGTCCGATAGCAAGCCGGTTTGAGAGATGAACTCCTGAATTTCCTGTGAAACTTTCTTGCAGCTGCGTTTGAAGGCTCATCAATTGAGAAGTAAGTTATCAATATTTCCTAATTTTCTTTAAGCGTAAACTAACCAAATAAGCTCTAGTTTTTGAGGATTTGCTCGAAGTACTATTATCGGAAAGTCTCTAAGTATTGTACATAATTCCGCATAATATACTCACCTGTCGCACGGCATAGTAGCAGGTAAGATTTCGTGGATATATGCCCGGAAAGTTGGGCGATTGCAGACGACAGGCCTTTCTGTCACAGTCGCTAAATATGCGAGAGCAATAAGTGCCCGGTATAAGATCACCTAAAAGAAATAATTTTAATTTAATAATAATTAAGTACAAATACAAATTATAATTTTGATTCTTTTTAATAGCCGTGTATCTGCGCTCAAAATTCACTCACCTAAATAATACTTTGGCTCTGTATAGTTTTGAACGTTCCTTTGGACTGCTGGCTGTAGAGAATTCATAAATGTTTTGTTATTAGCATACGCGCTAAATAAGCTGTAATCCTGGCCATAACGATCAGAATGTGCCCCGCTGGAATTAGTAAAATCTTCGATGGCATACTGATTTTGAAAACTGCTGCGATTGTGCCATTGGCGTAGTTCTGAAATAAGAATGGTGTAAATATTAGTTTAACAAATGCACACCAGCACTAGCAAGAGTGTGCGTGTTGAAATTAGGTAAGGTCTTAATAGATATTTAATGCGAATGAATAAAAACTTTATATTTTATTGTGAACAATTTGACTTGAACAAAGTTCGTTTTCAGCTGCTTATTTTGAAAATATTTTATATGTTCTTATGTGACAAGTAAGGTGGAATTTGTTGGGTTAATATTATTTTTTCCCAGGTGTCACTCGAACTAAATAAAATAATAAGAAATATAGTTACTGAAATACGGCTAGACGGACAAAATATTATCTAAAATGTTTTAAATAATGATGCAAATCAAAATTTTACGAACCAAATAATTGAAGGCAGGTATATTAACAACATGAGTGAAATGGACAAAATCCTTTATGTAGTGCGATCACTACGAGAATTTTCCGGGAACGCGTTGGAATTCAGATCTTGGAAAAAGAGTTTTGACAGGATAATAAAATATTCGAAAACAACAAAAAGTACACCTCGGAATTTGAAATGTTATTCGAAATAAAATCATAGGAAAAGCAGATATCGCACTAGAATCGTACAATACTCCGTTTGATTAGACAGAAATATCTCACTGCTTACCAACACTTTACGCAGATAAGAAATAAATTAATACTTTGGAGTACCAAATGAGATGTCTTATTCAAGGACGATTAACAATTATCGAATTTTACCAAAAAGAGCATTCACACTTTTCCTCAAGAATATCGGATTACCATACATCCGATGTTAAGAGCTGAAACAATAAATCTTGTAACAGAAAATTATCATTCAGGTGATCTTCTTAGGCTTCTTGTTATAAACGAGTCAAAGAGCCGACTCATTTCAAAACTCAATTTAACTTTCAATATCCTAAAAAACAGCACTAACAACAAAAAAGCTTCTCATCTCCAAATAATCAATTTCTTTAAATTAAATTTTACCCTGAATTATCTTATTTACCAAAGCCAACTCAAATTTATAATCCTTATGGTCCGCAACGGCATGTCCAGATTCCAGTGAACCAACAACAAAATTATTAAGATCAAAATGCTTTTAACCAGAAACCTCCTCCAAGCCAACCAAATGCGCCTCAATCGATGGATATAGATGTTAGCTTAAGAACAAATGCTTTTAAAAACGCCAATAGACTAAATCCTAAAATCACCGGCAAACGATCATTAATTTTTACAAATAGAAACTAAATACAACCAAAAATTAAGAGAATTTTTCATGTGAACTCAGTCTTGAGCCTTACACCGAACAAAATTATCAATACGATAATGACTAACAACATGATGATAACTGTGATTACTCTGATGTAGCACAAACGGATAAAAACAGACATACACTTTTTAAAATTGGGAAAAACGGTAAACTTTCATTTATTGACTTAAAGAGCGGTTTCTTTCAAATTCCACATCTCCAAACACTTGAAGACCTCAGATAATTTTTAGGACTTTCGGAATACCGCAGATGCTTCATAAAAGACTACGCTAAATTAGGAAAACTATTAACAAATTTACTGCGAGGGGAATAAGACAGAATTTCTAAAAATATATGAAGAAAAATTAATACCCAATTAACAGAAGAAGCTAAAGAAGCATTTAATAAATTAAATCCGCACTTATTTCAAAAGATATCATGCTGCAATATTTCAATATTCCAACTATAATTTAGAATTTTAATTTACAACAGACACTTCCAAATATGCCATAGAAAAAAAGGAATTTTTGAACCTTAAATAAAACAGAAAAAGTATGCAGTTAATGAAAAAGAAAGGCTTGAAATTATGTGGGCATTCAATTTTCTTAGAAACGATCTGTAAGGTGCAGCAAATATTATAATACAGACAGACCATCTGTCATTGACGTATGCACTTGGTAACAAAAATAATAATTAAAAATTAATAAGATGGAAATCTATTTTGGAAGAATATAACTACGAAGTAAATATAAAGCAGAAAAATAAAACATAGTAGCAGATGCATCTCACAGACCATTTCAAATAAATTGATTATCAGTAGCCACCAATTCAGACGACAGTTCATCTCATAATTTAATTCCCTCAATAGAGCTGCAACAAACGTTTTCAAGAATCAAATATTTTTAGTAATAGGACAAGAAGACAGTTACCAATTTCAATTATTTTTCCACACATATCACAGACGTATAATAATTAAACCAAATTACTCAATAAAAGAGTTTTTATCAATTTTAAAATGTTGACTTATCCCTCCGGTAATAAATGGAGTATTAGCCTCGGAAGAAATAATTGGAAGAATTCAACAAATTTATTTTATACATTTCTTTAACTATAAAGTTAGACTTACACAAGAAAAATATAGGGAGTTACAGTCAAATAAAGACCAAGAAAATCAAATATTAATAGAACATAAAAGAACACACCGCAATGCAATAGAAAATAAAAAACACGTTTTAGAAAATATTTTTTCCCCAAAATATTACAAGCAATTAAATCAATAGTTAACAATGCAGTATTTGTGCAGAAAACCAATATTGTCCATCATATCCAATAATCCATAAATTCAAGCAACCCCAATTCCAGAATACCAAAGACATATATATGTATGTACAACTTAAACAAAATTAACATTAACAGCAGTTGACAAATTTTCTAAATATTGATAAGTAAAATTATTTAAATCAAGATCTTCAGAAGATATTAGAAAAGCATTTAGGCAAAATTTTTAATTTCGGAGTATCTCAGAATATTATAATAGACAATGAAAAATCTTTAAATACCAACGCAATCAACTTTATATTAAGAAACCAACATAGAATAAAAATTCCCGGAATACCTCCTCAAATAAGCACCTCGAATAGACAAGTTAAACGTTTTCACTCAACTTTTTCAAATATATTAAGATGTTTAAAATCAGAAAGATAAAAAACACACTTGAAGAACTATTAGACAGAAAAGTATAAAATATAATTATTGACAGCATTCAACTACATACAAAAAACGATCGAAGCATTCTTTGGACGTGGAATATTTACCAATCCTGAACAATATGAAAAAACACGACAGGACGACAAACAAAGACTCAGACAAAACAAGAACACGATTTAATTCTCCATAACAAATCCTTACTAAATCAATACAAAAGTTATTCAAATGCCTTTAAAGTAAATAAAAAGTTAAAAAAGATATCACTAGATTTTATAGGTACCGCATGAAATGGATAGAAAACAATGAGCAACAAGTAGTTATAAACAAACTAATGAATAATAAAATGAATGAACTTATTAATATAACAAATAAACTAACACAAACTATTGAACATGATAATTTAAGTACGAAATGCCCAAAGGGGAAT
Organism: Neoceratitis asiatica; assembly: GCA_030068015.2. Lineage (NCBI taxonomy): Eukaryota > Metazoa > Arthropoda > Insecta > Diptera > Tephritidae > Neoceratitis > Neoceratitis asiatica. The sequence goes on along the minus strand of CM061526.1, from coordinate 38,970,853 downwards.
AAATTAATACAGCTTATGCTATTCATTAGACCAAAGCCAATACAGTAAATTCATTTATATTGTCAGATAAAGGAATGAATATATGAAGCGCTTGAGTTTGCAGAAGTCAAACTAGCAACAAATGAAAATTGCTAAATTTATATAGGGTGTTTTTTTTATAGAGGTATAGAACTTTAGGTTGGCATTACTTTTCAACATGGCGACCGATTTACAAGCTGTCAAGTGATTTATTCTCAGTTTGGCTTGGCAATTTATCATGAATAGACTCACGCCTGAACAACGCTTGCAAATAGTGCAATTTTATTTCGAAAATAATGGTTCTGTGCAGAAAACGTATCGCGCACTAAGTCCATTTTATCGTCGACAAAATCGTCCATCAGAGCAATTAATTCGATTAACCAACCATGGAACGTTTTCGCACCACGTTTACTCTTATTGATAACTCGCATCCCCAGAGACGCCGTACGGTGCGTACAGAAGAAGCTATTGCTGCTGTAGAGCGTAGCATTGAGGAAGACCCGAATGAGTCCATCCGCCATCGAGCATAGGAATTGGATCTGTGTCCATCCACTTTATGGAAGATTTTGCGGAAGGATCTTGGTTTGCGTGCTTACAAAATCCAACTCGTGCAAGAATTGAAGCCAAACGATCATCAAGTAAGGCGTAGATTCGTCGAATGCGCCCAAAACGAGATTACCGTTGTTCCCGATTTTCATAAGCGAATTTTGTTTAGCGATAAAGCGCACTTCTGGTTGAATGGCTACGTCAACAAACAAAACTGTCGCATTTGGAGTGAAGGTAATCCTCAAGTGTATGTTGAAACACCGTTACATCCAAAAAAACTGACTGTTTGGTGCGCTTTATGGGCTGGTGGAATCATTGGTCCGTACTTTTTCAAAAACGGTGGTGGCCAGAACGTTACAGTCAATGGTGATCGGTATAGAGCCATGATTACTAACTTTTTCATTCCTGAATTGAATAACCATGATGTCCAGGAGATGTGGTTTCAACAAGACGGCGCAACATGTTACACAGCTCGTGCCACAATAGATTTATTGAAAGACACGTTTGGTGACCCCATTATTTCACGTTTTGGACCTGTGAATTGGCCTCCAAGATCTTGTGATTTAACACCACTAGACTACTTTCTGTGGGGCTATGTAAAGTTATTGGTCTATGCGGATAAGCAACAAACGCTTGACCATTTGGAAGACAACATTCGCCGAGTTATTGCCGATATACGGCCACAAATGTTGGAAAAAGTCATCGAAAATTGGACTCCAGATTGGACTACATCCGCGCCAGCCGTGGTGCTCATATGCCAGAAATCATATTTAAAATGTATTGCCACAAGATTATCTTTCGGATAAATAAAATTCATGTCAATCGAATAATCCATCGTTGCTTTATTGTAACTTAAAGTTCTATACCTCTATAAAAAAACACCCTTTATATGAACTCAAAAGCAATGGTGAAGAAAACGAACGCTGCAACAACGTTTACATGGGAACAACGAAAGGAGCATAAGGAGTAAGAATCATAAAGGGGACGCAAAATATGAATAAGTCCAACTCCTGATTAAAATCATTCGCACTGCAGACTTTGATAATGCGAGGTTGATGGATATTGAGAAAAAAACAAAGAAAAAGTTGACCTTAGAAAAGTTGCGGATACAAAAACATATACGCTGTGCTTTGAAACGAATGATATGAAGTTTAAGGTATCTTATGTATTGAATTAGGTCGGTTAAAAAAAATGTGATGACCACAAAATAGATTAATTAATTGTTTTCTAAGTTATAATATATTTATCTATGTATATTTGAAAGAAATGTTTTTGTATACTTTTTCATAATTATGTTTTCTTGCACAAAATAAATATACTGAATATCACATTTGAATATTGTTTTGAAGATATTTAAGTATATTGTATTTTAGAATTTGCATAAATGTTGTAATTTCTCTCTGTGCCATTCTCCTGCTAGGTCTATTAGTTTGTAAAATTTCAGAATTTTTACGAATATTAGAAGACTCGTATATTTTGTACAGAAGCCAACTAGTAGTATATGTATGTACATACATATGCCTATTGAATAAATAATTCTAATAGTTTATCATTGAAACTACTAGTTAATTGCATTGTTTTCATTCTACATTTTATTTGCAAAATTGACATATGTCAAATATTTTTGTTTCTGAACGTAACGTGTGATTAAAAAATATCAATGTGTGCTGAAACTCTTTTGAATGTGATGTGCTGTAAACTTGAATATGGAATTCGGGTCACCTCAAAAATTGTTTCTAGACACTTCCCTGGCTCACATCATCGAATGCAACATTTTCGTCAGCAGAAGAATGGAGTCATTTTTCGACTATGGACATGCTTGTGCCGCAACACATACTATATCATTGTATGGCAATATACTTACATATATTGACCGCCGCCGTCGAGTTTTCTGTATACTCATTGCTACATACGAGTTAACCGCCTCCCAAACTCATGACACACAACTACCTAAAACAACCGTTCTGAAATATGCATGACAGTCCAGCTTTTTATAGAAAATTGAAAAATTTGTCTAAATTTTCAAGCCTTCCAGAAGAGTGACCAATGTTTATAGTATTTAAAGAAACTTTACACATGTTTTTCCACATTAATTTCGAAAATTTGCTTCATTTATTTAATCCAATCTGGGCTCACAGGCCCAGCGTACTCAACAGGTTGGTTTTAGTTCGAAGGTGCCAGGAGGCAAATTGGGCATGCGGGTAGTACGAGGTACTCATATTTATAAAGATTCGTTACCTACCGGGCCGTAACCAAATAAAAAATCACCTGCTTGACGAATTGGGGTGTAAAGTATCTCTTTAAAAAAGATGAAAGGCGCACCATACTTCAATATACTTATAAATAGCTTCTTCCAACAATAGATGTTATTGCATTCATTAACGACGGAGCTCAGGTAACATTATTAGAGGAAGAAGTTGCTAGAAAAACTGGTCTTACAGGGGATAAATATTTGCTGCAATTAAAGTGGCTTGGCAATCAGAAAATATCAAGCATGTTACTTCAGAAATTTCAAGACCACGAAAGAGAGAAAATATGTTTGTTATGAAAAGGGTACGAACAACATAAATACTGCTTATTTCACTATTCGCTATTTTCTCACTTATTACCTTTTAACGATAATTTTACCTTCTTTGTTAAAAATATTTATTTTAGTAAAATGCAATCCTTAGTTAAAGATAGCTTGCGGACGGGGCGGTTTTGGGGGTAAATACGAATTACCTATTTGGTACTTGCACACGATTTTTATATACTCAAAAGCACGGGAATTTTTCCTTCCCATCAAATTCTATTCGTGAATGGAATCCGGAATCCCCCACTATTAGGGCTGAGTCCTGAGGATTAGATATTGTCCATGTTGGGAAAAATGTCACCTTCCCGTAATTTAATGTCCGTTTCGTAACTATATTTTGAATTAGTATAATCGATTTAACATCTACCCTTAAAAGTAAAGTTTATTTGCAGTTTTTCTCTACACATCTGACCTCTTATGTATCCATTGGAGTACCTTTTGCAAAACTCCTCCTGTAATGACGTCGTGGATCACAAGCTACAAGCTTATTATTAGCAGATCATTGCTCGTATTTTAACCATCGCATTCACTACACGAAGTTGCAAGTGCAACTTTTATAATACAGTAATATGGGACCGTAATAGTCCGGTCAAATTAAACCAAAAACTAAGGGTAAAGCTACATAAATTCCCACCAAGCTGAAAATCGGTAATATTGTTTAAAATACAATTAAAAATAAAATTTGAAAGTTCCCTATCTTTCCCCTATAAGGAAAATTTTTTATCAAAGGTCAAAGGTCAAAAAATTCGTTTTTCACGATTTTCAGCAAAACGGTAAGTTATATCATAAAATTACATTAGAAGAAAATTGTAGACCATAAATTTGTCTACAAGAAATGTTTTTATACTTTTTTTCCTACGAGCCACCGGTTTTGAGATATAGCGTTTCAAAAAGTTGTAAAAGTTGTAATCGGCATAATATGCACAGGTTTCCATGCCATCTATACGGTAGTGTACTTAGCGCGTTATTTTTAACGGGGTTTCCCCAGTAGGCCTATTCCAAGGGTCACTTGTGATCCTGTTTAATTTTAAACTATTGCAAAATAGTGGATATTAGCAGCGAATGAAAAGATAAAGCAATTTAAGTTAAAAAAAAGTATTAAAATTTAATCGTCCGAGTCGTAACTTTCGAATTCTTCTTCTTGTTCTTCTTCGTCCTTTTCTTCTTCTTCTTCTTCCTCTTGTTCTTCTTCATCTTCATCCTGAGTGCATGTAAACTGCATTAATAGCGATGCATCGCTTGTCGGCTCGCTGGAATCAAACGGATCCCCTACTGTTGATGATTCAGTATTATAGCACGACCGGTCTTGACAATGTATACATGCCAAAGAAAAAACAGTCCGACATTTTTGCTATCACTTTTAGCACTGCAACCCTTTTTGCAGTTGCAAAAAATCGTGTTTAGCAGTTTTTCCGGCGCAGGTGGAAGTAGAGTTTGCACTACGTCCAATGATACGGACCAATGATTCCACCAGCCCATAAAGCGCACCAAATAGTCAGTTTTTCTGGATGTAACGGTGTTTCAACATACACTTGAGGATTACCTTCACTCCAAATGCGGCAGGTTTTTTTGTTGATGTAGCCATTCAACCAGAAGTACGCTTCATCGCTAAACATCGCTAAAATGGACGTAGTGCGCGATACGTTTTGCGCACAGAACCATTATTTTCGAAATAAAATTGCACTATTTGCAAGCTTTGTTCAGGCGTGAGTCTATTCATGATGAATTGCCAAACCAAACTGAGAATAAATCACTTGACAGCTGTTATATCGGTCGCCATCTTGAAAAGTAATGCCAATTAAAGTTATATACCTCTATAAAAAACACCCTTTACAAGTAAGTCTACATCTTTACCAACATTAATAGTTGTATTTGTCAAATTGAATTGCTTTATTGCTTTTGTTTGTTTATACCAGGCTTGATTCAAAATATCATGATGATTATCTACTAAGCATATGAATGTTGATGGTCCCGATTTCTCAGTGATAATAAGTTTATCACCATACTTCAGTTTTAGTGGTAGCTTAATCGTTCTGTTATCTAAAGTCGTGGTTATGCAAATATTTTGTAATTCGTTTAAAAAGAACTGACAGTCATCGTTATTTTCAATGTAAGTAAATAATTCCTCCATTGCCCGAATCGTAGCTTCGTCTTTAGTACGACCGATTTTTAGTTCAGTGAAAGGTTTCATGAAAGAAGCATAGCAATCATGATGATATTTAGCTTCCGAAGCAACTAAATTATATTCAAATTCGAGTCGAGGAAGAACAGCTATTCCGAGCTATTTCCAGAATTGAATCTTTAAATTGAAGTGTACTTACTTGACTGATTCGATGACGAATATTTTAAGGCTTCATTTTTTTATACTCTTCGTTAAATTCCTGGCCACAGAATATGCATTGTTTTTTAAAACAAAAAGCTGATTAACTGGAACGTAATCTAGTAGACTTTTTGTGGATGTACTGGCTGGTTGTCTTTTTTAGCTGCAGCTATAGAAGACTTTCGAGTATAATTTTTACAATTTCTGACTTTTAAGATATTCCAAAAATTCATCTGCTCTTTCTATACTTGCATTAATTAATGTCTTCATACCACGTTCAATAGTAACAACCTAACTTTCAGTTAGAAGTTTAGCACAAATAAAACAATATTCGGACATTTTTGTTATAAAACCAGAGAACGTAGAATATAGAGAAGGTCCAATTGCGGACAGTCGTGTGAGCTGCCGGAATCGACGAAAGAAATAAGAGACTATTCACCACTGCCGCCAAAATTTAACAGAATTGTCTCTGGTAACCAACATTTCTGAGCAGAATGAGCAATAAAATCAACGGCCATGTATGTTATTGTAACATAAGCAAGTTAATAGACACTTTTGTATTCTTGCTTTTATTCTTAAGATTTCTAAATGTGATATAACAAAAACATAAATTTACAAAAAAAATTTTTTTAGTGTCAGCGACTTCTAATAATTGCGAAATTTAAATAAATTTTAGATTTTCCATATATATACTACTTGGGATCAAATATTGTATGTTCATTGCTCATAGTTGATTTGCCGTCTGCATTTCGAATAACTCCTTTTTTGTCGGCGTTTCGATAATTCGAATACATACATCAATTTAATATATTATAATAATATTATAAATATTTATATTAATAAATAAGCAATTTAAAAAAAAAATGTAAGTTTATTTTTCTACATTTACATTCTACTATCAACAAATATATTTGGTATATATGTATGTATAAATTCATAAAAATAAATTTTGTGTCTTCTGCCAATATTGCTTCTTGCAGTATTTGAACCTGCGTCAAAAGTAGCAAAAATCGATTCTACGGAATGCCATACCACCTGCGCCACTAAACATCTTATGTAAGGTGCGCTTAATTGTGTAATTATAATAAAAAACTAATAGAAATGGATTATCATTTTTTCTTCATTTCAGCCTCATATATTTATGTATTTGTATGTATGCTGCTTTGATAGACGCAATTGAAAATAACGGTGCCATAGCATATGGACATATTTACATGCATATATGTATAAATAAAAATGCACATATGTATGTATGTATATGGATTGTAGGTATAATAATATAAAAAAATAATGCATTTTATATTTACGTAAAATGTGTTATTTTGATAAATCAAAAATACTATTTAAATAAATCATAAGTAAATGCACATGCAAAATATATATACTTACATACATCATACATAATAATCGCATGTTAATAATCCTATCGAAACCCAAAATATTGGTTAATAATAACAAAATCATACATCAATGACCACAATAAGACATCCAATACACTGACGGACAGAAGTCTACATACACCCCCTATTTTCGTTCAATTGAAAGAAGTTTATTGGAAAATTTAACGACATAGTCTATTTCGACTATTTTCCCTTTCATTTAAAACAAAAAATTTCATCAATATCAGGTAACATGATCTTTTTAGTATTTAGTTGGTCCACCGTTCGCATCAATAACAGCTTGAAGCCATCGTGGCGCTAGTACTTTCTACACAACGAATACAAGCAGACTTTTGTCCGCCACTGTATCAATAAAACCAATGAGAAAACAAAAACAACTATCGCATATAAACGCCTTTCCTTCCTTCTACTCTTCATCCACAAACAGTTTTCTCAAGACGAAGCCTAATTTGCAATCAAATATGCTTACAAAAGTCTCAAACTCATACATTCAAATGAACCTTCATATGTGTATACAAAAAAAAGCGATGCATACTAAGTATTTTACAATACCCTTTTCCCTTACTCCCGCCACCGACAAGTCGTTTCAACGACCAAAAATCCAGAAATTAGAAATTGATGTTGGTTGATGACGACGTGAAAACACATAAATACATTCAAGCATTTGAATACGTATACGCCAAACACATACAATCTTAAAAATGCCTAAACCCTTGCTCTTCTACCCGTCATCAACAAGCATTTTCCTCGCGACGATGACAAAATTGACAAAAATCAGAAATCAAGTTGATCAGAAGTTGAAGACACATACATTCAAAGGAATCAATGCGTACACAAAAAACACATACATATACAAAAACTTGCCAATTCTCTTTCCTTGTACCCGCCGTCCATAAGCTATTTCTTTGCGACGATGGCAAAACTTGCGAAAAAGTTGAATTTGATGCTGGCGAACATAATCGCAACATACAGAAACAAATTTAAAAAAATGAAATAATACCCCGCTTGTTGGGATTTGAACCTGAGTATTAAAAGAACAGTTTAACAGCGTCTTAACCATCGCACCACAGACAACTTTTAAATCAATTCATTTTATGAGGTACTCATTACAATTTGCCGGTAAAAACAGACAAAATCTTAATTTCGTCGAGCACAAAAATCTACATCAAGCCGATGATCATATGGAAAAGCAGTGAATTTTCATACTTAGTAATCATAAAATTTTTTACTCATTTTAAACAAAAATTTTTTTTTAACATTTAAGATTTTAAATAATATATATATATATATATATATATATATATATATATATATATATATATATATATAAATATATATATATATATATGTATTGTAATTAAACTTACGCAACGCATTTATCTACATGAAAATTAAATAAAAAGGCTTATTTAGAATATAATTATAGATTTTTATTAATTATTACAATGATTTACTTTATAAAAAAAAATTCGTATACATGATTTGCGAAATTGTCAACAGTTCAATGACAATTTCTCAGACGACTTACTGCATACATATGTACATATATTACACAAATATAATAATTTATATATGTACATATATACACTGAGTTAATTTAGTTCACCTGTTTTTTTTAAACACAGTAGGCGTTATTATATCTGGAAAACGGCCAAATGCACTTCAACTATAATATGCCAGAAATGTCTTCAAATAAAGAAATGTCTTTAAAAAACTAGGCAAAATGATCAAGTAAATACTCCTGTTACTTAACATTGTCTAACTTATTTACATTTTTGCTTTTACATACATATCTCCCAAATGCCAGCCTCTGGTAGGTCGCTGTTAGCCAGAGGTGGTGAATAGTCTCTTATTTATCTCGTAGGGGGAACAAATGGCAAACGGCACGCCATGGACCTTATCTATATTCTACGTTCTCTGATAATACTTAAAGAAGCACGATATAGGTTAGGATAAACACGTGTTTTCACTACTATATAATATCTTTTATTTTACAATAGTTTAAAATTAAACAGGATCACAAGTGACCCGTGGAATAGGCCTACTGGGGAAACCACGTTAAAAATAACGCGCTAAGTACACTACCTCATAGATGGCGTGGAAACCTGTGCATATTATGGCGATTACAACTTTTACAACTTTTTGAAACGCTATATCTCAAAACCTGTGGCTCGTAGGAAAAAAAGTATGAAAACATTTCTTGTAGATAATTTTATGACCTACAATTTTCTTCTAATGTAATTTTATGATATAACTTATCGTTTTGCTGAAAATCACGAAAAACCAATTTTTTGATCTTTGACCTTGGATAAAAAATTTTCCTTATAGGGGAAAGATGGGGAACCTTCAAATTTTATTTTTAATTGTATTTTAAACAATATTACCGATTTTCAGCTTTATTTATGTAGCTTCGAATGCCTAAATTGACCGGACTAAAATGTAAAATAAAATATAAAATAAATATAAAATTTATATACTATACTATACGAAAGAAAAGTTGCGTTTCGCTGGTGAGCTCTGCTGGTACACAAATAAGTGCAGATGTTTGAGCTAATATTTTCCAATGAAAATATAAGGTGATCCAAGTAGAGGTACTTTTTCCAATAACGTTTTTTTGACAGATCACGCGGGAGTCGTGTCAAGCTGCCGTATTATTTTTGTTCAGTATTGCTTGACATTTCATCATTGAAAGACTTACGCCGAATAGACCATGTCCAGCACATAGTGAAGAAAATATAGCGGTCGTAGCTGAGATTGTACAGGAAGACCGTGGAGAGTCGATTAGGCGCCGTTCGGAGCAACTCGAATTGACGTTTGGAACGACTTGGCGCATTTTACGTCGAGATATTAAATTGCAAGCGTACAAAATACGTATTGGATCGTTTGAAGGACGAAATCGCTAAAAAAAAAATACGGCTGCATTTGAAAAAAAATGTGATGTTTCGCCAAGACAATGAACCGTGTCACAAGGCAGTGAAATCGATGGCAAAAATTTATGATTTAGGCTTCGAATTGCTTCAGCATCCACTATATTCTTCGGATCTGGCGCATAATACTATTTCCTGTTCTCAGATCTCAAGAGAATGCCCACTGGGAAAAAATTCTCGTCGAATTAAGATGTGATAGCCGAAACTGAGGCCTATTTTGAAGCAAAGGACAAATCGTACTACAAAAATGGTATCGAAAAGTTGGGGGGTCGCTATAATCAGTGTATCACCCTTAAAGGGATCTGTGTTGCATAAAAAATGGATTTTGCCAAAAAAATGTGTTTTACTATGGTAGGCCAGGAACTTTTCAATTGACGTATATATCATATATGCGTAAAACGCGAGTACTCTAGGTACGTGTGAAATAGTATATACTTCACGTGGATGATAGAGTCGGAATATATACTCTACCTCTACATAAAGTCGGAATACTCCATGGAGGGAGATTACTAATAATCAACAAAAAATTATACTCAAACATATTATTTAGTTTAGTACACAATCCACTTTGTTGAAAAGCTAGTAAAACATAATATTTTTAATATGATTTATATTCATAGTAATAAATATACATATTTCAATTTGTGCATTTGTTCTAACGGATGATCCATTTCGAGGTTCCCTACTTTTTTAAAGAAAAAAATACAGAAAATTCAAATTTAATGGGGAGTGTTTATTATCATCCGAAAGAACATTTTTTGGCATTTATTTTTTGAAGATTATTTATTTCAAATGTTGGCCGTGGCTACGTCTCAGATGGTCCATCCGTTGAATTAAATTTTCGTTCGAGTTTTTCGTCTGGTAACTGGCGAATGACACGCGTGATGTTATCTTCCAAGGCCTCAATCGAAGCCGGATTGTCCGCATAGACTTTACATATCCCCACACGAAAAATTCTAACGGTGTGGTATAACACGATCTTGGTGGCCAAGCGACGCTATAACCAATCCAATAACATTATGTAATAGGCGCTTTTGATGGTCCTTCCTTTTTCAAGGTAGTCTAATAAAAATTATTAAATGCGCATTCCAAAATACAGACGCCATAACCTTGCCAGCCGACTGTTGTTTTTTTCACGCTTTGGAGCAGGCTCATAATGTGCAGTCCACTCGGATGACTGTCGATAGGATAGTGATGGATCAAGGAATCATCTATTGATACATATCGATGCTAAAACTCGGGTTTTTTATGCTTGAAAATCTCCAAACGCTGCTCCGAATCATCAGCTCGTCGTTGTTTTTGGTCAAAAGTGAGCTCGCGTGACACCTACTTTGCAAAAAGCATTCTCATACCCAAATATTCGTGAATGATATAATGTACACGTTCAGTTGATATCTTTAGAGTGCCTGCTAATTCCATGAATTTCAATTTACGGTTATTCAAAATCGTTTTGTGGATTTTTTTGATGCTTTCGTCGGAAACCACCTCTTTTGGGTGTCCAATGCGTTCACCGTCTTCGGTGCACGTCTAAACTTAGCATACCAATCCTTGATGATTGGTTTTCTTGCGGCAGTGTCCTGAAACTTGTCATCAAGCAAAATTTTTGCTTCAACTACTTATATATTTTTTTCTTCAAAAAATAATATCTCATCAACAAGCGAAATTCCTATTTATTTATACAACAAAGAAAAAATGGTAGAAGTGGATTTAATTCTAGTAGCGTCATCTATGTGTCATAAATACATATAAATTATGCAACTAACATATTTTGCGGATGAAAAATACTTTACGGCAAATGCCGAAAATTTGTTCGAAAAAGTTTGTCATTCCGTTTAAGAACTATTTTCGTTTTTTTGCTGTTCGGTTTCCTATTACTCTGTTATTAAATGATACATATTAAAAAACAATACACTCAGACACATTTTAAACCTTATTAGTTATGTTGTATGTCATTAATTGCTGCTATCAAATTCATTTGCCTTCAAGATGGTCACAAGAAGTTGAAATTGTTCACAAGAGAAACACGTTAAAAATAAAATTAAACAATGTAATCTAAGGGGGATGTAAAGTAGTAAGGGGTTGATAAAACTGATAAAAGCTCTGTTTTATTTTTGTTGCATATGAATTTACCTTCAACTTTGATCCCACCATAGCGGGTAACCGAACTGTCCTTCGTTAGAACCTTATATCTGATGCGAAAATCGAAATTGTAGCCGCTCTGGTCACGCGCCAGCCTGCGATGGCATGTGGGTTAGTGTGTGAATACCATGTCCACGTAAAAGCAGCAGATATGGAAATTGGAAAATGAAAATAGATTTCAGTAAGAAATATGAGTAAGAGATTGCGGTTTATGTCCTTAAGTAAAAGTAAATTGTGTTCTATAAGTTTTGGCTACAAATTTTCAAGAATTTATTTCTTTTATATTTTTTTTTCTGTATAATAAATATCTAAAATTAATTAATTGCTAATCCTATTAAAAAAAATTTGTTTCATTAAAGTTTCCAATAGTACCGAACATATTTCAGAACATCTGCTCAAAGAAATGTAAATGTAGCTGTTCCAAAATTAATTCTTGAAAATTTGTAGCCAAAGCTTATAGAACAAAATTTATCTTTACCGTATATTAAAAATTAGAGCAATAAATTAGGAAAGAGCTGTGTTCATTTGTCTCGTTTCAGAGTATTTTAATTACTGCATTACTACTAATTAATTAATGAAAAATGAAATTAAATAAACAGAAATTGTTGAAAAAGTCACTTACTTGTTTAATTTAATTGTAAAAATTAATGATCTTGTCTCACTGTAAAATAGAACTGGTCCCCATGAGCTGCCACACCACATGCCACCGATGGGCGTACGGGCAGATTCCGCGATCTGCATATATCCATCGGGGCAACCTTCATGCATGTAAGAAGTGAAGCGTCCAATTGTAAAGCTATCAAGTGTTACCTGAAAAAGATGAGAGGTAAAGAATAAATAAACACTTTTGGAGTATAAAGAACAAAAGTAGGGTTCACAAATTTTTTTATTCGAACAATTGAAATATAACAGATACTAGCCTATGTATATATATATATTAATTTATTTTTATATTGAAGCCATTGTTGATTTCATGAATAGTAAGCCCGTAGTAATTGTATATAAAAAAGAAATAAATGCAAGAAAGCCTTTTCTTGCTCCAAAAACATCGTAATATAAATGCTATATTAGAGGAAATATGTAGAAGAAAGCCGCTTATAAGAAAATAATGTTTATAGTAAAGGATTTGCTAGTACCAAAGAAAACATTATTTCATAAGAGTATAGTTGCCTATAAAAAGCTGAATCTACGTATCTGCAGAACTTTGGTTGATTTATTATAACATGGTTTCGGTAGAGAATAGGCTATTCTGAATCATTCCTACGATATTGTTTGTTGGCGAGCGACCATAAGCCACGTAGATCTGCCAAGAAGGTGTGCGGGTTTATTTAAATCCAAGCCAAGGTACGTAAGAGGTAAGTACAAAGCTTATGATATTTTTAATTATTTATTAAACGAATAAATTGTTATGTAGTTGTAAAACTAAATCTACATACATCCCACCAAATCAATAAAGGTCTTTGGACACGGTTAAATAATTACTTAAATCATTGTATATATAGGAGTGAAATTCGCTCGTACCTCCCCGCAAAAAGCCAAATATTTTACAAATCACCTAAGTGAAGTACCCCAAGCTAATGAATCAATGAATAATTTCCCAATCCCATCTTTGTCTTACTATGTATTGAGACCTATTCCCGAAGTATGTATAATACAATCTCATCTGCGATAAAAGTCATAACAAAAACATTAAATATAAAAAAGTCGCTGGGCTAGGACCATATTTTTGATAGCTCTGTTAGCATTTGCGGTGCAATGTGGTCGTAACCGTCATTTTACCAAACTCGGAAAAGAAGTAACGCTGGCGTCATATCTGCCAATAAACTTGTTGCCAGTTCTATCCAAACTTTTCGGAAAATTGCTACTACCCAAAATATCTCCTTTTCTTTACGAATATGGATCAGCTTTCATGAAAAACATAGTATTTACTATAGAGCAAGCCCATCGCATTGCCAATGAGATAAGGAAGGCATTTGAGTAAGTATTGGTTAGAAATACTTCTTGATGTGAATCAAGCACTCGATAAGGTATGGCATGAAGGATGCATATGTAGTCGTAAAATGATTTTGCCAAATAAAAGTCTAGATCTTCATATCATACCTTACTAACAAAAGGTTCGCAGTTAAAGAAAAGGAATTTATCTAAGAAGAGTAGCAGACGATAAAACTATTTTCAAGCTTCAAACACGCAGAAAACCACATTTTACTAACAAACTGAGAACGAGAAAAAGTGTAAACATGTCACATTCACTTAAAGGCAAAAACATGCTTAAAACAAAACAATGTAATGATCCCCCAAACAAATGAAATTAAATGTTTTGGCATTCATCTTGATAGGCGATTGAGCCATATTTCTGCTAAAATATAGCACCTTAAACTTAAAGCCCGCAGCCTAAAATAGTTATTGGTTAAACATTCAGTTCTATGCTTCGATTTTTCTTACTATACCTCAGTTAAAAAAGCAATCTGGATATATGGAATACAATATATTATGCTTGCGAAACCAGATCCAAAGAATACAGCGATTTCAATCCAAGAAGTTACGAAACCTCAAACGAAGAATTTACATGTAGACCTTGAAATATCAATGGTAAATATAGAAGTGACAAATGCCTGGAAAAATACCTAACGAAACTGCAAAATCATCCGAACCCTCCATCGAACGTTTTATCTTGCACAAAAAGCAGTACATATGTGAAGAAAGTCTTACCTGACGTCCATTACTAATAATGGACTAAAAACTAAGGTTCTAAAACTTTTCGTTAGGCTTAAGCAGGTTCAAAAAATAGCTTTAAAAAGGCGTAATTAGGACGATCAAATTATCGTCCGTCAAATTCAAATTTAACAAAATTTTTATTCATCTGGCAGAGCCGACGACAAATCTGTCTAGCGTACGTATAGACGTTGATCGTCTCCAGGTGCCTTAACTTTCATATTTTCTTTACTATGCATGGAATTGCTACTGTAATTAATCCCAAAACAGACTAACGTGACTATTTTGAATTGTAAACAAAAATATGGGGACAAATTGCCGTCAATGTACGAGGAGTGTGATCTTCGGAAAATTGCTGAAATCAGCCGAAGTAAAAACGGCTTCAATAAACATTGTTCAAATAAAACATATATATATATACTACAAGCGGATAATAATGATATACCCACCTTCGAATAGGTAGATAGCTGGGCTGCACTATGCAATAAATAGCTTTATAATCACTGGTGGAAGAGTAACATTACGGCAGAGCCACATTAACTAGGTCAACACCTCTGGTCTTGAATTTTGAATGAGCGACTACTGTTGAAATCTGAATACTTGAAACAGATCCCAAGCAATGAAAAAAACTCAGTTCCACATATTTTCATTTCCGCAATAAATAATTTTAATTTCTATAATTTTAAATTATAACTTTATAATTTTGGATGTTGGTTGGGATATAAACCATTACTCTCCGCATCTTAAGAGGCACTACTAACTACTCGGCTAATGCGATAACAGTTCATTTAATTTCAACTAAAACTATTTTTTAAACAATCTTTGAATTTACGCAGTTTTTGAAATGTATAAGTTTCAGTGAATGCAGTTCAAATATTTTAATTAATTCAATTTCATTGAACATACAGTTTTATAACTTATTTAATTTCAGAATAATCAAGTCTAATTTTGAACTAGCAAAAAAAATTTAATATACATGCACTGCTTATAGATAAATAAAAATTGTTCTTTATAAATTTATATTTATTGCAAGCACAAACGTTTTTCTTGAACAGTTTTCATATAATGATTTTACTAAGAAAATTTGTTATATGTTTCCTTGAAATGGTTTATGTAATATTAGTTATTTAAAACATAATTTCAATAGTTTTCACAGGAATTGAAATACATATTTCAGTGATCTTTACATACGGACTTTACATAGTCTAAAGGTAGTGAATACTAACTCTATCTCACCGCATACCATTCAAGAGAGGTGCGGGGAGATTGACGTTAGGTTTTAGAGTTTGGTTTTAATCTATGTACTCGATAATCCGGTAGGTCCCCATGCGGAGTTTAATTTGTCTTATTTCAAGCTATAGGATCATGCGTGCACGGTCCAAGCTTTCTTGGATTTCCTGACGGGAGCGTTTGCTGTCATTACCGATGCATTCACGCTTATACCCGGTAGGGATATTTAAAGGAGGTCATCTCTTAATTATTTGATTCCTGCATATTCTTTTCAAACTTGTGTCATAAATCACTCGTTAAAGGAAAATCCACAATTCATTTGTGTTCACTTCATATGCCAGCACTGTATTCAGAGGGAACAGTGTTTATGTATATATACCGACTTCAGTAAAGTTTTTGATAAAGTGTGTCACCCATTGCTAATCAAGAAACTGGACTTATTGGAAAAAAATTTCACAATTGGTACCTTCATAACTGAATGAGCGAACCCATAGAGGTGTTTCTTCAGGTGTGCCCTATTTTATCTATCTAGGTCTGATTATGTTTTAAATATTTATAAATGACATTTTTTTTGAGATAAAAATTTCTAAAATTTTAATGCATGCGGATGATGTAAAAATACCACCTTACACTTCGGTATATGTAGTTGTCTAGCTACAAGCAGACTTAAACAAATAAAATACAAAATACACCGAATACCCCTATACAAGTATATATAAAAAAAAATTCAGTTATGTGCTTTGACGGAGGAGAGGTATAGACACGTAGTAGTAATGCCCCTCGTACCGTTGGGAATAATTAAAATAACTTGTTTTGCTTTGTGAAGGAAAATGAACACTTATAAATTCCCTTGAGTTTGTGTTACATACATATCTATAAGAGTTTTAGGAGTAATAAGTAAAATGCAATAAATAACGGCTGTCTTCTGTAAAGCATACAATTTATCACTCAATTCTCATCCATAAACTTGACCATATCGTGCTTCAACCAAGACTTCTTCAATAGTTATCTTCCTATCTCAGCAAAAGCATATATGAAGAGATTTTTGAAGTGATTTTCTTCGAGAGTTTTTACCTCCTCATTGTAAAAACTAACTATAACCCAGAACAAGTTTAGTCACAGAGTTAGGAGCTAATGGTACTTTGTATCATGATTATTAGAAGATGGTTCATTGATATGGAGCCCTAATTATCAAGTTAATTCTGATAAGTTAATGAGTTAAGGTCTACAAAAAACTATTTTTATATTTTTCATAAGACATTTCCAATGGGACTCTAGGTTAAATCTTTCAGTTTAAGCGCGACAGCCCTACCGCGGAATCTCATTATTCAAAATGACAAATAACATCATCAAGACATACGTATGTACATACATTTTGAAATTATTAAATATTCAATACACGTAGTGTTTTTATTTGAGCCATTTATACATTCGGCTCTACCCTCATATATATATATATATATATATATATATATTTGGCGTTTTGTAACCGCTGATGCGATATTCGGCCGAGCTCCTCCTCTAATTTGTGGTTTTGCGTCTTTATGTTTTTACCAACAATTTAGGGACCTACAGCTTATTCTAAGCTGCCTCCGAATGGCAGATGGATTTTTATGAGGAATTTTCATTTCATATCAGAAATACACTCAGAGGGCTTAGCATTCCATGCCGAGGGGCGACTGAAATTCGAAAAATTAATTTTCTATAATGCGAAGCTGGACTCTAACCTTGGCGTTCCGAATGGTAGTACGCAATGCCGACCACTCTGCTAATGCGGCCGCCATCATCCTTCCTTACAGAAATGAAAATGATCCTTCGAGGACATAACTGGACCAAGCTATAGCTATATAGCCACAAATGAAAAAAATTAGTCATAAGAATCTCTGTACCACTCGTACGACCAAAAAGAAAACAAAGATAAAAAATTTTCGTGCGTCGATTAAAGTGGTGCTACAAACAAAAGTATAAAAAAAAAGTGTATACGTAAATACGTGAAAAAAATTAAAGAGCGTTTAAATATTTAAAAAACACTTATTCGGCAAGTGAGAAGAGTGGCAAACATCATAATAATTACACACAATTACGTACATCCTTAAATTACAACACTGAAGCCAGAAGCACGACAACAACTTTCCACAAGGGGAGTTACGACAACAGTATCACACACACAACAGATATGGTCAAAAAACTAAAAAAGGGCATTCTTTTTAATTTTTGAAATATAAATATTTTTATTTACTAAAAAACTGCAATCAGGGTGGAATAAATTTTTTTACTTTGGAATTTTTTCCACGCCAACGGCTATAAAAAAAATCGCTAATTTTTCTATAAAAAATTTCTATAAAATATTTATGTTTAAACGTAAAAGGAGGATTAAGATCGACCATCTTTCATCACCGCTGTTACATAAACGCAAAAATACAGCATCCAAAGTGTATAAATATCGCTGACAGCCAAAACTGGGTAAAAAACTAGATCATTTGAGCAAACGTTTGTTCACAACTGGATTAAAATCTGGGTAACAGCATAGGCATTTTGTTAAAGAAAGTTTTTACCCTACTTTCCCCTTGTACATGTGATCTTACTTCCTTGTCGCACACATAAGGTTTCTCCGTGAGGAAAAAGTACAGTTGTGCACTTAAAAATTTTGTTGTCAGCAGGAGCGGGGTTGATATTTTGTTCCATGCCAACCAAAAATTTTTCAAACTGTCAAAACAAACTTTTAATTTTTGAAATTCCCTCTTTTTTTTTTGATTTTTTTTTCTTATATACAAACGTAAGTACCCTGCCAGCCAAGACCACCCACTTTTCCCTTAAAATCAAAAATATTACAAACTCATTCGCAACTTTTCGCTCTCTCACTCACACAATTATAATATCTTCATCGTCAATTACCAAAAATAATTTTTCTATTCGTTCTTTTGCTGACATTTTATAAATTTGATAATAAAATTTTTTTTTTTACTGAAACTAACTATTTGCTATTTTGCGGATTGATTTTTAAGTTAAAGATATTAGTGTAAATTAAGATAATAATTTCATATCTTAATTAACGTTTTGTTATTTTACAGAATTGCCTTGAACGAACTCAAACAGGGTGCTGGAGCACTGCAACACAACCACACGTTTTGATGAGTTTTGTTTGTGTTTCTCAATTCTTGGTGTGTATGTCATGTGTTTGCTAAAAGCAAAAAAAATGAAATTGAAGAAAAAAGTGCAGTGCACAAACATGTTATGTATATAAACAAATACCATTCTTCAGCCGGTATTTGTTGGTTGTTGTATTCGTTTGTTTTATATGTATGATAGCAAAACACGAATTACATGCATGTTCTCGCAAATTTTCTTGATGCAGACATAAAAAATCCTCGGAGTAGTCATTTAAGAGTAATGTGTAAACTTTTTACATATATAATTTAAGCCTTTTTATATAACAAACTTTAATTTTCATTCATGTATAATTTTAAAATATTTTTCATTCGCATGCGCGTGCGCCAGCTGCTAACAAAAGTTTGGAAGAGCACAGCTACATATATATATATTTTCTTAATGACGTGATTCAAAAAGTGTAAAAAGGATGTAATACTACACGTATAAGGGGAAAGTGGATAAAATCAGCACACTAATAAAAAAAGTTTTGAACAAACATTGGCTAAAATTATCTAGTTTTTTACCCAGTTTTGGCTGGCAGGTATGTAATGAAAACAAAATATGTTTGTAATTCTTATTAACATATAATGCAAAGCAAACAAATCCTACAATCAAGAACCGAAGACTGGTAATTGGATTTTTACATGTTTATGCACTACACTTTTATGTTTCATTTAATTTATTTGCAGACTAAAGCACTGCCAAAACAAAACGTTAATTGAAATATATAATCATTATTTTAATTTATGCTGATTGGCACTGCCACAGTAACAAAACATTAATTGAAATATGTAATTATTATTTTAATTTACAATAAAATTCTTACAATTTCAATTTTTATTTTCAAATTAAAAAGAAGCCAACAAAAGAAGTTCTGTCAAACGAAGAAATAGGTAAATTATTTTGACAATTGACAATGGAAATATTGTAAATATGTGTTTAAGAGACCGAAAAGTTGTGAATAGCTTTGTAAATTTTTTGATTTTAAGAGGAAAGTGGGTAGTCTTGGCTGACAGGGTGTTGTACTTAAACAGCTGTGCTACTTGTTACGATTTTCATATGCATACAAATAAACATTTCATATATAAGTAACTATGTGGGTTGCATTCTAATTTAGCAAAAATAAAATTGCAAATAAAAATAAAAATGAGTTTGCCTGCAGCGAGATTCGTAACATCGTACAGCTTTACAAGTATGGAATCCGCCATTATTATTTTTTTTTTTTACATTCGAAAACAGCTGAGATCACCTGATTTTTAAAACTTTCCTATTCTCTTTTTACCCACCCATTTCGCATTTTGAATTTCTCTTTTTGGTGCGGCATTCTGTTATTTGCTAATTCTTCCATTGCCTCTGTATTTATTGCGCAAATTTTTCATTCCAACGATGTCCGCATGGTCGAGTTTGCCTGTCAACTTGCGGGCAGCCATTATGATTTTCTATTTGACAGTCAAACCCTGAGATTGACAGCCAAATGCGAGTTTGACATTTTCCTGCAAAATACACAAGATTCCATACTTGTAAACCTCTACGATGATTCGAAACGTGAACCTCATGCAAAGCTGACTAGATACTAAACTCTTTATTTCGTGAGAGAGCTCATATTCCGCATTTTTTATAACATTTTCGAGCAGTGCTACTGTGATAGGAAAATACATTTTTTGATTTTTAGATGAGTTTTTGGTATTTTATTAAGTACCTCAAATTGAAAAACAATCAAATATTTAATTCTATCAATTATTAATATTAAAACAAGAATAATTTCTTTATGTATCCTTCTGACACAAATTTATTTTGAATTTAAAATAGTGGGTTTTTTATTTACATAGTGGTATTGATGCGTTTTGCACACCAGCTGTTGAATGTTCCCCGATCTGATTGTGAGATGGGAAACGCTCTCAGCTGCAATATTAGCAAATTTGAGTAAGTTACGTATCTAGTAATCTTTGCCTCGTGCGCTACAGTGTTAACCTCTAACCTCTCGGATATAAATAGCAACGACATACTTCTCACCTCAACAGGGCACATTTGGAGGTGAAATTCAGGCCATACTAAAAATAAATAAAAAATATTGAAAATTATTGTCATTCCCGTCACTGGTGAACTGATATTTAAATAACGTACTGATGTGATTTCATCTTACATCATACGAGTATTTGACTAGAATATTTGCATACCAGGCTAGGTTTTCACTGCAGGGTACTTTCATCTATATATGTCATATAGAGAATGGTCATATGGATTATATGTTATATCTCATTAGGCTTTAGTTGAAGGCCAATGTAAACAATAATATGCAGTTAATTAAAGAACGGAAAGGCTATATTAAATTTCAAATATTGTGAAATTTCAATTTTGCTAAATATGCAAAATGCAAAATCAATTAAGAGTGAGTTTATTTGAATGGACAAATGTGCGATATGATTTTTAGTAATATTGTTTACAATTACTATTGAGTATCTAGTGCAATGCTATTGTTAACTCCTCCTTCCTGAAATGAGTCGTCCCCAGCTCAATTTTATTTTCTGTTAAATTTTTTATATAATATCATTCTATATATATTTTCTTGATTTGCAGAATTTTCTTTTGAATTGACAAATTTTTCAGAACTTTATATTTTAAACAAATGTACATATGTTATTAAAATGATACTTAAAAGTATAATAATATATAAAAAGGGTAAATGATTATTTACATTCTTATTTTCCTTACCCATTATATTTATGTTTTCTAATTTTTGTTTTTTATTATTAGTTTCTATATATTCTGAAACATCGAATTGTTAACATAATTATTTTTATAAATTTCCCAATTTTTTTTTAATATATTCATAAGTATTATTGCTTATTAGCTCGTTTCTATGAGTGAGTCCTTTTCGCTCAATTGAGTAAATATCGATTATATGCCGGAATATTCATCGGCTTTTTTAAAGTTCTTTTGTTTAAAAAATAAAAATAGTTATTTAAAATTATATATCGTTATTTTCTATTATTTCATTTATACCGTTATTTTTTTGGCTCGATTTTTGGAAAGTTCCTTATTTTTAATTGCTGAAACTTCGTGTTCTTGTGAACATTTATGTTCATGTTTTCACCGACAATCTCATTTTAAAAAAAAGCAAGTTTGCACGTCAATATGAGCTTCACTTTGTTTAATAAATAATGCATTTCATATGTATTTCATAGACTCCAAATTGGACTCCAAATAATGTTGTTAAATGAAAAGACTTTACTAATAAATAGATTTTTATGATTTTTACCCGTTTTAAAACTGCTAATTCCTTTTTATTATCATATACCCCTTGCTTTATATAAAGGCCATAGGATGATAAACAGTGTGAATCGGGCTTAGAAACCTATTGGACTCATCATTTCAGGATGTGTTGGTACCAATAAAAAAAAATTTTTTTTCCAGCACCTTGTTAATCGATTGATATAGGTACCGGATATGTTTTAGGTGATAATAGTTGATTGTAGAAAAAAACTTAGAGCTGTATCGGTTTAAAGCTTTCTTCAAAAATAGACAACGTTAAGTTTAAAAATTTAATATTTTCTGCTTTTAAGTGTATTAGGACTCTGGCACAGTTTTGAAATGTATATATATTCAATTTTCAAAACAACGGTGCGCCATATTGAAAATAATTAGAAACCAATTATTCCAGAAAATTTAAATCTTTTTATAAATTCCTTGAAATAAGAAAATATGGAGATTATTCGATTACCATATTAATAGAAATAACAGGAAACGTTAGAAACACTCATATAAACTTGCTTAATAAACTTTAATTATTATACATTATTATATTATATTGATAAATCAAAATTTAAAATACTATTGTGCACGGTTAGGGAATCTAACCATTCCTGCTTATGTATAAGTAGATTTATATTATGTATTTAGTATAAGATGTAGCTGTAGTTCAATACTGCTAATAATTCTTTTCATATTTATGGAAACTATAGTTATATACGCAGATAGCCATAAAAATATTTACTGGATAAAAGTACATGTATTTATTCATTAATTTAACATACTAAAAATTTTTCAACTAAGTTCGAAAGTCGAATTGTGATTAGTGATGCTTTTTGTTCAAGGTGCCGCGTTAATAAGAATAAGAAACGAAAAGTGAGTTTCCTGAAAGAACTAAATGAAGCTTATCAGCAATGACTTTGTCACAATCAAGAGCTGATAATCCATCATTTGTCCTATATGTAATTTGTAATGATGATCATACTGAAGAATGTATTGATGTTTAAATTAGAAGAACTGTTAGAAACTCATAGGTATTGCAAATACAAATCTAGTGGAATTTTTATTCTCCATGGAGATCGATGCTTTCACGATCATCTCATAAAAAATCGTTATCATACTGAGATTTTGGATTTGTTAAAAATATATTCCAATTGGAGTATTTTAGAAAGGTCAGCGTTAACTAAATTGATGGAAAACTTAGCTGTTGAATGCGACTCTACACTAATTAATAAAATGGATGATTATCGAATACCTGATAAACAACTTTTCATATTTACCGGATTTAAACGGGAAAATATAAAAGAGCTTCGAAATTCATTGACAAATACGAGTAATACAGATTCTCGTACCATCACTCAAGCTTTCATTAGGGGGATTCGCTATCTGTAGGAAATGCATACTGTGCGAATATTTCCTATGCTATTGTGTTAGAGATCGAGAGCACCCCGTTGCGAAATTGTGACATATTCAAGTGAAACAATAACAACCACACAGGCACAGGGCTGATTTTTCCTATCCGTGCACCGTAGCATGCATTTCCTAGACATAGAGAATACCCTAATTTAATTTTTATGTAAGCTACATACTGGTTACTCAAACAAATTAATATCGGCGACTTTACAGTCGGAAAATGAGCAGTTGATTTCGAAATATTGTGATTAAATTATACATTCATTCGAAAAAGATGTATTAACTAGTTTCTTTGGTTTTAAATCTATGTCTAGAAATTATTGAAAATAGTTCATCACCTCTTTTAAAAAGTTTGTTCACGGATCTCCATGCCAGAATCCTAAAACGCTTAAAAACTGAAAATATTAAAATTTTAAACCTCGTCTATTTTTTTTAGAAAGTTTTCAACAGATACAGCTCTAAGTTTTTTTCGTACAATCAACTTTTATCACCTAGAACATATCAAGTATCTATATCAATCGATTAACAAGGTCCTGAAAAAAAAATGTTTCAAAATTCAATTTCGATTTATTCGAAAACGCTAATTTGTAGGGATTTAAAACTTACAGGATCGACATATCTTATTGATACCAACACATCCTGAAATGAAGAGCCCAATACTTTTCTGGAGCCGATTCACTACGTTTATCGTCTTATCAATTTAAGTTTGCGTAAAATTGCGTCGTCATTATTCTTTGGTGTTCGTTGATATCTAAAGTCGTTCTGTTGAGGCTCAGCATAGGAAGCCAACCTGTACATTCTAGAAACAGAGGGAACCGCAAATCTTAGTTTTAGGCAACCAAAGGATTACTAAAAAAAAATAACTAATCAATCAGTTTTCTGTAACCAATGGGTAACACATAAAATATCTTATCTAACAGTTTGTAAAATCATAACGATATCGATATGATAATGTTCGCTAACGAGAACATCTCGATCTCTTCAGGTGTAAATACGCGCAATTTGTGTAGTATATATATACTCGTTCGTGAGAACATTACTGTGAAGTAAAAATAGTCCACTGGGAAAGTTGTAATATAAGTGATTGTAAATACTGAAGCGAATTGTTATTTATTGTGTTATAAATAAATGTTGAGTAAATTCTTTATAAATAAGAAACTGCAAGTTGGCAAGCTTTAGCAAATATAACCGCTAGAAGAGACAACCGCACAAATGAAGCAAAATTTGGTGTAAGATAATGCAGAACTTAAGGAAAGACAAGATAGAGTCGAAGATTTGCAGGATAAAACGAGAGTGTACTAGGGCAACAATGGTAGACGCCATCAGGAATAACTTAGGTCATCACATAACTATGAAGTATGTGTGTACTGCGAAAGAAAAAATAGAAACAGTGAAGGATTGAGCAAGGTAAAGAAATTTCGAGTCAATGGTGTTTCCAGAAATGTGCTGATTGTGTGTATTCGAAAACCTCGAACAAAAGCCTTGCATCCTCAATCAGAAAGCATGTAGAAAGATTCAATCGACCTGAAAGAGCACTTGAGAAGATCGTGAACAGATATCAGAATGATTTGGATATCCATATACTTCTATTCCTTATGGGATATCGGTTCGAAGTGCATGCATAGTGAATTACGGTTGCCTTCTTCTTATTCTTTGTCGTATTCACCGCTTTCGCGATTATAGCTGCTGCAACAATAGCGCGGCACTCGTTTCTTCTGTTCGCTGTTACGCGCTAATTGAAAATACCACTGTCTCTTAATTCGCTGAACTATTTCAATGTCGACGTATAGCCATAAATCTTCCGCAAAACTTTTCTCTCGAAAACTTCATAAGCCGACTCATCGGATGTTGACATCGCCCAAGTTTCTGCACCAAATGTGAAGGCGGGAATGATGAGCGAATTGTAGCATTTGGTTTTGGTTCGTCAAGAGAGAATTTTACTTTTCAATTGCCTACTCAGTCCAAAGTAGCACCTGTTGTGAGTGATTCTGCGTTTGATTTCAAGGCTGACTTTGTTGGTGTTATTAATGCTGGTCTACGACTGCGGAGTTATGACTGTCAACAGCGACTTGATTACAGGAGATTTTTCGTCTTGCCCGCGTTCACTACCAGACCCACTCGCTTCGCTTCTTTGTCTAACCTGGAGAAAAGTGCGTTTGTTATGGCCAACGATATCAACATCATCTGCATACAGCTGTACACTCTTGTAGAAGATTGCACCTGATTTAATTAGCACTGAAGCTCATATTTTTTTCTCCAGGATCACACGATAAAGAGTCACCCTGTCTGAAACCTCTTTTGGTATCGAACGGCTCGGAGAGCTCCTTCTAAATTCTGACTGCGTTTCTGGTATTATCCAGGGTCAGCTTACATAGCC
Organism: Neoceratitis asiatica; assembly: GCA_030068015.2. Taxonomy (NCBI): domain Eukaryota; kingdom Metazoa; phylum Arthropoda; class Insecta; order Diptera; family Tephritidae; genus Neoceratitis; species Neoceratitis asiatica. The sequence continues at coordinate 38,944,800 of CM061526.1, read as the reverse complement.
GTATGATTTTTGTACGTACATCAAATTCAGACAGCGGCGTAGAGGCAGTTCCTTATCGTGCTATCGAAGGTGTACGTCGATTCTTTTCTCGCAAGTCTTCTCCAAGACGCATGGTGAATATCTTGTCAATGGTGGATTTGCTAGGTCTAAAGCCACACTGATAAGGTCCAACCAGTTTTTTAGTGGCTTTAATCTTTCACACAATACATTAGATAGGATCTTATATGCGATATTTAGGGAGTTTTACCCATGCTAATTGGTAAAATTGCAGGTGTGCAAGCCAAGTGGAAAACCTGCTGGCTATCTGCTGTGATTGCAGCTTTTCAACGACGAGCCTTCCTCGTGCTTGTTGATGGGCGTTCTTTGCTGCACACAGGCGGGTGCGTATCTTTGCTACAAAAAATAATGATCCAAGTCGATATTAGGCTCTCGGAACGTACGCGCGTCTAGAACACTGGATACATGTCTTCCGTCCATCACAACATCATCGATTTGGGTGCGTATTTTTCGATCTAGGGACAGCCATATATATGTTTCGGGACCCGGCGACGTCAATCAGCCTCAGCCCTTTTGGAGATGTTTCGTCGTGATGACTGATTTTGCGATTGATGCGCCAAAAATACCTTCTTTGCTCACCCTGGCGTTGAAATCGCCTAGCCAGCACTTATAAGTGCGTTCAATGCTCTCATAGAAAGTATCTTTTGTCAGATCATCCTTCTCTTCTGTCGGGGCGTGGGTGCAAATCAGCGATATGTGGGGAAACTTCGAATCGGCGACTGAGTCCCTCTCCTACTACAAATTCAACACCAAATTTGCTATTTTTGGATGGCGGCGATGTCAGCCTTTAGTCGTACGAGGACATCAACCAGCTCGACACAGGCACCTTTCCAATGAAGGGACCGGGCGTTACATATGCATACCCTCAAATCGTGATGCTTAAAACGTTTGCAGGGATCTTCGACGGAAGAGAGTTTTTCATCCGATGCTTTATTTTTTTATTTTTCATTGGGGCAAACCCTACGCACAGCCGCGGGAGATTCGCCTCCTGTTTGTTTGCTGCCCAGAGGATATTTGGTCTAAAACCGGAATTCGTGGGCTTCTTGAACCATATGTAAAATAATCGCCACTCTCAAGTGAAAGGTTTGTTTGCTGCCCAGAGGATATTTGGTCTAAGACCGGAATTCGTGAGCTTCTTGAACCATATGTAAAATAATCGCCACTCTCAAGTGAATGGTAGCCAAAAACTTTCCTCACTTGTGTGACCTTCTGCATTTGGCCGATCGGGCTCCATTTCGTTGCCTAGTGAATTTAACTTTGAGTAAACGGTGATTCGAGAAGAATTGGGAAGGAATCGTCTAACATTCTCGAAGAAGAGTTGAGAGATCCATGCTCTTGTCTCCAAAACTTCAATGCAATTGGGAAAGTCCATATAAGATAATCAAGCTTTGCGAGATCAAGAAACAAGATGAATGTGATCTGCCTAGAGAGGTTTGCAGCGTTTGGAACGTGCCGATCAGACTTTGGTGGAGGGCAGTATGGCGCAAATGCGAAACAAATGTCAGATGAAAGATGAGGCCGATAACTGGCACGAAAATCGAAAATGCTCATTATCGAGAACGTCTAAATTTTTTCAGGCGTTAATACCAGCGAACTGTTACTAAATGAACTTTGAGTAAATTCTTCTTTAGTTGGCGACTTTTATTTAATAATCCAATGATTCAACTCGAAGGATTTGGGAAATCATCGAAGTTAGTTTGTCGAAATAGTGGCCAGAAACGATTCTTTTACAAATGGTTCAAGGAGCTCACGAGTTTCTGTCTTAGACCAACTCTCCTCCGGGCATCCAACAAGCATCCGATTGGAGGCGAACGAAAGAGAGAAGGCGAATCTCCCTGGTTGTGCGTAGAACTTGGACCCGCCCCATGAAAATCCTGCCAAAAAAATAAAAAAAAAATATAAAAAAAAGCCTCGAATGAGACACCCCCCTTTTGACGACGACTCCTGCAGTCCTTTAAGAATCACGATTTGAGGGCATATACCTGGAACGTCCGGTCCCTTAATTAAGAAGGTGCTGGTTCCCAGCTGGTTGATGCCTTCGAAAGACTAAAGGCTGGCATCACCGCCGTCCGAAAAGAGCGATGGTCGGGACAAGGACGGCAGAAGGTGGGTCGTTGGGAAATTTACAACAGCCGCCATATAAAAAAACGCCGTTTCCTGGCATTCATCCCCGTTGGATTAACATCTAGCCAAAATTCGCATCAAAGTGAAATTTTTCAATATTTCGCTGATTTGCGCCCACATTCTGATGGTAGAGGACGATGTGACCAAAGATAGTCTCTGAAAGAGCCTAGAACGTACCTGCGAGGTGTGGCCCCAGCACGATGACAAAATCGTGCTTGGAGATTTCGACTCTGCTTGACGATGCCGTTCCTGATGTTTGTACCGTAACAACCAATGGCGACTTGATTTTTTCCGTAAAACTAACTCAGCTGATTGCTCGTTGTTAAACAAAATTTCCAACGAGTATTCAGTATTGATTTTTGTAAATAAATCTGAGAATAACTAAAAAAATTTACAATTTTTGCAAAACAAATGAAAACTAAGAGAGGTAATTTTTATGGAACTAAAGTCCAAACATAAGCTTAAAAAATTTTCAAGGAAATTATAAATTTCCTATCGTACACTAATAAAAATTCATACCAACTGAAGAGCTCGGGAGAGTCCCCTATGCAAAGCACATCTATTGGTGGTCTCGACTAATAAACGCCGCTAGTTTTACAACATTATTATAAGCCAATGTACCAGTTTATAAGTATACCATATTTCCTTAGGTGATCGGTGGAAACTATCCGATTTAATAAACTTCGCAACTTCGACTATTGCAACTTATCTTCAAATCATTCACCCGTTTTAACAAAAATTTACAACAGCCATTGATGGTTGTCTAAGAACTGAGTCTAACAAGCAAAGAAACAAACTGGCTCTAATACAAAAAAATTATTAGTAGTAACATTAACATCAATCCAATATTGAACAGTGAAAATGATATTGATGAATACATTAATGATTTCAGTAATATTCCCGTCTCCCAAACCTTAGCAACTCAAAAGAGGAAAAATGCTCATACGACCCCAAAAATCGTAACGAATACTACTGAAGTAAAAGAAATAGTAATACTCGTAAATAAGCATCGCTTGCGGAAAGAATGGCAAACTCTCTCTGCCTCAAAGTTGCGGTTGAAAACAGCAGAGAGAAAACCGAAAAGTTATCTTAAACAATCTTAACTTAATGTCAAAACATAGATAGAAAAACTGACGCCAAGTTCTACCAAAAAGTACTCACTCTTGAAGGAACATAAGAACTTTCAGGCTCACGTTGAAGTAAGCATTCCAATTAGGAAGGTAACTGGACGAGTAGTAAAGAAGAAAGGGCACATTGTTTTGCAAAATATTTAATTAATGGGTTCCAGCCTAATGATGCAACTTATAATTTTACATTGCCGGAATTAATCGGAAAGGGCCTTGAAACACAGGTGATAGTTAAGACATCAACACTGGAAATATATATTACTTATATATAAACTGCCGACATCCAAGTAAATTGAAAAGTACAAACATCCACTTTTGCGGATGACGCAGCCATATTAGGCCGTGATTGTGCCTTCCTTATGATTCCATGCAGAAGATATATGTAATTACATATATACCACGTATTCAGAAAAAAACAATGCTTTTGCAGCCGAAAAGCTCCAGATACACAACATTAACAATTAAATGAACATTGCTCCAACATAAAAATTACCTACAAATTGCAGTGTGTCTGCAATTTGATTTCAGAAATTAAATTTTCAATTGTCTTTTCTGCACTAGCAATTTTTATTTTTCTTAAAGTGCTGTCACAGGATTTCAGTATATTCAGAGAAAGTTGATTTTGCAAAATGTCCATTCAGACTGATTTCTAGAAGTTGAAATTGAATTTCCATGAAAGTGCTACGGTGACGGTGACGGTGAAATTTTTGATTTTTGAATGATCGATTTTGACACGCAATTTTAAAGTAATTAAATGATTTACTGATTATGTGAAGAGATTACTGATAATCGATTATTAAGGTATATGTCCATGAGACTGTAAACTTGTTGACGCTTGCCTCCTATGCCTAAGAATCTGTCAAGTATCCTCGCTGATCAATCGTAGTTTCGTACAGTTCTATAATTTTGGTGACAGTTTTATTAAGGATTATTGAAAAATGCAATCCAGATTGAATTATTTTTGAACTCAGTACTACTGTCGTTGTAAGTGTCAGTAAGTGTGACATATTTAACGTTAAAATATCATATTTTTTTCCCCATGGTTCGCTATTCATCTATTGATGAACAAACACTACGAGAGACGTGCCATCGATGGAGTCACTGAAAAAATTCCGAGAGCCTAGCAAAGAAAAAATGATAACGGTTTTACTCCAAAAATTAAGGCTAATTACCCATGTTTCGTGCAGGTTGTTATCCTTCACTAAACCTTATGCTTGAACTAATTGGCATGTTTAAGGTTTTCGATAGTACATGAAAAAAAAATTAACGAATTTTACGACGTTAAATATGTTTTTGTAATTTGGATTTAAAATGAGTATACTAGAATGAATTTGTTTGCTAATACTTAACATAATTATTACATAAATTATTATAGGATAAATATATATATGAAGATCAACTCGTCATGCAAATCTATCGATGCTTTCATTCATTCAAAATCATCTCCGATCTATAGTAAAATCTAGGCCTCAATGGATTGCACTACACCTCTTCTTCAAATCTGAAAACGTCAAAGAAATTTCTTTTGCTAAATAAAAGCTGGGGCCATAATTAATAATGTTTTGGCTCCACGTCAGTGCTAGGACAAATGCTTGTAATAATGGTGATGATAGGCTTTTTTCAATTGTTTTCCAATATCTTGAATTAAAAATGGGGATATTTAAGTAAAACTGCTTAGCTTTACTTTTTTCTACTTTAAATTTAAGAATTGTACACAACTGTTAGGCTTAATTAGGTTTCAGCAGATTCAGTAATAACTAGCCTGTTAAAAAAAGGTCAAAGGTCCCGAAAACTAATTTTTGGCTAAAAGGTTAGTTTTGCGATAAAAATATCTCAGATTAAAATTTTAAATCAGGTAATTCTCTTGACGAATTGTATTCATACTTTTTTATAATATCTATAAAAAAAAAACCATTAGAAGAATGACGAGCTATTAGCTGTGTTTTTTTTACGTGCACAACTATGTACATACATATCTGCGCTTAAAATTTATATTGAATGCTAAGCGCAAAGTTTTTACGCCTATAAAATAGCCGCAGATAAAACTAGTGCTACCAAGTTTTGTTACATAGTTTTTATTGACTTTTTGTCAACTGATGAATAATTTTTGAAAAAATACGGAATGAAATATCGATGTGCTTGCATTCGCTAATCTAGTAGTATTAGAGTACCCGCAGAGTATTCCGATTTACGCGGATCAAAACTTGGTATAGCAGAGTGGATGCGAGATTCAACGTTGAAGTCGCCCTATATTAATTTTGGTCAATTATTTGTGCTTAGAAAAAACGTCAGTATAGAAAAAAATCGTTACTTTTGTGACTTTTGATTAAATTATAGAAAGGATTCAACATAAAAAAAAAAATCTATATCCATAAACTTAAATAAAATCACTGTTGTGATAATAAAATAAATAAGTTACTACACTTCAGCTTCAGCGCGAGTTCGAAACTGGCTTTCTAGCATTCATCAGTTTTACTCTCGGCTCTGCTTGGCTTTCATTCTGCTATATTAGCGCGATCTTGTATTGATTTCTATGTATAGATTTACAAAGAGTATTTCTCGCATTCATCAACTTTGCGCCTCGCAAGAGTCCTTAATAATTTTTCATACAGCTTTCATTGCTATCTACTATTGTTCAGATATTTAAATTCATTAATTATAGTGATTGGCACTCCAAATTAATATGAAAATTATAAGAGGCTTAATGGAAATATATATAATGCAATAATATATAAATGGAGGGACCTACAGTTTTTTCGGACGGCCAAGGGATTTTTGTGAGGAGCTTTTATTTCATGTCAGAAATACACTCGGAGGGCTTGACATTCCACGCCGCGGGGCGACCGCAATTAGAAAAATTAATTTTCTATAATTTTCGATGCTGATGGAACTCGGAAAGTTAAAAATGGATTTTATGATTTTTGAAATATATTTTTTTTAATTTCATCTTTTACACTATCTTCTCTACTTCGAAATATTTGACTGAAATATGGAAGCTTCTATTCGAATCGAAATCTAATATCCTTATTTCACTTCACTCTAATGATTTATCTTTTGATTTGGTACCTTAAAGACGTTTCGCATAGATCTTTAGTATATTATATATTAGAACTCTCTTCCTTTTTCATTTGTTACTGAAAATAGAAAACTTTTAAATTCATAGATGGAAATTGATAAATAACTAGGAATATTCTTCAGCATCCTTTGCAAATGATCTTGTGGAGAGTTTCTGTTGGTACAAACGTTTACAGTCACATTCCGCAAATATATTATCGGTCTTTTCTTTCTGTTCGAGGAGTTTATCATCGACAGAGTCTAATACAACTATGGTTGTATTTGGTCTCTTCGATTTGACAATAAGATCGCTTAGCTTTCTGTGAATATCCCGGACTTTTTTCATTGTTACATCTTGCAGTAATAGCATATCACATCTGTCGACTTTTGTGTCCAATATATCTTGCAGGTTCGCTATGGCATTAATAAACTCAGCACGGTAGCCGCTCAAATGATTTTCGACATTATCAATAGATTTCATAAAGTAATCATTCCAAGTCATCTTTTTCAAATATTCTTCCATTAATCCTAACCAATTAATGAATTCAGCTTCAAAATTATCCAGTTTTTTTGACAAATCTTGAAAACGACTATAAATTGGAGGGAGAATTTCTTGTAAAATCACATGTTTGAAAACCGAGTTACCAATGATATCACAAATTTGTTGTATATCTTGGTCACAGGTGGAGCAAATGTGCTCTCCGTTTAAATGCACTTCTCTTAGATGCTCGTTAATTTTATTTTCTAAATAGTCAATCGTACTTTCTAATTGGTTCAAGTTATCGAACTGTTCTACCGGCTCAATTTTTTCACTGTTAAATATAAGTGGTGAAATATTTGATATCTCTAGTAGTTCCTCTATGACTTTAGAATCATAACCACTGATTGACACTTTTTCTTGGGCGCAAAATAACTTTCTCAGCACCAAGTCGAGTAAACTATGTAAAACTATTGTATTTAATGTGGTTACAGAATCACTACTTAAAGCGACTTTAAGTAGCTCTTGCAAAGAAAATTCCAGTTCAATATTTGCACCCATTAACAGTATTATGCTTATTTTTAGCTATTTTACAATAAATTTTCAAATGTCAAGAAGAAGTAAACGTGTTAAAATATTGGAAAAAAATTTTGATTTTAATTATATTTTTTTCAACTTCAATATTTATGAAATAATTTTCAGAGCTAAGTTCTAGTTGAATGTAAGAAGGTGCAGTCCTATGAAAAATTCTGGGGATTTGGCGGAAAATGTTAAATTTTCAGCATACCATCTACACATTGTTCAATTGTATTTCTACTCTCTTGAATAAATCCTTCAAAAATTTGTTCAATTTTTATAATCCAACGGTTATTTTTCTACAGCTTATCAAAAGTGGCATTTATTTATAGCTTAAAATCATGATTATATATTATGTAATTATTAACCATACACATTTTTTTTTACCTTCGACAAATAAATACCCCTAGAAGCGGAGGATGGGACCATGTGTAGAAGTCCCAGCAAGTAGTACATTTTTTTATTGCCTTTTACTTTTATTTTAAATTTGCTGATACTCGGGTTTTTTTAAGTGCATATGTATCTGCGCTTAAAATTTATACGGAATGCAAAGCGCCTAAGAAATATAAATTAGTTCTACCAAGTTTTGCTATCATTACCAATTTTCTCCCTTCAATAAAAACTTCATAAAAGAAGAAGCAAAAATGTATATAGATATCTTAGCCATCAATTTAGCGATCACAATAATACTTTAGCAATTTGCCTATTAGATGATAGTCAAGAAACTAAGTGACTTAAGAGGTATCACATTCAAGATTTGCCCTTTAACAATTAAATATCATTTAGTACCTTAGTCATATAGATACACTTTTAAAATTAATTAATTACAATGAAATAATGTTATAATATTTTCTACACTGTTATTTACAGTTAATTACTTACATTTGCTGAATGTTAATAATACAGATTGTAAATAAAAGATTATTACATAAAAAAATTAAATACTTATCAAAATTAATTTTTAACGCCTTATGCGTTTAATATAAATATTTAAAACAAGTTTGTTACAACATGTGATTTTTTGTTTGAGTATATATACAAATATATGTATAGCAAAATATTTACTTGACCTAATTAAAAAAAATTTGAATTGCATCTTCATATTTTTATCTATCTATATAAAACGGTTGAACCGATTTTAGTGCAATTTCATATATATTCATTAGATCTGCGAATAGGTTATTATCTATTTGTAATACCCGGAAGTGGACCTTTGAAAAGGTAAACTTCATATTTGAGGTGATCGTATGGCACTGTAACTGATTATGTAAAATTTAGCTTATTCAATTTTCCCACGCGATATCTGTCTTTTATCATTCAAGATTGCATAGCCAACTTCTACTTTGGTTTAAAGTATAATAAATAGGAAACATAATTTACGTTTTTCATCAAAATACATACATACATTCATTGAAAATAGAAACAACGCAGTTTCGGTGTTACTCAAATTAACAGTAGATAAGCCCTGAAAACAGGTTTAGATAGTTTCAAGTTAATTTTTGAATAAATATATTCTGCTATTTTACAATTTCTCATTTATAATTTGACCACAACATATTCCATTTTGCAACCAATTATTTTACTCACCTAAAGTGGTAAAACGGCAAATTTTATTTACTGACACAATGCACAAAATCGATTTATCTGCAAAACTCTTTAAAATCACAATTTTTTGCCAACTTTAACGTGTGTGTTTCGTTGATTCCGCAGTAAGAAAAGTAATTAATTATTGTAAATGATTTTTGTGATGTCTGCCAAATATTCTCATAAAAAAATAAAGTATTTAACTACTTTTTAAAAATTTGTTCGGAAAAAAACTTTTTATGGTTTTTCAGTAAGGGAGCCTATTTGTCAAGTGGGAGTGAGAAAATGGTCTACTTATCCAACCTATAATTGAGCTGTTTATGAGAATAGTACGTTCGTTACTGCAGGCTACAAACATGGTTTTTTTTTTGAATTCGTAGATGTTGCGTAATTGATGCCGATCATTTTTGATATATTTGTGAAGAATATAAATGTATTTCAAAATACAGATATTCATAATATCGAAAATATCTAATTTTGTAAAAACTGCGTAACATCAATACTTTAAATTAAAATCGTGTAATCAGGACAAGTCATTGGTTCCGCATAAATGCGGAGTTTGTTTAGGGATATGATTCAATAGAAAATTATTTGCACTAATTTTCATTCATGTACATTCGCCTCGGCAACTTTCACCTCACAAAAAGTGCAAGTGTCTTTGCTTTATATTTATAAAGATATTTTAAATAAAATACTCTGCGTAAAATGAATAGATTAGTAGAGGTACCTATTAAGAAAAGTGAAAAAGATAAAAAAATAAAATATATAAATATAAAAATAAAAACAGCCATGAATTGCGTCTAAAGATATAAGCAAATTTTTTTATTTGATTACGCCTTGAATCAACAAGAGTTGCCAAATATTACGTTCCAAAATTCTCGGTTTCTTATGTACATGGCACAAAATCTCTTTCTCCATTCACCAATTAGAGCTCCATTGAGAACTGTTTGGAGGAATACCCTGCTGTATTTTTGTTTATATTTTGAATTATTTATTGAATCTGCTTTGATATCGGAAGCCTCACAATAAGTAATTAAATACTAAACTAAATAAAATTAGCATGAACGGGCTGCTGGTTTCGTGTTGCTCTTTATAAGGATAGTTTGTCCCTTCTCTTCAGATGGGTTTGATTTGTTGCAGAGGCCAAATGTTAGCCAATTGGTTAAATTGTTGAATTTGACAGTAGGACACGTTTTGACCTCAATATAAAAGTGATGGGTTTTGTACTTATTTCATTGATTTTTATACGTCATTGTCCTAGACATTCTTCAATTAGTTTAAGTGTTGTTCCAAAGTTTTGTGGCTGAAAAGGGGCATTTATGACAACTTATTACAGCAATATCATCCATAAAAGCTGACGTGATTATTTTGTCACTAGTAAGAAGATCTGCGTAGAGCGGTATATATAATAATGACCCAAGAACAACTGCCATGATTGGATACCCTTTCTTTACGTATTCATTTACTTTTAAAATGAATCACCGCTATAGACTATATGCTTTGGAAGGTGTTAAGTAATGATCGTTTAATTTTCTGAATCAAACCATCATGCCGCACCTTGCCAGATGCCTAAGCCACATCAAGAAAAACGCCGAGCCGTACTCCCTAAATTCAAATGCTTTTCTTACTTCATTAGTTATGCAATTTACATGTACTTGTGCAATTGTGTCACGTTTGGCGCAAAAAACCAAAACTGATTTGTAGGAATTACTTCGTTTTTATGGAGAAAAGAAGAAATTTTTGAAAACAATACTTTTCCGAAACGTTTGGAGAGACAATTCAACAGACTGATTGGTCTATGTGATGACAGCAGAGTTGCGTCTTTACCTGGTTTAGATATCATAATTCTCTGCGGCTCTTTCCATGTTTCTTGATAATAAGCTAGCTTTAATATGGCACTGAATAGCTTCGCAAAAAAACCGAGAGAAAAGCCTGAGCAGTTCTTTTAGCATCTATGGTGAGATATGAACATTTCCAGGAGATTTGTTAGAGCCAAAAACAGTGTGTCTTTGAATATTATGAATCATCACCAACTTCGTCATTAAACAAAAGATTTTGTGGCTGACGTAACATTCTTCTTGATAAACCTTGTGTTTAACCCATACGCTCTTCTAGATATATGTATATATTTTTCATTTTTGCTCTTAGTTATACATATTTTGTATATTTTGCATGATATCCTTGATTTAAACCAAACTAAGAATTCTCTGGGGATGGCAGAAAAAGGGCCCACCCACGTACATTATTACATATTTACATTACACCTACACAAATGTATGTAACACCAGTGCGTGGTGGACAAATATTTTAATACTTTTTGTTAAAGAACTAATTAATGTTGCAGTTTGTGCAATATTCTTTCAGTGCAAATTTTTACATAATCAGCAAATAATTTACATAATTTTACATAAAACGAACGCTAAACCTTTTGCATGCGATTATATGTACATGAACAATGCATAAATAAATTCGCGTTGTTGTTGCGCCTACATATACGTATGTATATATATTTAATTTTTAAATGTGGAAACCTATAACGGATACAAAATTGGAATATATATTGGAATATTTGTATTCATAACCCAGCTCGTACAAAAAGCAAAAACGTGTTAAATTCAAATATTTTATTCAAAAACGTTTTCTGACTGTTATTTAATAATTTTCTACAAATTTAAAAATCGAAAAATACATTTGTCTGTACATATCTGAAATCGTCTAGTTATGTGTAACTTCCATGTATCTTTTACTAAAGCCTGTGTGTACCTGTTTTCAGCATTACTAGTGCACTCTCCTTTCTTGCGGTGTGTAGTACTAACATCACCAAGAATGTGGTGGTTTTCCTGCGAAAAATTGTATGACTAATCTCTAAAGAGAGTAATTCCGGATTAATCGTATTGGGGTACCATTGGGCAATATTTAGTCGCAACTAGTCCTATATGGGTATTATTGGAGATCAATTGGTCCCGACTCATCTTTTGCGGGTATAATTAGCAGCTAAAAATGTTTATAAAATTGTTTATTTATTTATGAAATTTTTTTAGTTATTTTAGTTAGCTTACGTTAATAGTTGCATTTCTTCTAATTACGATTATCAATAACAACTTTGAAAATAGTAGTAGTGTATAAATCATCGTAAAGTTATCGTAAAGAAGTAAAAAAACTATCATAGGCAAAAAGCAACTGAGATCACCTAATCGAAATAGTCCGCTTTTCCATCCAGGAATGTAATGAATATCACCGAAATAAATGGTACTAAAGTTTACTTTTAGTAGTATATTTTAAAAAAGCATCAAGTATTTGATTTTCCACACCACCGTTTGGCATAGATATTGCTCTACATCCAACATTTTTTCAACAATATATAAGAAAACTAAGACAAAATATTTTCGATATTTGCAATAAAGTTTATAGACCAATTTGGAGGTTTTACCATTTCACAATTGCAGCGAAAGTTTAAAGCGTTCCGCTTTTTTCGTTGCATTTAATTTAAGTAATGTCACGCACGGTTGTAATCAATGTTAAAATTTCTTAAAATGTAAGGGTTTAATAAATTTTTTTTATACATTACATTATCATCAATTAACTTTAATCTCATCATTTCGTTTTTCTTTTTTAATATTCTTAAACTTAAAGTGAACTCTGAATGCAATTTTAAAACTTTCCTCGAAAACAAATTTGGCACGGTAATACTCTTGACTAAAAACTGGCGGTTTTGTTCGAAATTCAGGAAAGGAAGGAAGGTACCTGCGGTTCGCGCCTACCCCCAAATTCGCTTTTTCATTCCATTAGCTTCTTATTCTGATTCCTGTCTTTCACAACGTGTCCTGTTAAACATGGATTTGTAGAAAGTGAAATTGTGTGTGTGAAAAATATGAGTTTTTATGTGCATACCACATATGAATATATAAATATGCAAATATGCACGGCAGATTATTTGTATTAAAAAATTAAAATTCTAACAATAGTTAGCTAAGTTAGGTTGTGACGATACACCCCTTATAGTTTTTATTCCTTATTCCAATTTATTTAATCCTTTTTATTATAACCACAGAGTTTATCAATAAAATTTCCTTTGCAAAGATAATAAATATATTTATATAAATATATGTATGTGTATATATAAGTATATGCATATATACCCGGTGCTTTTTAATCACAAGCGCGATTTTCGGCCAAGCTCCTTCTAGTGTGCGTCTTAATGTTTTCCAACAAATTGTGTGACATAAACATAGTTCATTTTAGACTGTCTTCGAACGACTGATGGATTTTTATAAGGAGCTTTTTTTCACGTTGGCATTCTCTGCCGAGGGAAGACCGCAATTTTAAATTTGTTTAAACTAATTTTCGATAGATTTGGTTCCTGGTATGAGAGGAGTTCGAACTTATGGCCATCCACTTGTACCACACTGTGTTAACCACTCAGCCGCGACTGAATTAGAACCTTTTTTTCAATACTGGTGTCCTCTTCCTGCAGAGAAAAAGTTCTTGTACACGGCAGAGTACATAATAAAATGATCCGGCGATGCGGATGAAAGTTGAGCGAATGCCTATTACCTATAAAAATTCAATATAGAATCCGATCCGTTGGGAAATGGTTGATCAATACTTTGTAAAAAATTGATGTTTAGAAGCGGTGAAAAAGCGTTTAGTGGGTCATTGTGACGAAAATTTAATGGCAAATTGAAACAAAGATGCCATATTGTGGAATACAGGTCGTCTTTATGTACCGCCCATATTATGTTGTCAATTTTACTAAATACATTTATTAGTTATATATACTTATATGTTGTATAAGATAACTTTACTACTTGTAAGACTGCACAATGCTCACGGATACTCAGAATGTATTACCTACAAATCATTTTGATTTAATAGAGAGTTATACATACATATGTACCTACATACAGATTTTTATATATAAGAAGAGCAATCAAAGAAACACTGTAAAAATTTCGTAAAAACGTTGAGCAAAAACGCAAGCTTCTTTGCAAAAGTGATGAATATAAGTTATTAACGATTAAAATATAATGCCAACATATTGGCATGAAATTTTAAAATTCTGACCTCGTCTTTACGAGTATATGAAAGGTAAAACTTAGAAAAGTGAACACCGATGTGATTTCAATTTCATTTGTATTTACTCATATACTACATACAGTTAAAACTAATAATATAATATGAAAACTAATTTTTAATAACATATTATTCTTACAACTAAATTTTTTACTTTTCAATTTCGTATTTTGTTGCAAACCCGAATGAATTGTGCACCACTTATTTTGCAGCTGATTGTCAAATTGAAAAAAGTTACGGTGTTAAAGTTTCCCTTGGTTGTCATGCCACAATCTTCTCCATTTCCCTTTGTCTATTCGTGAAAAGGTTATTACATAATAATAAGTATATACATATAACTTAATTTAACACCCCCATAATTTTAAATTAAAAGAAAACATTAACATCTTTACTTTAAGATGATACATTTTACGGAGATCAGTAGATTCTTTCACTTTTTAAATATACTTATACTTATTCCTCTGGCATATAGGTAAAGCTGCAACTATGAGAAGTTCATATTCTTGTAGAAAATAGTAACTCGTTTAGGATGCTTTGGCTTCTCTAGCGTAACGTGTGGATTTTCCGAGTTCCAGTTTTGCTTGGTTACGTAGCCATGGTGGTGAAGCCCACTGAAGAAAGCAAAAGCACTTGGACTTCATAAGCCTTCATTACGAGGGCTGAATAGAAGATGAAATCCGACATTCATGAAAAATTTTCTTGCAGTTGCGGTTGAAGACTCACCATTTTGGAAGCAAATTTTCAATATTTCCCAGTTTTCTTCAAGTTAAACTTAACCATTTAGTAAACCGCAAACCTGTTTATCATTACATGATTTATATGACGGGAATGTAGTTTAAAATGTTAAAATACAATTAAGTCTTAGTTTAAAAAGCAAACGGTATATGGCCCATCCTTTATATATAATAAATTCGCTCTTTCAAAAGTTATTCAAGGTTCTAATATAAATAAGTATAGCGAATGCTCGGCATTTGCACAAAAACTAGGACTTCCAAATAAATTATAACTATTGGAAGTTCAACTGTTTCCAACAAAAACCTCGTCTAATTCTCTCAAAAATATGCGCTTCTCATATTTGAAACTTTAGATGTTAAAAGGGGCTGACAGAAAGAACAATAAACTTGGTAAATAATGTACACCTTAATATATAGTAGAAGTACGCTTGAGTCCAAAATTTGTCTGTTAAATTAGCCTATAACTAATTCTGAGATAAAATTCTACACAATATAATACAAAAATTTCCTACTGGTCTCTTAATGACAATTTTTCCCCCCCATACTTTTGAATAGCAACCTAAGTTTCAAAATTTATTCCGCCTCTTATTAAGAAAGGAGTTTAGACATATTCAACTTCTGCCGAATTAGTTGTTGTTGTTGTTGCAGGGGCTCGCTAACCCCGTCTAGGGTCAGGTAGGTCTATCCCTAGTCATCGAGGTCATCTAACTGGAGGCCCAGGAAACGTGCATAGAGGTGGTTAGCGTCGTGCGGGGATTCGTTGCATGTGCGACATAGGTTGGGTATACCAGGATCGAGTCTTGAGCATAACATTTTGCTCCTTAACTGAGATTATAAATATTTCACTGCGTAAGTGGTGCACCGACGCCATCAGAAGGTTTCCTGTCACGGTCCGAAGTACGGTATTATTACATTTTTGTAACTTCTTCGACTGGGTCTCGCTAGTCCCCGACGACCAAATCGGAGCAGCGTAGTTTACGACCAGCCGAACTTGTATCTTGCCAACATCGTCTCTTTGTCTTTTCCCCCAAGCTATCGTTTTGAGGATTTTGCTGCGGCTCTGTACCTTGGTGGCAATTGCAGTTTTATGCGGAGTGAAAGAGGGCAGACTGTCAGATGTGACTCCCAGTAATTTATGGTCGGAATTTTTAGTTCATCGACTTTCATATTGAGTTCTAGGAAGATTTTGCAGTTGTAAGTGTAAATATCATGCAATGAAGAAGTGGGAAAGGTCGGGGAGATAACAGTTTACTTTCGAACAAAGGCTATCAATATCCTGGCCAGATGCCAATATCGCGCAGTCATCGGCTTATGAGATCATAGAGACGCCCTCTTTAATTTTTCGTACCTTTGAAGTTTGACCTCGAAAGTCAACCGATGATTGCCAACCACTGAGGTAATTCATGGTCCACTTCTTCAACCCTGACAGTAATGAGATGTCCTCAATGTCCGATAGTAGCACTGCGTACGACAGGTCCAATGCTACTAAGACAGTTCGCACACAGGTTGAAGCCATGAACTATCTGACTGTTTATGACGTTAAGTGCTATTGTAGTGCTGTGCACTTTACGGAAGCCATGCTGATGCATAGGTAGGCCACGATTGTGTATGAGAGACGGGAGCACCAAGGCCTCAATTGTTTTTGCTACTGGAATGCAGAGATATTGTCCGATAGAGGGCTTCTCCTTCGTTTCCAGGTTTCCCCGGCTTTAGTAGCGGGACCACTCTACCCAGTTTTCACATATCGGGTATAATCAGAATGATCAAAGACAAATTGAAAACCTTCTTAAAGTAATCTGCTCCCACTCGACCTCAATATTTCAGCATCATCTTGCTTATTCTGTCGGGGCCGATGGATTTGGGGACTTTCGCCTTCCCGATAACCCTCTGAACCTTTTCCCTGGAGAAAGCAAGCATCGCGAGGGTTTTTGGTAGTTTGCGCAGATGGTGGGTCACTTGCCTTTTCATTTTGTCGACCGAAAGGTGCAGTGTGAAAAGCCGGCTAAAACAGGTCGCGCTCCTCTTCGGGTCCGACGAGGCGTGATCACCGATTCAAATTTCCACTCAATCATAATGTCTCGTGGGATTAGACAACGTCTTAGCCCAGAGCTTGGTTACCCCAGAGGAGAAATTGAAGGACCTGAAGTTCTCCTCCCACTTATTCCGCTTTTGATGGTTAACCTTCTGCCGAATCTCCGTGTTGAGTTCCTAGTGCGCTGATTTCCGGGATTGGCCAGGCGTAGTGCGTCGCGCCTTGTTGCTAAAACCGCCGATTCTGTGGCAAAGTTGGGCGGATTTCCGCAATTCGGCCGGTCGATAACAAGCCGGGATCTATGCTGTTTATCGGACCAGCGCTAGCTATTGTGCTTTCAGATGAGCTATGACCTTGCCCACAATTCTGGTCGGGGCTTCCGCACTCATAGTGCAGAATGTCGAATCGTCTATCTGTTCCGCCGGCTCCATTTCTCCACGATCATTTAACAGACAGGAATGCCAAAGATCGTGAAGCGCGTTGAAGTCGCCAAAAACCAAAGGGTTTTCGCCTCTGATTAGCGCACCTATGTATATCAGGACGACTTAGACTTTCTCCTCATTGCTTTTCAAAACTGTTCTTTCTTGAAATTGCAGTAATAATAATAATATAATAAACAAACAATTTATTTTTATTTCTTACCTGAACGATGTCACCGTGCTGACCACCAGCAGCAGTTAAAGTCAACACACAAACGTAAGGTAATTTATCCTGCTTCGGTCGATAAAGCTCTAGAGAATACGTCAAACCTAAGTCCCCATAGTAAGTGCGATTACAACCTATAAAGTAAATAAAAATAGGGAATCGGAGAAAGATATTAATTAGAAATATCTATGGTTTAAATAGACCCCTTAATCTAAAATACATAGTTGCAGGCACCAACATATATATATAGATACAACGTATGTTATGGACATATTCGTTCGAAAACGGTACATATAATATATATATATATATATATATATATATTTGGCGCTTTGTAACCGCTGAAGCGATTTTCGACCGAGCTCCTCCTCCAATTTGTGGTTTTGCGTCTTGATGTTTTTACCAACAAATGGAGGGACCTACAGTTTATTCTAAGCCGCCTCCGAACGGCTGATGGATTTAAATGAGGAGCTTAATTTCATGTCAGAAATACACTCGGAGGGCTTGACATTCCCTGCCGAGGGGCGACCGCAATTAGAAAAATTTATTTCTATAATTTTGGATGTTGCTCAGCAACAAAATCGTTAACCCACATGCACACACCTTTAAAAAAAAAAGATATGCCTTTAATATAAATGGTGATCCAAGTAGAGGTACTTATTTCAATAGCCTTTTTTTGACAGATCACGCGTGAGTCGTGCCAAGCTGTCCTGTTATTTTTGTTCAGTATTGTTTGGCATTTCATCATGGAAAGATGTACGCCTGAACAACGTTTACAAATCATTCAACTTTATTACGAAAATTTACGTTCTGTAAAGAATGTGTTTCGCGCGTTTCGCTCAACTTATGGTCAACATAATCGGCCTTCTGAGCGTACTATTCGCAACACCATCACCAATCTTGAGACCCAGCATTCATTATTGGATAATATTCGGCCGAACAGACCACGTCCAGCACGCAGTGAAGAAAATATAGCGGCCGTAGCTGAGAGTGTACACGAAGACCATGGAGAGTCGACTAGGCGCCGTTCGCAACGTTCGGATTGACGTTTGGAACAGCTTTGCGCATTTTACGTCGAGATCTTAAATTGAAAGTGTACAAAATACAGCTTTTGCAAGAACTGAAACTTCTCGACCTTCCAAAGCGACATCGCTTCGCTCTATGGGCTCTTGAAAAGTTTCAAGAAAATCCGACATTTTCGAGCCAAATTTTGTTCAGCGACCAGGCTTATTTCTGGCACAATGGCTATGTAAACAAGCAAAATTGCCGCATATGTAACGAAGAAAAAACAGCGGTTTGTTGTGGTTTGTGGGACGATGGAATCATCGGTCCATATTTCTTGAAAAATGATGCCGGTGAGAACGTAACCGTCAATGGCGATCGTTATCGTGCCATGATAACCGACTATTTGAAGCCTGAGTGATCTCCGCGACATTTGGTTTCAACAAGACGGTGCCACTTCCCACACATCGCATCAATCAATGGATTTATTGAAAGAACACTTCGGTGAGCAGATAATTTCACGTTTTGGGCCGGTCGATTGGCCACCGAGATCGTGTGATATCACACCGTTAGGCTTTTTCCTGTGGGGAAATATTAAGTCTAAAGTCTAAGCGGACAATTCCGCTTTGATTCAGGCCTTGGAGCAAAAAATCACGCGTGTCATTCGCCAGTTACCAGTCCAAATGTTCGAACGAGTAATCGAAAATTGGACTCAACGGATGGACCATCTGAGACGTAGCCGTGGCCAACATTTGAAAGAGATAATCTTCAAAAAATAAACCCCAAAGAATATTCTTGCGAATTTTCCCCATTAAGTTTGAATTTTTGTGTTTTTTCTTTAAAAAAGTAGGGAACCACGAAATGGATCGCCCTTTATTTATTTGTAGCAAATCCACTGTTTTGAAACACTATTATATGTACCGATTTTAAAGTTCACGTTCGATCAGCAGCTAATGCGTCTTGTTAATTTAACTTTAATGAAATCTACTCATCTTTTAACTGTTTACTTTCTTACTAGTTTTAATCATTTAAAACCGACCCAATTTTTGAAAAATCGCTATTTTCAGACAGCTTTCTTCTTCTTAATGTGGCTTAAAATTACAGATAAGTGCTTTGTTAGGTTAGAAATAGTGCTTTATTATATATTTAAAAAGTCGTGAAAATTTCCAGAATGGAATCGAGCTCGTATGCAGGCTACGAATTTTTAACATTTCCAAAATTTCCTTATTGACAAGATTTGGTATTATAAAATATTTTTATTTTCCAATGCGCAACAACTTTCCTTCTGGTAACAGGAAACTAGAGAAGTATTTGATTCATTTTTTTATTGACACTGTGCACAGTTTCGCTTCTTAGCCAATGCGAAATCTTATTTGGTTTACATATCCACAGATAATGATGATACCAAGAGCTGAATGGCTAAGCGAGACGAATTTGCAGACGAAAAGAGAAAGTCCGAAATATGTGAACTTGAACATCTTGATAAGCTGGCTGACGTGGGTAATGCTAAAAATTCTATGAAAAAATGCGACGACGTACGGTTTCAAGACCGGAAAATAGTGTAGTAGGAGTCAAGGAAGTAATATGATCACCGATGTCCAGGGCATACTGAGTTTACGGAGAGAACATTTCTATAACCTGCTGAATGACAGTGAAAGTGCGACACCCGCTGGTGCTAAAACCGAACCGAAGAAAGCTGCCTAGGCAGCACGAAATCCTTTTCTGCTTCTGCGCCGCTATGTTTGAATTAATATCCTTCAAAAACTTGTACGGCAATGTGACCTGACGCAGGTGACTATTTATAGTGTGATTTCTTCTTCGACCTGATGCTGGTGAAAATAGTAAGGGCTGCAGAGCTAAATAGACAAGGTACAAAAGCGTGGTGTATGCTGATTTTATTATTGGGTCTCATGGTGAAAAAGGACAAGATGAAATATCTCCAGTCCTCAAACAAACGGTCAGCGCATTCGCTCCTTGATTCCCACGTTACAGTCAAAATAATGAAGTTATAGATAACAATGCCAGCCTTAAAATTCAACGCAGAATCACTCTTGCCAACAGGTGTTGCTTTCAAGAGAGTTCAGCGAATCAAGAGACAGCCACTACGCTAGTACACGGTGGTGGACGAAGATCAAGGCGAAGAGCTCCACCCCGTTGAAGAAATCAGGTGGAGAGCGAGCAGGCCCCTCTCTTTATTTTCAATTGGCGCTAACCTATGATAAATAATACGAGGTGCATAGCTATATAGACAAGTTACAATAATTTACAAGAGTGTACAATTGCTGGCGTAAGCAGATGATATTGATATCATTGGTCAAGAAAACCGCACCGAAAGTTCTGCGTTCGCCAGGTTAGGCAAAGAAGCGAAGAATGGGTCTAATAGTGAATGAGCAAGAAGAAATATCCCCTGTCATCAAATAAACAGTCATCGCATTCGCGACTCGTTTCCCACTGTTGACAGTCATAACTTCGATGTCTTAGATTATTTCGTCTACTTAGGAACCGGATATAACAACACCAACCATGTCAGCCTCATGTGTCTATACCAGCTTAGTACGATACTACCATGCTTCGGGTTTTACCGATCACAATTTCTACACGAAGTTACAATTGCGCGATAAGATCTATACTCGTATACAGAAAATGTGAGAAAATGAAATTAAGTCAGTTTCGTTTCGCTGGTGAGCTCTGCTAGTACACAAAAGACATAAAGAAATTATTATTATTATTAAATTTTAATATCAATGCAAATAATAGAACAAACTCGCAAACTTAAATATAAATATATTTATTAACAATAAACTATTAATAATAATATAAATATACACGATAAATAATATGTTTTAATAGCTTTTCACCAAAGCAGATTGTATTTGAAACTTAAGCGTATGTTCAATGTAATTTTTCTCATATATTCCAAAATATAATCCCAAGTAGTTACTCCATATAGTGCTCGGCTGAAAATCTAAGTGACCAAATATTAATAAACACAATCTGGCATACAAGCTAACAACTGTCAACTTTATCCTCAACTCAACCTTCAACTTGCGAAATATACTTGAAAAGTAAATTTTACATAAAATTTTTTTATTCCCCAAAGGGTAAAAGACATTAAAAAGATTTACAAAAAAAATTGACAATCAAATAATTGATTGGTCTCCTAATAATTATTTTCACACCATCGCTGTGAAAATTGCTGGAAATACGACATAAGAAAATTCTGCCAAATTACTAAGATATGTCGAAATTGTGCTATTATTTAAATGACGGAATAAAAGCAGAATGTAAAAAAAAAACATGTGTAAGCCGTACCAGTTATAACAATTCGGATTCAAACAATTAAGCTTACGACAAAAAGTGTCCAATATTCATAAAGGATAAAGAAATACAAGTCATCAAAACTATAGTAGAGATTATCTAGCCACATACTCGTATATAGTATTTCATGTTTCCATCTATATTTGTTGTATAGATATTTTGAATAATTTATTTTGCTTTGTTTTCATTGTAAACTATCGACTTTTTCGGTATTTCATATAGTTTTCTTTTAAATAAAGTATTATTCGTGATCCTTCGCGTAAATTCAAACATTACCGTCCAGGAGTTCATTTCGTTGCGTTGTTGCCAGCATCGTAGAGGTTTAAAAGTATGGAATCTTGTGTATTTTGCAGGAAACTGTCAAACCCGCATTTGCCTGTCAAGCTCAGGGTTGACAAGCGAACTCGACGATGCGGACATCGTTATTGTTACGATCTTGCTGATTAACCTCGATTATTTCCTTAATCTTTCGGGTACGACCTCTGGATTGTTAAATAAAATCGCCAAATTAATTTGCAGTCTCTTTATTTATAAAGACTTAATTAATGTCCTTTTAATTATTCGGTAATTCACAATTCAATTACAATTTACGTTACTATTTACAATCACTTGTATACAACTTTCACAATGTACTGTTTTTATTACTTTACTGTAATGTAATCTCCACGAGTTTAATTCACAACTGATTCACGACTGATTGCTGACTGAATCCTCTTGCAGTCGTATGTCGTCCTTATATACTTGTTTGCTCCTTGAAAACGAAACCCCTGGAATAATCGCGTCGTTTTACGATAAACCTCTCGCTTACGATAATCGTCGTTTACGATAATCGCCTCGTTTACGCTCTAGAACGTGCCAGTTGTCGGCTCCTCTCTTTCATCTGTCATTCGCTTCGCATTTTCGCCACATTATAATGAAAAAATTTCGCAATAAATACAGAGGCAATGAAAGAATTAACAAATAACAGATTGTCAGTTTTAGAAATTTTAGAAATCAGGCGATCTCAGCTGTTTTCGAAACAAACAAAATTGCGGTTTCCATACTTGTAAAGCTGTACAATGGTTGCCAGTACACTTCGAATGACGTTAACGAAATTTTTTTCCATTTAAACGATTGCGATTTCATTTCGTTTTGTCAACATGGCGCCGAAACGAAAATATTTCATTTCGTTTGAGTTAATTCACAAGTGATTACTATTTTCAAATTTGAGCATCAACTCAAACAAGCAATAAATATAGAATCCACAATTTGGCCTGCTTAAATTTCTCCAAACAAACTTTTACCTTAAACGTCCTCAACATAACCCCAACAATCTCGAAACAATCCGGTGATAGACTTCAATAGTTCAAATCGGAAATGGAGCTACATAATAAAGAACAAAAGAGGAGATACACTTCTAATATTCCTAGCCCAATCGGACTTAATCCATTCAATGACAACTCTGCAATATATATTTTACAATCAATACCTTCACTGACAGATCTTTAATTTTGCTCACCTGCCTTAGTACCTAATATCTCATAGAAAACACGGACCACTTCTCTATTCATATATTATTGTTTGCACAAGGAACTGGCAAAGATCAAAAGCGACCTCAATTCAAAACCCATCTTGCCGACAGGGTACTTTATAACCGGTTTACGCTCTATCTTACCAATAAACCGACATTCAGCAAAAACACTTACAAAGAAACAGGAAACATAAAAAAATTCTTTTGCGAAGCGCAAGCAAAAAATACAATTCCTGAAACTATGGCTACTCCCCAAAAACACTAAAACGCTTTTGGCGAAATTAAATTTAAAAAAATTATCACCACTGAAAACATAATACGCTTCAAAAAACAAATGCATCATTTCGTTGGGAGCCAAGGCATAGTACAATAAAAGATTCTACAGTCTTCACAACATAAAATTAACTTTAAATTTCTACTTCTAAAATTTGGCTAACATCAGAACTGGGGCCTGTGGCCTGAACAATAACACAACAATACCCAATCTGGACTAAAAACCACATGTAAACTTCAGATAGCCAACAGCTTCGCACAGTATAGTTCACAAATTTCTGAAGACTCAGCTTTTTTCCAAGAATTTATCAACAACAAATACAAACCAGTATAAAGAACACTTAACCTTACACCATCCGCCAACCAAATAAAAGCCGAACTTTTATCAGCCATAATCATATCTCGCAATCGTGCAAATATAGCCTAATTATTTCAAGTCTCAAACCCAATAAAAATAAAACCATATCACTTCTTTTCGACCAATATCGCAAAATTATTAGACAAAATCGTTGCCAAATGGTTATAGTAGTGTATATATATGTATATATATATGACGCTTTGTAGCCGTTGAAGTAATTTTCGGCCACGCTCCTCCTCCAATTTATTGTTTTACGCCATCCCAAAAGTAAAAGCACTTAAAATATTACGAATTATTCTTAGCAAGAACTACAAATGAAACTCACATATAAATTAATTAGCTACTTCGCTTTCAAAAAGACTAGATATCATTAAATGTTTATCAAATGCTAAATTTAACTATCACACACATACTCAGGGAAAAAAGTATATGTGCATTTTTTGTTCACAATGGTTTCTTCTCTCTTAAAACAGTAATAATTTTTTAGGTATACAAGTTGTTTTTGTTATATCCTCTGATATATTTCCATGTTCAAAATTCTTCTTTAAACTTTATCCGTGGTACTGTTATTGGCAAAATGCGATCAAGCAGGCATTATACGTAGGAAAAATTATACTATGTGCATTCAGAGATTATTGTCTTTTTAAGAGCGATAAAGTATAAAGAATTCTGTTCATCTTTAACATAAAATATTTATATTGGATATGGTTTTTAGGTTAAAATGCCACGTCTAACATATTTATCAGAGGAGGAGCGTGGACTGATTAAAGGGAAGTGAAATTGGCGATATTGCTTCCAGAGTGTACCATCTTAGAAACACTATTTAATTTTTTTTTAAAAATCCCGAAAGTTATGGTACAATTAAGCGCAATGGAACGCAGAAAAGCATGTTTTGCTTGGAAATGAAGGCACATTTAAATCTAGGTGTATCAAGAAGAAGAGTCCATCAAACCTTGACGTAAAATAAATTGGTTAGATATGAGTTTCGAGAGCCTGTACCCAAGCTGCAAAGTCGACATATGTATACGGGCATGTCTGGCCTTTGCTGAAAAACAAAAATTTTGGACAGATAAATTCAAAATGGTTATTTTTTCTGACGAAAAAATTTAATTTGGATGGTCCTCCTTGCTGCATTAGGACTGGCGTGATATAGAGCTCGCTATAAGCGAAATCATGGTTGTGGTGGTTCACTGATGATTTGGGCAGCCTTTGGTTATGATGGAAAGTCAGCGCTGTGCTTTATACCCACTAGGACGAATGCAGAAATATATATTAAGATGCTTTCAAATAGAGTTTATTGCAATGAGAGACAGTTTGAGACCATTAAACAACTCAAGGAGGGCTTATTGGTGGCATGAGATGAAATTAACAATTTACCGTTTAAACAGTTGGTTGATTCCATGCCAAAAAAAATTGATCAAATTTTTCCAAAAAAGGAAAGCATATCAATTATTAACCAAGTCGAATAAAAATTTACTTGCGCTAAACTTATTATATATATTACCTCACAACTCAACTTTCCAGAAGCTTTCAAAACACTAAGAAGATACCCAAAGATCAGAAAATACAGGAAAAGTAAATGGTCTGACCTGGACATAATTGTATCGAATTGTATCATTCATTCCTACAAAAATTATAAGAAGGATTTAACACCCAATCTTATAGATACTTCATTAAAATCATATAACAAAATGAAATATATGTATAAATCCAATTTTTTTTCTTTTTCTACGACGGCGCCTGATGGATAAACGTAAAATCCAACAGACTGGTGACCGAAAACCAGGTACAGCGGACTGTCCTGAATCCGAGTCCGATCGCGGAAGGTCGCGGCTACACTTGCCTCTTACACTGGGCAGCTACAGATTTGCTCATCAGCTGCTATAAAGTAATTTGCGATTAAGAAACGTTGAGAATAAAAAGAGTATTTATAAGTTTAAAACTCTCAGTAAATATTTCTTAATACAAAAAAGTGAACCCGAAGAATCAAAGCTGGCGTAATAAGAATTAAAATCGTTACACAAAAACCTGAATGGGTCGTGCATTTCAAAATTGGTTTTGCATAAAGACAAGGTAAGGGGTCTAAAGTATCTAGATTGTCTCAAAGGGACACTAAAGTTAATCTCACTAAGTAGGAATGGACTATTGATAATACCTCTTATAAGCTTAGTTGAAAATAAAACTCCAAGCATCTCTCGTCGACTCTGGAGTGAAGGTAGTTTAATAAGCATTAATCAGCTTTTTTAAGGAGGGAGATTTTTATTCGCATATGCAATTGATAATGTGGATTCCATATAATGGAACCATATTGTGGCGAAAATGTGAAGCGGATGTCAGATGGAAGAGAGAAGCCGATAATTGGCGTGTTCTGGAGCGTTAATAGAGAACAATTCAAACTAGAACATTATGAAAGTTATAATACAAGTGATTGTAAATAGTAATAAAAGTAAAAAGAGTAATAAAGGGCATTGGGTATTTTCTTTATAATCGAGAAGCTGCAAACATAGTTGGTGACTTTTATTTAACAATACAATGATCGGACTCGAAGGATTTAGGAAACCACCGAGCTAATTCAGGGAAATCGTACCAATTGGTGTCAGAAGTGCATTGTTAAATAAATCCAAAAGGATAATAATTGAAAAATGGTCAAAATTCAGGATTTGACATACCTCCTCTTAAGAGGAAATCGGTAGCGTGGATTATCTACAACTGGAAATAAGGTAGAGTTGCATTCACGGCTGCGCGAAGCAATGTAAGTCGAAGGCATCGACTTGAGACAATACGAATTCCGTCGCAATGATGAAAAGATATTCATGAAGGATATAGACAAGAATGATGCGGTTGATTCAAGAAAAGGTTCCTAGTTCAACTACGTGTATTGACATGAACATGTTATTGGCTGCAATTTCACAAAAAATAGATGCATAGGATGCCAGATGTCACAAAAGATGGATGAACAGGATGCCCATAATTAATAAAAGTTGACTGAAATTTCAGAGATTTCACAAAAAAATGGATGCATAAATCGGGACAATCTCATAAGTACGGCAAAATTTGGTGAGAGACAATGCAGAACTTAAGGAAAGCCAGGACAGAATAGAAGAATGGCAAAGTAAGATCGAGGAGATAATTGAAGCCAAAGTTAACGCATTGGAAGGTCGTGTCCTTGATTTGCAGTTAAATCGTCTAACCACTTCGGTGAACTCTCCCAAGGTAAAAATGCTATCCTTTGGCGGCAAATTTCCTTTCCAAGTCTTTGAACTCCAGTTTGAAAATCCGGCTGCAACGAATAATGGGAGCATAGAAGAAAAAGCGGTGCGTTATTCGTTACTATTCCTGAATATGAGAGAGGTGATAACAACGCATTAATGCGAGCCGTAAAAAGAGGCTGAGGAACGCATCACACTCCATCATTAGAGCTGACCTGATCGCTCAAGAAGTGAGACCATTAGGTAGAGCAAGACTTAAAACGGCGGCTGTTTAGGACACCCAAGTGGTGGGAGAAGTAACATGTGAGGTCGCAATAGGGAATGTGACGGGCTTACACAGCTTTATAGTCGCGTAGATTGTAGATGAGGTAATCATAGGAGTAGACTTTTTGATAGATCAAGGTATTAAGATCGACTTGAATAACCAAATTATAAAGTATCAGAACATGGATGTACCACTAAGCATTGGCTATAATTCCACATACAGCACCAACCAAGCGTTCCTAGAAGGCAGTGAACTGATTCCACCAAAGGCAGAAGCAGTTGTGGGTTGTCGAAGCAGCACAAAATTCTACACCGAACGTACTTATTGATAAAACCCTGGCTAAGACGCAAAAGAATGGACGAATCCCAGTGAGAGTATTAAATTAATTCAGACCACCAGTAAAAATTCCTACAGTAACTGTACTAGGGCAATGTCAAGAGGTAGAAGCCATCATCAACTGCAATAATTCATCTGGAATTGGCTTTATTGGAGGAAGATATAAATGCATGGATGCAAGGGTTGGAAGACAAGTACAAGCACAAGGCCAGTCAACTTGTCCGCAAATACTCCAATGTATTCGACAAGGATGACAACGAATCAGGCAGCATCAACGTAGTGAAACATTGTATTGATACTGGTGACGCTAGGCCCAAATAATTAAAGAAATGAGGGAAAGCGGTGTTATCGAGCCGGCGGCAAGCCCTTGGAGCTCGCCTTAAGTACTGGTGAATAAGCAAGATGGCCAGTAGCTGTTCTGCGTGGACTATCGGAGATTAAATGATGTGATAATGAAGGACAGTTATCCTTTGCCCAGGATCGATGATACTCTAGATTCATTACTGGTACAGAACGGTATTCAACACTCGACCTTAAGAGCGGCTATTGGGAAGTGGAAGTAAGTGAAGAAGATAGAGAGAAGGCAGCCTTTAGAGTTGGATATGGTTTTTGGCAATTCACGGCAATGCCATTTGGATTAGGCAACGCTTCTGCCACGTTTGAAAGACTAATGGGACATGTGCTCAAAGGACTACATTGGAAGACTTGTTTGGTGTATCTTGATGGTATCATCGTATTGGGAAAAAGCTTTGAGAAACACCTGACTGCTTTGGAAGAAGTTTTCCAAATAATAGCTTGCGCTGGTCTTAAATTAAGTCCTAAGAAGTGCTTTTTATTCAAGAAGGAGGTGAATTACCTAGGCCATCAAGTAGCCACGAAGTACGTTTATACTGCAAAGGAAAAAATGGAAGCAGTGAAGGATTGGGGAAGCAAAGCGGAGCCACTGCGTTACTCGGGGATAACTACTAGAGTTAGTGGATTGCTTAAAACAGTTCTGCAAATATCTGTATGATACACTTTTCCGAGTTAGAACGGATCATGCAGCGCTGAAGTGGCGACCACAGTTCAAGAATCCCGAAGGGCAGCTAGCTCGATGGGTTGAGAGACTGCAAAGTTATGATTTCACCATCGAGCACCGCAAGTGAAATACGCACGGAAATGTAGGCACTGTTCAAAAGCTGAGGGTAAGAAAGACATAATAGACGTTCCGCTAATGACAATTACACCAGCAGAAGAGTAGAAGGCAAACTACTTAAGGAAATGTCAGCAAGAAGATCCGGACTTGGAATTGGTAATGCACGGATTGGAGGTGAATAGACGGTCAAGTAAGGAACAAATGGCAGCGGAAAGTCCCATCGCGAAAGCATACTGGACACAATGGAGCGGTTAAGAGTTGATATCTGGCTGTTTGTGTTTGTGTAGAGTATGGGAAAGTGAAGATGGCCAGTGCTCTCGAAGGCTGATAATACTTCCGAGGTTAGTTACTGACTAATAAAAGTACAGTGAGTAAATTCTTTATAATGAATAAACTGCAAACATAATTGGAGACCTTTATTTAACAATCCAATCGGATTTGAAGGATTTGGGAAATCATCGCGCTAATTCAGCGAAATCATAACAATATTCAAAATGGACCTAATTTGGTAATATATGGGTCATTCCATTTTCACTCTAAATTTACATGATTTCTAAAATCTAGCTTAGGGTCCATTGTGGCACAAAGTCAATGAAGTCAGTAAGTAACTTGTTCAACATTGTGATTTTGAATCATAGAGCCAAATCATTACAAAGATTTTATAAAGTAGAATATATGCATATTTACACTTAATTAAATTTAACGACATACAGGTCACATCCCACCACCATACCACATTATTTAGTTCAAGTTCTCTATATTCTATACAACGAACAGATTTAAAGAGCTAGACATCATCTGCGAACATAAGTGCTTTAGAATGTCGAATCAGAATTGGCAGATCATTGATGAGTAAAAGAAACAGTAACAGACCGGGATGGCTGATTCCATTTGAGTAAGGATGGTGTAAACCAAGTCATATCGAGATTATTGTGAAATATTGAGTGTGAGACCTTATCAAATCTTGCTGAAATCAGTATAAATAACATCGGTTTGATAACCATTTTTAAAACCATTACTGATATGACTTGTGAATACCAGTAGGTTCGATGAGATGTACTTAGTTTACAAAACCCATGTTGTTATGTGTCAATAATTGATGACACTGAGTAAGCTAGTTGGTCGGTTATAATAGCTTCAAAAATTTTGGAAATAAAACATAACTTTGCAATGCCCCGGTAGTTTATGACGTAAAATATATAACTCTCCATAACGAGGGAAATATATTTTGCTTAATTGAAGCATTGAATATGTTCGTTAATGGTGGATATAGAAAAATGGCACAGAACTTAATTACACTAGATGGGATATTATCTGGACCACATGTAAATGAACTTTTTAGAGTGTTGAGGTGGTAGAAAACAATATCGAAGGTGGCACGATCCTCTCTAGTGATTTATCTTCAGTCACTCCATTAATTCACAGATACCATGCAAAATTCGATGAGATGGAATTTTTGGAGTCACAAGTATATAATTTATATGAAAGTGGATTAGTTTACCCTTGTCTACCAGATAAAACATATATATTTGCCGCCGAAAAAACCGCCCTTGGATATAAAATGCAGAAAGAACGAATTTCAATCTTACTTGGTGACTGATGGATCAGATAAATTTGTGTCGTTGGTAATTGGGAAACAAATAATTTATAGAATTTTAAAGGTTTAATTAATAATCCACTTCACTTGAACTTTTCAAGAAATGTTTGGATGATTTGGATCTTTCATGATTGGTTTCACAAAATATTTATTAAAGTAAAAAATTCAAACACATTGCCACTAGCACAATTGCTGCAGATGATTCAGAAGAGCAATGAAGTCATTCATAAAAAGCAAGCTCTTTAAAAAAAAATGAGTCAAACAAGACCGTATGCTTAGAAGACATCGAATGAACTCATTAGTAATGATGAGTCTTCAGATTGCAGCGAATGCGATGATATTGAGGCCGTTCCAGTCGTCTCTAATTCTACTGCCATTGAAAGCGTTAATAATTAAACAAAAATTATGAAATTATAATTAATTGTTTTCCAGTACACACATAAGCAAACTTCTGGTTGTTACAGACTTAAAAAAAAACATAAAAAACAAACAAATATATATGTCAAGTAAAGATTAGTTCTTTAGTTCTTTTAATTTATTTTGAAAAATATATTTAATGTAATTGGAGTGAATATTTATGTTTTGTTTTGTTGCATCTATTTTTGATTTAATGTATGTACATTTCAGCGATTAAATCTATGCATATTCTTTGCTATTATTGAGAGACATTGAGAGACGTAAAGTAATGCAGACGCGGCGATTATGTCCTTTCATGTATTTCACTATCTACTATGGGACTGACAAATGACAAACGTAAAATAATGGAGAGATGGCTAATGTCTCCATTCATTAATTGTGCTATGACTTACAATATATACTTATTTTAAGTTTTTAAAAATTTTCTAACAGCTATAACTAAATATTAAGTAAATAGTTTTACTAGAAAAAAAAATTTGCTTTAATTTTTATAAAGTTTTTCAGTTGGAACATTTTTAATATAAGCATTTTCTCATGAATAAGAAATCTTAATTTCGAGTATCTGAATTAGAAGATATACAAATTTTTATAGCGTCTAAATTTTTGAACAATTTCAAATAAAATGTCCTTTTCAGGAGGAGCATAAAAAAAGCGATGCTTATGTATTCAGCACTTTTCCCCCATTGTGCGGCATTGCCTAGGCAATAGAAAAACCGAGTTTTCATTTTGATGGTAATTAATTATATGATGACCGATTACTGTTTGAAAAAAAAAAATTAAACGACATTCCGCCCGCTAACGGTATTAATTTAATAAATTTGATGTGTTTTTCCCGAGTAACAAGTGTTGTTTGTAGGAAGGTCAGTACGGTATACATACGGGACGGTATACATATTGTGACGGAAATTCCAATCACAAGGAGCAGACAAAAAGAGCGACAGTGTGATGAAAATTCCCTGTACTAAGTACAGACAAAAGAAGTGGCAGTAAGATGTAGGACTTGGTAAATCATCGAGGGTAGCTACGAAAAACGTTACAATATGTACATATTTATTGCATATGAAAATGATCTGGTAATAATCTATGGATAATACTCACTTGTACAAAAGCGAGGCTCGTCGCTGCCGTCGCCGCAGTCGTTAATATTGTTGCAATACTTGCTTAGCGGTACACAACGCGTATTCGAGCAGGTGAACTCGGACAGCGAACATTGCTGACGAGCACCAACGGTTGGCTTAGTTGTGGTTGTACCTATAACTGCAGCTACTATAGGCGCCAGGGTATAATTTGCTGGTTTGGCTGTGGATATGGTTGAGTTGGAAGACATAGTGGCAGCTGCCGGAGCGATGCATAGGAAGCACAGTGCAAATAATGGAGCGAATGTTAAGGCAGTGCGTGGTAGTTTGGTGCCACCGATAAGTTGAGCGCGTGTTGCATTTTTGGCTTTTAGTGTTGTAGGCGCGATTAAGTTCGTCACGAACGCCCGAATAAAGAAATCATCAATCAGAGTCAACAAGCAATCATCATGTTGCCAATTCCAGTATCTGATTGTGCTTGACTTTATTTTTTCTTCAGTTGCCGTCATTATCAGCGTTGTTGTCTTTAACAGTTCATTTGTTTCCGGTTTTGAGTTTTTCATTTTTGTAGCCTTATGCTGAATTGACTTCGTTGCGTGGGCTATTGTTACGTGCACAGCGTGCTGTCGTTTTTGCCTTTGTAACGGTTTTATTTTGTAACGGTTTTATTTTGTAACGGTTTTATTTTGCCGAAACAGCGCTGGTGATATTTGGCAAAGTTTAGCATCCACTTTAATGATATTGCTTCAGTACATTTTGATGAACTTTACTATTTATTCTAGTTTTTGGAGCTTATAGCGGTTTTTGGATTTTCTCCATCATTAATACATCTGCAAATACAAAGGTAGTTAGTATGCAACCAATGGGAATAATTGTGCTATTATTTTCTATTATTTTTGTGAATGTAGTAAACATAATATTTTATCATTCAACTTTCACAGCTTTTATTTTTTAATCTATAAGATCTATATTAATAAATAAATGAGAGTAAAAGTCTAAGTCATGAGTACAAAAGCCAAATCGCTACGAGAATTTAAAAAAGTTTCGTATTTGACAGCAACATAATATGCGTAGATAGATAGCTAAATCAATGAGCTGGTGCTGTACTTCGGGCCAAAGTTTCGCCCTTGAATTATACCACAAATATATTTCGATGAGAAATTAATGCAAAACTCATACGACGTAGTGTAAAGGACAATGTCGTACATATTATAACGAAGCTTTTCCCTGCCCTGTGCTTCTTAAATGCTGAGGAATACTCGTCGTGTCAAGGATTCGTTACAATAAATTTATTACTAATTTACTTTCAAAAAATCTATTTATTCGAATAAAAACTGAGTAAAACAATGTAAGGCTTCACGTCAAAATAATATATTAATAAGTCAACATTCTTTTTAAGTTATCACGGAAATCATAACAATAATATAAAAGCTATAGGGTATTAATTTTTATCGAGCACATTTTCTGCATATGTATTAAATTACATGTGTGTATTTCTCGCTACGATCTTCTCGCAATATATACAGCATTTATTCCTTCTATTTTTATTACAATAGCCCAGTCGGCAACTTTTTCGGACTCCTGATGTTGAAGGTAACTGATATGAAACGTCTCAAATACGATGTATTCTCCTTGTTTTCTCCAGCTAATTCACTGGCAAAAGAAAATATAAACTTCTTTCTGGATATTTTCGATCCGCTACACTGCTTGTACAATATCCACGGTATCGCTGCCTTATCTAAAATATTATAAAAAACTTGTAGGGGCCATCGAAAACACCCTGCTCTCATGCTATATTTGCAACCATCTGGTCCGCGACGTCGACATTATAAAACATACTAGTTTCTGGAAAATATTTTCTATGTTATTGTTCTCTATTTGTATATTTCTTAGAAGAAGAACTTTTGGTTTACTTTTATACAGATATGTTATATATATATATATATATATATATATATATATATATATATATATATGTACAGATGTATACGTGCTGTCTTCTGATTTATATAAAGTTGATGAAAATAACGATATCTGGTCTTTTGGTTCTTTCGCTAACCCTTAATTTTGACGGGTTCCGTAGAAATTGGTATACAACATAAAAATTTGAAAATTTATAAAGCTTAAGAAAATAATAATTGTACACACACAATTAATGAAATTATAAATTTACAGTGCAAAATGGATAAGATTAATGCTAAGGTTTATTGCGTGCTTGAAATCCGTCAAATTGACGGATGTTGTTAAATAAATATGTAACTATTTTTTAATTTTTAGTTTAAATGTTTCTTAGGTTATTAGAAAAGAAATAAATAAAACCGGAAATAATGTAAAGTGTAATATTATTCAT
Organism: Neoceratitis asiatica; assembly: GCA_030068015.2. Lineage (NCBI taxonomy): Eukaryota > Metazoa > Arthropoda > Insecta > Diptera > Tephritidae > Neoceratitis > Neoceratitis asiatica. Next base: position 38,910,470 of record CM061526.1, on the reverse strand, counting down.
ATATAACATAATTTTAAAAGTTATCGAAAAAAAATAATTTAAAAATTATGTTTATAAAGATTTCTCTCTCTTCTTTTTCGTATTTTATTTTATAAAATTGCCCCTTAATGACGGGGCAAAAGGGAAAAAAGTTGACATGCTCTTGTGTATGTATGCTGTTTTCATATCCCTGCAAACATTTATGGACCATATGGTACATTGGAGTACCTACAAATATACACCTCTGTGGCAAATTTTGGCCCAATTAATGTTTTTACATGAACTTTGTGCGTCACGACCATTTTTCGGTTTATACCGATCGCAATCACTACACGAAATTACAATTGAGCAATAAGTTCTATATTCGAATACAGTAAATGTGTGGAAAGTAAATTGAGTCAGCTTCGTTTCGCTGTTGAGCCTTGCTAGTACTGAAAAGGCGTGCAGAATTTATTATTATTTTAATGAAAATACGTAGAACAAATACGCAAACTAATGAATATTATATATTTATTAACAATAAATAAATTAAATTAAATTATTTATATTGATATAAATTTTCACGATAAATAATGGTATTCGAAACGAAGCGTATGTTCGAATGTAAATTTTCGCATATACTCCAAAATATACTCCCCTCTAGGTACTCCATGGATTACCCGGGTGTTACGCAGAGATGGATTATATGGACCACCCCTGGGGCATCACAATGTTAATTGGACCATATTATTTGTATGGATTTTGGCAGGTTTTTGGATTACTCTATTGTCTGCGTGGATTATATATTTTACGGGGAATATCCCTGCAAAACTTGTGTGACCGACTAATACAAATTTTTTAGAGCTTCCAATATACTCACGATTATTATTCGCTTTTTTCATGGGAGTAAAACGAATTCATTAAATAATTCGTCGCTGACAAGAAAAAAAGAGAAAAAGCTTAACTTCAAAATATAATTTCTGAAATATTAATATTTTATCATTTAATGCATTCTTGCATTACATCTTTTGTAGTCAGTAGCACTTTTTCCTATTATTAAGCTTTTAGTTTACATATTTCTGTATGTCTGATTTTATAACTCTGTAAATATTTTAATCGAGCATCGAACCAAAAGTCATTTGCACCTTTTCGTTATTAAATGGAGTTTTTATAGAGGTATAGAACTTTAAGTTGCAATAAAACAACGATGGATTATTCATTACATTACATTTTAAATATGATTTCTGGCAAATGACCGCCACGGCTGGCGCGGATGTAGTCCAATCTGGACGTCCAATTTTCGATGACTTTTTCCAACATTTGTGGCCGTTTATCGGCAATAACACGGCGAATGTTGTCTCCCAAATGGTCAAGCGTTTGTGGCTTATCCGCATAGACCAATGACTTTACATAGCCCCACAGAAAGTAGTCTAGCGGTGTTAAATCACAAGATCTTGGAGGCCAATTCACAGGTCCAAAACGTGAAATTAGGCGGTCACCAAACGTGTCTTTCAATAAATCTATTGTGGCACGAGCTGTGTGACATGTTGCGCCGTCTTGTTGAAACCACATCTCCTGGACATTATGGTTACTCAATTCGGGAATGAAAAAGTTAGTAATCATGGCTCTATATCGATCACAATTGACTGTAACGTTCTGGCCACCATCGTTTTTGAAAAAGTACGGACCAATGATTTCAGCAGCCCATAAAGCGCACCAAACAGTCAGTTTTTCTGGATGTAACGGTGTTTCAACATACACTTGAGGATTACCTTCACTCCAAATGCGGCAGTTTTGTTTGTTGACGTAGCCATTCAACCAGAAGTGCGCTTCATCGCTAAACATCGCTAAAATGGACGTAGTGCGCGGTTGTAACATAACAACAAAATGTATGAATTGTGCTGGTAAACACAAAACAAATGAGTTCCAATCAGCTGATAAAATTCGCTGTGCAAATTGCAACGGTAATCACAAATCATCAGATTCTGCATGTCCAAGCAGAGCTGCTTTTATACAAATTAAAGAGAAACTAAACAAAACACCACGTCATCAAAGCTCTCTGAAGAGATCTTTTGCTTATGATTCAAAACAAAGGAATAACAAGGCACTATCAAAAGCAATAATTCCAACTCACCAGGTACACATGCAACTACCAATCAACATGGCTCTTCATTACCCTCCGAAGATGTTTTTGCGAAACTAACGATGGAAATGTTAACTAGATTAAGCGAATGCAGCTCTAACGAGCAACAATTTAATGTCATAGCTCAATTAGCTATTAAATATTTGTATTCTAAGTAATGTCTGTAGCTTCTCTTAACATAATATTTTGGAACTGTAGAAGTATCCATAGTAAATATATAGAACAATTCTCTCTGCTTACAAGAGAGAATATAGACATATGTTTGCTCTCAGAGACATGGCTTAACAATCATATTATAGTATCCCACCCGGTTTATCATTGTGTACGGCTCGACCAAGAAGACACAGTGGGAGGTGGAGTTGCAATTTTGATCAAAAAAAGCTTACATTTTATTGAACTGCCAAAAATTAATACTAATGTAATAAAACGTCGGAATCGAAATAAGTATGAATGAAAATGTCAGGCCTAAAATATATAGTGTTTATTTCCCCGGTGGTCGAAGTACACCCACCACTCGAAATAATTACAAAAGCGACCTGCGTAAATTAACAAATTTCAACGGAAAATTTATTATATGTGGCGATCTAAATAGCAGACATAGCGATTTGGGGTGCTTACGCGCGAATGCATGGGGAAATATACTATCCGATTTTTCAGCCCGTTCCCCTTTTACCATCTCCCATACAACTACACCAACTTACATCCCGAAAACTGTCTCAGCAAATCCGCCAATTCTGGATTTAATTATATCTAATGTTTCTTCGCACATTAATCAACCCATGACGTTGAACGAGCTTAGTTCTGATCATCTTCCCATTAAGTTTAGTCTCAAAGCAAATGCTTGTCACTGATTGGCGCAATTATAAAAGTAATTTAAAGCGCTCACTTCAAAATAGGTCTATGATACTTGCCAATGTGACCAACACAAACCAAATCGATGAAAACATCGAATTTTTAACAACAAATGCATTAAAATCGGTTAGGTTTTCCACTCCTAGAGTCACTCCAAACAAAAGCTATCTTAAGCTCCCGCCCTTTATTATTAATATGATCAAAACCAGAAAGCGCCATCGGCGCAACTGGTTAAGGTTTCGACAAATAGAAGACTTTAGGTTAATGAGTAGCTATAATGTACAAATTCGAAATGAAATCTTCAATTTTAAAAACAGAAACTGGAATAAAAAGCTTTCCAAACTAGAAAAATGCTCAAACCCCTTCTGGAATATAACCAAGATTGTGAAAAACAAAGCAAAACTGATTCCCCCGATAAAATTCAACAACGATACACTATATTCCAATGTGGATAAAGCTAACGCATTTGCTAGCGAATTTCTTAAACAGCACACGGTTTCAGATAATCTAAGCTCGATAACTCATGAAGCTACGGTCAGCTCTGCCGTTATAGAGTTCGATTCAATGTCCATTCAAACCGAGGATTCGGATTATATTACTTCAGAATATTTGAAGGAGCAAATCCAGAAGCTTCGTAAAAAAAAAACTGTCGGGCTTGATCTCCTAACAAACGCAATGCTCAAAGAATTTACCAAATTTGCAATAAATTTTCTAACATTTATATTAAATTCTTGTTTAAAGCATCAGTATTTTCCCAGTGCGTGGAAATCAGCGCGGGTAATACCAATTCAAAAACCAGGTAAACCTAATAATGTTTGTAGCAGCTATCGTCCCATAAGCCTACTTAGTAGTTTGAGTAAAATCTTGGAGCAAATACTAAAGGACAAATTATGGCGTTTCATCAATGAAAATGATGTGATTCCCGACGAGCAGTTTGGTTTCAGGAAACTCCACAGCACTACACATCACGTAAAGTGCATACATAACCATGTTAAAAGTAATTTTCATTCTAAGAAATCAACTGGCTTAGTGCTACTGGACATTGATAAGGCTTTTATTTTTTATTAATCAACTTGATTTTTAAATTAATCAACTTCAATTGTCCCAAATTACTTATTAAAATAATTAAAAGTAACATTTCGGATCGCTATTTTTGTGCCGATATTAAAAATGATTTTTCAGATCTTGAACGAATTCCAGCCGGAGTACCTCAAGGATCAAAAATTGCTCCAATTTTGTATATCATTTACTGTGCTGATATACCTAAAACAAGTACTTGCAGCTATGCATTCTATGCAGATGATACCGCCATTTACTGCTCACATGTATTTGCCCAAAATATTATGAATGAGCTGCAGATTTCGCTCCACAGTATCGTAACCTTTTTCCTGTGCTGATATACCTAAAACAAGTACTTGCAGCTATGCATTCTATGCAGATGATACCGCCATTTACTGCTCACATGTATTTGCCCAAAAAATATTATGAATGAGCTGCAGATTTCGCTCCACAGTATCGTAACCTTTTTCCACAAGTGGAAAATCAAAATTAATACTGGAAAAACTCAAGCTATCTTTTTCACGAGAAAAATGAGTCCTTGCTTTTTACCAGCTTCCAAATTATCTATTAATGGAGAAGAAATTCCCTGGTGTGATAATGTTAAGGATCTTGGAGTTTATTTGGATCGTAGATTGACCTTTGAGGTACATATTAAAAATATTATTAATAAAGTTAACATCGCAATAAAAATGTTATACCCTTTAATCAATAGAAAGTCCGATCTAAGTCCTGACAATAAAATAATAATACTAAAAGTAATATTTCATGCAATAATGCTCTATGCCTGTCCTGCATGGGGAATTTGCGCCAAAACCCATATTAAAAAATTACAAGTCTGTCAAAATAAACTTTTAAAAATGATGCTGAAGCTTCCATGGTGGTTTTCAACCAAAAAGCTTCACGAAATTTCAAAAGTTAGCCATATCGAAAATCGTGTCTCAGTAATAACTGCCAAATTTCATCTACTATGTGGAATGTCCGACAACCAAATTCTAGTCACTAAAAATACAATTTAGGTTAAGTTATTCAAAGAAGGTTTTTTCTATTGGTATGTTTTTCCATCTATATACTTATATTTACTAATTAATACTTTTTCCCCCTTAATCTACATATTCCAGTAGTAAGGTACTTAGCTACCATATCTGTTAAATTTATATTTTTAGAATTATTGTACAATTTTTATATATTTTCATGCCTCAATAAATGCATATTACTACTACTAAGATCGTAACAATTGGTGTCAGAAGTGGGATTATTAAATAAATCCTAAAGGATAATAATTGGAAAATGGTCAAGATTCAGGATTTGACGATACCTCCTCGCAAGAAGGAGAACGACAAAGCGAGGATTGTCTACAACAGGAAATAAGGCGGAGCTGCAATCGCGACTGTGAGAAGTAATGGAAGTCGATGGCATCGATTTTAGTCAATACGAATTCCGCCGCGAGGAGGAAGAGGTATCCTTGAAGGATATTGACAAGGAAGAGGCTATTGATTGTGCGAAGGGGTTGGAGCAGACATCAAGTAAGATTCAAGAAAATGCTCCTGGCTCATCTACCGGTATGGACATGAACATGTCGTTGGCTGCAATTTCACAAATCAATGCCAAGATTTCACAAAAGTTGGATGGAGTCGAAGGAACAATCGCACAAATACAGCAAAATCTGGTGAGAGACAATGCAGAACTTAAGAAAAAATAGAGGATCTAATTGAGACCACAGTCAACGCATTGAAAGGTCGTGTTTGGGATTTGCAGTTAAATCGTCCGACCACTTCAGTGAACGCTTCCAAGCTAAAAACACCATCCTTTGACAGTAAAATTCCATTCCAAGTCTTCAAGCTCCAGTTTGAGAAGACGGCTGAAACAAATAACTGGAGCATGGAGGAAAAATCTGCTGCACTATTCGTTGCGTTGGAAGGACCTGCGGCAGAGCTTTTGCAAACTATACCCGAATATGAGAGAAATGATTACGACGGATTGATGCGAGCCCTCGAAAGACGCTATGGTAGCGAACACAGAAGACAAATTTACCAGATGGAGTTAGAAAAGCGCGACCAAAAACCGAACGAATCTCTATATATATGTATATATGCTTCGGAAATTGAGAGATTGGCTCATTTAGCCATTGTAGACGCATCGGGTGAGCATCTCAAAAGCGTGAAAATACGAAGATTCGTCAGCGGAATAAAAGACATTTGAACTAAGCGAGAGACATATGCGAATCCAAAGTTAACATTCGCTGAAACAGTGGCGTATGCTCAAACACGTGAAACGGCGGCACTCATAAGCAGACCAGCATACAAAGTCAATAAAGTGGAGGTTGAAACAGCAGATGTGATGACTGAAATATTGAGAACTCAGAAGTCGTTAGAAGGAAGGAATCGTTGTGGTGTCAAGAATCAGGCTGGAAAATGCTTTAAATGTGGAAAGCCTGGTCGCTTCGCACGCGAATGCAAAACGGGTTCCAATAGACAGGAAGGACAGCAAAAACGGAAGGCTGAGGAGGATAAACCATCAACTTCTCAGTCGTTAAACTAAAACGAGCCAGTCTGTGATTCCACCTAACTCAGAAGCAGTTGTTTGGGCGAAAATTAATGGAGATTGTGGGACAAACAAATTGTGAGTTGTTAAAGCAGCACAAAATTCTACACCGGACGTACTTATTGGTAAAACCCTGGCTAAGACACAAAAGAATGGACATATCCCAGTAAGAGTATTAAATGACTTCAGATCAACAGTAAAAATTCCTGGTGGAACTGTATTAGGGCAATGTCAAGAGGTAGAAGCCATCATCAAATGCAATGATTCATCTGGAATGAACGCAAGGGTTGGAAGACAAGCACAAGCATAGGCCAGCCAACTTGTCCGCAAATACTCCAACATATTCGACAGGGATGGCAACAAACCAGGCAGGACCAACGTAGTGAAACATTGCACTGATATTGGTGGCGCAAGACCAATTCGTCATGCTCCTCGAAGCGTTCCGCTAGCCAAACGTGACGCTATTTGTCAAATAATTATGGAAACGAGCGAAAGCGGTGTTATAGAACCATCGGAAAGTCCATGGAGCTCTCCGGTGGTACTCGTGAAGAAGAAAAATGGCCACTTGCGGTTCTGCGTGGACTATCGGAGAGTAAACGATGTCACAAAAAAGGCAGCTATCGTTTGCCCGGGATCGATGACACACTATACTCGTTAACTGGCACAGAATGGTTCTCAACACTTGACCTTAAGAGCGGGTATTGGCAAGTAGAAGTGAGTGAAAAAGATAAAGAGAAGTTAGCCTTTAGTGTTGGCAACTGTCTATGGCATTTTACGGTAATGCCATTTGGGTTATGCAACGCTCCTGCCACTTTTGAAAGACTAATTAATGGACCATGTGCTCAAAGGAGTACATTGGAAGACTTGTTTGGTGTACCTGGATGACATCATCGTATTTGGAAAAACCTTCGATGAACATCTGAGTAATTCGGAAGAAGTTTTCCAGAGAATAGCTGGCGCTGGTCTTAAACTAAGTCCTAAGAAGTGCTCTTTATTCGAGAAGAAGGCGAATTACTTAGGTCATCAAGTGACCACGAAGGGCGTTTGTACTGCGAAGGAAAAAATAGAAGCAGTGAAGGATTGGCCGAGACCCAGGAATTTTCATAAATTAAACAGTTTTCTTGGGCTGTGTACTTACTTTTCGCCGCTTTGTTCCGAATTTCGCCAGCGTAGCTCATAGTCTCCATGAGCTCACAAGGAAAAATAGATATTTCGAGTGGAAAACTGAACAAGAGGAGGCTTAAAAGAACGACTATGCACTGTACCTATGCTAGCGTACCTGGTTCCAGGTGCAACATTTATTCTGAACACAGATGCTAGTGGTTGTGGCATAGGAGGTGTACTTTCGCAAGTGATTGATGGGCAGGAAAAGATAGTTGCCTACTATAGCCGGTCTATTGTGAAACCAGAGCGGAACTACTGCGTAACGCGGAGAGATCTATTAGCGTTGGTGGATTGCATTAAACACTTCACAAATATTTGTATGGTCAACATTTCCGAGTTAGAACGGATCATGCAGCGCTGAAGTGGCTAATACAGTTCAAGAATCCCGAAGGGCAACTAGCTCGATGGATTGAAAGACTGCAAAGTTATGACTTCACCATCGAGCACAGCAAGGGTAATACGCATGAAAATGCTGACGCTGTCCCGTCGACCATGTAGTTTTGGAATGTAAGCATTGCGCAAAAGCTGAGGGTAAGGAAGACATAATAGACGTCCGGCTAATGACACTTACATCAGCAGAAGAGTAGGAGGCAAGTCACTTAAGGAAATGTCAGCAAGAAGATACGGACTTGAAATTATTAATGTACGGATTGGAGATAAATAGACGGCCAAGTAAGGAAGAAATGGCAGCCTAATCGCGAAGGCATACTGGGCACAATGGAACAGTTTAGAGTTGATATCTGACTGTTTGCATAGAGTATGGGAAAGTGAAGATGGCCAGTGCTTTCGAAAGCTTATAGTAGTTCCGAGGTTAAGAATTCGAGATGTTCTTAAGGAATTCTATAAAGGTCCTAGTGGAGGGCACCTAGGCATTACAAAAACGCTGGAGAAGATCAAGCAGCGGTTCTATTGGGTTGGCTGTCGTCAGTCGATCGCTTAGCGGATTGCTAATTGCAGGGAGTGCATAGCAGCTAAAGGCCCAAATTCACGAAGTCATGGGTAGATGAAGCAATATAACTCAGGTGCACCATTTGAGCGGGTTGTCATGGATGTAGCCGGTCCATTCTCTCTGAGCAGACAAGGAAACAAATACGTTCTTGTGGCCTGAAGTCTACCCAATTCCAAACCAGGAAGCGAAAACAGTTGCGGATGCATTCACTCACAATTGGGTTACCTGATACGGTGCGCCTATAGAATTGCATTCAGACCAAGGAAGAAACTTTGAATCGGCGGTGTTCCAGGAGATGTGCCAGATACTTGGTATTCGAAAAACACGAACGACAGCCCTGCATCCTCAATCAGATGGCATGGTAGAGCGATTCAACCGGACCCTCGAAGAGCACTTGCGGAAAGTAGTGGACAAGCATCAAGATGATTGGGATGTACACATACCGCTTTTCCTGATGGGATATCGGTCCGCAGTGCATAAAACAACAGGTCAAACACCTGCGAGGATACTCTTTGGTAGTGAACTTCGGCGATTTGCCCAGCGATTTAAAATTTGGAATAACTGGTTTTGCGAGCAGAATTGGGAAGGAAGCGTCTACTGTTCTCGAGGAAGAGTTAACAATGATACATGCTCTTGTGACGCAGCGCACTCAAATTATGAGTGACAAAATGAAGGATAGGTATGGCAAGGCGATGAACTACGAAGGCTTCCAAAATGGAGATTTCGTGCTGCTGTACAATCCACAACGGAAGAGAAGTTTGTCCCCAAAACTTCAATTTAATTGGGAAGGTCCATACAAGATAATCGAACGACTAAATGACGTAGTGTATCGAATCCAAACCGTTAGGAGGCCGAGAAATAAGATGAAAGTGGTCCACCTGTAGAAGCTTGCTGCGTTTGGAACAGCGAAAGTGCCTGATCGGGACGATCAGACTTAGGTGGAGGGCAGTGTGGCGAAAATGCGAAGCGAATGTCAGATGAAAGAGAGGAGTCGACAACTGGCATGTTCTAGAGCGTAAAACGAGACGTTATCGTAACGACTTGATTATTCCAGGGTTTCGTCTTCAAGAAGCAGACAAGTATATAAGGGCGACACACAACTGCAAAAGCAATCAGCCGTAAAGTAAACGCGTTGGTGATTAAATTACAGTAAAGTAATAAAAACAGTACATTGTGAAAGTTGTATACAAGTGATTGTAAATAGTAAAGTAAATTGTAATTGAATTGTGAATTGCTGAGTAATAAAAAGGACATTAATTAAATTCTTTATAAATAAAGAAACTGCAAATTAAGTTGGCGATTTTTATTTAACAATCCAGAGTTCGTACCCTAGGGATTTAGGAAATCATCGAGATTTAATCAGCAAGATTGTAACAAAATGTATTCAACCGTATATACATATGTACTAATATTATTACATTTACATATACAAATTTAAATTTTAAATTCCATGAATTCTGTAACATTAATTTTAAACTTTTAGCAGCAACCATTCAGAAAATGTAAGTATGTACATACATATACATATGTAAATGTGGAAAGGAATGACAAATTTTACAGCGACGAATCAGATAATAAAGTGTGTTGAGCACAACTGAGTCGGTACGCTGCTCTCTTCGTCGTCGCCCTCTTCTATACAAACTAAGAGTTTCGGCAACAACCCGTGTAATCTCAGTTTTATATAGCGGCTGGTTCGGGTTGTGTCGTGATCAGAACGTTTGTGTGTGCGGCGATTTGTTATCACAAAAATGTTGGTATGGCATTGTGTTTGTACTATGAGCGAAGTGTATTGTTACGATCTCGCTGAATCATCCTCGATGATTTCCCAAATCCATCGGGTACGATCTCTGGATTGTTAAATAAAAAAACGCCAAATTAATTTGCAGTCTCTTTATTTATGAAGACTTTATTTAATGTCCTTTTAATACTCAGTAATTCACAATTCAATTACAATTTACTTTACTATTTACAATCACTTGTATACAACTTCCACAATGTACTGTTGTTATTACTTTACTGTAATGTAGTCTCCAACGCGTTTACTTTACGACTGATTACCTTTGCAGTCGTGTGACGCCCTTATATACTTGTTTGCTTCTTGAAAACGAAACCCTGGAATAATCCCGTCGTTACGATAATCGTCTCGTTACGATAATCGTCTCGTTTTACGCTCTAGAACATGCTTCCCATTTTCGCCACAGTATGTATGGCGGTTAGTTGTGACGAACATGTAGGCATGTCGGTATGAGTGTATGTATGTATGTCGATTTGTTGACGACTATGAAAACTATTACAACGAAGTAAATGCTACGTTAAACACTGCAGGGAAAATGTCAGATGTACCTAATAGTATACCATTTGTGTTAGATCAAGGGATGATCTATTTTTAATGATGTATCTATCATTCGAATTTTCGATCGTTAGTGAGTGTGATGTTGCAATGTGCATATTAAAATTTTTTTCTAATGCAACAGGACATGACGATTTACCAATTAAATTCATTAAAGTTGTACAATTTTGTATCCTTGGGAACCTGACGCACATAATAAATCTTAGTATTACCACGTCTTGTTTTCCAGAGCAATGACCTGTTGCTAAAAAAAAACTCTCTCCGTAGTCCGTATGATTTTCGACCTATAAACATCTTCTCTGCCTTATCTAAGCTGTTTGAAGTGCTTGATGCTAAACAAAATCAATAAGTTCATATATAAACATAACTTGATTTCCACCCTTCAATCAAGCTTCATGAAAAATCACAGTTGCAGTACTGCTATATTAACGATCACTGATGACATTCGATTGAACATGGATATTATTCAACTTAATTGCTTTGCTTAGTTGACATTTCAAAAGCATTTGACACGATTTGTTGTGTTGAAAGCGTACTTTGAATTTAGTTATAGTATTTACATAGGTCGAGTGAGAAGCTGATCTAGCCAGTCGGCTGATTTCAGCAGGTAGCAATTGGCGATGGCACATCGCAACTCAAACCGGTAACTACAGGGATGCCTCAAGGCTCTAACCTAGGTCCGTTTCTTTTTATCATATTTATAAATGACATTTTTTAGTGTGTGCAATTTTACTAACCTTCATGGTTATGCTGGTGGCATTCAGTTGTACTTATCTGAATCCTTTGATCGAACAGATCGGTTCCGCAAAAATATTTAATTGGCCTAAGTGTAAGTATCTAGTAAGTAAGGTCTACGCTATCTATACGCCCATCGTTATTAGACGTCGGCTTACTATATAACTACTTTTTCCAGTTATTATGTACCTGAAGTCGTATACAGCAAACTTGACAGCTCATCCGCACACAAGATTGATGTTATGTTTAATGACGTCACAGAGTATGAATATGGTCTCTCCAAGTTTGAACATATTTCGTCTCGGAAACCTCAAATTTTGTGATATACGATTCCTGATTATCATAAGGCCAGAAATTACATTTTTCTTTATAAACTTATTCTGACTGAATCTCCCAGATATCTTTTTCCAGATCCAAAAAAGCAGTTAATTTTATGATACCTTTTTATAAATCGCAAAAATCAACTAGGCTGTTCCTTGTCAATGCTAGTCGTTTATGAAACTATCCCTGCTAATTGAAGGAAAAAATTAAACAGGAGCAACAATCTATATATTTAAACGTATTTCAAAAACCATATTTAACTTAGATTGGTCATTTATATAATTATTTTCTTTCATTTCCGTTTCTTTTTTTAATACTTTTGTTTGTTTTTTTATTTTCCGTTTTAAATTGATTTATAATAATTTTTTTTCGTATATTTTATTTTTATTGTTTCTTGTTAATATGTCTATTTCTACTTATTTTTGTATACACCATTTCTGTTTTACTAAAGAAGATATTATATCTTATTATATTAATGTTTTATTTTATTAAATAAATAAATAAATAAAATTAAGAAATAAAGAGATCATACGGCTGTACATTGTGATATGAGTAGTAAGTTCCTTGAACTTTTTCAACGTTTCGGTTTTTATCTTCTCAAACTTTACAAAACGTCTTTTATTCGTGGATCCTTTCGGTCTCGGATGTGGAAAACCCCCCGGCGCACAAATTGTGGTGAACACGGATTTTTCCTATAACTTTCTCAACGATTTACTTTAAATATAAGATCAGATATTAATTTATCCGAAAAATTTCGAAATAAAGAACTACCCGAGTTTGAGCGATATTTTAAGTGAAAAATAAAGTTCTAAAATAATAGTTAGCGAGTTGGCGAGTTGGCTCAAAAAATAATTAGCGACTATATTAATAATTATTGTGTAAATGTTTAGGTATAATTTGAAAAATAATTATTAGCAAATAATGTCTTGTTTTCATTGACAAACGATGTCTTTTGGGCTTGATAGTATCATTACAGTTGTAATTCTTTCCATATTGACTTCCAGGCGGATTAATTTTTTTTATTTTATTTTATTTTTATTTTTTTTTAATATGCCGTTTGCAAATCGTTCAATAATATTTAAAGGGCGAATGAAAGTAAAAAAGATTTTTCTCGTACTAGTACACTTTCATCATGAATATAAAAGGAGGAGCGAATGTCAAAGCATCAATATAAAAAAGGAGGGCGATGAAAATATTATAAAATTCCATAAGCATCAGCAGAAGCTATCTCGTGTGAATTGACGGTTGTCCGCCATAGACCGCATTTTCTGACGCATACCCCCTCCTCCTTTCGTAACTGCCAATACAACGGTTGGTATTGCGTCAATATGCATTTTTATACCCGGCTCTGTTTTGAATACCAGGTAAAGTATTTTAGTTAAATGAACCAACGTATCTAATGGTATAAGATAATCGAAATAATCAAGATAGATATTATTTAAGTTAAAGTTAAGATATCTCCTTTCTTGATTAATTCAACTGAGCGAAATACTACGTAAAAATAAATTTGGTAATAAATATAACCAACAACCACAGATAAAAGACATTTTATACATTGTGGCATGAGATAAATATGGGTATAATCGAAACTGAATATTTGGAAAAACTTAACTTAATTTAACGTAAAACCCTTAGTACGAAGAAGTTCAAAAAATCTTTCCAATTTATAATGATTTATTACTAAAACTGTTTGATATACATATTTAAAAGGTGTTTTTTTATAGAGGTATAGAACTTTAAGTTGGCAGTACTTTTCAAGATGGCGACCGATTTAACAGCTGTGAAGTGATTTATTCTCAGTTTGGTTTCGCAATTCATCATGAATAGACTCACGCCTGAACAACGCTTGCAAATAGTGCAATTTTATTTCGAAAATAATGGTTCTGTGCGGAAAACGTATCGCGCACTACATCCATTTTAGCGATGTTCAGCGATGAAGCGCATTTCTGGTTGAATGGCTACGTCAACAAACAAAACTGCCGCATTTGGAGTGAAGGTAATCCTCAAGTGTATGTTGAAACACCGTTACATCCAGAAAAACTGACTGTTTGGTGCGCTTTATGGGCTGGTGGAATCATTGGTCCGTATCACTTGACAGCTGTTAAATCGCCGCCATCTTGAAAAGTAATACCAACTTAAAGTTCTATACCTCTATAAAAAACACTTTATACATTATTATTCCCTTTTACTGGTGAGCTGCTATACAAATAATGAACTGGGATGATTTCAACTTATTTCATACTAGTAATTAACTAGAACTAGGCTTCCTCTTCACTGGAGGATAAGTGCTCAGTCAATATTTCGGTGTCATGCGAATGTAGTCTTTCCTATTCGTTAAAAACATATTCTTACCCAAATGGGGTAAAGCCGTGAGTCCAAAGAGGGAAAATTGAAATGTGCGCTGCAGCACGCGAGTACATGTCGTCGCTGTGTAAATGGTAATGACAGCAAAGTTAACAGCAAAAATAAAAAACGCCACAATAGCCATTGTTTAGGTGTGTTTGTAAAATGGTAGACAACCTACCCGAATACAAACAACCGCAATGACAGTGTAATATCAATGATTTATTACAACTGGTAGACGCATCAATGAGTAAAGAAAATCCCAACGAGAAAAAAGAACGAAAACAGACCTGGTGTTGTCCCGATATTGTATTTATTAAAAGAGATACTTCAGATGAATATATAAAGCCGGTCCCAGCAAATAAACGTTAGGGTGGCACAGACGTTTTTCACATTCAAAAATGTTTCTGAAAATGAATAAATTAAGTATTGAGAATTGATAAAAGTTCCCTCCCAAATATTGTACATTTATATGTTGCTGGAAGGAGAATAAAAATTATATAAATATTTTAAGTATTGGTTTCATATGTATGTATATATCCTGAAATAACACGGACAGCTGCACTTTTTTATTTTCAGGTACGTTAGAAAACTATAACAATAAAAATGTTTAGTAGGAAAGCTTTTGACTGACATCCATTTGAGAGTGGTCCGAAACTATTCTACTTCATATGGTTCAAGGCTTGCACCATAGACCAAATATTTTCTATCAGCCAACAAGCACCCCTTTGGTGGCGAGCTAAAGCAAGAAAGTGAATTTTCCCTCCATACACTAAGTATGCTCTGTACATTTGTCACCAGTATATACCTTGATCCGTACATGAGTATGTATCGCTCTTGGAACCTTCTGCAAGTAGCCGATGCTATTCATAGAATTTTCGAGCATTATTGTATATTATTATGTGGTCGATCCCATACCTACGCACATTCGCAGAGAAATCGCCTTCACACTTTTACTCGCCTCCAAACTGATGTTTCTTGGCTACTCAGAGGGTTTATCGTCTTAGACCGAAAGTCGTGAGCTGCTTTAACCATATGTAGAAGAAAGGACTGGTCAATCCCAAGTGAATTCAGGCAAAAACTTTCCTCACTTGCGCTAACTTCTACACATGGCTCTATCTTCTCAAGGCAAACAAATCCAAACATTATCATTTCTATGCGTATAGACGCGACACTGTCAAATTATGAACTTCGAATTTTTGTTGTTGTAAGTTTATTTAAAAAAAAATTAACTTACAATAAACTAACTTAATTTCTTAAAAAGGAATTTGCATAAAATTTAATTTATAATGAAATGTAAATTTAACAAACATTGCAAAATCACTGCCTTCTTCAGAAATTTAAGTTCACACTTTTGTCTAAGATTTATGTTCAAATATGGGAATAAAATTGTATAAAAGTTATATCGTTCGTTAACGCCTATACTCCTACACAACTAATTCCGCTGTTTGCTATCAGCTGAATCTTCTATTCCGTCAATCAAAATGAATAATGAATGAATCAAAATATGTATACACATTGCTATTTTACGATTAAATTTAATCAATAAATTAATATCCTTAACACCTAACTTCATCCTATAACACGCTGTCAAAACTGAAAATTCCATTTGCTTAACGTTGACGACGCGTTATTGACAGATGGGCCTTGAAAACAAGATGGAAATAAGGATTTTTGACAGTTGTTTAACACTCAATGCTCCAATTTAGGGATAGCAGTCAGACGGTAATAATGTTTTTCAGCTCAGACAGAGATGTTCCGCAAGTAACATTGTATCTTAGAACATTATGGTTAGTGGCAAAGGTGAATTATCTGAAAATGTACTGTGGCGAAAGTGCGAAGCGAATGACAGATGAAAGAGAGGAGCCGACAACTGGCATGTTCTAGAGCGTAAAACGAGACGATTATCGTAACAGACGCGATTATTCCAGGGTTTCGTTTTCAAGCAGCAACAAGTATATAAGGGCGACACACGACTGCAAAAGCAATCAGTCATAAAGTGAACGCGTTGGAGATTACATTACAGTAAAGTAATAAACAGTACATTGTGAAAGTTGTATACAAGTGATTGTAAATAGTAAAGTAAATTGTAATTGAATTGTGAATTACTGAGTAATAAAAGAACATTAAATAAAGTCTTTATAAGATATAAAGAGACTGCAAATTATGTTGGCGATTTTTATTTAACAATCCAGAGATCGCCCCCGAAGGATTTGGGAAATCATCGAGGTTGATTCAGCAAGATTGTAACAACTGGTGTCAGAAGTGAGATTGTTAAGTAAATCCCAAAGGATAATAATTGAAAAATGGTGTAGATTCAGGAGTTGACGATATCTCCTCTCAACTGGCAAAGCGTGGATTATCGACAACTGGAAATATGGCAGAGCTGCAATCGAGTCTGCGAGAAGCAATGGAAGTCGAAGGTATCGACTTGAACCAATATGAATTCCGCCGCGAGGATGAAGATGTATCTTTGAAGGATGTTGACAAGGAAGAAGCTAGTGATCGTGCGAAGGAGTTGGTGAAGCCCTCAAGTAAGATTCAAGAAAAAGCTCCTGTCGCAACTACGGGTATGGACATGAACATGTTATTGGCTGCAATATCACAAAAGATGGATGCACAGGATGCCAAGATATCACAAAAGTTGGATGCACAGGATGCCCGTAATTCACAAAAGTTGGCTGAAATTTCAGCGATTTCACAAAAAATGGATGCACAGAATACCAGCATTACATCACAAATGGTTGAACAGAGGGAGCAGATATCATCCTTAGAAGGAACAATCGAACAAATACAGCAAAATCTGGTGAGAGACAATGCGGAACTTAAGGAAAGACTGGATAGAACCGAAGAGCGGCAGGACAAAATAGAAGAGTTAATTGAAAGCAAAGTCAACACATTGCGGAACTTAAGGAAAGACAGGATAGAATCGAAGAGCGGCAGGACAAAATAGAGGAGTTAATTGAAAGCAAAGTCAACACATCATCCAACCACTTCAGTGAACGCTCCCAAGGTAAAAACACCATCCTTCGACGGTAAAATTCCATTCCAAGTCTTCAAGCTCCTGTTTGAGAAGACGGCTGAAACAAAAAAAATGGAGCATTGAAGAAAAATCTGCTGCACTATTCGTTGCGTTGGAAGGACCTGCGGCAGAACTTTTGCAAACTATACCCGAATATGAGAGAAATGATTACGACGGATTGATGCGAGCCCTCGAAAGATGCTATGGTAGCGAACACAGAAGACAAATTTACCAGATGGAATTAATAAAGCGCGATCAAAAACCGAACGAATCTCTACAGGAATATGCTTCGGAAATTGAGAGATTGGCTCATTTAGCCATTGGAGACGCAGCGGGCGAGCATCTCGAAAGGGTGAAAATACGAAGATTCATCTGCGGAATAAAAGACGTTTACACCAAGCGAGAGACATATGCGAATCCAAAGTTAACATTCGCTGAAACAGTGGCGTATGCTCAAACACGTGAAACGGCGGCACTCATAAGCAGACCAGCATACAAAGTCAATAAAGTGGAGGTTGAAACAGCAGATGTGATGACCGAAATATTGAGAACTCCGAAGTCGTTAGAAGGAAGGAAGCGTTCTGGTGTCAAGAATCAAGCTGGGAAATGCTTTAAATGTGGAAAGCCTGGTCACTTCGCACGCGAATGCAAAACGGGTTCCAGCATACAGGAAGGACAGCGCAAACGGAAGGCTGAGGAGGATAAGCCATCAACTTCTCAGTCGTTAAACTAAAACGAGCCAGTCTAAAGGGGCGTATGCTAGCTCCTGCAATTGAATGCCCCATAATCTCCGTCTCCCAAATTGGCAGAAAAACGAGCAACATTACTATTGGTGGATATTTGGATGGACGAGCGCGAATATTAACAGTGGATACGGGCGCATCACACTCCATCATTCGAACTGACCTGATCGCTAAAGAAGTCAGACCATTACCTGGAGCAATATTGAAAACGGCGACTGGCGAGGGTACCCAAGTAGTTGGGAATGTGACAGTGTTACACAATTTTATAGTCGCGCTGATTGTGGATGAGGTAATCATAGGAGTGGACTTCTTGATGAATCACGGTATCAAGATCGACAAGATTATGGAGTATAATAACATGGAGGTACCACTAAACATTGGCTATGATTTCACATACATCAGTAAACAAGTGGTCTTAGAAGGCAGTGAACTGATTCCACCAAAGTCAAAAGCAGTTATTTGGGCGAAAATTAATGGATGTTGTGGGACAAACAAATTGTGGGTTGTCGAAGCAGCACAAAATTCTACACCGGACGTACTTATTGGTAAAACCCTGGCTAAGACACAAAAGAATGGACGCATCCCAGTGAGAGTATTAAATGACTTCAGATCACCAGTAAAAATTCCTAGTGGAACTGTATTAGGGCAATGTCAAGAGGTATAAGCCATCATCAAATGCAATGATTCATCTGGAATCGCCTCTATTGGTAGCAAGGATATGGAGGAATATATAAATGCATGGACGCAAGGGTTGGAAGACAAGTACAAGCACAAGGTTAGTCAGCTTATCCGTAAATACTCCAACATATTCGACAAGGATGGCAACAAACCAGGCAGGACCAACGTAGTGAAACATTGCATTGATACTGGTGACGCAAGACCGATTCATCATGCTCCTTGAAGCGTTCCACTAGCTAAACGTGACGCTGTTGGCCAAATAATTAAGGAAATAAGCGAAAGCGGCGTTATCGAACCATCGGCAAGTCCACGGACCTCTCCGATAGTACTCGTGAAGAAGAAAGATGGCCAGTTGCGGTTCTGCGTGGAGTATCGGAGATTAAACGATATCACAAAAAAGACAGCTATCGTTTGCCCGTGATCGATGACACACTATACTCGTTAACTGACACAGAATGGTTCTCAACACTTGAACTTAAGAGCGGGTATTGGCAAGTAGAAGTGAGTGAAGAAGATAAAGAGAAGTTAGCCTTTAGTGTTGGCAACTGTCTATGGCAATGTGCTCAAAGGAATACACTGGAAGACTTGCTTGGTGTATCTGGATGACATCATCGTATTGGGAAAGAGTTTCGATGAACATCTGAGTAATTTGGAAGAAGTTTTCCAGAGAATAGCTGGCGCTGGTCTTAAACTAAGTCCTAAGAATTGCTCTTTATTCGAGAAGGAGGTGACTTACTTAGGTCATCAAGTAACCACGAAGGGCGTTTGTACTGCGAAGGAAAAATAGAAGCAGTGAAGGATTGGCCAAGACCCAGAAACTTGCATGAATTCAGAAGCTTTTCTTGGGCTGTGTACATACTATCGCCGCTTTGTTCCGAATTTTGCCAGCGTAGCTCATAGTCTCCATGAGCTCACAAGGAAAAATTGATCTTTCGAGTGGAAAACTTAACAAGAGGAGGCTTTTCAAGCTTTAAAAGAATGACTATGCACTGTACCTATGCTAGCCTACCTGGTTCCAGGTGCAACATTTATTCTGGACATAGCTGCTGTGTTTATGGCATAGAAGTTGTACTTTCCCAAGTGATTGATGGGCAGGTGAAGATAGTTGCCTACTATAGCCGGTCTATTGGGAAACCAGAGCGGAACTACCGCGTAACTCGGAGAGAACTATTAGCGTTGGTGGATTGCATTAAACACTTCCACAAATATCTGTATGGTCAACACTTCCGAGTTAGAACAGATCATGCAGCGCTGAAGTGGCTACTACAGTTCGAGAATCCCGAAGGGCAGCTAGCACGGTGGATTGAGAGACTGCAAAGTTATGACTTCACGCACGGAAATGCTGACGCTATGTCCCGTCGAGCATGTAATTTGGAATGTAAGTACTGCTCAAAATCCGAGGGTAAGGAGGACATAATAGACGTCCGGCTAATGACAGTTACGCCAGAAGAAGAGTGGGAGGCAAGTCACTTAAGGAAATGTCAGCAATAAGATCCGGACTTGGAATTATTAATGAACGGATTGGAAATGAATAGACGGCAAGTAAGGAACAAATGGCAGCGGAAAGTCCCATCGTAAAAGCATACTGGGCACATTGGAAATGTTTAGAGTTGACATCTAGCTGTTTGCATAGATTATAGGAAAGTGAAGATGGCCAGTGGTCTCTAAATTTAATAGTAGTTCCGAGGTTAAGAATTCCGGTTGTTCTAAAAGAATTCTTAAATGGTCCTATTGGAGGGCACCTGGGCATTACAAAAACGCTGGAGAAGATCAAGCAGCGGTTCTATTGGGTTGGCTGTCGTCAGTCGATCGCTTAGTGGATTGCTAATTGCACGGAGTGCATAGCAGCTAAAGGCCCAAATTCACGAAGTCATGGGTAGATGAAGCAATATAACTCAGGTGCACCATTTGAGCGGGTTGTCATGGATGTAGCCGGTCCATTCTCTCTGAGCAGACAAGGAAACAAATACGTTCTTGTGGCCTGAAGTCTACCCAATTCCAAACCAGGAAGCAAAAACAGTTGCGGGTGCATTCACTCACAATTGGGTTATCAGGTACGGCGCGCCTATAGAACTGCACTCAGACCAAGGAAGAAACTTTGAATCGGCGGTATTCCAGGAAATGTGTAAGATACCCTGGAGGAGCACTTGCGGAAAGCAGTGGACAAGCATCAGGATGATTTGGATGTACACATACCGCTTTTCCTGATGGGATATCGGTCCTCAGTGCATGAAACTACAGGTAAAAGACCCGCGAGGATACTTTTTGGTAGTGAACTTCGGTTGCCCAGCGATTTAAAATTTGGAATAACTGGTGATGCGAGAAGAATTGGGAAAGGAGCGTCTACTGTTCTCGAGGAAGAGTTAAGAGTGATACATGCTCTTCTGAGACAGCGAACTCAAATTATGAGTGCAAAAATGAAGGCTAGGTATGACAAGGCGATGAACTCCGCCTTGATAGAGGAGCAATTCCTAACTCAACATTTCGATTTCTTTTTGGAAAGCGTGCTTATAATCTTATTGAAGTCATCAAATGTGCGAATGTGACAATGCAACAAATCAACGAACAATGATCAGAAGCAGTCATAACTGAGAACTATGGTCCAGAAATACAGACGAACAATTAGAATGTAGCCTTAGACTACATTTAGATGCTAAGCGCCAAAGTTTAAAAGATGTATCAGCAAATCTTACTGCATCCAAATGGCACTCGGTTTCATAGAATATTATTTAGAGAAACATCCGAGGAGTTATCAGTAGATTATGAACTCTAAACAGTGATTTTCATCGTTAATTTTGCCTTTTATCCGATAATAAGGACACTGTTTCTGCTGGCAGATGATATAAGCCCGGGGCTCAAAACCGCATATGTATGTTGATAACGTCCCTGGTGCACATGACTGCGAGACAGCCATACGCATACTCAAAGGTGTAGGCTTCCTCCACGAAAATGATCTCCTAATCCCAAAGAAATCTTAGCGAACTTACCAAAGGAGCATTATATTGATGACTTGAGCGAGGTAAAGATGTTAGGGATAAGATGGAATAGAGGTACTTTCATCTGTAGTAAAATTGCGCTAAGCAAGGATGTTACGGATAAGATGGAATATATGTACTTTCATCTATAGCAAAATTGGCCGATTCTGCAGGTTGGTAGGATAAATCGTCATCGAGATGAAAATTCTGATGCAGTATATTTGGCTATTCACATTTCGAATATCCGAATTCCAAGGTGGAGTAATTTTACATCATAGAACGAAAATGAGTTTCTCGGTTTTTTTGATTCGTCGGAGAATGCATATGCTGTTGTATTGTATGTACAAGTCCCGGAACGAAATTCAAGTTGGTTGCTGGTAAGGAAGACCAAAGTATCGCCAGTAAAAACAATTTCTCTCATGGCTGCAGAAATCCCCGTGCTGATGGACTACCTTTGTGGCGAATAGAGTTTCGAAGGTCGAGGAACTCGTAGAGTGGACTGGCGTGGAATCACACGGCTACAAAGGACAATCCATGGAGAAACTGTTTGGTGACAGACTCTAATCTAGTTAAAAAAGCAACGGTATGAATAACCTTAGAGGCAGGGTAAGCCACCGGAAATGGCACCGGAACTCACGCAGCACGGTTCATAGACAGAGAAGATATTTTACAACGAATCTCCGATTTTTCTCGTGCGAGATTAGTTTTTGCGTTCACGAGGGGAGTTTTTAAAAAAAGGTAACAAATAATTATTTTGGCAAAGGCCAGTGATCAGCTTAAGTGCGAAATTAGAACTGTCTTTATTTTAATTTTTCAACAATTATCAAAGTTATTACAATTATAAATAGTGCTTAGCTTACTACTTTACATTTTACTTGGTTATTGCTTATTTGACATTTTTACTTAGTTAATACAAGAATGCTTAATTAACATTTTATTTATTTTCTGTTTATGCAGTAACTAATTATTGGTTCGTGGAAATTAATCAATTCTTTAATTTTGTTTTGTGTTATTTTTCGACAATTTTAAAATAGGCCGGAAGTTGGTTTCAGTTTACTTTTTACTTACAATATTATTAAGGAATTGGTCGATGTCGCCAATTGCTGAGGTGCTATAATTTTTATATGTAACTACCCCCTCCTTTAGATTAGAATTATCCTGAATTCTTTTATTTAATTTAATTTTAATGGATTTGTGTTTAGCGAAAATAAAGCAAATTAGTATTGCTATTAGAACCAATATAAAAAAGTTACTTACATATGACAATTTGTTTTGAAATTTTAAATTAACAATGTTTCTATTATGGTTTTTACTTTCTTCTATAATATCTTCAAATGTAAATTTTTTCGAGAAATTATGTAAACTTTCATATTTGATATTTATAATATTTTCCTTATCTTCTTCCACTAAATTAGAAAAATAGTAGTCATTAATTTTTAATGTACAATTATTGTATGATACAACATAATTTCCATTCATTATAATTTGTTCGTCTTTATAGGTTTGGTTAACAGTTAAATTGAATGCATTTTTAATAATCATAATATTGGTATCTAATGGAATTATTTCAAGTTCTTTGTTTTTCATAAGTTTACAATTTCTTTTTATTATACAATGATTACTTAGTTTTAATTCTTTTAAATGTTTATTTTCTTCAAACTTATATTCTTTATTTTCATATTTGAATATTTGCTCTACTTTAGCATCTATTTCTTCATATTCTTTATAGGGTATTGGCACTAAGTACCTAATTTTTACGGATACAAAAAATTTTGGTATTTTATTTTCTAGTTTGTAAGTCAACAAACCCTTTTATATCTGTTAGTTCAGTTATCGTCATTGTGCCTATCGTCAAATTGATACTTCCTATTATTGTCATTTTTATCAGTAACATTGCAAGGGTGTATATTTTCTAGTTTCTCTTTTCTATATTTTGGCTGTTCCTTATGTCTAGCTGCCTTATAATTTTTCATAAACCCTTCTTTTCTGTTTTCAGTGTAATGTTCTCTCTTTTCATTAAGTTTTGTAATAATTTTATTTTTCATTAGGTCTATATTCTTTTTAACTAACTCTTGGCTAACTTTGTTATTATGTACTTCATAAGGGGTACACTTAATTGTTGAGTGGAATTTGTTATTGTAATTTCTAATAGCTTTTTGAATTAATTGTTTAATAGATAAGCCTTTCTCTAATTTGTATAGAATCCTAAATTTTGCTGCTATCATATTATGGAATCTTTCTATGTCTGCATTTCCGGTGTGGCTGTTCGGCTTAGTTAAATGTAGTTCTACATTTTCTTTTTCTAGAAATTCTTTGATTCTTATTGCCTTAAATTCGTTGTCAGCTATTATTTTCTGTGGTTTACCTATTTTTGTAAAATAGGCTTCTAACAGTCCTATAATAGTACTATGATTTCTATCATTTTATTGGATATGCTGCACCATATTTTGAAAATTTGTCTATAAGTGTAAGAAAATGTGAATTATTTTGTTTCTTTTATATTTGTTGACTATTTCATCCTTAATGTAAAAATGGTCACCTAAATCTTCTTCAGCTGAATGAGCTGTTGCAATTGAGTCATCATTATCTTCTATTGTTAACAGTATTAGTATTATTGGATAAAATATTAATTTGTGTTATTTCACTTCCCATCTTTTCTGAAATAGTGTCCCCACTATTTTCTATTCTACTTAAAAAATCTGCTACTTTATTTGTAAAAAAAATAGTGTTATTGATTTCTTCTTCTCTCACCAAATTGTTTACTTCTTTTTCTTTTTCACATTTTATTTTATTGTCATTGCGGCCTTCGTTGCCGTATCTTCTATAATTTGTTTCTATGCTATCCACTTCCATAGGTACTACTTGGTCTTGCCTAGGTTGATTCCAACGACTTCGGTTTGAATTTGGCCTGGGGTTTCCTACCTGTTGGTACCTTTGAAATTGTCCAGAATTGTTATTAAAATTTCCTCTGTAGTTATAATTTTCTCTGTAATAATGAGGTCCTGGGTTTTGCTTAACTTGGGCTGAAGAGCTTCGCTGATTTTCGCGATATCTATCTTGGGGATATATGTCAGGCGATTTGTATTTATTTTGCTGTTGAAATCTTCCCTGTCCTTCATACTTCCTAGACTTTTTAAACTCCCATCTTATACAACTGTCTTCATATCGTCGTTTGTTCATTATTTCTATTATCGTCTCTAAATTTCGTTCGTCATAAATTCTATCTAATAACGTCCCTTGAGTCATTTTTTTAGTGATATTTACTAATATACTATTTACGTTTGTTAAATCTATACCATGGTCACCTTGGTAATAAACTATTAATTCGTCCGCTTTGTACTGTATACTTTGTAGTTCAGTAGCTAGCTCACTTACCGAATTCACCTTCAAGTTGCTATTTCGTCTGTAAATTTGGTGTGGTTCCGTGTCTGGTCTGTATCTCCGCTTCAGCGCCTCCTTTATTTTATTCCAATTGTGTGTTTCCCGTATATTGATTATAACATCCTTTGCCTCTCCTTGGATTACTCTATAGAAAATTGTTCTTACAGCTTCCTTTATGGTTTCCGGATCAGATAAGTTGACAGCATATATTCCACGCTGCTAAATAAAGAATTTATCGTATTGTTGCCTGTGCCCATGAATATAGGCTTATATTCTTTAGGATCCTGTCCTTCTCCTGACAATTTGTTAAAACTTTGCTCCTTTGAAGTTCAATATAGGCATTTCTCAGCTGCACAATTTGCTGTTTACGTCTGGCTAGCTGTTCCACAATGTCGACGGGTATGGCTTCCGCTTGTGCCTGCTCCATCCTTCTTCTGTCGAAGATCTCTTGCCTCCTGACACTAATTTTGCTGTTGTGACTCACTGGTCGCGGTTAGCTGATCAAGCTGGTTTGTCTATGTGGTGGTGGTTTCACAAGATCTTTGATCCACTGCACTACCTCTGTTTCTTTCGCTGTGGGTGGTTCCTTAAAATGTTTAAGTCACTGCACTGCCACTAATATTTTGATGCGGGTGGTTCCTTAAATTGTTTAAGTCACTGCACTGCCACTAATATTTTGATGCGGGTGGTTCCTTAAAATGTTTAAGTCTCAAAACCCTTAATATTTTTATTTATTTGGTATTCTGTTATATCATAGAGGGTCCGGTCAATATTATATATATATAGTATATTTTTTAATTAATTTAGACACGATCGCTTTTTTTTCGTTTCGTATCACTATCCTTTTTTGTTAAAGAAAAAAATCCTACCGACTGCGCCAGATTAGTTTTCGCGTTCACGAGGGGAGTTTTTAAAAAAAGATAACAGATAATTATTTTGGCAAAGGCCTGTGATCAGCCTAAGTGCAAAATTAGAACTGACTTTATTTTAATTTTTCAACAATTAGCAAAGTTATTACAATTATAAAAAGTGCTTAGCTTACTACTTTACATTTTACTTGGTTATTGCTTATTTGACATTTTTACTTAGTTAATACAAGAATGCTTAATTAACATTTTATTTATTTTCTGTTTATGCAGTAACTAATTATTGGTTCGTGGAAATTAATAAATTCTTTAATTTTGTTTTGTGTTATTTTTCGACAATTTTAAAATAGGCCGGAAGTTGGTTTCAGTTTACTTTTTACTTACAATATTATTAAGGAATTGGTCGATGTCGCCAATTGCTGAGTTGCTATAATTTTTATATGTAACTCGCGCTGAGGGTAGCTGTAAGAATTATTCAATTCTTACTAAAAACGGAATTATGAGAGCAGGCGAAAAACTAGCGCTAACGTCATTATCGTATATTGAATGATATTTTATCGACTTCTCCTTAAGTTATCACACTTGATTTTATTACATGGAGGAAATCAACGCTGCGACATATGAGATCGCAATATTGAATAGTGCGGTTAAAAAATTTGATAAAACCCTAATTAATTTGCTTGATTTTATTTCAGGCTCTTACCAAGAAGTACTGGCGTAGATATTTAAAAAAATTTCTGGGCGAACACGTTTCATAATCAAATGATGGGTTTAAGTCTTTGTTTGTTTCGCTCAAAGGCAATACACCTGGAGGCTACTAGCAAAAAAAAAGCCACTAAGGGCAAATTTGCCCAATTCTGCCTTGAACCACTAACAATTTTATTTTAGAAATTTTTGAAAAACTTAAAAACTTATTGTATTACAAATACATACATATACAATATCATATTTATATGCATGTACCACTAAAAAAAATTATAAGAGCAATTTATGTAAAACTTAAAAAATTAAATCAATAAATATAACTGATTAGGGGTATTCTCTTTGTTTAGGAAATGCATGCTACGGTGCACGGATAGGATATCTGTGTTTGTGATATAATTGAATTTTGATATTCATTTGCTTTAATCCTTGCCGAGTCATTAGTTGTTTATATGCAAAACATTTTTTTTGCATTTATTTACATTTGTTTGTCAGTTTGCGTTGTTAAGTGTTTTAAATAGTGATACGAGTATTAAAACTGCTCACTTGAGATACCATCAAAATTTGTCAGCTGATTTCAGTTAGCCTAAAATTGTATTAATACTTTTGTTTTATATTTTTTTATTTTTGTATATATTAAAGGTAACGTCAATCTTGTCGATATGAAGCGTGTTTTTGATATGCGATTCGGAACGTTTTTTGTCTTGATGGTTTTGCGATGGCAACGCACACTTGAAATTGAGTGGACGATTAACGATGTCAAGGGAGTTAGCTGGTCCTGCTAGAGGTGCCGATCGACGGAAATTGATTATTTCAAGCAGTTCCGCGTGACCAAATATGGGTTCTTCCAATTGAGAAAGGAATTGTCCGCCTTGAATGGTTAATTCAAGTCAATCTTAGTATAAATTTTAAATGTTTGGACTCCATATAATGTATATGTATGTTGTTATTCGTTTCAAAAAGAGTAAACGCGTTCATAAGGATGCTAGTAGCGCTATGAAAATAAAAATCTTAAAAATCATAGTACCATTGCCGGAGCCTGAAATTGATTTACCAACTGTGCTGTTACACTGTTTATCACCATTTTAAATGAAAAACTTAATCCCTTTTCTGTTGTTTATTCGTTTCAAAAAGAGTAAACGCGTTCATAGGGATGCTAGTAGCGCTATGAAAATAAAAATCTTAAAAATCATAGTACTATTGCCGGAGCCTGAAATTGATTCACCAACTGTGCTGTTACACTGTTTATCACCATTTTAAATGAAAAACTTAATCCCTTTTCTGAAAACTCAAACCGTATTGTTATACAACAACCCAACAACAGGTACCCAAGTCAACTTCAATGAAGCTTGCTGTCTCTGCAATGAAATCAGTCTTTGTCTCAAGATTTAAAAGAAGTACGAGTATCTCCACGATTTATATAGGGAATCACATTTAATTTAAAATTAAAACTTACCATTTTGAATTGATGGTAAGTAGTTATTTGTGCCCTACTGGCGTAAATTCATATACAAACCAAAAAGAAATATAAACTTGGCTGAAATCCCGCCTAAAATAAATGCTTCGAAAAAACTAAAGCTGAATCCTGCTTCAAGTAAATACTACCAAAATATAAGAGGCTTGAATACCCTATCCACTGACGAATAGTCCTCATCTTGGGATAAAACGTGTGCCAAATACTCAAGAGACATTTAAGTATATTTTCTTTTCCTTTTTTTGGTGCTTTCCCGATTTTTATTTTATTTTAACTTTTATGCGATTTATTTTAATCTAAATAAAATATAAAATCTTTTGTCGATGGCGCTAACAACAAAAAAGTTTTGTCGTTTAATTAACAACTAATCATTAAAATTCTCGCTAAGTTTTATAACGATAGCGAATATTAATAGCGAATACTCGAATCATCAAAGTTGTCGCTAAATATTTTTAAATATCCGAAAATTTAAAATAACATACTGAATTTAAATTCTTTGTTTTGTTTTAATTAGAACTAAGACAGAACCCTCTCTCTCCCCAGCAGCTGAACAGTACGGTAAAACAATAAAATCATTGCAAAATACTAGAGGTTCAAAAAACTCTTTCTCCAACTTAAAATTTGGTACCAATTTCTAATTTGAAAAGGAAGACAATTTCCATTCTGTAAGTATTTTCACATCAAAATCATTCAAATGGTCAAAATTATTCAAAAGGAAAAAATGAATTTTGGTAAGACGTAACCAAAAAGGCAGTACTGATTTTGTTTTATGTATAAGGCTTATATAAGAAGCAAATTTTTTGGTGGGATTCTTATGATTACATCAACGTCCGCAAATGTGAATTTTGTACCGGAGTGGCACAAGGCAGATATACGAACGGCACCTATGCAAGAAACTACGCCGATACCTCAAATTCCAATTGGTAATAACGTGTACAATATAGTTAGTTCTCCAATTCTATTGACTTTTTCAAATCTTCCTAAGTGATTACATACATTTATGTTGTATTGATGTTAGGCGTTTTCAATAAATTTTCTTTGTATGAAATTGGAGTAAAAATCTTCCAAATATTTAGCCTCAGAAAATTCTGCACTACAAAAGAACTTTTAAATCCATCACGCTTTGAAATAATAGATTTTTAGCAGCTTATACTTTAATTTAATTAATAACTTATCCAATATTGATTTAAAATACTAGCTGCTTGAATCACAAGCATAGCACAAAAAACTCGCTATAAAATTATTTGTTTTTTTTTTAATCTTGAAATGTTTTGTGTTTGTGTAAGTTTTGTGACAATTAAAAATATGCACTTGCAATATATGTATACTTTGCTAATGAACTCAACATTTTATAAATCTGAGCTAACTAATTCGACAGAAAATTAAAAATATATATGTATATATATATAATAATACCAACACTTACCAAACTCTTTAAGTAAAATTAACGAGTGTTTTTATAAATAGTGATATAAAAATTTTGATTTGGTTGAAAATGGAACTCATTTAATTGGATTTAAGACTGAGGGTGCCGTATATTGAAGACTCAATCGCGTCTAAAATCATTCCCATATTATTCCAACATAGAACTATTTTAATTTTTTTTTAGCATTGAATTTGAAGTATTAACTTTTTTTCGTCACAGAAAAGTAAGTCGAATTAACTTCATTGAATTTCTTTCGGCGATTAAATTTTTTATTTCTAAACATTGTCTCCATTTAGCTCTATACAATTACATAGTCCAGCGTTTCTCCAAATTTTGTATTCCTTCCAAATAATAGGTTTTCCAAGACCATAAAATAGGCATTAGTTTCTGTGATGACCTCTTCAATAGACCGGAATCTCTTACCACCCAGCCATTTCTTCAGGTTTGGAAACATGAAGTAGCCGCAGGGTGCTAAGTCTGGATAATAATAATCGATGTGAGAGACATCTCGTGCATACGATAAAACTGTGGCCATACCTTGTTGGCCGACAAACCCACCTTGCCCATCTTTGATATATGTTTGGGCATTTGATATACATATGTTTGATATATGAGTGCATTGCGTTGTGTACTCAAAATAGTCACTGACCTATTAAACAGCCCTCGTAACAGTTAGATTGGAATCTTTCGCTATATAACCCAGAAGATTGAATTCGTGGAAAAATTTATCAAAAATTAAATTTAATAGTTTTTTGTAATATTCATTTAAAGTTACATATGTATATCAAAAGTAAATATGTATTTTAACTTTTTAGATACATTTTACATTTCAGCCGTCATGAATATGATTTTGTACTTTTTCAACTTCGCCACTAATATGCAACATTAAAGTTGGATTTACCGGTCCACAAGCATTCCCCTAGCCTCCACGCTAGATACATACATACATACATATGTCGAGTGCAGTCAAACGACAAAGCAAAGAGTTAACCGCGAATATCTGTAAAACGTCGCCACAAGTGTGGAATTTACAAACAAGTGCCATAGCGGTTATTGTTGGGATAACGGTTGCTGTTGTGGTGGTGGCTCCACGTTGCATATGGCTTTTCACTCTATTTATAAATGGGGGCAATACTTCGCGAATAAGAATATATATGTATGTATGTATAGTGACTCAGAGAAGTATGTTGCAATTGAAGACTTTGGCAATTGGTTGTTTTTGCCTGCTGTACGACCATTAAGATCATTTCTAATACGACAGGGGACTCAAAAATAAAAATTACTATTGGTTAGAGAAGTGTCGACGCGCTAAAATTTAATTATATTTATTAAATTCATAATAATTTTATTAATTTGGTTAATTATTAAATAACCATTTTAATAAACATTATATATATAATTGCTTTGTAACCGTTGAAGCGATTTTAGGCTGAGCTCCTGCTCCAATTCGTTTTTTCCTACAATTTATTCTAAATAACAGGACGATGGATTTTTATGAGGAGCTTTTATTTCATTCCAGAAAGGAATGTTAGGTAGCATGTAATAGTTTTAGCTCTGTGCTCAGAGAAACCAGAGAAAAGGAAATGCATTAGGTGAATAATAAAGGGTGTTTTTTATAGAGGTATAGAACTTTAAGTTGGCATTACTTTTCAAGATGGCGACCGATTTAACAGCTGTCAAGTGATTTATTCTCAGTTTGGTTTCGCAATTCATCATGAATAGACTCACGCCTGAAAAACGATTGCAAATAGTGCAATTTTATTTCGAAAATAATGGTTCTGTGCGGAAAACGTATCGCGCACTACGTCCATTAGCGATGAAGCGCACTTCTGGTTGAATGGCTACGTCAACAAACAAAACTGCCGCATTTGGAGTGAAGGTAATCCTCAAGTGTATGTTGAAACACCGTTACATCCAGAAAAACTGACTATTTGGTGCGCTTTATGGGCTGGTGGAATCATTGGTCCGTACTTTTTCAAAAACGATGGTGTCCAGAACGTTACAGTCAATGGTGATCGGTATAGAGCCATGATTACT
This sequence comes from Neoceratitis asiatica, assembly GCA_030068015.2. NCBI lineage: Eukaryota > Metazoa > Arthropoda > Insecta > Diptera > Tephritidae > Neoceratitis > Neoceratitis asiatica. The sequence goes on along the minus strand of CM061526.1, from coordinate 38,878,751 downwards.
AACTTTTTCATTCCTGAATTGAATAACCATGATGTCCAGGAGATGTGGTTTCAACAAGACGGCGCAACATGTCACACAGCTCGTGCCACAATAGATTTATTGAAAGACACGTTTGGTGACCGCCTAATTTCACGTTTTGGACCTGTGAATTGGCCTCCAAGATCTTGTGATTTAACACCGCTAGACTACTTTCTGTGGGGCTATGTAAAATCATTGGTCTTTGCGGATAAGCCACAAACGCTTGACCATTTGAAAGACATCATTCGCCGTGTTATTGCCGATATACGGCCACAAATGTTGGAAAAAGTCATCGAAAATTGGACGTCCAGATTGGACTACATCCGCGCCAGCCGTGGCGGTCATATGCCAGAAATCATATTTAAAATGTAATGCCACAAGATTATCTTTCGGATAAATAAAACTCATGTCAATCGAATACTCCATCGTTGTTTTATTGCAACTTAAAGTTCTATACCTGCATAACTCTATACCTTTACTAATAGCAGTGCGCACTGTTGCGCAAAAAGTAGAATCAAAACATCTTTACGAAAATGTCCAATCATGTGGATATACTTTAAACATGCACATTTTATTTATGAAACCATTCGAAAAATATTTTTGCTGGTACTGTATGCACTTTTCAAGTAAACGTACTAGCTAAAAATTTACTAGTATACCAAGCAACCGTAACTAGTCAACCAACTACCGTTTTCTTTCTCAATATGTGTCAAATGTATTCAAAATTTCCAAATATATATATATATGTATGTACTCGTATTTGTACCAATATGATATTTTTTGGACCAGTGCGAACCAGTCAGGAGATTATAGTAAAATGCCAGTATTTAACGCTTTACTTTGTTTTTTTTTTATTCAGGGTACTTAAATATATGTATATAACATATGTGAATTCTGTTTAAAAATACCATGTAATGTAAAATATAACTCTGAACTAACTTAAATATGTATGTATGTATATGTAACGAAAGCGCAAGTAATATATGGTAACACTTTCCACAGTTGCAATAATTATTATTTATGGTAGTGTTTACGGCTATTCTAGATGTGGCCTTATTTATGTTTGTTTTCTGCTATAACGTTTTGTTATTGCTTTTAATGTGAGGATATGACTACGGAAGATCTTTCTTCTTGCCTCAGTTGTTGTTTTATTCTGCGAATTACCATAGCTCCAACCCCTCGATGGCCCTTTATAGGTACTTAAAAAAATATTGCTGTTGCTCTATATATGTATCCATGAAACTCTAATTCGGAAGCTGACTTATATTTTTTGTATATGTACCGTTATACCGTATGCAATGAATAGAGATTTATGTGTTTGTTTTGGTTTTTGTGAGCCATTTTTTTTTTGTTCTTGTGGTTGTTCGCACTTTTCCATTTTTGAACAAAAATAACAACCTACTTTGCTGTCCCTTTGTATTTATATTATTTTCATTCTTGTTTCAATTGTTGTTATTGTTTTGCCACATTTGTCGGAGTACTCCTATATGTATATATATGACATATATATAATTTTCACGCAAATGTGTATATGTATGTATGTACGTATATATATATAGATATATATATATATATGTATATATATATATAATAATTTCAAGCGCCAGGACTTTGACATTAGCAGACGGCAAGAATTTAGAAAATTTGGACGGCAGAATGGGATAGGCGTCTTGTCATTTCAATTGTCATATAATTTTACTCATCTGATGATAGTTATTTTATATAAGTTAATAAATTCGGACAAAAAGGGTTATTAACATGAAAGAAAGATTAAGTTCGGGTGAAACCGAAATCTAGATACTCGGCTAATATTTATTCCAAGATCGGTCAGAATTGGACCGTCTGATATACGGGAATGTGGGGACTTAGACTAATCAAAATGTCTTAAGCCTTACTTGAGTTATTGTGTACACAGGCGGTTGGACAGCGCGGCTAAATCTGTTCGGCTTATAATTTGTTAATAAATTTGTTATATGTACGTATGTATGTACATATATACATAAATTAGAACAACAAACCTTATACATACATATATCCTGTGTACAAGTACAACCGATTATGCGATTTTGGGAAATGATGCACCGAGCTATGTTATTAGACTAGCTTTGACACTAATATTAACATTACCCTCGAAAGCAAACACACAATCACTCTTCTCAAGAGGTACTATTTTGAACTGATTACCAAAACCGTGGCCTAAGCGGTGCTGGAGCCAGCATTATGAGAAAGGTTTTGCGCTTGGACCTTTACGTATTTACGACGTCGAAGGCGACATTAGCATAATACAGCGAATTAAAACACAGCGGTTGCGCTGGATAGATTATGCCATCCGGAATACTGTTTTCATGCTGCTAGAAGCAGAGCAAGAGAAGGACACTCCGCTGAAAGACATTTTCTCTTTAGGAAATAACGGGTTTATACCTTCTCACTTGGTGTTCAGAAGAGGTGTCTACATCCAGGGCATTATTGACGCTTGGGTTTCAGGTGTTATGCTCTTTGGTAGACTTATTAATTTATTAAAGACATTGAACGCATTTTACGAGTTGTCAAAGACTTTAATCTAAATTTTGAGGACAATTTTTAAAGCATTTTTCAAAAAAAAGATATATTGTAACGAACTTGCTAACTTCGCCTCGATAATTTTCCAAATCTTTCGAGTCCGATCACTGGATTACTAAACAAACTCCCAAGATTTATTTGTTCGGCTTTTTAACCGTCAGGAATTTATTTCTAAGGTAATTAAAATTTTCTTATTTAACAAATCTTTATCATACACGATTATTATCTGCTTCACTCAGCTTATCCGTTTCTCAAACACACGCTAGGACTGAGGCTTCAACTTCATTCATTTCAAATAGTTGCTGCAGCTCCTTTTATACCTCAACAGCGTGTATTTGCTGTCTACCCTTTTGTTTGTCTTTGGTATGGGATTTTCGTCACACTGCCCTCCACCTAAGTCTGATCATCCCGATCAGACATACCATCTGTTCCAAACGCCGCGAGCCTTTCTAAGTGAACCACTTTCATTTTGGTCCTTGGTTTCCCAACAGTCTGTATTCGATGCACTACGTCGTTCAACCGTTTTATTACTTTGTAGGGGCCTTCCCAATTGCACTGCAGCTTCGGGGACAATCCTTTCTTCCGTTGTGGGTTATACAGCAGCACTCGATCGCCTTCTTGAAAACCCTCGCAGTTCATCGCTTTATCATATCTGGCCTTTATCTTGCTGCTCATAATTTCGGTTCGCTGTCTCACAAGAGCATGTATCTCCCTCAGCTCTTCTTCTAGGGCATTTGGCGCCCTCTCTCCAATCCTTCTAGCATCGCCACTTACTCCAAACTTCAAATCACTAGGCAGCCGAAGTTCACTACCGAAGAGAATCTTTGCGGGTATTTTACCCGTTGTCTCGTGCACCGCTGACCGATATTCCATCAGAAACAGCGGTATATGGATATCCCAATCATCTTTATGTTTGTCCACGACGTTCCTCAAGTGCTCTTCCAGGGTTCGATTGAAGCGTTCTACCATTCCATCCGATTGAGGATGCAGAGCTGTCGTTCGGGTTTTTCGAATACCCAGTATCAAACATATTTCCTGGAACACTGCCGATTCAAAGTTTCGTCCCTGGTCCGAGTGCAGTTCTATAGGCGCACCGTATCTGGAAACCCAATTGCACTCCCTGCAGTTAGCAATCCACTCAGCGATAGATAGCGACAACCACCCAGTAGAACCGCTGCTTGATCTTTTCCAGCGTTTTCGTAATGCCTAAGTGCCCACCACTAGGACCATTATGGAATTCCTTGAGAACGTCCGGAATCTTTAACCTCGGAACTACTATTAGTTTTCGGGAGCACTGGCCGTCTTCACTTTCCCATATTCTATGCAAACAGCCAGATATCAGCTCTAAACTATTCCATTGCGCCCAGTATGTCTTTGCTATTGGACTTCCTGCTGTCATCTGTTCCTTATCTGGCCGTCTGTTCATCTTCAGTCCATGCATTAATAGTTTCAAATCTGGATCCTCCTGCTGACATTTCCGTAGATGACTTGACTCCCACTCTTCCGTTGGTGTAATTGTCCTTAATCGGACGTTTATTATGTCTTCTTTGCCTTCCGCTTTGGATCAGTGCTTACATTCCAAGCTACATGGTCGACGAGACATGGCGTCAGCATTCCCGTGAGTATTACCTTTGCGGTGCTCTATACTGTAGTCATAACTTTGCAGTCTCTCAATCCATCGGGCTAGCTGTCCTTCAGGATTCTTGAACTGTAGTAGCCACTTCAGCGCTGCATGATCTGTTCTAACTCGGAAGTGTTGGCCATACAGGTACTTGTGGAAATGTTTGATGCAATCCACCAACGCTAATAGTTCTCTCCGTGTTACGCAATAGTTCCGTTCTGGTTTCCCAATAGACCGGCTATAGTACGCAACTATCTTCTCCTGTCCATCAATCACTTGTGAAAGTACACCTCCCAGGGCATAGCCACTAGCATCTGTATCCAGAATGAATGTTGCACCTGGAACCGGGTACGCTAGCATAGGCGCAGTGCAGAGCCTTTCCTTTAGAGCTTCGAAAGCCTGATCTTGTTCTTTGTTCCATTCAAAGGGTCTATTTTTCCTGGTGAGCTCGTGGAGACTATTAGCAACACTGGAAAAATTCGGAACAAATCGGCGATAGCAAGTACACAGGCCCAAAAAGCTCCGTAATTCATGTAAATTCCTGGGTCTTGGCCAATCCTTCACTGCTTCTATTTTATCCTTTGCTGTACAGACGCCCTCGGTTGTTACATGATGACCTAGATAATTAACCTCTTTCTTAAATAGCGAGCACTTTTTAGGACTTTTTAGCTTAAGGCCAGCGCTAGCTATCCTCTGAAAAACTTCCTCCAAATTGCCCAAGTGTTCCTCAAAGCTTTTGCCAAGTACGATGATGTCGTCAAGATACACCAGACAAGTTTTCCAATGCAGTCCCTTAAGCACATGATCCATTAATCTTTCGAAGGTTGCAGGAGCGTTGCATAGTCCGAAGGGCATCACCGTGAATTGCCAAAGACCGTTTCCAGCGCTAAAGGAAGTCTTCTCCTTATCTCTCTCACTTAGTTCCACTTGCCAATAGCCGCTCTTAAGGTCGAGTGTTGAGAACCATTCCGTGCCAGTTAACGAGTCCAGAGTATCATCAATCTTGGGCAAAGGATAGCTGTCCTTCTTTTTCACATCATTTAGTCTTCGATAATCCACGCAGAACCGCAGCTGGCCATCTTTCTTCTTTACGAGCACTACCGGCGAGCTCCATGGACTTTCGGATGGTTCAATAATACCGCTTTTACTCATTTCCTTTATTATTTGGCTTAAAGCTTCACGTTTGGCTAGTGGACCACTTCGAGGAGCCTGGCGAATCGGCCTAGCGTCACCAGTATCAATAGAATGTTTCACAACGTTGGTCCTGCCTGGGTTGTTGCCATCCTTGTCGAATATATTGGAGTATTTGCACAGAAGTTTCTTGGCCTTATGCTTGTATTCCTTTTCCAACCCTTGCATTTCATCTGCATTCCTCCATTCATCTACATTGTCCTTGATATCCTTTCTGTCAATGGAACCGCTTTTAGGTGCATCTCCGCAATTAATAATGGCGTCTACCTGCTGACAATGCCCCAATACAGTTCCTCTTCGAAGTTTCATTGGTGATATAAATTCGTTTAGTACTCTCACTGGGATGAGTCCATCACTTTTTGTTTTAGCCAGTGTTTTACCGATGATTACGTCCGATGTGGAATTTCGTGCTGTTTCGACAACCCATATTTTGTTTGTCCCACAATCTCCATCAATCTTTGCCCAAACAACTGCTTCTGACTTTGGTGGGATGAGTTCGTTGTGTTCAAGAATCACTTGCTTGCTGTTGTATGTAGAATTATAGCCGATGCTAAGTGGTACTTCCATGTTTTTGTACTCCATTACTCGGTTATCCATGTCGATCTTTATTCCTTGGTCTAGCAAGAAGTCTACTCCTATGATGGCTTCATCAACAATCTGCGCGACTATGAACTGATGTAAAACCGCAACATTTCCTATCGCGATTTCGCATGTTATCTCTCCTACAACTTGGGTGTCCTCGCCAGTTGCCGTCCTTAATCTTGCTCCAGGCAATGGCCTTACTTATTTGTTGATTAGGTCGTATCTAAGGATGGAATGCGATGCGCCCGTATCAACAGTAAGTATTCGCTCATGTCCATCCACATATCAACCAATTGTCACGTTGCTCGCCTTCCTACCAATTTGAGAGACGGAGATTATTGGGCATTCAATTGCAGGAGCCAGCATACGCCCTTTTCGGCTGGCTCGTTTTAGTTTAACGACTGGTTAGAGTCGGATTCGTTATCTTCAGCCCTTCGTTTTCGTTCTGCTGAATTGTTGTTTCTGCTCGAGCCCGTCTTGCATTCCCTCGCGAAGTGGCCTGGCTTCCCACAATTGAAACATTTGCCAGCTTGATTCTTCTTTCCATCGATTGATTTTAGGGTTTTCAGAATCTCGTTCATCACATCGGGTGTTTCTACTTCCACACGACTGACTTTGTAGGCTGGCCTGCTTATGAGTGAAGCCGTTTCACGGGTTTGGGCATAGGCGACAGTCTCAGAGAATGTTGATTTTGGATTTGCGTATGTCTCTCGTTTGGTGTAGATATCCTTTATTCCACTGATAAACCTCTGTATTTTCACCCTTTCGAGGTGTTCACCAGATGCGTCCCCAATAGCTAGATGAGCCGATCTCTCAATTTCGGATGCGTATTCTTGCAGAGATTCGTTGGGTCTTTGATCGCGCTTCTCCAACTCCATCTGGAAAATTTTCCTCCTGTGTTCGCTTCCATATCGTCTTTCCACGGCACGCATTAATGCATCATAATCATCTCTCTCATATTCTGGGATTGTCTGTACAATTTCCGCAACAGGTCTTTCCAACGCAACGAATAGTGCAGCGGATTTTTCCTCAATGCTCCAATTATTTGCTTTTGACGTCTTTTCGAATTGAAGCTTAAACACCTGGAACGGAATTGTGCCGTCAAAGGATGGTGTTTTTTATCCTCGGAGCGTTCATCGAAGTGGTTGGACGATTCAAGAGCATATCGCGGACCCGACCTTCCAATTCGTTGACTTTGGTCTCCATTAGCTCCTCTATTTTGTTTTGCCGACCTCCCAATTCGCTGACTTTGGTCTGAATAAGCTCCTCTATTCTGTCTTGCCTCTCCTCGATTACGTCCTGTCTCTCCTTCAGTTCTGTGCATTCTTTAACAACACTCTCCTGAAGCTGTATGAGCCGGGATGAAATACGCGCTTCTTGGTCTTGCATTTGCGATGAAATGTGGGCATTCATTTGTAACATGTTGGCATCATGTTCATCTAACTTCTCTGAAATGTTGGTATTCATTTGTGACATGTTGGCATTCATTTGCGAAATTGCCAATAACATGTTCATGTCCATACTTGTTGATGAGCTGGGAGCCTTTTCTTCAACTTTAGTTGCTGACTGCTCTGAATCTTCCGTGGTCTCAACAGTCTCTTCCTTCTCCATTTCTTTATTCATAATCGCTCAAATCTATGCCTTCTGCTTCCAAAGCTTCTCGCAGCCGTGATTGTAGTTCAGCCTTATTGCCGGTTGCAAATTCCTTTTTGAGCGGTAGTATAGTTAAATTTTGAATATTGACCAGTTTCAAATATTTTTGTTGTTTTTTTTTTTCGGAATTTATTTAGCAATCCCACTTCTGACACCAATTGTAACGAACTTGCTAACTTCGCCTCGATGATTTTCCAAATCTTTTGAGTCCGATCACTGGATTACTAAACAAACTCCCAAGATTTATTTGTTCGGCTTTTTAACCGTCAGGAATTTATTTCTAAGGTAATTAAAATTTTCTTATTTAACAAATCCTTATCATACACGATTATTATCTGCTTCACTCAGCTTATCCGTTACTCAAACACACGCTAGGACTGAGTCTTCAACTTCATTCATTTCAAATAGTTGCTGCAGCTCCTTTTATACCTCAACAGCGTGTATTTGCTGTCTACCCTTTTGTTTGTCATTGGTATGGGTAATTTACATTATACGGCCGCTTCTTTATTTTCTGTCCTTTCGGCAAATTGTATTTACATAGTCAATAGTTTTGTTTGTCCTTGGTATGGGATTTTCGTCACAATATATATATATATCTCATGATCGAAAAGCTTCTTACAATATTGCTTTAGCAGTGCACTTTATTAATGGCACTTCTATATGCTCAATTGCGGATGTGTTCCTCAGCGACTGTAATACCGCGACCGACTGTGATCGAAAGTCACAATCGAACAAATTTTTATTAATTAGTTTTTCGAGCTGGATCAGCCACAATAAATAGATGATTATTTGTAACGTGTGGCAGCACGAACAATACGGCTGCCCAAATCAATTCAGTCACTCGATGCTTACAAAACGCTGAAACCAATCTGAAGATAAAGGGAATACCGAGTACCTAGGGAAATAACAGGAACTTGTTTTCCCCGGCGAAATGTATAAAAGGCCGTGTTACATTTATTTAGTCCTCTTGTTTGTCCACGAGTAAAATTAAATATAATTGTAAGATACAACAACGTCTTTTACTTTTAAGTGATAACACCAAATTAACACAGACGTGATTGCGTGAACGGTTTTTATCGGTAATTGCGTTGACTGCTAATCGAAGTTTCGAGTGCATTTTTTTGGGTTGTGCACTTTGCCAGTGGGTTTGGTGCATCAAGCGCGCACGTGGTTTTGTTTAAGCGCTGATTTCAAAATTTCTTCGAGTTTCGGCCGCTTGCTGAATTTCTTAGAAAGTTGTGGGGTACAAGGCTTTTCATCAGTTCCAATACCTAGAGGAAATCGTTATGCCGGATAACATAGAAGCGCAAGTACCAGATAGCGCCATGCCGATTCAACGGGTTTCGACGCGGTGTCCTACCTTCAATGTCGAACGCCCAGCTTTGTGGTTTGCCCAACTTGAATGGCAGTTTTACCTCGCTGGAATTATTGACGAAATAACGAAATAACGCTTCGTCCCACCTTGACACTAAGGCCGCTGCTGAGGTAGAGGACCTGCTACTGAACATGCCGACAGCGAAGGCCTATACTCGCCTCAAGGAGGCACTCGTTGAACGCCTTAAGCTCTTCCGAGATGCACAATTGCAGCAGCTTCTCCACCGAGAAGCCTTGGGCGACCATCACAGTTCCTTCGCCATCTTATGAGTCTCGACAATGCTGTCCCTGATAACATTCTCCGCACTAAGGGGCTAAGCAGGTTACCGATGACGACGTAATCCATCCAGGCATCCCAGACCGACATGACTCTTAATAAGCTCGCATCCCTGGCAATATTCACGGAATCGCATTGCCGAAAGCATACATCAACACCGTTCAGGAGAGTACTACATCAGGCTTCGAGGCACGTTTTTCAAGCCTGGAAGCTTCAATCGGCGCTTAAAGAGAAAACTACAACTCGCTTACGTCCTCGTTGTCGATCCCGCTTTCTTTCTCGAATAATCCCGCCGGCACCCGACAACAATATATGCTGGTATCATCAAAACTTTCGAAACAGAGCCAAACGTTGCAGATCGCCTTGCTCGTTCAAGGGAAATGCCCCGTCGGACCGGTAGGGGCGGTTACCGGCCCATCATTTGAAACAAGCTGCCTCTTCGTAATTGATCGCGCCAGCAAAGTCCAATATCGGGTGAACACTGGCGCTGACCTATGAACATTTCCCAAGTCTCTGGCTCCAGGAGCGCCACAAAGAGCAAATTTAATCTTACTGCAGCAAATTGCTCGACGATTAACATTGCGTAACACTGTCGCTTAATCTCGGCCTAGAAGAGACCACATGGCGCTTCAAAGTAGCGGATACGATCAAACCTACTATTGGTGCTGACTTTTGGCATATTTTGTCATTTTACCTGATTTGAATAATGGTTGCCAACCGGATTAACGACGTTGTGTAAAGTACCGGTATCTAATATTGTGTCAGAAATTTAGGTCTTGCCTGTCGACTCTTCATAGTCGGATCTTATTGCAAACTTCCCGAAACTAAAATCTTAAAGGAATATGCCTGCCAGCCAAACACACGACGCAGCACTACATAGCTACTAAACTTGGACCTCCGGTATCCAGCTTGTCGTGTCGCTCCTGACAAACTCAAAATTTTCAAGGTGGAGTTTGATAAAATGTTGAATATTGGAACTACTCAACGCTCGAAGAGTCCCTGGTCATCCCTTCCCCACCTGGTACCCAAAAAGTCGGGCGAATGGCGACCTTGTGGGGATTATCGGCAGCTAAATGCACGAACGATACCGGATCGGTATCCCGTTACGTTCTGAAGGACTCTATAAATAACTGGCTGGCAAAAGAATATTCTCGACAATCGACCTCATACGCGCCTTCAATCAGATTCCCGTAGCAGCAGATGACATTAATAAAACGACCATTTAGTCTTTTTGCATATCGACAAGGTAACACGGGACCTAGACGATTTCGCGTCCCCATACATTGACGACATCCTCATCGCTTCCAAGGCTCGCCAGGTACGGTGTCGTAATCAACACCGTGAAGTGTCGTTTGGGTCAACCAGAAGTTGATTTCCTGGGACATTGCATCTCGGGTGAGGGAATATTACCACTTCCATCGACAGATAAGTTCGCTATCTATAATATTCTTGCCAACAACGATCGAAATGATAATTTTTTCTAGAAAATTCCTTTAAAATGCTGCTAAGTTTCAGGCTCCTCTGCACGAATACATCCAAAGCGTTCAGGTTCACAACCAGTCGCTTGGACTTCGGGCGACGGCTGCTTTCGTCGCATGAAAGGAAGAATTGCCAAAAGCAACCTTGCTGGTATATCCGGAAACATCGCTTCCCTGGAAAATCTTTACGGATGCTTTGGAGAACGCCATCGGAGCCGTCCTCCAACAATGGAGAGGACAAAGCTGGGAGTCGCTGGCCTTCTTGCACTGCACTAAAAAAAACTGCCGGTATGATCGTGAGCTGTTGCCATTTATGTTGATTTGCGGGAATTTCGTTACATTTTTGAGCCTCGCCACTTGACGATCTTCTCAGATCATAAGCCGCTGCTCCACGCTTTCGCGCAGGACCCCGATCGAGCGATTCTTTGCCAATTCCATCAGCTGGATTTTATCAGCCAGTTTTCGACCGATGTACATCACATATCTGGCAAAGATAACATCGGCCTTTTGCCAACCTCACTCCTCAACCCGTCGTCCGACATGGCTAGATGAAAGCGTTCATTTTTATGGAGTTAAATAGCTGCTCACACGTTTTTGTTCGGCGCGACACACCACATATCACCATCACTTCGCCATATGAGGGGCCCCGACTCGTAATATCAAGGCATGAGAAGCATTTTATCATAGAGATTAGAGGCAAAAACAGTGGTCTCAATCGCCCTGGGGCGGTCTTGTGTTTTTGATCGCAGATGACGAGAACAAACACAATGCCGATAACGATAATGGCTCAGACAACAGCAATGCCGCGCTTACTTCGCCTTCTTTACCTGAGACTCCTCAGCTTGGAAAAACTAGGCTTTCATCTTCATATCATCCATCTAACTCTTCTTCCAGCTCATCTACGTCATCGACACAAAAGCATGTCAGATTCCGCGACATAAACTTCTCGCAGCAGAGGAGTACTATTGGCGAAAGCCACAAAACACCACAAAGCGCTGAAACGAATATGAAGATAAAGGGAATGCTGAGTACAAAGGGCAATAGAAGGAACTTGTTTTCGCCGGCGAAATGTGTAAAAGGCCGTGTTACATTTATTTAGTCCTCTTGTTTTTGACATACGACAGCACTAGTAAACTTGAATGTAGGTGTACGATTGAATTATGCCATTCTTTAGGCATAGACATTTACCAAATGGTCAAGTTGAGCGTTTACACTCAACACTGATATAAATATCTAGTTGCATTGCATACGCGGTTATTTAGTTTATATATTTTATTTATTTATTTATTTATTTAGTCTGAGGGCTCGAGAAAAGTAGTGGAATGAAAATAAAATGAAATTCGAAAAGTGAAATTTTCATTTTGATTCGAAGCAAATATATTTTAATTTTAGTTAGATAAAATGTAATACTCAAAATGAATTATTTTTTATTAAATTGAATTAATTAAAATTACGTTTAATAAAAAAAATTTCCTGAGGTTTTTACGAAACAATCGTATCGACGAGGATGCGTTTGTAATACTGGTAGATATTATAAAGGCTTCCATCATCGAGTATCCCACTTCACATTCAACTAGCTGCAACTTTAAGATTTTTGACATAGGGTTCTTTCCGTGGTGTTAGAGAGAGCAAACATGTAGCTTTAGGCCGAACCAGTGTATCGTGAGCCCCTTCCACACTTGTTCCGTCCTTGTTATGTCGCCTTTTTTGAAGCCTTTCGCCAACTCTCCATGTTGCAAAACGCAGCAATATAGAATCTTGCTATTTGTTCTTACGTTTATCCTAAAAATGATAATTTTTTTATTTTTGTCGGTTAAATCCACATGCAAATTTTAACGTGATTTGAAATACGATGGTTGAGAGAGCAGCAGGGCGCCAGCAGAAGAATTTAGTAATTGAACAGAAGCAGAGCAGGAAACAGTTGTACCTTTTTCTGTATTGGCTCATAGAAGAGTAGGCCTAGCACTTTTAATTATTGCACTCTTGCCAGATTTAGCTCTTGAGCAGGTTATGATAGGGTTATTTTCACAATTAACTGGTATTTTTGAAGATTTTGCACTATAGTATGCGCTTATTAAAGAAATTAAGGAATTTGTAATTCTTTCCAAATCCATAAGCAACTCCATAAAGTTTGCCTTTGTGTCCCCATTGGGCTGCACAGTTAACACAGGCAATCATTATGTAAACAGTTAGCCGCTTAAATAGTGAAAAATGCGGAGCGACATACAAACACGTCTTATGACTTTGACTTAACCAATAGAGCGAGTTTCAATCGCAGTAGACCGCAATAACAATGCAGTGATATTTTTCAATATATCGAGTATGATAAATTATCAAGGGTTGATAAATTTTAGGGAACAAAGTTACGAGAGTGTAAAAGCACAGATGACAAAGGAACAAGACGTCGGGAATGCAAATATTAATGCCCTCGCACAATGCCACGTGATTTTAATATCAGCAACGATTAGTTTATTACAGGTAAGCAAATAAAAGGCAAACACGAGTCATTATATATGCAAGAAAATGTTTCTATGAATCGATACGTAACTATTATTACCAAAAGTGGGAAAGAATTCCACAAAACTGTCGTAAAAAATGTCCAAACTAGAAAACATTGGTCAAAAGACAAAAAAACTCATGAATAGATCATCAAGTCCCAAGGGTTTGAGTGCAGATTAGTTTTTGTATTCGATCAAGTCATACTGGCCCAATCCCGACTTACTCGATGGTTCTAGTCGCGACAATCGAAATGGTTCAACTCCACTAGAGTAATATGGCTTTAATTAACGTGAAGTCACTCCTGCCATGAGTAGGCTATTTGCAATTATAAAAGCTTATGGCTAAAAGGGATCACTGCGAGCCTTTCAATGTGTTCTGGGTTTACCTCCATACAAACTAACTAACAAATTAACTAACTAACCCTCAAAATTCAAAAATACTTCTTTTTAATACTTACTAAAATTGAAAAAATTATAGTAATAATAATAATAATAATATAAAAAATAGAATTTGGTATACTCATACTTAAATAAGTATAAAAATTAGTAGATACTAATCATATTAATAAAATATTAATGAATTTATTGACAAAAGGATTCCACTCTTAACATCATTTCCTGGGTCCCCATGAATTTCTGATAACCCATTTTCGTTTGTACATGGGAAATTTACAACAACAAAATCGAGGAAGTAGTTACAAGAAACATTAGAAATAAGAATAGTTATTAATGGAAATAATTCTTGCAGTCAAGTTAAATTTTATTTAAGGATATTGTTTATTATTAGATTAGATTGCTGTAGATTCTTCCATTCTTAACATTCGTGAGACTTTGGCTAGATAGTCAACAGACAATTAAACTGGTCCACACGAACGACCTAACGCGATATGAGAGAATTGTGAATTGTCTAGAACACGGATCGGCCGGATCAAAGAAATCAATGCTATCTCAGAGAAAATTCAAACGCAACTAGATGAGCTGAAGGGCTGAAAAGCTAAAAGATCAACGCTCAGTCAGCAAAGAAGTGGATTGCCATAGATTCAACATAAGATAATGATCCTTAAGGAAGATTTTAGTGAATTTATTAGAGTTTTCCAGGTGGAGAAGCTGGAGTTGTACACAGCAACCTATTGAATAGGGAGGAAATAGATCAGCATACATATAAGCGAAATTAAAATCCTTCCTTACAGCAACGTCATCGAGGCCATTGAATATAATTTATACCGAACAGTACTTTTTTACTTTACGCACTATCGATGCCAAAAGTAACCAGCCAATCGGTTTATAAATTTCATTCGGCGCTGTTTGTTGACGGGTAAAGACGTACAGCGGGAAAACTCTTTTATAAATGATTTGCTGATTGATGTAGTCATGATAAAACCAAATCGTTTAGGGTTAATTTCTTTGTCGTTTGAAAAAGTATCAAAAATATCAAAACTAAAAATAAATAAATGAAAATTTTTTATTTCAAATTTTTTATAGAAAAATGCAATATGCTTGAGCTATAAATCGATTTTTTCGCATGAATAATCGTAATAAGACTGGTACGAAATCTTCACTACACACACACGCAAACCCACGGGTAAGTTGTGAATTTTCATTAAAATAATAATAAATTCTGCACGCCTTTTCCGTACACATTCTCAGGTTTTTAACCATACATGTTTAACAGAATGCTGTGTGTAGAAATAATTGCAATAAGAATATAATGGAATGAAAAAGCGAATTTGGGGAATAAGCACCAACGACCCACGAGGCACGAGCCGCCTATCAACTATTTTGCTACATTTCCCTGAATTTTGAGCAAACCCGCTAGTTTTTAGTCGAGTGTGTTGCCGTGCTAAATATGTCTATATATTTGAGATTTTATTTATATATATGTGTATACATATATAATTGCCGATTTGTTACTGTTCAAGTGATTTTCGGCCAACTCTTTGGTTCAATAGGCTCAAAATAATATAAATCAAAAAACATATATACATATATATGATCTAAACAATTCCAATTTTATCTAATTTTTAACACTATTAAAATGCTTAAAGGTTCTTCTTAGCGCATGGTGAGAGATTTTTTCCAATTGAAAAAGAGCATAGTTCATTATACGTAGGATTCATTCATTTGAAGCTTCTTTACAGTGGGAAGAGTCATGCAGTGTAATTTGGAAAATAAAAACCATAACATGTTTTTGATTGGTAAACTTTGTGCTTTGCGCATATTTGGGCATTTCGTTAAGTTGTGTGGGGAATATCAGCTATCTAGTGTCGTTAAATATATGTGTAAAAATTAGTTAGCGAATCGCATATTCGTTATTAGAAGCGAAAAAAATTCATAAGTTAGCCATTAAGTTATTAAAATCCACTACTGGTATGCAATATGGAAGTATAAATTATTGCTATACATTTGCTAACGAATAACGAACTGCTATGATTGTATCAAGTTTTGAATTTGTTTACAGAGTTTACCTTAAGTTTCAGAAGATTAAAAAAACAAACGAATTTATTGATGGACATGTAATGTATATATTAACTTTATTAGTACGGCGGGTATAAATTAAATATTTATGTAAAACGTTCATAAATATTTATATATGACGTAGTAGTTTATGTAGAAAGCATGTACCTGAATTATATGATATATTTCAAAATGATTTGGTTTTTATTGAGGTTTATACTTATTAAACTTTTTTTGGTAATTGTTTTCGTTTTGTTATTTTTTGAGTCGTGCTATTTGGTTTAAGTTGTAAATTTATTATTCATTTCAGTCATATTTATTACATCCCTGAGTGAAAAAGTGGACTACTTCGATCAGGTGATCTCAGCTGTTTTTGACCATATGATAGTTTATCTACTTGTGCGGCTGTACGATGACACCGAGACGAGGCTGACTCAGTTTCATTTCCACACATTTTCTGTATACGAGTATAGAATTATTACGCAATTGTAAATTCGTGTAGTGATTGCGATCGGTATAACACGAAGAATGGTCGTGATGCACACAGTTCGTGTAAAAGCATGAGTTGGTCCAAAATTTGCTGAAGAGGAGTATATTTGTAGGTACTCCAATGGACCATATGGTCCATAAATATTTGCACGGCGCATATGACGCAGATGTGTATTGCCGGGTAGTGTGCTTTTGGTGAATATATGTTTGTTACATTCATTCTTTTACTTGTGTGGTTTGATGCAAAAATTGTCGCCTTAATAGAGACACGTATACGTAGGTAGAAATAGTTATCTACATACATATACATATACAGTTGTATAATTCTCTTTCAGTGCTCAGAGTATTCAAATATAGTCCTTTGAATCACATACTCGGTGCCATGTGTTCCGGTCATATGCCGGCTCATCTCTGTAATCAAATCATCTTTAACACTATTCTGCAAATTAAGCGCATATCCTTTATTGCTTCCACACTTTTCTAAGATTGTTCTTCTTTGTTTTTATGCTTGTATTGCACATAACGGTGCATTCAACTTGTTGTTTTCTTTAGTTTCTTATATGTATATCCTTTTTCTTTTAACGGAACTAAAATTTTATTTATGGAATAACTTTTTTCCTTAAGTTATTGTATGGGTATTTATACTAGAACAATAACGTATATGAGAAAACCCTGCAGAGATTATGCGTATTAGTTCCACCATGTTTATATTTTAGCAACTGTTCTTTTAACATGGTGATGTCCTACGAAAGGTCAATTGATACAGTAATTTTTAATTCATCAAAAATATGAATGAAAATATATTTACCAACTGTAATGGAATTCACAGTTATATTTTAATATTCTAATTATTCGCTATACAGATTTTAACAATATTCGTTATTGCCTGATCAGCTGTTGTCGGTAGTAATTAAGCAACGAATATTTTGAAGTTGTTGGCACCATCGAGAAAATATTTGAGATTTTATTTATATATATGTGTATACATATATAATTGCCGATTTGTTACTGTTCAAGTGATTTTCGGCCAACTCTTTGGTTCAATAGGCTCAAAATAATATAAATCAAAAAACATATATACATATATATGATCTAAACAATTCCAATTTTATCTAATTTTTAACACTATTAAAATGCTTAAAGGTTCTTCTTAGCGCATGGTGAGAGATTTTTTCCAATTGAAAAAGAGCATAGTTCATTATACGTAGGATTCATTCATTTGAAGCTTCTTTACAGTGGGAAGAGTCATGCAGTGTAATTTGGAAAATAAAAACCATAACATGTTTTTGATTGGTAAACTTTGTGCTTTGCGCATATTTGGGCATTTCGTTAAGTTGTGTGGGGAATATCAGCTATCTAGTGTCGTTAAATATATGTGTAAAAATTAGTTAGCGAATCGCATATTCGTTATTAGAAGCGAAAAAAATTCATAAGTTAGCCATTAAGTTATTAAAATCCACTACTGGTATGCAATATGGAAGTATAAATTATTGCTATACATTTGCTAACGAATAACGAACTGCTATGATTGTATCATTAAACTACTAATATTGTACTAGAATTTTCGCATGTAAGTTTAGCTTTTCACTGCAAGGTATGTATAGATACATACATATACATACTCTTATCATTGTATCAATCAAGTGTCACTACACTTTCCCCACATTTGTCAAATGACTGTTGAAGTTATCAGTACAAGTAGACATTGAAGTGTACACCTATGAGTATGTTGTAAGGTTCTTCTTAACACTACACTACTACCCACGTAAAGTGCGTTTCTTCACATCATTTGTTCTTAAACAACAAGGAGTGTTGTTATTAGCAAAATAAAAAAATAATGGAATTTTATGGAGCCAATTCACACGAGAACTGTTGACCATAAAAATGAGCTTTAAAATCAAATACGCATCTCGTTTTTGCCCGCGGTTTTTTATTCAAACCAAAAATGCTGATAAAGTTAAATATTACAAAAAAAGTAATAAATCGACTCTTACTATAAATGCATTTGAAAAGTTTCAAATTCGTATTATAGGCTGCGTTATATTTGCATAATTTAATTCTGAGTAGAAAACAAAAGAAAAACATGAAGGCTGGTTTTATTAACATTGATTTTCAATTTGCAAAAGGTATTGTTTCCAAGTTTCAGTCAACTACTTGCAATTGAATATGTGGGAAGTTAAAGCGTTTTTCAATTTTTTTATGCTTCTTGCCAATTTCATCAAGGTTTCATGTTTACTTCAATGTCGAACTAAAACTATTTTGGAAATGAAAATTTAATTTTTTCACACGTATTGTTTATTTGGAATTGTTATTTTCTTTTAATTTTAATTTAATCAGTTTGGAAGCACATAAAATAAGGGGTCAAATACAATATACGAGAGTCACGTAAAATCGTGTTTTGTGTTTCGGATCACGATATCCGTGAACGAACCCTAAGTCACGAAATTCAGAATTATAATAGCCGTGAACGGATAATTGAGCAAAATCGTATTTCGAAATGTCATCCATTCACAAAATTGTTTATAGAAATGTAAATCTTGGCAAATACAGAAAAAAATTAAATAAACCCAAAATATTAGCAAACGCGATAAAGTAAAAAATTAAGTTAATTTTTCTAATTGTGTTCAAGCCTCGAAATTAATTAAAAGCTCCTCATAAAAATCATTCAGCCTTTCGGAAGCGACTGAAATAAAACTGTTGGTGCAAGGTGCACACCACACACACACTTGAAAATTCAAGTTCTACTTATTCCAATTGGTGTCTGCACCAGTTAGATCGATATCATATCAAAATATTCATTGTCAAATTAAAAATAACAACATTACATGTTCTAAAAAAGATAAAAAATATGCATCTTATTGTACAAAAAAAAAAAAAAAAAAGTTTTTAGAATCGATGGAACAATAAACAACACTCGAAAAAGTTACATGAAAAGTTTTGATGTAATAAGGCAGATGTGGGGAATTATTTGGCTTCCAAAATTTATTAATTTAAAATAAATATAAATTGAAAGCCAAAGTTAGTTATATTATTTCTTAGATTAATGCGTTCTCAGAAAACATAGAATCCACCTGCAAATGTCATTTCATTAAAGCAGAGGTACAACTGAGTCTTTTGTATTGCTTGCTTATTTGAGTTGCCCATCATGCCTTCATCCAAAAATTCTTGGTATTGTCTTCCGATATTGGCTAGATCTAACTGTAACCGCTCGTCTTTATTGTCTCTTATATAGACAAAGTTTCCGCGGAAAAAATTTAGGTGTGAATACAGAGAAAATGTGTTGTTAGAGACACTATAGCACCGATACTTCGATAACATTCCAACAAGGTGCAAATAACTTGCTTACAACTTGGGAATTTGTGGTTACCAGAATGATGTGTACAACAATTTAAAGAGATGCTCATGCTGCTGCTTTATTGGACTTTATAGCCGAAGCAACCAATAACAACCAGCAACGTTTTGTTGTTTTCTGTTAAACTGACTCATGTGATTCCACGCTGTTATACAAAAGCTGCTTTCGCAAACGCAGTATGCAAAGCCCCTACCATGCATAGCATTTATACCCTGCTCTGCCTAAATATGCTAGGTATTTATTTGGTGTTTATGTGTGCTCTGTGCATTGTCTTAACAACTGTTAGAGTTTAAATCTGTCATGTTGCATATTGAATTAATTTTCGTGTTGAGAAGAATGGATAACTTATTGTTGAGTGCATTAAATAATGTTATTACTTTGGCAAAGACTTCTAGTAGTAGTAATAGCTTAAAAATTGCTAAAAAAAATTTATATAAAGCCAACAGAAGTTTACTATATTAACTTATAGATATAAAAATAAGAGAAGATTTCTAAAAATTGGAAAATTTTCAAAGAGCACATTTTCGAATGGAAAAATAATTAGTCATTAACATTTATATTTAAATCGTGATATTCAGATTTTTCTAAACATGACGAAACCACTCTTGGTGTCAAAGTGCACTTACCGTAATGGAGTTTCGTTGGAGAAAGCGCTGTACGCAACTATTTGGAAACTTAGCAACAATAAATCATTTAGAAATGTTAGCAAAAGATTCGATATGGGAATGTGAAAGAGGTTTGTTTATTAAAACCATAAAAACAATATGTTGCTTAAAAAAAGATGTAATAAAATTCCAAACGACTGTTGCAGAACAAAAACGAAAATGAGACAAATTTTCAGATAAACGCAGCCGCCGTTTCCATATGTCATTGGTTGCATAAATGGTTCACTTATTTCCATCTAACAATCCGTTAAGCACAGCAAAAGTTTTTACAATAGAAAGGCTATTCGATTGTAGTTCAAGTATGTTGAGTTTTATTAAAATTAGCTTTTATTTGTTTAGGCAATTTTAGATTGTCATTTTAACTTCACAGATTAAAAAAGAATTAAAAATTCGTTTTGTGTACTATTTATTAGGCGATTCTTCGTATCCACTGGAAACCTTCTTAATGATGCCTTAAAAAGATAATGATCTTTTAACACCTAAACAAATTAAATACAACAAAATCTTATGCTCAATAAGAGTCCTTGTAGAACAGGCATTCCGTATTTTGGAATATATTGAGGGGCCACAAGAACATCTCCCAAAAATTATAACGATGACATATATAATTCTTCATAATATTACTATTGAAAATGAGAGAGATGAAGTATGCGTTATAAGTGAGGAAGAAGGAAATGAATCATTTAATATTGAATTCAGCTTTTCACGATTACCAACTGAGCAAGATCATGTCAAACGGACCCCCCATTTTCCACTTGATCATAAAAATTAAGTAGTTACCATGAACAATTGATCCCCCAAATGATTTTTGAAAATGATATTTTAACAATAATTTTTTTTACAATGAAAATTTTAGGTACTTTTAAATAAATTTTGTTTTTTAATTAACCGTTAAAGATAAATTAATGAAACTTTCAGCATTTATTTTTGAAATGTTTATATTTCAATGAAATATTACAAAATAAAAATTATTTGTTTATTATCACATTGTTAATTAACTTTCAAGTTAACAAAGGAAAATTTCATTGATTTCTCGATGAAGAAATTAAATTTTTTTCATCGAGTACATGAGTTATTTATTTAAATTTAAGATTCCGAAAGAAAATTTCACTGCTCGCGATTAGTTTAAACAATACGAATTTAATAACAATATGAACAAATAACAATTAAATATAAAATTAGCAAAAATTTTTATTATTATTATTATTATCAATATTATGACATTCGTGAACTTTATTTTTTTTTAACTTTGTTAGTAAGAACTTTCTCATCTTCCGATACAAGCTTACATTGCAGTGATACGTCATCCAATAATAGTGGAATTGACGCGTATTTTTTATCGCAACTGCTCGCTCAAATCGTTGTTTGCACTTTTGTTCATGTAAGTCATGATCCTTTTGGGAACAAAAAGCAAAATTAATTTTTTTAAATGAACTTTCGGCCCACTGGAATTAGGAACGTGGTGTTGTTATATGATTATCTTTGTCACGTTGAAAGCTAGCACGATAAGCCTGTCTTTTTACACTCCCTGCTAAGCCGTCGCACGCTACTTTGCCATGAGATGTAGCGAAAAAGTTCCATTCCACTTTAATACCAAAATCCTTCGTGTGATTTATTAAGTTGACGAAGTTATATTTATTTTTATACTGCGAAGCTGCGCTTGCGGAAAAGTACTGAATGTTTTTAACATTATCGGCACCAAATTTATTTTTTTTTTAAGTCAATCCGTCTTGTATTAAAGAGATGTACTGAACTTGCATCATGACTAACTTTCTCAGAAATAACTACAAAATCTTCATGTTTGATTTCTTCATTTTCTTTATAATACGCGACGTATGAATGAAGTGTAGCCTGACCATTGGACCAATGGTGCGATTGAATAGCGTCTTGCACAAAAAACGAATAATTTTTGGAAAAATCGGGACATACGATAAACTCTCCAGTTTAAGCAGATTCTTTTTGTTTAGAGAAATAAGACGCTTTAGATTTTGTCACAAAATCATGTTTTAGTAGCTCTGACCACTTATTTTTCAGCTCACTTAAAAAATCTTCTTTGTTATATGTCGCTTCAACGATTTCAGTCCTGCAAAATTTAAAACAAATGTGTTGAATTATTAACTGTGTAAATAAATGGATAAAAATAATAACTAGGCAAATTTATAAAATGAAATTCGATAATGTTGCACCAATCGTGTTAATCTGATAAATTGTTACTTTTATTAATTAAAAATAAATAGAAATTTTTTAATCATCTAATTAACAAATTATTCTTTTAAAATGTGTAATGAGATCAATAATTTTGTGAGAGATTTGTTTATATTTAGTCTTACCTGTCGGTACTTTTCCATTGGCTAAAATATATTTCCTTTATCTCATTACTATTAATCAATAATTTTAACTTTTCAATAACGGTGTCAACTTCTGGATACTTTTTTCACGTCGAAAAAAAACATGACGATGTAGTTGGCACGCAAATAGAGCTTTGAATCAAGTCATTTAAGCTTTCTGAGAAATCAATTCTTTTTTTTTAGTTCACTTTTCAGTCCGTGTAATTGTAATTTTACATTTTGGTGAATTTTGCATACACACACATTGTGTTCCGCTTTTTCCAGCTGAAATACATTCCAGTGGTCGTAAAGATTGAAATTTGGTCTGCCCAATTTTACCATATGGAAAAGCTTCTTTAAATTTTTTATATAAATCATTAATGTTAAATAGTAAGAGTCGTTTTTGTTTCTGGTTTTGAATTATTCAGATTTTTCCTTTTTTAGTATCAGGCTGGGACGCAAATCCTGATCTTTTTCTAATATTTTTAGCAGCTTAGACCATTCTTTTCGAAACTTTGAATTCGCGTCGTATCATTTTTATTGGCCAATCCAACGGAAGAGTAGTCAACACTTGATTTTTTTAGGATCTACTGTTTGTTTTGTTAAAAGCAGACTTAAAATTATTCAAAATAACTTCTTTTGGACACTCGACATTCGTTTCAATTTTATTGGTGGTTCACCGAGTTCCAGTAGCAATTTATTAATGTTATCAATTTTTAACTCATTTTCTACAGCATCACATTTGAAGCTAGGGTCCTTCTTGTTATCATCTTTGATCTCATCAATTTCAGCATCAGTCGGATCAATACTTGTTATTTACAGGTTTTTCGCAAGAATTTTCAGGTATTCCCGATTTACGGCCTAGATAAATTGCTCTCTCACAAGAATTGCACATACATATATAATATCGGATAAAATCTTTAAAATCACGAGCTCGATTGGCTGTGATTATAACTAATTTTTGAATTACGTATTTATGATTCTTTTTATTTAACGGATTGCAAAATTTATTTACTCGGCCCATTTTAAGCCACCAAAATTATTATTAATGTAAATTAAAATTAATCGTAACCAAGCGGTTCATTTTTTTAACTAAAAACGGATTACTTATTTGTAGATTTAAAAATAATAGCCTACTAAGTTACCAAGCAAAAATAAATATAAATACACAGTCTTGAAATTTTTTAATTATTATTTATTAATTTTCGTTGATTAATGTAATAATGAGTTGTTTGTATAGCTCATGAAAATTTTACAAGAATAAAATTTGTTTAATAATTATAATACAAATAATAATAACCGTAATAGTAATAGTAATAATATTATTGATAAAAATAATAAAAAAATTTGTTTGATAATTTTATATTTAATTGCTATTTGTTAAACTAATCGCGAGCAGTGAAATTTTCTTTCGGAATCTTAAATTTAAATTAATAACGCATGTACTCGATAAATAAAAATAATTTCAATGAAATTTTCTTTTGTTAATTTAAAAGTTAATTAATAATATGATAATAAACAAATAATTTTTAGTTTTTAATATTTCATTAAAATATAAACATTTCAAAAATATATGCTGAAAGTTTAATTAATTTATCTTTAACAGTTAATTTAAAAAGAAGTTTTTAATTAAAAGTACCTAAAATTTTCATTGTAAAAAAAAATTATTGTTAAAATTTAAAATTAAATTTTCAAAACTCGGTTCGGGGCATCAATTGTTCATGATAACTACTTATGAAAAAAGTATATGGTCTTAATTTTTATGATCAAGTGGAAAAAGTGGGGGTCCACTTGACGTGATCTTGCTCAACTGCAAGTCAACAGGGAGAAGTAGCCGCCATTGCTACTTTATTATCTGCATAAGTAAAAAATATGAACTGTTTTTTTTTGTTTGTTAAATATTCATAAAAATACATTAGTTTATAAGGAAAAATTCTAAAATTATAAAAAATTAGGCACTTGAGGCTACGATCTAATATTCTCTCATGCAAATTTCTAATTGATCTGAATTCCTGCACTTTTTCCTTCTCAATGACTCCAACAACTTAGCTTGCTTTTCTGAAAGAAATATGAGCTGAAAGAACAATTAAATTTTAATAAAAAAATACATATATTAATATCAATTACCTTCATTCATCGGCGAGCCTTACATTTTTATTGTGTTTGCAATGCATGTAAAACGACTCGTCAATTTTGACAACTTTTGCGCGTGAAATAGGGGTTTCAATCATTTATGAATTCAATATGTACTTTCTTTGCCTAAATTAATGCAATAGCGTTTAAGAATAC
The DNA here is from genome assembly GCA_030068015.2 of Neoceratitis asiatica. Classification (NCBI taxonomy): domain Eukaryota; kingdom Metazoa; phylum Arthropoda; class Insecta; order Diptera; family Tephritidae; genus Neoceratitis; species Neoceratitis asiatica. Next base: position 38,853,924 of record CM061526.1, on the reverse strand, counting down.
TATATATTACATGTATGTTTTGCATACTGCATTTGTTAATGCAGCCGAAATTGCCAGGATTGACTTTTATAATTAAACTTGAAATTAAAAATATCCATTTTTTTTTAAAGAAAAGAATACTGAAATCGTAATTATAAATTCTCCGCATTAAAACAATTCATAGTATGTAAGTCGAGCTCGACAATCAATCCTACTAATATACATTTCTCAGACAATTAATGACAGAATGTATGCAGGCTTGCAAAAAACTCACTAACCCAACATTAAGTAATAATAGCGGCTAAATATTAGCGCACTTAATAGTTGTTGGTTAGTAATAAATTGAATATTACAACAGATTATTTGGCAGACGTTGGCTCAGTGGTAGAGCACTCGCCTGTGATGTCAGAATCCGTCGGTTCGATTCCTGGCAAAATAAGTCTGATTAGTAGGTGTGGTAATCTCCGAAACATCTGTCACTTCTACCAATTTCACCGTTGCAAACTAAGTCCATAACTTTTAATAACACATCACTCTTCCAGTCGGGTGATACGCCTGGGAGATATGTAAAATGGCTGGATCGGTTATTAAACATTTTTTAAGCATTCTTTCGGCTGAAAAGTTGGTCATTCATTCTTGAGTATTTTGGAGATGTTCTTAATGTGGCCCGGTTTGATGTGAACTTTTGTCAGGAAATATTTTGTGGATTACAAGTGGGCAGGGGACAATATTTTTTAATATTATGACGTGCAATTTCGCGGGTGTACAACAAGCATAAAAAACAGAAAAATTTAAAATTTTATGTAAATCGATTAGGGTTTTCGATTTAATTAGAATTAATTTTCAAACCTTTGATCGCAACATATTTTCCATTCGTGGTCATTGCGTTTGATATAGGACAATGCCTTTCGCATTCCTTCGTTTGTACTGCATGACCAATCGGAAAAGAGCAGCCTTTAAACTGATTTAGATCCATCACTGACAAATGCCATTCATTTCAATCGTACGGTGTATTCATTGCATTAAGTAATGACAAAATGACAAAATCGTGTTCACTACTCGAAGATGGTGAAGTTACGTAGAATATTCTTCAAACAATAGGAGCAATTTTTTACATAATTTTTTGGTTCTCTCCATTGTCTAGCAATGCAATGGAAAGGTACATATGTACGTTCACCCAATAACCATTTGTACGGTTTTGTTCTGCGCGCGTTACAAAACAATTTACGGATCCGGGTCTTACGAGTGTAAGACACACAGACTTCGGCAAAACATTCATTCTGTACTTTACTTTTATCTCGGTTACTTTGCGTTTCCAAGATCCCTTTTGAAATGTATTTCATCGTACTTGATTGATAGAAAGCAAATGCTCCTTTACTCTTTCCTATACTCATCGTTGACCTTCGAAATGGTGCTCTTCAAAGCACTTATGTAACATATGTAAATGATTTCAAACTCTTTAAATCAGTTCGTTCCATAGAAGATAGGGAACATTTGCAATTTGGCCTAAATAATTTAGTAAGATGGTGGTATGCAAACTATATGTCCTTAAATGTAAAAATATCTCTATAAAATCTTTCCAATCTTTTGCTTATATAAAATATAAATTTAAAAATTATATAAATAAGCTAGGATGAAGCTTTCATTAAACGAGTTAAAAGGAGTTAAAGGAATTTTCTTCCTATTTACTTCATTGTTAGACCCATTTGTGGGTATGGTTCAGTTGCATGGAAGCTACACTATCAACTGTATGTCGATAAATCGGAATCTATAGAAAAGCAGTTCCTATTATTCGCGTTAAGAAATTTGCACGGTTAATAATTAGTTTATGGTTATGAAAACAAACCTTTGCCAAAAAAAAAAAAACACCGTTATTTAGATCTTCTACAAATAGACTGCAAATTAAGTTTAGAAGTAAAGAGTAGTGATGAAAAAGAACATAGTTAGTATGAAATGTAAGGTTGGGAATAATTCAAGTTAGACAAGATTTATAGATTAGAAATCAGCTTTCAACTATACGATTTGTTTGAAATAAAGTATATATATGCATAAATAGCTTTTTGCTTAGATTAACACATAATCTTTTCTGATAAGCGCATCGAGTACAAATCAACGAAATTAGTATGATTCGATGCCTAGGATACTAGCTGCTTTTGAGTCAAAACTATAATACGCCTGCGGGTTGTTTCGCGCTTGAAGGTGCTGTTACATTACAATTTCAAGTTGATATTTACCGTTTAATCTTATTGCGTATCAGCATATATCAGAACAGTGGCTTTCGGCTTATTTCAAGATGGATAAAAAATATCTCAAGCATTGTATGCATATCCATGCAAGTATTTGATATATTGATAATATAATAAGAAATTTAACATTTTAGGGATGGATAATTCACCTGCAGTGAAATAGAAAAATGGAAGAAAGCGTCAAAATAGCAGTTGTTTCTGGTAATGATTGAAATTGCAAAACTACGACGTAATAACTACATATAATAGCAATATATATATATATATATTTATATATATACATATATATATATATATATATATATATATATACATATATATATATATATATATATATATATATATTTATATATATCCTAACGAGTTTACATTATAAATATTTATTTCTCCGTAATTTGCCTCTACTGTGGACCTTTTACTGAATAATCTGAGGTTGATGACATTCCATAAAAATAACAAAGCAAAAAAAGAGCAAAACAACAACAAACAAAAAGCTGGAATTGTTATCAGTATCACCATCATCAGTTATTACAAAGTTGAACTCATATTGAAAGCCATCCACGACTGAGTAAACATGATGTTGCTGCCGTCTAACCCCAAAAACACTCCCTTTATGTAACATTCTCCAATGGCCATTGGAGGTAAATCAACTAAAGTTAACGCACACATTTGTGCTTCACTGAGACCACGCTGTAAAACTCATGAGATGTCAATGGATGCAGACATTTTTGTAGTTGGTTGCACGAGTATTGAAATCCACATTTTCCCAGTACTCCTCAAACGATTGATGTGTCTGGTCGCCATTAAACTTCCTAACAAATGCTGCATCTACACAAATTTTTATGTATATACCAACATATGTATGTTTAAACATATTCATATATTTGCTTGTACAAGTATATTATATAGATAAGTGTGAACATACATTCTGACACAAAGTTACCTCCTTGGAAATGGATAAAGCAATCTAACGCTCGAAATGATCGAAGACAAGAAAATCAAGTAAAAGCGAATCACTTCCCAAGATTTAAAATTGGTTTTTCGCATTAATGGTGTGTACATATCTTCTTATAATGCACTTAGTTTGGTTGTATTTGTTGCAATATTGTCGTAATAGTCCTTGTCGCAAGCTGAACTTAGCCTTTCCTTACGTATTTATAAAATTTTTGGCAACAACTATATTACAGATTTAAAAATATTTAGGGGATACATATAGTCTCATAACATAGTCTTGTAAATCTTCGCGTTCGTTATTATTTGTATATGTAAATGTAGTATAATTGGCCCTGAAGCGATTTTCGGCCTAGTTCTTCCTCTGATTTGTGGTGTGCACCTTAATATTTTTGCAATAAAAGAGGGAAAAGCGCACCCGATTGAGGAGCTTTTATTTCATGTTGGAAATAGAGTCAGAGTTTTTGACATTCCTCCATTAGGATCGACCGCAATTGGAAAAGTTGGTTTTCAATATTTTCGGATATTTGTCTGGCAAGGGTTCGAACCCATAACCATCTGCACGATACTATACACTAGTAACTACCTGACTATTGCGGCCGCCATTTATAAATTTCCCAATTGGGTATTTATATACAAAGTCTGGCAGCGTTCTATACGACTGTTTACCTGAATGCCCAAAAGGCACACATGACTTTTACTATAGAATTTCAAACGTTGACCTCTGCTTTTGGCATTTAGCTTTTTTCTAACTCAAATCTGTGACTGACGTCACACCGAATATTACTGTCCAACTGCTTCAATGTACGGAAACTGCGGATGTTCGTGACCGATTTCTTACTAAATTTGCTGAGATAAGCTTTGAACATTTAGGCTACGGCTGCAACGACTGTTATAGCAGGCAGTTACTGGCGTCGCCACAATACATTTTCTTTAAATAACTTTTTAAAGTAATATTTCTTGTCGATGAAAACATAATAAAAATACATAAATACATATGTATATTTGTCTGGAATATCAAACTTTTTATATCTTTCTCCTTTCATGTACATGAAATGGTATGTTAACTTTGGTCCGAAGTATGTAAGCATCAGGGAGAGGAATAAAAGTATCATGAGCTTGGAGCAAAAAGTCTCGATCCTCTTCAAAACCGCAGCAAATATATATATAATTTTCGCTGTTTAACCGCTAAAGCGATTTCCGGCCGGAATTCTTCTCCAATTTGTGGTGTGCGTCTTGATGTTTTTTTCCAGCAGATGGAGGGACCTGCAGGCACAAGCCGCCTTCAAACGGCCAATGGATTTTTATGAGGACCTTTTATTTCATGTCAGACCATGTTTAGAAAAAAATCTGAATGTTAGTTTATCCAGGGTTCGTAACAAGATCTTTCGCATAATTGCACGCATTACTAACCTTTCGGCCACAGGGGCCATGGCAAATTCAAAGCAACCTATAGAATGTTTGCGTGCGTTTGGATACGTTCTAGTATTAAAGAAAATTTAACACTATTCAAAAATAATAAATAATTAATTCTGTTGGTCTCGGAACTAAAATATTTCTGCCAATGAATATATTATTCGTATTGAAAATGCTGCAAGAGCAGATATAAGAAGGCAATGCTTTCAATCTGTGGATAATAAAATACTCATCACAATGTACAATTCCGAGAAAAGAAATAATTAAAATGATTTTAGAATATTACTTTAACACCCCAAAGAAAAGTAAATTAAAAAAGTGTATTATTCAAAAATCTCGTTTGAAAATATCTAAAAACATTACAATTTTTGTTTATTGCGGTTAATTTTTGTTTATATCGGTTAATTTTTGTCAAAAATAAGACCAATTGAAAAAGTCCGCGAATTACTTGAAAAATCGATTTTTACCCAAAAAACGAAATTGCCGATAAATCTAGAAAAAAAAAATTTTCGGGCCAAAAAAAAAATACGTGTCCCTTTATTTTGACCAAAGCATAACATATTTCAATTTCGTTTAAAAATAAAATAGTGACCCGAATGGACCGGTTGAATCGAGATGGAAAGCATCTATAAAATCTTATCTTACATATCTCTACAGTCTGTCATATCAGTACATCTTCAACTTTTTAGATCATTTATTTAAAAGTATTATTTCATTCGTGGAAGATTAGATCATTTAAAAGTATTATTTCATTCATGGAAGATTCTGACTCCATTATGGTCTTGGGAGATTTCAATTTGCCTTGTATATCATGGAAACAAATCGATGAATTCGACCATCTTTTACTTTTAATAATTTTAATAAAATCCTGGATTTGTATATATTGAAAACATTTCATTCGGTGAGGTCCTCTTCTTATTCAAGAGGATCCCTAGTTGTTGCTTTAACTTTGCGAAAACTAACTTAAAAAAGTTAAATCAGGAACTATCCACATTTATTTGGCCAGACTATAAAGGTCATGTCGAGGAAAGTGTTCTACATTTTAGTAAAACAAATTTAAAATTGTTTGAAAATATTGTACTAAAAATTGCTTGTTATTTATCGTTCAAAAAGGATTTAAATTTGTTAAAAAACAGAAAGTCTCGCGCTTTTAAACTGTATAAAAAAACCAGATTGCCTCTAGACTATATGAAATACTCAAACTTACATCGTGAGTACTTTGAACTTAACAAAAAATGTTACAACGATTATTTAATTAAGGTTAAAAAACATTAACTCCAAACTCAATGGTCTTTGTTTCCATCCACCGTGACATACAAAAAACCATTTCAAGTGACTTTCACCATATTTCGAATATGTTTGCACAATTTTTCAAGTCCAAGTACTCTATAAATTCACCTGGAAACAATTTTGTCCGTCAGGAGCATTTTTATCCTCAAAGCTCAATTAACACCCCAATTGTTTCCCCTGAAGATGTGTTATGCCAGTTAAAGGCTTTAAAGAGTTCTTTCAGAAACGGTCCTGATATTATTTAACATGATTTCTTAAAGATTCTGCTGAAAATGTGTACCGGCCTTTGACAAACCTCTTTAATCATCACTAAAGCAAAGCATTTTCCCTTTGACATGGAAAAGATTATTTATAATTCCGTTGCATAAGAATGGTAGTAGATCTTGAATTATAGGGAAACAGTGCAGTTATCAGATGTACCTAAACCTTTTGAAGTCATTATTACTTCCCAATTAACCTTTTCCACATTTCCCTTAATATCCAGTTCCCAGCATGGGTTTTGCAAAGGGAAATCCACTCTTAATAATTTTGTGGAATTTGATACTCATGTTTCAAATGGATCTAGGGAAAACAAGAGTACTATGTTATATACACTGACTTTAGTAAAGCATTCGACAGTGTAAATCATATAATACTTATTAAAAAACTAGCCAAAGTATATTTTCCTATCTCTACAGGACTCCGAGGGTATTATTTAACAATACCTTTTCTCACATAATTGGTGTTCCGCAAGGTAGCCACCTGATACCGATTATGTTCTTGTTATTTATTAACGATTTGTCTTCGGTTATAAAATATTTAAAGATTTTATTATATGCCGATGATGTAAGGCTTTTTCAATCATATACCTCAATTAATGAAAGATGTTTTTTAAAAAACGATTTGAGTAACTTGGTGCAATAACAATGATAAGCCTCTTAACCTTAATAAATGTAAAACCATAGGGGTATTCTCTTTGTCTAGGAAATGAATGCTACGGTGCACGAATAGGAAATTTTTTCCTATCCGTGCAATGGCACAACAACAAAACACATGCAAAAAACATATGCTACGATAGGAAAAATATCCTATACCGAAACCTATGCATATTTATTTCCCACAGCTAGCAAGAAGGAAAATGCAACCCTGTGAAGGAAAAGTAAACCTGTGCCTGTGTGGTTGTTATTGTTTCACTTGAATATGTCAAAATTTTGCAACTGGGGTGCTCTCGATCTCTAGCACAATTCCATAGGAAATATTTGCATAGTATGCATTTCCTAGACAAGGCGAATACCCCTCATGTTATTTACACGAAAATATATTCAACCACCATCTTACACAATAAACAACTATAGTCTAGAGCAAGTATGTAATTTTGTTAATATGTGTGTAAAAATGGATACTAAACTCAATTTCAATCTTCATATTAATATACAACTGTATTGAAAGCTGAAGGTGCCCTTGCTTTTGTGAAGAATTCGGAGACCCTTATATTACGAAAATACTTTTTACGTCATTAGTAAGACCAATATTGGAGTACGGTTCGGTTGTGTGGAACCCTAATTATAAAATCCAATCTGATAAAATTTGGTCCGTACAAAAGCAGTTTTTGTTGTTCGCTTTGCACACTTTCTAGCCGTAGAGAAATGTTAGGAATGATTTTTTTAGTCAAGCTTCTAAATGGACTGATTTGCGGTTCATTTCTCTTAGGTGAAGTAAATTTTAATGTCCCCATCCGATTATCACGACAGTTCAGACCACCATTTTTAAAGTAAAACGAATTTTGAACTATGCCAAGATTTTATTTGTTATTGAAATACATTCGATGTGATATACTCACTTTTCGTAACAAAAATTACTATACTAATTTCTATTAACAAGTAACTCAATAAATTTATATGGTAGTATAAATAATCCTATATTTCCGCTGATGAATTTGTTACGCTTAACAAACCCTTGCTTTCATGGTGCCCCTCGTGTCGGTTGGGCGGGAGGAGGGTAACTGTTGGGCTTAATTAATTAACAACAAGGTCGTAACATGGCGTGACCGCTAGTTCCTTTATAATTTCGAACTGGAACCTTTCTTCTTATTACATCAATAGTAATTGCACAAATACCATATATCCAAATTGGTTTTATAACTGCGTTGTAAATTAGTACTTCGTAGTCTAATTTTAGCCCAGAGTTTGTATGTGAAAGCCAATTTAAACTATTTGCATTTAATTTCATATGTAATATTTTGGCATCATTTATACTATCTAATCTGATTGGAGGACATGTTTGCGACCGTAATGTAAATCTAACGTGCTTACACTTTTTCTCATTGACTTTAGTTATCCAGAATGACAATTTTTCGTTAAAAACAAATGATTTCCAATCATTTTTGATGCTTTATCATGTATACTATGGGCCCAAGTGATAAATCCCGTTTGTTTTACGGTAAACTGCCTGTTAGACAGATATGGATTTTATGAATTTTCTTAACACACCTTTGTGTCAAACTTTGTCGAACGGTTGTGCTACGTCAGGAAATATTGCATAGCAGTACTCCTTCAACTCGAATGCCTTCTAAATTTCATTACTTATTCGATGTGCTTGTTCGATAGTATCATGTTTTACGCGAAAACAGAATTGGTGTCTTGTTACTTTATTATGATGGAGGAAACGAAATATTTCTAAGGTCATAGCCTGGAGATTTCTTTGGGTCCAATTACACAATTGTACTCTTCACCTGTATTAAGATGAATAAAGTGGAATCTCACCTATATTGCCAACTTTTTATTTTCGCATTTGAAGAGAAAGGGGAGTTTCGGTAAATATACCAATAATTTTCTGAACTTCGCTTTTTTCCATGCAAGTGTATTTTTTATATCATATAAACGGGAATTAAATTATTTTAGTTTTACTGGAAGTACTGTTATAATTCATAGTTCATATAGCTCTGTTATTTTATTCCTTAAACAACAGTCTTACTTTCAAATATTTACAAATTATATTAGCTTTTTCAAACCGAAAAAAATAGATGACTATATCCCGTTCAGGTCTACCCTACAATCTTCTACTAAAATTTTAGAAGATAAAACTTATTTCTTGCTGTATAATAACAAAAACTCTTAGTGAATCCATCAACATAGTATAAAATCGATCACAACAAATACCCATCAAGTATTTGCTCAACCTGCACTTAAATTGCATGGAACTAAATAAAATATCAAATATCCCACCACTCCTTTCTCTCTCTTTTCATTCACCATAGAGTATAATTTCACGTATTTAGTAAAACAATATATAACGTTAATTTCTTTATTTGTATCGCTAATGAGTTAGTTTGCCATTTTTGTGCTTCAAGAGTGTGGTTGTTCTTCTCAGGGAAGCGATTGAGGTAACGATTATTCCGAATTTTTTTTTTTCGATTTACCTAAAATTTGGTACACAGGAAGATTTTTCCTTAAAATAAGACGAGGACTGCTTTTTCTTCCGGGAAGTAGACCTGAGACCGATCCATCCCAAATATATATATATATATTTATATATATTTAAATAAAATCAAATAAAAATAAAAACAAAAATTTAGAAAGGAAAATTAAAAACAAAGAAAAAACACAATACATCAAAGTGCCGTGAAATAAGGTGTCCACCTCTTGTCGGAAAAAAGTGCCATAAGACAAGACGCCCATTCGCACAAAAGCGTTTGTAAAAAAAAGTTGAAAAATGTTTGAAGTGCGGCGCCGGTAAAGTGCGATAAAGTAAGGCGCCCAGCTGCAAAACCCCATATTTAAGTGAGTAGTGCAGTAAAAATTGCAGTGAAAAACTTTGAAGTGCGGTACCACCAAAAGTGTCGTATAGTAAGGCGCCCATCTGCACCAAACAGTGAAAGTGAAAAGTTCGTGCTACGAGCGTCGGCGAAATTGCCATAAGGCAAGGTGCCGAGCTGCAACGAAGTGAAAGTGCAGCAAGGCCTTTGGTATTAAACACTTTACCGATTTTTTTATATAAAACATATTTTTAAATTTTTTCGCCTTTATATGGTGCGACCTGTACTACGAGAGTACAACCGCAACGACCATTAACAAACCCAACCCCCGTGAAAGAACAATATTTTTCGAAATATTCTTTGGAGAAAATTTATCGATCAAAATTTATCTGGCTTTTCTGGTACATTGTTGGGTATAAAACACTATAATGATTTTTTTATACAAAATTTTTCTTAGATATTATTTCGCTTTTATATGGTGCGAACTGTACTACACAGTATAGCCGCAACGTACATTACTATTTAACAAACCCAAGCCCCGTGAAAGAAAAAAAAAATCTAAATATTCTTTGAAGAAAATTTATAGATCAAAATTTGTCTATCTTTGCTGGTACATTGTTTGGTATAAAACACTTTGACGATTTTTTTATATAAAACATTTTTTGAAATTTTTTCTAAATATTCTTTGGAGAAAATTTATCCATCAAAATTTGTATGGCTTTGCTGGTACATTGTTTGGTGTAAAACACTTTGAGATTTTTTTTATTATTTTTTTTTTTATTTTCCCTCTTTTATATGGTGTGACCTGTGATACAAGAGTACAGCCGCAAGGACCATTACTAAGCAACAAGGCTCTACCAAAGCCCCTCGTGTAAGCAACATGGCTCTACCAAAGCCCACCGTGCAGGGAACAAGGCTCTATCAAAGCCCACCACGAGAAGCAAGCAATATCAAACATTCCAAAACTCCACATAACTCCTACCAACAAAAAACAGTAAGCAGCATTTAAAGGTAAGTCTTCTGTTTTCTTTCTTTGATATTCCCTGCCTCTTATTAAAAATACATTCTATCAGAGCTTCATAATTTTTTGTTTCTGCTTTACATCGGATAAACAACAGTATTCCGTTTTTCATTAATTTAACAATTAACTCGATAAAAATCTACCAAATATTTGATTGAAAATATCCAGGTTAAGATTTGATTTTAATTATGAAACCAAAGTAAGCTCTTTCGTTCTATTGCGTCCTGACTCGGAGTCAATTCTTAGTTTTAGAATAAACCAAAGTACATATTTTAATCACGTGTATTTCCGCATTTCTCTTTTTTGGTGTAACTCGAAATGTATAATTAATTCGGCGAAAATGACTGCCTCATATGGTTTTCGCGCGCTTGTGATGAATTGTTGGAGTTTGAGGAATTATACAACAGTACTCCCAATGCAAATCTAGACCGAGTAAATTTCACTTGAGATTCAAAAAGAAGAACTCAAATCATTATGGGTGAAGATAAAAGACTCATTCGTTGTTTATTCTCGGAGTTTATCTGAAGATGAGCCTGGAGCCAGGGTTATGCCTTCGGCAAAATGTAGGTATCAGGACTGCTTTGCAGCATATCTGAAATGTGTCGCACTAATGGGATGAACCATTCACAATTTAACTTTCGTACAACACACCTCGTCTACGGTAAACCCCATCCCCAGTGAAGTTGAACCTATTCTGCGGTCGAATATTAATCTAATTCCATGAGATACGGAAATTTTCTATGGCGTTTATATGGCATGGTCATCTTTTCGAGATTTATTTACCGCCATTTATATTAACAGCTTGCTAATAAATCCCGTGAAAAAATTTTGTTATTTGAATCAAAAACGCGCGGCGAAGCAAAAGATATCGTTAAAAAATCACCTTTAACTAATTTGGGTTTTCTGATATAGATATGAAAATAAACGAAATATGGTAAACTGCCAGTTGAAGACGTTGTTCAACTTGCCTTTAGTAACTGTTGAACACGGTGTCGAGATTAAAAATTTACAACACATAGTAAATAATTGCATTTCCGTACTTCGTATGTATGCAATAGATATTGAGAACTGGGACGCGATCCTTGTTTTCTTAGTATCAAGCAAATTGCCTGGTACCACATTAGCGTTGTGGGAACAGGGAGTTGTGCACAAGGCGGAAATTCCGAGGTGGGAGGAACTGAATCAGTTCCTGACCAGTAGATTTCAGACACTGGAAACAGTGTCTGACATACAAAGTTCCCGATCTTCTAGGCCACTGCCTAACAAAATAACGCGGCAACAGCACAACAAAAGGGTTGCTGCCCATCTAGGTCAATTCTCACAGCCTGCATGCAGGCTGAGTTCCGATCAAGCATACGTTCTGAAGGTTGTCGGAAATTTTTAACAATGAAGGTGGATGATAGAGTGAAGGTCGTAAAAAAGTACAATTCATGCATGAACTGCCTTGCACACTCCCACACAGCAAGGGACTGCAAGAGCCCATTTAACTATCTAAATTGCCCCAAAGGCATCATTCGCTGCTGCATCGGTTTCCCACAGGAAACCAGAACGCTTCACATCCCTCGCGCCCTTCTACAGGAAATCGAAAATATAGATCTCAACTTCCAACTGGTAGCGCGAAAGCGCAAGCATTATTTGCAACAACGGTTACAGAAACGCATTCGAACTCGGTCTGTTGACACACAAGTCAGTGGAATAAGCTCGCCAGTATTGGCTAAGGTGCGCAAAGTCGCACATTTCGTTATAGGTTCTCCTGTAATTCCCCCGTTTAGAATCGAGGCAAGAAGTCTGATTCTTTAACTGACAGGAGACCTCCCCAAGTCTACAGTGAATCAACACAGATTGATTCTCTGCCCCCAATTTAGTTAGCCGATGCCAACTTCTTTAAAAGTCAAAAGGTTGATGTAATAACTGGTGCAGATTTATATCCAACGGTGATTTTAGGTAACATAAAGAAAAATGTTTTAGGTTCACTTATGTATATCACTAGAGACGGTTTTCGAATGGATTCTCACTGGCCCACTTCGTCAACAGTCTACTCAAGAATCACACTGTACATCCTACGTCACGGAGGTATCAGGAGTACAGTCTGGGAATTGGATGAGATTCCAAATCTTAAAAGGCAGATGAATCAAGAGCAATCATACTGTGAAGAGCATTTCTGAAACACAACAGTGCGAGATGGAGAAGGACGATACATTGTGCCGTTACCATTTCGACGGGAATTTCAGTCGGATATCAAGCTGGGATTCTCCCGTAGCAGTGCAGCCAATCAGTTCTTACGGAATAAAGCATCACTTCTAAGGAGGCCGAATTTAAAGGCAAAATATGACAAAGTGTTGGAAGAATATATTAAACTTGGTCATATGGTAAGAATTGAAAACATTCGAGGGAAAGCAGAGGATTTATTTTACCTCCATCACCATGCGGTCATTAAACCGGATAGCACCACTACCAAGGTTCGGGTAGTTTTTAACGGATCATCTCCTTCATCCAACGTCAATAGCCTAAACGATGTACTCCAAACAGATCTCGTTTGCTTGCTGCTGAAGTGGCGGTTCTTTAAATATGTATTCAACGCAGACATCTAAAAGATGTACCGGCAGATACGGTTGCAGCCAGACAATACTCGTTATCAAAGGATTGTCTGCAGAGGATCACAGAATGAGGAGTTGAAGGACTATGAACTCCTGACCGTAACTTTTGGTGTAAACTGCGCCCCGTACTTAGCAATAAGAACGCTGTTTCAGTTGGCAGATGATATCAGCAAGGCATACGCTGCAGCGCCATACGTTAAAATCCGCGAGCGTAATTCCGATACTGTCCCGCGTATTAATTTATTAGTAGGCGAAACAAAGGTAGCACCAATAAAAACTATTTCAATTCCGCGATTAGAATTATGCGGTGCGTTACTTTTACTTGAACTAATTAATACTTTGCTTCTACAGTTCGAAATAACCCAACCGGTGGTGTAAAAGTGGACTGACTCAACCTTAGTTCTGTCTTGGCTGAAGAAACCACCGTGCACCTGGACAACATTCGTGGACAACAGAGTGACCAAGATTGAAGATTTAATGGGTACCTCAGGATGGTATCACGTAGACTCAGCTGACAATCCCGCTGATCTAGGCAGTCGCGGAGCATCACCTCAAGAATTAGCCAAAAGCTCTCTCTGTTGTCATGAATCAGGCTGGTTAACCAAGGAACAATCTGGATGGCCTCATCACGAAAAGTATCTAGCCTTTAATACGACGTTGGAGCAAAATAAAACAAGGGTACCTGCAAATAGAGTACAAGTTCATGAAGACATATTAGAGAGATTCTCAGACTTCTCTAGAGCATTGCGCGTCGTAGCAAGAATTTTCAGGTTCTACAAACGAACTCACCCGATACCACGACTGGCACAGGACAGGTATCAGACGGAGATCACCCCAGAAGAAATTCGAGAAATCAAGAAGCGGCTCATTGTTTTAGAACAGAAACACGGCTACTCGGATGAATACCAAGCATAGAGCACCTCGAAACTCGTCAGCGCAAAAAGTTTCATTAAAACTCTAAATCCATTTCCTGATCGAAACGGGTTATTAAGAGTTGGAGAAAGACTTGCGCTGTCGAGCTTGCCGTACAACGAACGTTTTCCAATCATTCTACCATAGGATTACGAATTTTCCAAACTACTTGTGAAATTCTCTCATCTGATTTCGCTCCATCGAGGAAATCAATTGATGTTGAGACAGTTAAGATCGGAATATTAAATCGTTAGAATGAAATACCTCATAAAAAATATTGTACATTATTGTAAAATTTGTATCACTTACAGAAAGAAAACTCGGGGACAGATAATTCGATAATAATAATTGGACCATTCGACATTCGAAACTTCACCGGACGAGCTTGCCTCATCACTAAAGGCTATGTTTGCATTTTTGTGGCTTCGCAACTAAGACAATACGCTGATAATGGCACAAACTTCGTAGGTGCTAACAAAGCAATGAAGCATGACTTCAAAAACTTCATCACTGCGGCATCTAACGTGACTACTCAATCGTTCTCTTATCAGGAACTAGAGTATCACATTATTCTACCTGGAGTACCATATATGGAAGGATTATGGGAAACAGGAGTGAAGAGTTTCAAAATGCATTTCAGGAAGGTAGCAAACGTCATGCGCTTCACGATGGAGGAATTTTCAACATTGTTGGCAAAAATCGAAGCTTACCTTAATTCCACTTACACCAGGAAATTTTTTGGTCGGAGGACCTTTCCTTGCAAAGGCTGAACCAGAATTTAACGTGAACCCGATTTCGATTGTGAAGCGATGGCTGAAGATTAAGGCAATTCATCAAGGATTCTGCCGACGTTGGAAGACGGAATATCTTAAGGATTTGCAGAGTCAGTAGGGTGTTTCTAGGTTCCGATGATCAAGTCCGAGTCGCAGAGATCCGAACGGAAAGCGGAATGGTCACGAGACCGATCGTGAAACTAGTCTATTTGCGTAACTACCGTTTAGTATTCTGCCGGGAGTTGCGTCGGATGGAACCTGTCGCAGGAATAGGCACTGTCCTCGTACACCATCACTGCGTAAACTATCTCTCACCACATCACATGGCAAAGGCCTGTGCCTGCCGCATGAATTGCAACCGGTGCTAATAGCGAATCCACAGCCTGTTGTATCTGGACGATTATAGCTTCCAACGACGATGACGCAACCAATTTAATGCCAGGGCGTTGGATGGAAGTAGAGAAGCGATTGTTCCTCCTGGGTTAATGGCCGCCACCCCCACATGTCCAGCAGCTCAGAATACCATCTTCGAATGGATGCTTTCGGGCAGCACACCATTTTGAGAAAAAAATTACTTTATATTAAGAAAATCATGAAATGTTTACCAAATGAAATGTAAATTAAAATTAATTATTAATAACATATATATATATTTTATATATATATATATATATTAAAATCAAACTTGCAATTATATTGCAGTGATGCTGCAAGGCGGACGGCATGTTTGTGCGTGCAACCCTGAGCAGCAACTTCAATATCCACCTGCAGATGTCTCTGCTGCTGGTGAAAATTCACGACTCATCCCTGTCGGGAAGGGTCCTGTTAGCCCAAGTCCCATTGTGCCTTCCATTTTTCTCTTTTTTCTCGCAAACCCCAGCAGCAGCAACATCAAGGTGGGTTTTGGCCTCTGTGCTCTTTTTACGTTTTCTATACATAGTACATGCATTATTGCTTTTTAACCTGGAGTACGCACCGTTATGACCAATTATATCAATATCATCGGCATACGCCAACAATTGTACACTCTTTTAGAAGATTGTACCTGGTCAAATTGAAGAAATCACACGATAAAGAGTCACCTTGTCTGAAGCCTCTTTTGATATGGAATGGCTCAAAGAGGTCCTTCCCAATTCTGACTACACTTTTGGTATCATCCAGGGTCAGCTTACATAGCCGTATCAGTTTTATAGGGATATGAAATTCAGACATAGGTCTGATGAGGTCCTCACTGATGAGGTCCGATCAGTTTGTTGACGGTGGGCTTTAGGCTTTAGTCTTTCACAAAATAAGCTAGATAGGACCTTATATGCGATATTAAGGAGACTCATTCCATGATAATTGGGTCAGACCGTGGAGTCTCCCTTTTTTGGGATTCGAAAGACAACACTTAGGTTCCATTCGCAGACATGCTTTCGTCCGACCATATTCTGCAAATAAGCTGATGTATTCTCCTTGCCAGTTCTTCGCCGGTAAGCCATCGGCTCCCGCCGCTTTGTTATATTTTATGCGGCTAATCGAACTTCTTCATAGTCGGGTGATGGCACTTCAATACCATAGTAAGTCACCGCATCTTCTTATAGAATTTTCTAGCATTACCAGCTTCTCAAGCTTTTCATACTCACGCATTTCGGCCTCATCCTTTTTTGTGTGCAAATGCGTCTCGCTTCCCTCTTCAGCTCTCAGTATCTATCATACCCCGCACCTGTTGTAGTCGTACCAGCTGTTTTTCTGGCTGTTTCACACTTAAGCTGCGCCTCCACGCCATTTTTTCAGCCTACTACATTTTTCTATCCACGATATATGTACTTATATGTGATTTTTTTCGACACCGTTTTCGTTAGAGCTGTATATCGACCTTAAGACTCTAAAATTAAGTTAGTGCAAATTTTCAAATTTAATCAGGTGTTTCAGATTCTTATGACAAGCAACTGTTTCAAACATGTTTGAACTCGTGGTGTTTACCAACACGATAACAATGTAATCAATAATTATATTCATATCTTATATACTTTTTACATTAAATTCATACAATAAAATGAACGGAATAATGGATTGGATAAAGTTTTAATATTTTTTATGGATAAGTTACTTGCATGAATTTTTTCCCTACAGCGTTGTGTTTTGGTAGGGAACATTCATTTATCTTGGTTATTTGCAGGTAGGCTTCTAAAACCTATTACGCCTATTAAGCATAGATATCTTAAAAACCGTAAATGCCTGGAAAGAATGGTGTCCAGGTACGGCTTTACGTTTAATGTTTTTCACTACCTTTTCTTTGTTTTTATTACAGATTTCACAATCCATACACCATTTTCACGTGTTGTGAGCTGATATGTTTTTTTACCAGATCGTTAATCCGAGAAAAGTCCATACCATATATATATATATATTTGATACTATTCGTTTGCGTCCGTTCGTTTTCCAATGGAAATACAAATGTGGAAAAAGTATGATATTTAAACGATGTTTATATTGGTTAAAAATAAAATCTTAATTTCGATTTAACGAAATTTGAAAAAAGGATTTGTTTCGATTTTGTGGTAAAAAAGTATACGAAAACGCCAAAAAATGTTGCAGTTATAACGTGTCTATAATTAGATTCAATTATTATTATTTTACACTTGGACTTACACCTACATCCATATTAAGTACAGCTCTAACGCAACCGAAGCAAGCTGACCATTCACAACGTCGTAGTTTGGTTGATCGGGGGCTTGAACAACAAGTAGCAATAAATAAGCGAAATTGTCGTATTTGGGGCTCCGAGAATCCTCAAATAATTGAAGAGAGGTCAATACACTAAAACAAGCCTACTGTCTGGAGCGCTCTTTGGCCCGGAAGTGTGATTGGGCCTTACTTCTATGAAAACGATAACGTCGAGACTGTCACTATCAATAGAACCGTTATGTTTGTATGATAACCGACTTTTTTCGGCAGGCAGTTGAAGTACACGACTTGGACAATATGTGGTTCCAACAAGAGGGTGCCACATGCCACAAAATACGAGCGAATATGGCTTTATTGCGAGAGAAATTTCTCCGCCGCGTAATATGTCGTTTGGTGATGTCAATTGGCCACCGAGATAGTGCGATTTGACACCGTTGAACTCTTTTTGGTACTGCGCGAAAAACTACATTTTATTTAAATTTATTTTGGAAATTTCTAAATCTATAACTCTTTACGAATGTATAGTTCAGTAGTTAGTAATACGTTTACAAAAGTGGAATAATAAAAAAAATGTGAGATAGGTACAAGTTTCACGGCAGGTCTGGTCAAAAGCCCATCTGCTGTTTTGATATCTGTCGCTCTTGTGTAGCCAGATTGTCCAGGATAGCATTTGATGACACGAGCTTACTTCCATTCCGCAGGGGAATACGTTCGCTCTTACCACAACTGGATCTCCTTCTCGTAAATTCCTTTGAAGACGTACTCATTTATCTCTAGTTTGAAGCGTAGAATTGAAATTCGACTATTCATTCATTCCACCTTATTCGAGCATTCCACCATAATTCGCGTTTTGTAAATTTAGCGGGCTGCATACTTGGTGATTCGCATTCAGCGGCAATTGTTTATATGGAACCAGTCTTAAGTTACAATGTTAAATTGTTCTGTTTCGACGCGGTTTGCTACAAATATATACCAGCGACTGGAGTGAGCTTTTAGCCACGCCAGTTCATTCATGGAGTCTGTCCATCCGTACACTTTGGACAACAATCCAGCGAACGATTGTGGTACTTGATTGATCAGTTTGGAAAAAAAGGACAGCTGGTCATAACTCAAGAATAGCTTTGTAAATGTAATGGAGAGGTGAAACCTTTGTTTCAGCCCTTACCCTAGCCCCGGTTATTGAACTATCAAAACACTGTGTTCGAGTAGCTTTAGATTCTTGCGATGATTCAACCAATGAACGGCAATATCTTCTGGTTCAGCATCATCTCAGTCGAAGCCCGGTAACCAAAGCCGTTAAAAGAGCGTTTTATGTACTAAAGTTATTGCAGCTCACTTTCCTGTAGTGTTGAATAAATGACAGGAATCTGACAAAAACGATCTTTTGGAGAGGTTTTTTGGTGGCGGACCCGATTTCATCCTTGTAGTTCCAAATTAGCCTTAAAGAGCGTACAGTATTGGTATTGGCAAGTAAATGGTATATCATTTGCTGTCTTGTCTCGGATTTTGCTTATGACGATTAGATAACATAAGTAACTCTTAGTATATGGAAGCTGAAGTTCACTGTTGCACCATATGATACGATTAGCGAACATCACTTGACAATACATTCACTCAAGGGCTTGAAAGTCAATCCACACCAAAGCGAAATTCTTCAGTATATCACTTAATTGTCAAAGAGTCTGTGAAAACTATGTAAAAAAACGTGGTAAATTTTATCTGTGATTATTTCTTGTTTTGCATTTCTATTATTACATTTTTGGCCTTATTGGAACCTGTAAATTTACATCATTACTGCTATCAGCCACTCTGAGGATCATTTCCCTCATATGGTTCCTTCTCTTCGTATTTTTATGGTTCGTGTTCATCATCGATGTTCTCTTCATAGTAGGTTCTCTTTAGCCACCAGCACAAATCTCCTAACATGGAATCTTGTTTCTTTCCTTAATAGTGAATTTCCACTTTCAAAACTGCGTGGTGGAAAGTTGATGTTCAAACTAATCCATATAATGTTGGGGGAAATGGATTCTTAAGCTCATGTTCGTACAACTTTCTTTTATTATCTCTTTCTCGATGTTTACCAAAAAAATTGATTACAGCTTTTATTGCAATCCAGTTTTAGATGAATATTCGAAAGAGCTGTGCGTTTCACTAAATTTGTTAAGCGACTGCGATATTTTTAAACTAAGAGAGAACTAAGAACTTAGCTAAGAGGAGACTTTAGCCGCTCTTACAATAGTGACTTAAATAAACCGGAAAACTTGAGAAATTGAATTCCGGACCCGAAAACCCGAATGTAACATGATTAAGCTGAAAGAAAATATATATAAAAGGTAATATGCAAATATGTGTCACTTAGGTAAATCCTTGTTTACACAAATAAATAAAAATGTTTAGTTAAATATGCAAAAGGCATAAATACAAGTTTAAATACTTAAAACTATCATATCAACATGTGTTGATGCAATTGATTACTTTGATTCAAAGAGTTATCAAACGCAAACTAATACTTGGACCATTAACATGCCTGTGAAATAAAAAAAAATTTAAAATACATGCATACATAAAATAATTTACTTTATTAGTATTATATATAATATTTCTTTTGTTTTGATAACACTGAGTCGTGGAAATTTTGACCTTAAAATAATAAAACCTGGCATATCTATAGGAAGTGTTTTGACGAAATTTTTTAATATACCTAATTTAATTTGAAGTGGAGGTAGTAAGTAACACTTTATTAATTGAGACAAGAGTTTGTGTATAACATTAGCTATTACAATAAGCAAATCGTCTCTATTTCCCCAGTCATAATTGTGGTACTGCTTTCCTTTATAACGTGTGTTCCATAAAAACTAAGATACATGTTCTTCGTAAATTCTCCTTGTGCTCCACATACGAGAGCAACCACAAATCACAACATATACAACATATACCGCCTTTGTGTTTTTCATAGTTTACTTCTTCCAGTAGATATTTCAATGAGTCGTATGATTCTTTTGTGTTCAAATAGTATGTTATTGGAATTACATTACTTTTACAAAATAGTATTTTAGTATTTAAAAGAGCACAAAAAAAATTAAATTTTTCCATTTATATCAGATAAAAATTGCATAGCTGTAGCTTGCGTCATACTTAAATTATTTTGGGTTATTCAGAAATTTTAACCTATAAGAAAAGGTGTTTAATTTCGAAAGCTAATGCTTTGTTCCAAAAATAAAAGAAACATATAAGAATCGGTTAAGAACTCTTTTAATCAGTGTAATCATTCTATTTTTTTGCATTTTTATACCTTTCATGTACATGGTATATTAACTTTGATCTGCAGTATGTAAATGCCAAATCAAAAAGTGGTGGACGCCCCAAACTTTATACCGACTGTTTCAGAATGACGAGCTAGGTTGATTTAGTACGTCTGTTTGAATGCAAACTGGTCCCTCAATTTTTGAGATATTTCTACCAAATTTGGTAGGCAGATGCACTATTTAATATATACGACTGACTTTTCAGTTTCGATGTGTTATGCCATAAATCCGTCAAAAAAGCATCTTAGAACGTGATAAATTCCAGACGTGATATATGTAAAGCATAACGAATTGCACATTGGTACAGAAAATCATTGAAATCGGGAGGCTATTTAAGATAGCCCCTATACAACCGATTTATTCAGATGTAAGGTTTGTAAGGTTTTGCTTAAAAATTTCGCCAGAAAAGTATTTAGGGCGTAAGATTTGGTATTCTACAGACGCGAATTCGAGTAATATTGACATGATTTGCTCAACATGATTGGCTCAATAATTACTCTATATGTATATTGGTGAAAACCGCAATCGCGCAGGCAGACAGATAGACGCAGCAGAAAACTTTATTTATAATATATATATATATATATATATATATATATATATGTATATATAGATAGAAATACATATAATTTTTTGGGTACGCACATATGATAAGATTATGGATGGATGAATGAATTCTTTGATAACTAACTTCCTATTTTAAGAAACTTCACTCGATTATTATTATACAGCCATGGCCAAATGTGTTAGGTAGCCCACTTAAATGTAAGTGATTTCAAACGTAGTTAACAAAGTATTCTTGATGAGCTCAGTCAGTTATTATAACAAGAAACTGTATTCCGAGAGAACTCAAACACACACTCAATAAAATTTCTCGACATGTCTAAAAAAAAGTGTCCTTTCTTACTGAGAGCCGCTTAAATATTGTAAGAAATCGTTTTCTTCACTCGCTTCTTTTCTGTCGGAAAGGACTAGAAAATGTCTCACCGCTGGAACGGTTATACGAAGTCTTATTTCGAGACAAGCTTACAAAATATTCCAAATCTTTAAAAACGTGTTTTCATCTCCCTATATGGCTGCTGATTGGCTTGGCGAAGTGTTAATTTGTGAAGATCGCCTAAATAGTCAATAGTACTTAGATATACTGAAAACTGTACTTTTGCCTTCCAAAAAGACAATGCTTCTTGCCATAAATCGGCTACTACGATAAACTGGTTTAGAATCAATAATATGAATCTGTTGTCAGATCTAAACCCCATCGAGCATCTATGGGCTATTTTATAACGTTAGATAGAAGTGTGAAGCGCCAGAACTGCTCCCGAATGTATCTAACTTGTATACAAAATATTAACGTTTTTCTCATTTATTTCTTGTGTGTATATAGCTTTAATTATAAATAAAAATCGAACTTTGCTTCTTAAATATAAAAAATTCAGAAAATGACAGGGTGCATAATATTTTTGTATTTATTATTTTTACTCTTTGTAAATACGTTAAATGCCAGTTTCCTTTTATAGAGCTTGTTAAGTATCTTAAAGATCTTTTTATGGCGAAATGCTATATGGGGTTGTAAAAATGGGAATTGGATGCTTGTGTTATTACCGTAGTAAGTGCGTCTGTTTGTTTGCTGAAATTGGTATGTCTGTTTATCCTTGCACTATTCGAAATACCTGATTTTCTTTATCTTCATTAATGAAGAACAATTTGGAATGAAAGTGGAGTAAACGGCAGTAAAATCCCACTGTAAAACTGTACATTTGAAATAAAATATTATAAATTTCAGAACTTTCATTTTGCACTATAACCTGAAAAGGCACAAGGGAAATAGACTCCAAACTGCTTTAGTTTGTATTAAAAACTCACAAACAAAAATAATATGACAGTTTAATTACTCTTTTGCCTGTAAAATTTGCGCCACAATTATTTTTTGTTAACAGCTCAAACCGCCATAAAACCTTTCAGAGTATATTTTTGCATCTTAGAGCTCATTCTTATACATATAGCACAATAAATTAGAATTAAAGCTTAAAAAAGAATGTGTTTATGAATATCATTCGAGATATCAAACACTTAAATTTGGCAGTTT
Source organism: Neoceratitis asiatica (assembly GCA_030068015.2). Taxonomy (NCBI): domain Eukaryota; kingdom Metazoa; phylum Arthropoda; class Insecta; order Diptera; family Tephritidae; genus Neoceratitis; species Neoceratitis asiatica. The sequence continues at coordinate 38,830,945 of CM061526.1, read as the reverse complement.
CACAAAAAAAATTATAACTTGAGATAACGTACAGTATGTTACTATGAACATAATTTTTGTAGTTTTAGATGGTAATAATTAGTGAATTAAACTTTAGTTCATTAGTTTTCATGGACGACAGGTAAGTTTTTGATCTTCAAAAAATTGGCAGATACCTTCTTCGGTATTCGGTGTTCGCCTTGCTAGGCAGGATTAAACGTTCGCTACGGAATTCTTATGATTTTACAGTTTCGACAGGTATTTGTCACTTCTGTGTTCACCACTTGTATTTTAAAGTCCCTATATATATTTTCGTTGCCCATGACTACAGTGCTCCCGTGAAGTTTCGTAGTGTTTTTGATTGCTGTAATCAACGGATACAAGTTGCCTAAGCAGAGTCCCACAATTGTATTACATATGAACATCCAGATTGGTTTTACTACTGAGTGATATAAAATAATTTTGTGATCCTAGAGCTGAACTTTTACCCAATAAGAAATTCAGACTGGCGGAATTAAGTTTAAGTTATTGTATTTTAGGAAAAATATGGATGGCGGATGCCAAGGTATTTAACTTCACTTGCTTGGGGTATCATTACGTTATTTATCTATAGGGTTGTATTTGAAACTTTGATTAGATATTTGCTCCTACATTAAGTAGCGATATCGTCTGCAAATGTTGAGGTTACTACCAGAGAATGTTAATATAATGAGAATGCGCAAATGTTAAGTCAAATCTGATGCCTTAGCACGTACAAGGCCCATTAGAAGGGAATAGCATAAATAGGTATTTGCATTATTGTATTCAAATTACAAGAAGAAAGTACTCACCTTGTATACAAGTGAACTAATCCTGCAATTCAATTAAATTTGTTAAAATGATTGAAAAACAGATGTAAATAATTTTAAAAGAAACCAAAAAAAAATAAAAATTAAAAAGTAATCTAGCGTAGTGGGCTTCGAACTCGGTTTAACCACGTCCTTTAAATATGCTGTTGTTCTTGTTTACAGTATGGTTATCCCGAATTAAATATGTATATAATTAATTAAAATTAAACGAATTATAATAAAAACGACTGCGAATTAACTCTACTCCTATTGGTATAATTCGAATATTTCGGCATAAAGCTTTAAAAATATAAAAAAATTTATAAACTCAAACATTATACATACATAAATATAAATATGCCTATAAATTTATAGATCGCTTATGTACATATTTTGTAATCAATTCAACATTTATTTATGTTATAAATTTATTTTATAGTTAAATTTGGTTTATTTAATTTATTTTAATTTAATCTTGTTTTTAGTTCATATGATGGCCCAAGGTGCATTTAATTTTTTGTGTTAAATATTTGGAGATTTTCGGCCATTTATTTGAAAACAAGAACTGCGTTTTCTTTTCTGCCTCCTACGCATTTCGTTACATTACTGTTTCTTTTCCAGGGAGTCTTTTTATTATAAGAAAGACTTAATTACATAACAACCAAAATGCATTAAAACATTTCTTTCAAACATACCTAAACATATAATCACTTATTTACATTTTTGATATTTTTTTCTATCTTCATCCGACCACATACAATGCGAAAGATACGTTAAACTTCAAATCACTTTTTTCTCATTAACTGCCGTGATGATTGCAGTTGTATACAAGTGATTGTAAATAGTAAAGTGAATTGTAATTGAATTGTGAATTACTGAGTAATAAAAAATAAAATAAAAATAAATAAAATAAATTCTTTATAAATAAAGAAACTGCAAATTAAGTTGGCGATTTTTATTTAACAATCCAGAGAACGTACCCGAAAGATTTGGAAAATCATCGAGGTTTAATCAGCAAGATCGTAACAATTGCTGTCAGAAGTGGGATTGTTAAATAAATCCATAAGAATAATAGCGAGGACTAACTACAACAGGAAATAAGGCAGAGCTGCAATCGAGACTGCGAGAAGTAATGGAAGTCGATGCCATCGACTTGAACCAGTACGAATTCCATCGCGAGAACGAAGATGTATTCTTGAAGGATATTGACAAGGAAGAGGCTATTGATTCTGAGAAGGAGTTGGAGTCGTCATCAGGTAAGATTCAAGAAAAGGCTGCTGTTTCATCTACGGGTATGGACATGAACATGCTGTTGGCTGCAATTTCACAAATCAATGCCAACATTTCACAAAAGTTGGATGCAGTAGAAGGAACAATCGCGCAAATACAGCAAAATCTGGTGAGAGACAATGCAGAACTTAAGGAAAGACAGGATCTGATTGAGAGCAAAGTCAACGGATTGCAAGGTCGGCAAGAAAAAATAGAGGAGCTAATTGAGACCAAAGTCAACGCATTGGAAGGCCGTATGCGTAAGTCGTCCAACCACTTCAGTGAACGCTCCCAAGGTAAAAACACCATCCTTTGATGGTAAAATTCCATTACGACGGATTGATGCGAGCCCTGGAAAGACGCTATGATAGCGAACACAGAAGACAAATTTACCAGATGGAGCTAGAAAAGCGCGACCAAAAACCCAACGAATCTCTACAGGAATATGCTTCGGAAATTGAGAGATTCGTTCATTTAGCCATTGGAGACGCATCGGGTGAGCATCTTGAAAGGTTGAAAATACAAAGATTCGTCAGCGGAATAAAAGACATTTACACCAAGCGAGAGACATATGCGAATTCGCTGAAACAGTGGCGTATGCTCAAACACGTGAAACGGCGGCATACATAAGCAGACCAGCATACAAAGTCAATAAAGTGAAGGTTTAAACACCAGATGTGATGACCGAAATATTGAGCGACTCCCACGGCAGCCGGTTCTACGCACCGGAGTTGACTCGGATTTTATCCTGCCAAGGGCTGTCACCCTTTCGGCGATGCCGCTACAACTACAACAACAACATCCGAAATATTGAGAACTCTGAAGTCGTTAGAAGAAGGGAATCGTTCTGGTGTCAAGAATCATGCTGGAAAATGCTTTAAATGTGAAAAGCCTGGTCACTTCGCACGCGAATGCAAAACGGGTTCCAACGGACAGGAAGGACAGCGAAAACGGAAGGCTGAGGAGGATGAGCCATCAACTTCTCAGTCGTTAAACTAAAACGAGCCAGTCTAAATGGGCGTATGCTGACTCCTGCAATTGAATGCCTGATTCCACCAAAGTCAGAAGCAGTTGTTTGGGCGAAAATTAATGGAGAGTGTGGGACAAACAAATTGTGGGTTGTCGAAGCAGCACAAAATTCTACACCGGACGTACTTATTGATGAAACCCTGGCTAAGACGCAAAAAAATGGTCATATCCCAGCAAGAGTATTAAATGACTTCAGATCACCAGTAAAAATTCCTAGTGGAACTGTATTAGGGCAATTCCAAGAGGTAGAAGCCATCATTAACTGCAATTATTCATCTGGAATCGACTCTATTGGCAGTAAGGACATGGAGGAAGATATAAGTGCATGGACGCAAGGGTTGGAAGACAAGTACAAGCACAAGGCCAGCCAACTTATCCGTAAATACTCCAACATATTCGACAAGGATGGCAACAAACCAGGCAGGACCAACGTAGTGAAACATTGCATTGATACTGGTGACGCACGACTAATTCGTCAAGCTCCTCGAAGTGTTCCACTAGCCAAACGTAACGCTGTTGGCCAAATAATTAAGGAAATGAGCGAAAGCGGTGTTATCGAACCATCAGCAAGTCCATGAAGTTCTCCGGTAGTACTCGTGAAGAAGAAAGATGGCCAGTTGCGGTTCTGCGTGGACTATCGGAGATTAAGCGATGTCAAAAAGAAAGACAGCTATCCTTTGCCCAGGATCGATGATGCACTAGACTCGTTAACTGGCTTACAATGGTCCTCAACACTCGACCTTAAGAGCGGGTATTGGCAAGTGGAAGTGAATGAAGAAGATAAAGAGAAGACAGCCTTTAGTGTTGGCAACGGTCTATGGCAATTTACGGTAATGCCATTTGGGTTATGCAATGCTCCTGCCACTTTTGAAAGATTAATGGACCATGTGCTCAAAGGAATACACTGGAAGACTTCCTTGGTGTATCTGGATGACATCATCGTATTGGGAAAGAGTCTCGATGAACATCTGAGTAATTTGGAAGAAGTTTTCCAGGGAATAGCTGGCGCTGGTCTTAAACTAAGTCCTAAGAAGTGCTCTTTATTCAAGAAGGAGGTGAATTACTTAGGTCATCAACTAACCACGAAGGGCGTTTGTACTGCGAAGAAAAAAATAGAAGCAGTGAAGTATTGGCCGACACCCAGAAATGTGCATGAATTAAGAAGTTTTCTTGGGCTGTGTACGTACTATCGCCGATTTCTTCCGAATTTCGCCAGCGTAGCTCATAGTCTCCATGAGTTCACAAGGAAAAATAGATCTTTCGAGTGGAAAACTGAACAAGAGGAGGCTTTCCAAGCTTTAAAAGAATGGCTATGCACTGTAACTATGCTAGCGTACCTGGTTCCAGGTGCAACATTTATTCTGAACACAGATGCTAGTGGTTGTGGCATAGGAGGTGTACTTTCGCAAGTGATTGATGGGTAGGAGAAGATAGTTGCCTACTATAGCCGGTCTATTGGGAAACCAGAGCGGAACTACCGCGTAACTCGGAGAGAACTATTAGCGTTAGTGGATTGCATTAAACACTTCCACAAATATCTGTATGGTCAACACTTCCGAGTTAGAACAGATCATGCAGCGCTGAAGTGGCTACTACAGTTCGAGAATCCCGAAGGGCAGCTAGCACGGTGGATTGAGAGACTGCAAAGTTATGACTTCACGCACGGAAATGCTGACGCTATGTCCCGTCGAGCATGTAATTTGGAATGTAAGTACTGCTCAAAAGCCGAGGGTAAGGAGGACATAATAGACGTCCGGCTAATGACAGTTACGCCAGCAGAAGAGTGGGAGGCAAGTCACTTAAGGAAATGTCAGCAATAAGATCCGGACTTGGAATTATTAATAAACGGGTTGGAAATCGCAGCGGAAAGTACCTTCGCGAAAGCATACTGGACACAATGGAACAGTTTAGAGTTGATATCTGGCTGTTTGCATAGAGTATGGGAAAGTGAAGATGGCCAGTGCTCTCGAAAGGGTATAGTAGTTCCGAGGTTAAGAATTCCGGATGTTCTAAAGGAATTCCATAATGGTCGTAGTGGAGGGCACCTAGGCATTACCAAAAACGCTGGAGAAGATCAAGCAGTGGTTCTATTGGGTTAGCTGTCGTCAATCGGTCGCTGAGTGGATTGCTAATTGCAAGGAGTGCATAGCAGCTAAATGTCCAAAGTCACGAAGTTATGGGCAGATGAAGCAGTATAACTCAGGTGCACATTTTGAGCGGATTGCCATTCCCTATGATCAAACAAGGAAACAAATACGTTCTTGTGGTTATGGACTACTTCAGTAAATGGCCTGAAATCTGCCCAATTCCAAACCAGGAAGCGAAAACAGTTGCGGCTGCATTCACTCACAGTTGGATTACCAGATACGGTGCGCCTATAGAATTGCATTCAGACCAAGGAAGAAGCTTTGAATCGTCGGTGTTCCAGGAGATGTGCCAGATACTTGGTATTCGAAAAACACAAACGACAGCCCTGCATCCTCAATCAGATGGCATGGTAGAGCGATTCAACCGGACTCTGGAAGAGCACTTGCGGAAAGTAGTGGACAAACATCAAGATGATTGGGATGTACACATACCGCTTTTTCTGATGGGATATCGGTCCGCAGTGCATGAAACAACAGGTCAAACACCTGCGAGGACTGTTTGGTAGTGAACTTCGGTTGCACAGCGATTTAAAATTTGGAATAACTGGTGATGCGAGCAGAATTGGGAAGGAAGCGTCCACCGTTCTCGAGGAAGAGTTAAGAGAGATACAGGCTATTGTGAGACAGCGAACTCAAATTATGAGTGACAAAATAAAGGCTTGGTATGACAAGGCGATGAACTCCGAAGGCTTCCAAAATGGAGATTTGGTGTTGCTGTACAATCCACAACGGAAGGGAGGTTTGTCCCCAAAACTTCAATGCAATTGGGAAGGTCCATACAAGATAATCAAACGACTAAACGACGTAGTGTATCGAATCCAAACCGTTGGGAGGCCGAGAAACAAGATGAAAGTGGTTCACCTAGAGAGGCTTGCTGCGTTTGGAACAGCGAAAGTGCCTGATCGGGACGATCAGACTTAGGTGGAGGGCAGTGTGGCGAAAATGCGAAGCGAATGTCAGATGAAAGTGAGCAGCCGACAACTGGCATGTTCTAAAGCGTAAAACGAGACGTTATCGTAATGACTTGATTATTCAGGGTTTAGTCTTCAAGCAGCAGACAAGTATATAAGGGCGACACACAACTGCAAAACAATCAGTCGTGAAGTAAACGCGTTGGTGATTACATTACAGTAAAGTAATAAAAACAGTACATTGTGAAAGTTGTATACAAGTGATTATAAATAGTAAAGTGAATTGGAATTGAATTGTGAACTACTGAGTAATAAAAGGACATTAAATAAATTCTTTATAAATAAAGAAACTGCAAATTAAGTTGGCGATTTTTATTTAACAATCCAGAGATCGTACCCGAAGAATTTGGGAAATCATCGAGGTTTAATCAGCAAGATCGTAACAGAATATTTTGTTGCAACGTTCGTTTTCTCTACCATTGCATTTTATTTCGTATATAACGTTGTGTTGCTGTTCTTTGTTTACCTTGTCTTTCATTTGGTAAAACCAGTGTTGAGTGTGCGATGCGGTCAATGCGCAAATGTTATTGTTTTGTTGTTTATATATTTGTTGGCCGTTAAACCTGGTATGTTATACCAGTGAATGTTCTATTCTCATTTTTTTTGTCTATTTGTTGTTGTCTGCGCCTTCTATATTGTTGCTGTTATTAATCTTTCGATTAGTTTGTTAGGGGTTTTTTTTTGTATAACATGTTTTTAATTTTCTTCTTGTTGACGTTTCTGAACTCCTGGTCGCTTAATTTGTAAATTTTTTCAATTAGGTTCAGGGCAGTATTTTTCTTTTATATCCATGAATGGAGCCCACAGCTTTTTAGAATCAGTTCAATTTAATTCGGTTGTTTTCTCTATGTATTCCAACATCTAGAAGTGAATATGATTTTTGTGCGCTGTGCGTTTTATGTTCAGAGTATAACCTCCACGTCCGTTTTTTTTAATTATGGCAAATATATCATCTACATATTTGTTCATCCCTTTATGCCGAAGTTCAGCAATGCTGTCTTTAAGTATTTTGTCAAGTTCTATATTAGCTGGGGATTGAGGATTCCCATTGGCATTCCATATATCAAGTATTGAATGAAATTGCTTTTTTTATAGTCGTCTTGTGATATTCTAAAGTTCTCCAATTATTTATAATTGTCCTAATATGTGAATGCGTTGGTATATTGGTAGAAAGAGATATTACGTCAAATGATATTAAAATTTCGTCATCTTCAATATTGGTCTTGCTAAGATTATCCTTGATTAGGGAAGAGTTTTTAATGTTGCATCCTTCTGATACAATATTTTTAATATGTGTCCTATAAATTTAGCAAGTTTGTAGCACGTAACGTTAAGTGAAGACGAGATAGGTATAAGTGGAGTGTTTTCTTTGTGTATTTTCGGTAGTCCATATAATCTTGGGGCTGTAGCTGCATGGCATAATAGTTGTTGTTTACGTTTCGAGTCTATACATTTTTGTTTATACATTATTTTTTCTCAGCATCTGTTGCGTCTTGTCAATCCATATGATTTTATATGTGTATTTGTCTTTTATTTTCTTTTTGTAATCTGTTTGATACATCATGACAGTTTTGTTACCTTTGTCCGCATTTGTGATGACTAAGTTTCTTCGTAGATTTTGAGTATACATTTTTATTAGTCAGAAACTTACCTTTTACTATAATTTACATATATTCTACTATTTTCAGGAAATAATAATATCAAATGACTTAAAATAAATTAAAATAAAATTATATCAAATAAAATATTGTAAATTGTAATAAAATGTATTTATTTTATTAAATTGATATAAATAAAAACAATAAAAAATTAATAAAAAGCGAAATACAAATTTTTTATCAAACCAAAAAATGCAAAATTAAATTACATTAAAAAATTAAATCAAATAAGAAAATGATAAAATAATAAAAATAAATAAATAAAAATAAAATTAAATTAATTTAAATAAAATAAAATTGAAAAATATATAAATAAATATATAAATAATAATAATTAAAAATAAAAATCATTGAAGCAAAATAAAATAAATTTATATAAAAAATTAAATATATAAAAATAATAATATAAAATAAAGTAAAGTAAAATAAAATAAAATAAGATTAAATTAAAATAAATTAAATAAACCTAATTTAACTATGAAAATAAATTTATAACATGAATAAATGTTGAATTGATTACAAAATATGTACATATGAAATTTATAAATTTTTATGCATATTTCTATTTATATATGTATATGTAAATATATTGCTTGAGTTTATAAAAAATTTTAAAACTTACGGTAAAGAAAACCCCTAATTTTATTCACTACTCATAAGAGTAATAATATGTGTGCATTAACATTTATATATTTAAATATTTATATATATATATACTTATACATATATATATATATATATATATATATATATATATATATATACATATATATATATATATATATATATATATATTTATATATATATTTAAATAAATAAAAAATATATATATATTTAACACTCCTTATAAAAATCAGCAAAATATTACCCCATTCTTATATTCCCCGTATATACACCCTGTCTGGACCGAAAATCGTCCATACCGGACCAAAACTTGAACAGTTAAAAAATAATAGCACTACCGCAAATTACTTTCAAACCTACAATATAAAAGTCCAGCTGTCCATTGGCCGTGCAGATGAAAATGTACAATATACTCATATGGTCCAGCTCAAGCAGTAAAGTCCCTTTTTACAATTATGGTCCCTATTCTTTCGCTACTCTCGTTAGTAAGTGGGATATATACATACATACAAACACACAAACGTGTACACAAAGTTCTGTATTATTTCCTCAAAATAAAAATAAATTATTAAGACAAATTTAAAAATAAATAGCGAGATGTACAAATCCCAATATTATAAATACATGCTCATGCAAAAAAAGCCCCAAAATAGCCCATCCTAACTCAATCGAAGCGCTGTAGTTCTCAAAAAGAATGCACAATTGCTCAACAAAAATTTCACTAAGATATAATGAGTGTAAATAATTTCTGCAAAAAATGTAAAAACACTCAAAAACAGCATTAGAGATATGCAGAGGACAACTGGAAAGCCTTATAGGCTTTTCAAATGCAGCTAGTGAAGCTCTGCAACAGAATGACATGACCGATAAAGATACCCTAATGGATTGTTCAAAAATCTTCGATGCCTCAATGACTAACGCATTGCTAAATAGGATAGGAAAATAGTATACGGGTAAAAACTCACCTCAAAATCTGATCCAGTATCATTAAGATTCCAAGCGCAGCCCCTAACACGATGTTCTTCTTATCTTACTCAACAAGAAAAAACTAATCTGGACCTTAACATACTTCAGTGCAGCATATATAGAGAACCAAGTTTCCCTCGAAACAAAAAATGCTGAGATTGAAATTGGGTCAATTTTAATCTAGCTTGGCAAGCCCTCACATCGAAATAGGAAAACTTTTGGTTCTTCCTCGACACCTAAAAATACACAACAGCCAAACTACCCAATTCGGAGACTAGGCTTTTAAATCATAATCCATACTCCACTCTACTTTCGTAGCTCAAAATCCATCATGCTGGCTTGAAAATAAATAGAAACTCAAATCGGAGAAACCATCCCGTTATCAAGTTAAACTCCCCAAAAAGCTACGCGGCATCCCAGACCCCAGTACCAACAAAAAATACACGCCTTTTATCCCTCATTTCTACCATTTTAAAATGCTTAGTAATACTACTAAGTACAGAATCAACTTGAAATACTCGAGATCTGTGACCTTCTACCCCTGATGAAGGGACAAAATATTTTACGCGACCCCATCTTAAAATATGTTTGCATGATGAAATGCAGCCCGCATAACTCTAGCCCCGCTCTGCAATATAGATTCTCTCGCACATTAGTCCCCAGCTCCTCATTCCATTTACATCACAATCTCACTCTTTCATATACTAACATTGTATTCCTCTCATTGCAGACCTCCTAACCTATTTACTCCACAACCCGAAGAAAAACAGAATTATAAATATTTAATTTGAAACATGTTATGAATGTGTAATTACCTTTCCCTTTCTACGTCACCCTACTACGTTTCCATACACACACTACAATATCTACCTGCAACTCTATCTTCCGGCGAGAAACTGACGAGGAGACCATCAGCTTCTTTGCAGACTATCGTCGGACATGCCTGACGAATGGAATCTAAATATGCTCCTCCCAATCCAAAGAAAGAGAGGCCCCATAGTTTATCCCATCTAGCTTATTGTGTGAAAAATTAAAGCCCGCCGTCCACAGACTGATTGGCCCTTATCAGTGTGGCTTTAGACCTGGTAAATCCATCATTGACCAGATATTCACCATGCGTAATATCTTGGAGAAGACTCGAGAGAAAAGAATCGATACACACCACCTTTTCATCGATTTTAAAGCTGCCTTCGACAGCACGATAAGGAACTGCATCTACACCGCTATGTCTGAATTCGATATCCCTTTAAAACTCATACAGCTATGTAAACTGACCGTGGATAATTGGGCAGTATCTATCCGCGCCGTTCTATACCAAACGAGGTTTCAGACAAGATGACTCTTTATCCTGTGATTTCTTCAATTTGATCCACAAGAGTTCTGCAAGAGTGTACAATTGTTGGCGTATGCCGATGATATTTATATAATTGGTCATAACAACCGAACCGTAAGTTCTGCGTTCACCAGATTAAACAAAGAAGCTAAACGAATGGGTCTGACAGTGAACGAGGGCAAGACGAAATATCTCCTGTCATCAAATAAACAGTCACCGCAAACGCGTCCTGGCTCCCACGTCATTGTTGACAGTCGTAGATAATTTCGTCTATCTAGGAACCAGCATTAACAACTTCAACAATGTCAGCCTTGAAATCCAACGCAGAACTACTCTTGCCAACAGGTGCTACTTTGGACTGAGTAGTCAATTGAAAAGTAAAGTCCCCTCTCGACGAAGCAAAACCAAACTCTGCAAGTCTCCCACCGTTACTGGCTGATGGAACGATGAGCTCTACGAGTTATAGGACAATATTGACATAGTTCAGGGAATAAAAAACAGCGGCTACGGTGGCTGCGTCATGTCGTCCGAGGGCGAAAAAGACCTCCACTCCGTTGGAGGTGGAGAGCGACCTGGTTCCACTTGTAACGCCTTTCGTCGTAAAGAGTTTGTAAAATTAAACCAACACCTAACAATTTTTGTCGTTGGATACATAGTTTTAAATGATTTACTTATTTCAAAATCAGTGATGATAGCATGCGGATGCTGATCCATTATTTTTTTATTTTATGTATTGAGTGTTAAAGTAAACTTAGAAAAATAATTATTATCAAATAAGAAAAATTATAAAATTCATGACATAAGAAATCACATCAGATCTGAAAAGAGTACTTTATGTTACTTATTTCTCTGATAGGGATCGATTATCTTTAATGATGACATACCGGTCAACAACTCACTGCACGGCGAGACCGTATTGTTTTGTGCTTCTAGAAACCTTTTACCCAATTTAAAATAGAACTCACTAAAATGTATTTCAGATATTGTTTGTTTGTACACAAATGTTCGTATAATGACTCCTCATATATACATACATTTCTGGCGCCTTGTAACCGCTTAAGCGATTTTCGGCTGAGCTACTTCTTCAATTTGTTATTTTGATGTTTTTACAAAAAACTGAAGGCACCCACTAATCCACCTCCGAACAGTCTAAAAATTTTTATAAGGAGCTTTTATTTCGGGGTCGACTGCAATTAAAAAATTACTTTTCTACTTGAATGTTGGCCGAACCTGGACTCGAGCCCTGGCCTTCCGAATGCCAGTATGCATTGCTAACCACTCGGCTATTGCGACCGCCTACTCCTTATTATTCTCAAAATCACTTGGGCCCTTACGATACTAAATTTCCTTGTAGGATTGCAGTTTAACTGCCTGAATATTTCCCTTTTAAATTGATACTACATGGAAGTTTTTTTCAGTCGCCATTCTTATGTATTAATATTGGAATATAAGATAATGCATTTACACCGCTGTTTGTACGTTTCGCTGTTATTTCAACATCTCCTTTGCTAAACTTTTGTGCGGTATAGATGCTCCAGAAAAGGCTAGAGATTTCCACGCAGAGGGAACGATTTCATCTCAGTTTTCCAAAGGACCTTGAATCGCAACTATCTGAAGATTTTTAATCTCATAGATAAAGCTGCAATTATTGTGGTGTATCTGAATATGTACAAAATACTACAAATTTAAAAACACTTTTATTAGCGTATAGTAGATTGTATAATTCTTAAAATTTACATGTAAGCTAATCATTGTTACATGTTATACATGATGTTGAGTTATAATTATAGCTTAATTAATATCTCAATGTACTCTGTTGAAAGCCTGCTCGTAAATTATTCAAATTCGAAGTTCGGTAGGTTTTTTTTGATGTCATATTGATATTAACACTTAGTGTCATGACAAATTACACAAGAATTTGTTGAACAATTTATTTTTATGTCTATTAATAATCATTTAGTGATTATGATAACTAATTATGTAGTAATAGCATAATATATGTAGATGATAAGTGCCCTACTTTCGAAATTACTACAAATTAACCACTGGGTATAACAGATTTTCCAGGGGAGAACCTAAATACTTATATATGCATACATTTATGTATAAGTATACTTCGCTATTGTGGTGATTGTACCGATGTAAGTTGTGTGAGACTAAACCACAATTTTATTTTTAATGAAAGCCGCATTAAAACACACATCCGAATATACTCGTGTCAATGTGTTTACATGCACCACTACTTATTGTAGACTTGTGTTCCAGGGAGCACTAGTAAATCGGTAGGAATAACTGTATTTGATTTAGTTTTGCAGTGGCATACTTTGCTCGCGTGCCAATCGTACTACTTGCCAAGTTTATATTGAAAAAAAGAAAGCATGTTAAAAACAAACATTTCAAACTTTGCTGACAATGCCAAAGCAACGTATGTATTCAAAAGTAAGTTGATGAGAGGGAAAGTCAAAATACGTCCATTCGTGCATACATTCATATGTTTTTGTATATGTATGTATGTATATACCTTAGTAATTATGAAGATGAAAATGAAAATGGTGCCATTTCATTACTGACATTATCTCTACCGATCCAAATAACGGAAAGCTGAATGGTATCTTGCACGTCAAACAGTACTGAAACTGCTGACGAAACGAAAAGTAGGAAACGAGTAAATAACGGAAGCAACATATTGCGGTAGTGTCAATGAACTAAGTTAGTGGATGATTATAGGTTTATTCGGTTGCCATCGAGGAAAAAGAATGAAAGACGCAGCGTCACGACCCAATTTGAAGCACCCAGTAGTTCAGTAAATTATTTATGTACAGTGATTTGCTTCAGCTGTAATTCCTAACAAATATTGATGCTGCACAGTATATTGTACAGAATTTGAATGTCAAAGAATTTTTATTTATGAATATCATCCCAGTTGGATGGAGATACTCCATTAAAACATTACAGAATATATTACCTTTAACAGAACCAGTTCCTATGAAAACATGTGTTGACCCGACACACTAAATTCGATATTGACTTTGCCTTCTTAAATAAATTGTAAGATAAAGCTTTTAATAAAGGCACAGTGCACATGTCAGAGTAGCAAACATTACAGCTTCGCTTACATTGACATGCGTGTTTTCGTACGTTACAATATGTACGAGTACATATGTAAATATTCAGAAAAAAGGAAAACGAAATCAAAAAAAAATCTTTTCTAGTTTTAGCCAAATAAAATTATTTTGGGTATATAAAATTTTTTTTATATATAACATAGATGCTCAAGGCGAATTTAACAAGGTAAAGGACTACAACAGCGAATTTAACTTTTTTCATTCATTGAACGTAGAGATTGTCAAACTATTTTTTTGTTTATATTTTGCTTGCTTAATTTTCATTTGATTTTCTATTTGTACACAAGAAAGTTTTTAAAATTGTGATTATGTGCTCGTAATTGTGGTTTTCGGGAAAGAAGAGTGAATCATAGAGTTTCTTCACTTTTAAAATCCAATGAATAAGAACAAACACAGCAATTGTTACATTTGTTCTCCAGATCTCATCTTTATTATTTCGCCTTTGAGATGACCAACAAAAGAAACAATACCATTTCGCTTTATTAATATGAAAGTTAAACTTAACGAACTAATTTCAATAAGTGTTCAGACAATGCGCCTTAAAGGCAACCGTTATTCACTGCTATAAAATTTTATAACCACCTGTTGCTTTGCTTTCGTCACACTGTGTGTTATGTTTGATTGAAAACTTTTTTTCCAACATTTGTATTTATTTAATTAATCTGCTTGAATATCGGAGACCTCACAATTACTAATCAAATATTAAAAAAATGTTAATTTATTAGGCCAATCTTGGAACTATTACAAGGGTATTAAGTATTAGTTTTTCAGTCACACTTTTTACTTTGGCTTTGGAGAGCCTTTGTATGGGTTTGGGTGTTTCTTTCGCTTTTTCTATTATAAAACCATGGAGTTTTTGTGGGGTGAATATATTTTTCTAATGGCATGCAATGGCATTAGTCTTTTCCAAAAAAGTTTGCGCCCACTTTTTAAAATAGCAGGTTGCGGTAACGCCGATTTGTGAGTTTACATGTTACCTTGCAGAGAGAGTAATTACAAGCTGCATTCGCGTCGATACTGCTCAGGTATCGTCGAATTTTTGTATAGCACCCTGTGCATTAGTTGTATTTAAGTTCTTTTGTGAGTGCACATGTTTTTTTATCCTTAATAGTATCTGGTTTGTTGAAATATTTTTCTTTCCATTCTCTTATAAGTATTTATATATTTTAACATAATAATTTATATATTATAATTATATTAATAATGTAAAAATCATGTTGAAAATCCTGTTAGAACTAGTTTCACAGAAAAAAGTTAAAGTTGTACGAGGGTAGATAATTTACAGTGGTAATAAAAGTACATTTATCCATAAACAGAACTATCAAAAGGTCTTCGGCTTTACTTAAAAGATATTTAGGTGGACAATATATGGATGATCTCGGACATTTAGGGCGCATGTTTGTAGAATTCTTCAATTTCGTTAAATGAATGAAGCGCATTTGTAAATATAGTAATAAGGGTAGTGATCAGGCGGTATTTGTGTCAAAAACAAGAGTGACCGTTATTTGAGCAATTTCTAGGATTTTAAGGGTTTCCTTTGATATAAGTTCTGCATAGTCATGTACTTAACTGTTCACCTTGAGTCTATTTTAACTTCGGCAACATCGCCGACAAAGTTAATAGGCCAACATTTTTACAGAACAGCATTCGTAGCGTTTTTTTTTAATTATTTCAACAAATGATTTTGTTAAACCCCTTATTTTTGAGAATGAAAAGAGGGAATGAGAAGCGAGTGCTAGTTCTATGCATAATGTACACGGTTTATCCGAAAAACTCTGCGTCTTAGCTTCTTCGCTTACATCTGCACGAGGTGAGGGGTTCACCATCTTTCTATTAGCATCTTTACGACTGTAAACGATGTCCTTCAACCAACCTTTGATGGGAAGGACAGACAATCTTAGAGGAATCAGTGTTATGCGAGTCGATATTTAAAATAAGAAAACTTTTTTTAAATGCGGGCATAATATCGCATTAAGGCTTTAATCGTAATAGATTGTTTGGGATGAGAGCACTACAGAACGTAAAAAGAATTTTGCAGACCCGAGAAATAGATGATATGAGAAAAAATTGTTGGCAAATGTGTTGTTAACAGGCCATTTAAATCAAAATATACACTGTAGTGCCCAGATGAACTTAAGCAGACGAAAGAAAAACATGCGTGAAACGGCCTCGTTTGTGGTGGCCAGCCCCCTACAAAAAATATGATAGTCCAGTTCTTAGACCTGTTGCCTAAAATTGGAATTGGTGATTTCCCCCAGCTGGATAATAATAAAATTCTCTTTACAAAGTTAGGTACAATTATTTCCATTGTAAAATATCTTATAACCAAAATTTACCCAAAATTAACACTAAAGCTGCAGAATAGTCTTAGTCTCATAAAATGAACAAACACCGTTCATAAATGAAATAATTTTAAAATCATTCGAAAGTGGAGCAGACTTGAGAAAAACTGCTTATCTCAAACCGTTAAGCACACATAATAGCCTGGCGATTCTACCCTATTCTTTGTTACTCGATTATAATTTGTTGCCAATTCAAATTACAAGATCGAAGCTGTCATATATGTTGTAATATTTTTTAATTGGTTCCTATACCAATTACATTCATTAATAGCAAAATATTAATTTACTAAATATAATTTTTATAAATTTCAACTGAGCAGGAAATATATATATATGTTTATATATATATACCAACAACATCATTTATTAAATTAATATTTACATAATATTTATATAATAAAAACTTTTTTACGCGATTTTCGTAAATGACATGTAGCAAGACAAATACGTTGCAACCCCAGCAGTAGTCACCCATCATATACTGATCCCATCGGCGTTCTTAGATCCTGGCGAAACCGCAACACCACACGTCTTAGCTTATTGAAACAATTTCTTCACGATGAAACCGAGTTCCTGAAAGTATATATATATATATATATATATATATATTTGGCGCTTTGTAACCGCTGAAGCGATTTTCGGCCGAACTCCTCCTCCAATTTGTGGTTTTGCGTCTTGATGTTTTTACCAACAAAATGGAGGGACCTACAGTTTATTGTTTATTCCGCCTCCGAACGGCTCATGGATTTTTATGAGGAGCTTTATTTCATGCCAGAAATACACTCGGAGGGTTTGACATTCCCTGCCGAGGGGCGGCCGCAATTAGAAATTTTTTTTCTATCAATTTGGATGTTGCTCGAACCTGGGCTCGAACCCAGGCCTTCCGAATGTCAGTACGCAATGCTAACCACTCGGCTATCGCGGCCGCTCCTGAAGGTACTAATTAAAAAAAAGGGCTGCCACAAAGCTACAAAATGAAAAATATTTTTGGTGTTGCCAATGGATACCTAATTCAAAACCACTAACTAAATCTCAACACCAACAAATTTGTTTTTATTTGTTTGGATGTGTAATAAATAAAAATTCTATTTATTTTGTAAATTTATTAGTGCAATGCAATTTTCAATACAAGTTCTTACTTATGCGTAGTGGCATTATCGGCAAATGCTTTTCGGCGCTCTCACAAGATAAAGAGTTTAGATTATATTGCATTTTTTAATTCAAAAGGTATAATAAAATATTGCGCCTGACTAAGTGAATTCCGAACATTGTAATTTCGTTAGTTTGCAGATTAGGTATATTGATGTTATTCACAGTAGGACACGTTTTTAGTTTTAATGTAAAAGTAATGTGCTTGCAGTTATTTTTATTGACTTTTACACGCAAGTTTACGAGCCATTATTAAATTAGTTTAAGGTGCTGCACTAACACTTATGTTGCTGTAATGGGGTTTTTAAGCCGAATTATTATTGCGGTATTTACTTTGTTACTTGTGGGAATGTCTATGGAGAACAGTATATACAATATTAGTCCAATAACATTACTCTGTGGAACACCTGTTGTGATTGTATACTCCTCTGTTATATATATATTAACATTAACAGAGAAACGCCTGTTCGATAGGTAGGATTCAAGGATATTGTGGAACGTGTTAGGTCATGGTTAATTCATCTTATGAATTAGCCATCATGACACACCTTGTCAAATGCTTGATCCACATCAAGGTAAACTGCCGAACTCGAAAGCTTTCCTTATTTCATTAGTTATTCGATTAACTTCTTCAATTTTGTTATGTTTAACACGAAAACCAAACTGGATAGTAAAGAATATAAAATATTTTTGTTGCGAAAAAGATAAATAGCCACAATCTTCGAAAAAATTGGAAAGGAAAGCTGATTGATATATTGGATGACCGCAGGGTCGCGTCTTTACTTGGTTTAGCTATAACGAATGTTTGTTGATAAATCCTAGTTTATATATAGCAAATTTTCTGTCGATGTTAATGTGAGCGGACATTTTTTATTTCGCTTTGTAAATAAATTGCAGTGTATAAAAAAAACTATTAAGTATTAATTAAAGTGTTAAGTTTGTGAATCGCCACATAAATATAAACATAAACAAAAAAGAAAAAAAAATACTTATAAAACTTTATATAAAAACCAGATATAGAATAAGTGACCAACGCTTAACCCAAAAAGAGATGCGGCATTCAGAGAATGTGTACTTCACTGATATTGCTCGCAAACCTCTAGCAGCGTTAAGATCATGACTTCTCTTTGCACGCCTTCTATGAGTAACCCAGCATCAGCAGCAGCTGCACCTCCTAAAGTGACAATTACAAAACAAAGTGAGACAGCTAAAAAGAAAAAAGGATAGGTAGCTCAAACTGGCATTGACCGCTACATCAACGTAATCAATGTAAAGCGAAAATCTAGCCTAGGAATAAAATAATGCAGAAAGGCTTAACATCGTGGACTCAACTATGGAAGTTGATAATAATGCATTAAAAGGTGATAGATTCTCCCCGCGATTTGAGGAAGAATCTACAAGAGATGCGAAGGGCGCTCCCGAAGTTCTTGAAGCGAAGTCTCCACTAATATAGTTGAGGGAACGTAGCTCCCATTTGCCCGTCTCTAACTTGGCGAAAGCTACAGGTGCAGAAAATGTCCACATTGTACCTTTTAAAAGGGAAACATCGAAAAGATACACAAGAAAAACACTTTCAAGATGTCGTTGTATTTCTATCAGAGCAAAACGCCTGATTGTCGTATAAAGGGTGTCGAAGCTTCACTAGATGTAAAAGGAGCAAGATTTCGAGGGCGGAGTAAATATAATTAATAAAAACAAGGTACCACAATCTATGTTTAAAGTTTTCCTACATCCAAGCTGAGTTCAGCTCAAGAAGAATGAAACTATCAAAATTTGTATCATAAAATATCTGTTACATAGAAAATTATGATAGAAGAATTACTTGAGAGAAATGGCACCGTGCAATATACAAATTATCAAGAATTTGGGTATATCAAACCTACAGAAGG
This sequence comes from Neoceratitis asiatica, assembly GCA_030068015.2. Classification (NCBI taxonomy): domain Eukaryota; kingdom Metazoa; phylum Arthropoda; class Insecta; order Diptera; family Tephritidae; genus Neoceratitis; species Neoceratitis asiatica. Next base: position 38,811,637 of record CM061526.1, on the reverse strand, counting down.
ATTAACGTACTGTCTGCGAAGAATGTGGTGAGCTTCACAATTCTAGTAAATGCTCTTTAAAAAACCGCATGAAGCACGAAAAAAATTATTAATTGTGGCGGCGAGTTATCTTCTGATCATTCTCCAATAATCATAAAATTTAACGAACGAATCGATTACTATATTCAGGACTAACTGGCTTAAATATAAATAATATATAGGCAGTCATGCGAGTATACAAACCAATCCTGAAATGGGGAGCGAAACTGATATTGAAAACAAGATACTTGTATTTACTTGTCTCCCAACGTTTGCACCAAAAAATAGCTTTGGAAAGTTAGCAAAAAACTCAAGCCACCAGAAAATACTCAAGTGCCGCTGAGAATACGTAACAGTTCGTGGGCAAAAACTGGAAAAGAAAAGCCAACTTGATTGGAGAGCATATGAGTAGAGTATTTTAACCAAATACTGCTTCGGATAATGCACCTTTTCCACTAAATCATAATTTTCCAATGTACTGGCGGAACATCTGTATCTGTTATCGCTGTCCTAGACCCGAAAAATGTCCTGGATACGATAATATTACAGCAAAAATGTTAAAAGAACTGTCAAGAATTGCTTTCGTTTATTACAAAGCTTTTCAGTGCCATAATAAACTTAGGATACTCCACAAACATAAAAATAAATCGCAGATAATTATTATAGCTAAACCAGATAAATATTAATAATAACGAGATTGGTAAATATTTTTTGTTATTTAAGGAGGAAAATACAACAACCTCTCTGAAGTGTTTTTCGAACTCATCTATATTAGGCTTTTAAAACAGGGAATATTTTCGCACATATCTATTGGGAAACCACTTTGCCTGATTGATTAAGGATTGATTGGCTTAAACTACTCGAGTACAATTTCAACCAGGTAGCCATCTACAAACGCAGGCGATTTAAATCGCATGTATGAAATGAGATCAAGCCTGCTGGTTCGTATTAAGCTTCAACATCAATATCAATGTTTGGTTGTGTGAAATTACTGAAATTCTGCAAGATATAGGAAAATCACAAAACGAAAGTTCCGTAAAAGTTTATACCGTAATCAGTATGATGGTGTAAAATTAAAGATGTACGCTGTCGCATCATCAGGGTTCTCCGCCACTGCACAACACTTAAACAATTAATTCTTTAAAGAAACAAATGAAACTAGGGGTCGCCCCGTAGTCGAATCGAAATCAGCCATATATACATTATATATAAATAAAAATAAAAAGTTAAAAATTGTTAATTGCTTATTGCGGCGTGTAATTGTTTGTGGTTATACGTTTATGAGCTTTATTCGAAAGCCCTATTTGTTTTTTTTTTGAATTTTTTTTATGCAACAGAGAAAAATGGTAGAATCGATCCTGCTTATACACTTCTCAGGCAATTAATGCCTGAAAGTATGCATAATTATAAAAACTCACCAACTCAACAATAAGTAATCATAGTGGCTAAATATTTGCATACTTAATTTGCTCGCCTGTGAAGTCGGGATCCGTTGGATCGATCCCAGCCGTAATAAGTCTGATGAGGAGATGTGGTGATCTACGAAACTGCTGTCACTTCAACCTTTTTTTAGGTTGTATAAAAATATTCAATTCAAAAATCAAACAAACAGGCCTTTCGAACAAAGATCATTAACTTACAACGAGAAAAATTTAAATAATTGTGTACTTAAAATTAAAAAAAAAATTGATTTTTTTGTTTGTTTTTCTTAAAATACTCGATGTAACTTTAAACGAATGTAACTTTAAACGAACTAAAATCAGTTCACAATATAATTCTATTAGTTCTCTGAAATAGTTATCTTTGCTTTCAAAGAAAAAATTAATTTTTATGAAAAATCGTCATATTTATGTATTACGTGCATATACATATATTGCACACATACATAGGATTTGATTGTTGTCTTTTTTAATTTTTGTAATTACACTCGATTGAACTGTTCACCTTGCTTTTCATTATTTGGTTATATTGAATAATGGAATTAACAGCAATAACAACCATATATATTAATTCATTAATTTTTAAATAAGAAATTTTTGTGTAATTTTTAAGAACTCTTTGCATAGAAATCATTGTAGTTCGTAATAAAAAATAAGGCAAATTAAGAAAAATCCGCTTAAGTGCGGCTCCAAATTTTGACAGTGCATAGTATTCATACCATTAAAGTTATTCATTCATAATACGACATTTCTACCGAAAAAGTACTTAAAAGATAATATAACTTTTTTAATGTTAAGTACCATTAAGTACTTAAAAAAATTTTACTCGTAAATATCTTTCACTCAAAAACAAAATAGTCCATACATCAATAATATAGGAATAGGAGTGAATAAATTGCCTTTATTGGGCACTTCTGCTTCAGTGTAATTTATGTGTGAAACAAGTAAAGGCGGGTGCAAACCATTTATTTTTAACTTCCTATGTTAAATATATAAAATTTCATGGTGTTTCGAAGATTATTGCAAAATACATAACATTTGATACACTTCCCGTGCAAATAGACAAACCAAGTGCGCTAATCAAAGCTGTGCTACTGTTCAAGGAGATACGGAAAAATGTCATCAATCTGAAGTTAAAATTTCCACCAAACAAATAATTTGAAAGAAGCTTTTCGTTCAGATAAATACCATGGGTCTTAGATTATTTGAAAAGTTCTAGGTTATAATTGCTAAATGTGGGAAAGCATTCCAGAGTGTCAGGTTAGTACGGAATGAAAAATTCACTTTGATATCTGATATCACTTCAAAGCCGAGTAAATACGAACAAAACTGCACAGAAGTAGCACATACCTCAACATATGTTGTAGAAAACCGTTTTCACGAAATTTTTAACTAGCACCACAGAATTAATTATTATTTGATAAGTTTAAAGTCAGAAAAATTTATTGTTATTCTGCAGAATAAAATGTTTTCCGGAGTACTGAATTTATTTTAAGCTACGCCCATTTGAAAGGAGGAATTTAGCTTATGTAATTTATTGTATATATCTACCCGATTTTATTTTGGTAGTTTTCAAATACTTATACATATACATACATATATACGCGTATAAACACAACAAATATATTATGCAACGAATTTTCACCTTGATAATTCACTCATCGAGTACGCAAACAAATGATATTTTAAGTATGTACAAATGTAAATGAATACAAATATAATTACTTATCCATCCATACGTATCTATTAGATTTTATTTTGTATACGGATATGTGGGTATACATATACGTATATATACGTAGGTGAACTTTGCATCGAGTCCCTTAATGTTCACATTTTCTATATCCTATTTTAATCATCTAAGCAAAAAGTAGCTTAAATCTTCAATTTCCCTGTGGTGAACAGAAAAATATTAAAATTTAAGACACTAAAATAATTTTAATTGCAGCATCTAGAGTCCTGCATGTGGTAATTGTAATATTTGTTTTTATTATTAAAGGGAATTTATAACAGTTGCAACAACCATCTTTTACATGCACTGAATTATGTATAACAGTTTTAGGTATACATACATACTAGTAACATACGAGCATGTTAAATTTTTAGTTAGCACTAGTTGAAAAAGTTCTTTCTAAGTAAGGTAGCCCGGCAGGTTATGTCTATACTTCATTATAATAACATCGCTCTGTTAAAAATATCAATCACCCACGATGGTGAAAAACTAAGTTCCAGCTGCCCACATATGAGTACACTAGTGATTTTACCTTCAAGTTTTTAATATATTAAGTATATGGATGAACCCATTTGCGGATATATATAACATGTGAATGAGTGTGTGTTGCTTAGTATAAAAATATACTAAACATATGTACACATTACATGTATATGAGGTGGTGGGTGTAAATGTATTGTAAATGCCTGCGTGGGGCTTATCCTCACCTTTCAACTGGTCAAGAAATCGATTCATTCGCATTAGACAATTTATCTCAACTCACATGTGTAACATATATGTATGTTATGTATTCACTTATCGTAGATTGCTTGTACTTTTGCTTTCATTGATTTTACTTTACAGGAAAACAAGTAAAAATAAACAAACGCGCGCAGAAACACTGATATCCCTAATCGCATAAAGTAACTATACGAAAGTGATTCAATCTTCGAGCTTGCGTTGAAGCCAGATTTAACTCATATGGGTACTATTTTTGTAATATTTTTCCACTCAATTTTTTTTACAAACTTATTGTCTCCAGGTAATTTTTGTAATATTTTTCTTTTATCATTTTACTTTCATTTAACGTAGCACATAAGTATTTAAAAGTATAAATATGTAACTAACATTGAACTACTTTTGTGTATACTATAAGGAATCTTTAATTTTAATTCCTAATTTAAACACTTTTTTGGAATTTGACATATTATTTATATATTTTTATCAATTTCCACTTATTCATAATTAAATTTATTTCTGTATGTATTTTATTGTGTTCCACTGGTTGGAAATTGTCACAAGAACTTCAGTGTAACGATACTTTGTCAACGTTCGACTTCATTCCGACTTATCCGATTTTGTTACTACAACTCACAGCCCTCATCTCGACTAACAAAATTGATTCTATGAAAGTCCAATAAAACGTTATCGTGCAATTGTTGCCTTAACATCCACCTTCTATTATATATTTGCTACTGCTATTATCACAGTTGCAATCATTAGTACTGTTACTCTGCAATATTACTGGGTTTTTTGCACCACAAAATTTAAGCGCAGACGCATTGCAATTCTGAGAGAAATATTCTCTCCCTATGTATTAGCTAAGGCTCGGCCTGATTTTTCGTGTTGTGGTTCCCAAACATGCGATTTCTCACATTCCTATACCCAATTGAATTGATAACTTATTGTAATCGCGCGAAGACACCAAGAGCATGGTTTAGATTTTATTATTCCCTTAAATGGTGAACTACTATTAAATAATTTATTATTAAATATTGGTTACAGACTAAATGTTATACTTCTATGTACAACCATTTCTTAGTGAAAAATCTTTGTATAATTTGGGTCTTGACGAAGTTGTGCTAGTTCATTCCTTAATTTTCTTATGCCCGCGCTTCACAGCGAAGACTTATACTCGCACATGGTGGTCAGACCGAGTTATATATTTTTCTATATTCACTTTTAATGCAATAGCGGTATCTATTATATTATATTAAGTTTATATTCAAATAAAAGGAAAATGGTAAATGTTAAAACTTTTTTTTATAAAAAAAACAGCCTTTCTACTCAGTCGCCTATAAACTACTTAGTAGGGACATAAATACTGTTACACACAAGTACATATGTTATATATGTTTTGATTATATAACTTTGAAAAAAAGCACACATTTTTATGTGGGAAATAAAATGTGAGATCTTAATAATAATACTAGATTTCGAGGCGAAAATATTTTGTTGCAATACATGCAGTTGTATCCTATTTTAAGGGTCTCTTTGAATTATTTCACCAGTGCTTTTAGAAAACTTATATTAATTTAATAAATGTTATTTTTAGTATAAATAAATAATTTTTCTGTAACTAAAATTCTAAAAAACTACACAAAGAAAATTATTGTTATGCTATTAATGCTAATAATTAGTATATGTTTCCTAAAGCGAAGGTTAGGACATGGAATCAAATAAAAAGTTTGAAGTTTGACTAAATTTAGTAGATACGTTTCCATATAAATAAGCAGGAAATATTTATTTGTGCGAATTGTACCTATTAGACAGAGTGTGTGATCTTGACACATTTCTGGTCTAAACAACGCAATAGAAAATAAAAGCGACTTAACTCATCGTTAATTGAAAATTCTTTGAGAATGAACCTACAGTTCGCAATAGACTTTAGCATGCTGCCGACTCCAGAAAATAAAATTAGACCAAGAAATTTCTGAATTTTCTCGTCGTGATTAAATCTTCAGCCCTTTTCTCATTTGAATTCAGATGAAGCCTGTTCAATGTGTTGGTTAGTATACTTCGTAATCAGATTAATTAGTGAATCAGAAGCAAAATTACCATATCTCTCGCGAGTGTTTTATATTTCTTACTTCTCTTTTTACGCCAGGAAAGTGCATAATAATATTGTGTGATCGTTTTCTAACGGAAGCTACTATCCGCACGCCCGAATTGCCTTCTGGCTCCTACGGATTAAACAGAACCTCCGTTGTACGCTGGGCCTCCCCCGCGGGACTATCCTATCGTCCCATAACTCAACGTACGATTTCACTGCGCGCTCTGCGCTCTTCTTGTTTGAGATGCTTAATTTTTTTAGAAATGATATCTGCGCATTTCGTCCATGTATGCTTTTCAAATAACATTGCCTTCAACAGGCTTTCTGGGGTCAATGTGCCTACTATACAATGTCTTAGCTGCTTGCGCTCTTCTTTAAATCTGCCTCAGTTTAAAAGATTGAGCTCTGTATTTTCCATCTCATCGTGACCATGAAAACAGTAAGGATGGTCTGCGTGTAAGATCTTAATAATACGTACTAATGCAAGTATTGTCGGAAGCAGCCATGCCCGGTAAGGAATTGGATGAGGTAATAATTGCTTTCGCCGTGCTGTCTTTCTGTCCGTTTGTGTACACTTGTAATCAGCATCTTCTTCCTTTTACCTTTCGGAGACGAGTACCATCTTTGTTGCATGATTTCTTAATAGTTACTTGGATTTCGCCTAGCTTCTGAAGCCGCTTTGGCTGCTACATATACTGGACATCTTCCAGCCAACAGATTTGGAACTTCGTCTGATATTGGCTGGTACACAGAACATATCCCTAGTGACGCCAATCTGTGTACCGAAGCTGGTGCTCTCAAGTAGGCAGGTATCAACGTGGCTCTAGCCCAGATTGGTGCCGCATAAATCAAGATGAACGAGCTGACACTCGCAAGAAGTTTACTTCTCTGTTGGCTTGGTCCCCCCTTATTTGGTATGAGCCCTGCGATAGATGTACCGACTCTACTAGCTTTCTCGCTGGAGTATTTCAGATGTTCTTTGAATTACAATCGGCGATCAAGAATAACTCCGAGATATTGAATTGCTAGGCTCGAATCTATCGTGCAGCCACCTACTCTTACTTGTGATTAACAATGCCTCCGTTTTGTGGTTTGCTAACTCCGGACACTATGGTTTCATTGCAAAGACGTGATAGGTCAGTCAAGTGTTTTGCTACTACTACAATAGCTATAACATCAGCATAGCCAACGATAGATACACCATCCGGTTTCCTTATTTTAAAAATGTCATCGGACATTATGTTCAACAGCAGTGGACCCAGGACCGACCCTTGTGGCACACCTTCTGTTGTTTTATACTTCATCGGGCCTCTGTTTGTGTCATATAGCAGCACTCTTTTACTCAAATAGTTCATAATTATTCGTATTAGATAGTCCGTAATATTAATTTTTTTGTTGCTGTTATTATTTCGTCCCAGTCCCAGTTGTAGCCCTCGAACCATATTTTGTCTTCAAGGCTTTTACGGGCAATATCGCAGACAGCAGCTACGTAATCAATTGTTGAACGGTACCGCATTGCTAATGCGAGAAGCCGTGATCATCTTCCGTAATCTCTTGGAGTTGAGTGCATAGGACTGCCTCGAATAACTTGCCTACTCTGTCTAGTATGTACAAAGGCCTCTGTGCTAACGGCTCTTCTGGGGGTTTGTTACATTTGGTAGCAGGACTAGTCGCTATCGCTTCTTTTTTTATGAAAAAATCCTTCTTGGAGGCACTTCGTGTACAACTCACAAAAAAGTTCTGCCCGTTTCTTAACAATGTGTACGAGAACATCATTTGGTACTCCGGCAAAACCTGGAGATTTTTTTGTCTTAAACTTAGTTTCTGCTGCAAGTACTTCGGCTTTACTAATCGGTGGAATTTCAGCAACATCAACTAGCACTTATGTAATGCACTGTATTCCTCGGAAAAAGTATCGTGACTATGTGCTTCATTATTCGGGGACACACTGGTTGCTTAGCAATCCTTACTTTAAATTTTTTAGAACAATGTTGTATCCATTATCCCCGCGATTATCATCGATGTTTTCTTATCAGTTCCTGAAATGCTTCACGCTTGCTTTTTTGGATTGCCTTTTTTAATTCATGACGCTAAATATATGTGGTTTGAAACCGTAGGTGATCGGTGCTACTCCTTGCCCTTTGTCTTTGGTATAGTTGCCGCTGCCTGAGACATTGTGCGCGCAGCTCCGCTATTTATTTTTCCACCAGTATTCTGAGGTTTTTCCGTTCCCCTTCGTTTTTCGGAGCATTGATTCATCACAAGTCGTTTTTGTAGCCTATTACTCCGAGGCGGGCGTACCACAACAGAAATTGCAAAGTGTCACTGTATGTGAAATCATTTAAGATTTCCCATTGAATTAAATTAAATAACGCGGTACTACAGAAAGTCAGATCAATTATTGATTCAGCATAACCTTTTTGGTATGAATTCCCCAGTTCATAACGAAAGCTTGAAAACTTGAACGTTTCATGGGATTTGGTGCGGTGGAAGGTGCAGTATTTACGAACGTAGGCAACTGATTGTTTGGGGTCATCTGCCGTTGGTTTGCTGGAAGAAGATGGCATCTCCCTTGATGGTAAGCATAACATTTTAATAAAAGTCAAAATTTTCGACCATTAATGCGTTCCTAAATTTAAGCAAATTCGACCAAAATCTGCCGGTATTATGAGCGGTTAAAAGAAATTTTTGGCAGCCGAGCGGCGCATATGGTGTCAATCGTCATTAGTACGTATAACTGTGCCGCTATATCTTCGAAGCCATCGCCAGCAACCCCCGACGAGCAATTTGTCGTCGAAATTGAGGCCCCAAGTGCCACACCTCCCACTGGCAGGCCAACACCCAAAAAGGCGAAAACTTCATTGAACCAACTGGCGGCGCTACAGGAAAAGAAACCAGCTTGGAAATGAAGGACAAATGTTGCGAAAGGGGTTAAGAGTTAAAAAAAGGAATTAAAAATAAAAGAACGTATCGCAAAATACGAAATAAAAAAATTTAACAAATTAAAATATACATATAAATGAGCTGTATTCAAAGGCCTATTTTTTGTTAAGAAAAATTATTTCTAATTGAATATTTTGTTATACAACAAAGAAAAATTGGTAGAAGTCACAGCTGTTTCGGAGATCACCACATCTCCTCATCAGACTTCTTTTACCAGGAATCGAACCGACGCATTCTGGCATCACATGCGAGTGCTCTAACAACTGAGCCAACGTCTGCCATGTAATCTTTTGTTGTTTTATTCAATTTTTTACTAACCAACAACTATTAAGTGCTCTAATATATATTATATATTTCTTTGTTGTATAACAAAATATTCAATTAAAAATAATTTTTCTAAACAAAAAAAGGGCTTTTAATATAGCTCATTTACTTATAATCAAAAACAATATATAAATATAAATAAAATTTAATTGTTTTTTTTTCACGTAAAGAAAAGTTGGTAAAATAAAAAAATAAAAAATATATCTATATATAAAAAAATCAATGCAAATTTTGATGAACATCTATAACTTGAGAACCACCAAATCAAATTGCACCAAATTTTTAAGAGTAATAAAGGAGAAGGTTAATGTGAAGTTTTCATTTAGATTGGTCGCTACCCATACAAAATACGTGCAACAACAACAAATAAATGTAAAATTCCAAAATACGCGTATATTACGTTGTATGTAGAGAGAGGGAAAGAGTGAAAAAATTGAAAATGAAAAAAATTAAAAAAAAAAATTAATAAATAAAAATTTGAAAAGAAATGTTAAATCAATTTTTTTCGTTTCCTTTTCCAAAAAAATTGGAAAATGCAAAATTTCAGTTAGATTTTCTTCATTTTTTTATAGGTGTGCCAAAGCACGCTGGGGTCCAGTAATATACAAATAAAATATAATTTTTTTTTTGGGTATAGAAAATTTGGTAAAACATAAAAATAAAAATATACAAATATAAAAATTGAATTGTCTTTTTTATTATTCGGTATGAATTTTGTAGGTAATATGTTATGCAATGTATGTAAATTTATAAGTGTTTAATCTCCGAACATTAATGTATACAAAGTTCTACTCTTCGATTCTGCTTCACTACCCTCCCCCCATTCTAAAACTGAAAACCAAACACGGCGAAAATTCCTAGTTTTCGAGATATTTAAATTTAAAGTTGCAAAAAATATGAATTTTTTCCTTAGTCTTTGCTTATCAAAGCAACTACCATAAATTTTGGTGATGCCACCTGTAAAAAAAAGTTCCTGAAAAAACAATAAAAACACAAATTTTAGACTTTATAAACATATTTTATTGCTTCCAATAATTTTTGAAAGGGATCTTCTCTATTCCATAATATGGACTTTCTCCACAAATATTCATATATACAATCTGTAAAATTTGAGGAATTATTGTAAATATCTCTCATAAAAAATCGCTTTACGACTCTCCATTGCGACTCTATTCTCTGAGTGTGGGTACCATCGGGGCCCACGAACGGATTATCCGGGTCGCTGTGGTTAACGCGATTGTGCTGGTACCCTAAGCTGGAGAGACAATCATACGCTTTCCAGCAATCCGTATGAATGATTGTCCCTTCAGCTACATGTTTCTTAATTAAGGGCACAAGCACCTCAGCCGACAGGACGTTTTCAGAGCATACCTCTAACCGAAGATCCTCGGACCAGTCCTCGATCATTCCAAGAACCCAATGACCTTCGACTCTCCTTCCTTAAAAGAAAAAAAAATTAACTACAAATTCAATATGAAAAATATAAATATTACCTTTGTTATATTTACGTTTGCCAAACTTGCTCTCATCGATTTGGACCACTTTCCCCGGACCACCGATCTTTCCTCGATAACGTTCATTATCGATTTGGTACAGCACTACGGTTTCCCGACAGTAACTGTACCAATCGCTGATTGTCCGGGAGGAAAGTGGTCCACCGGTGTAATCGTCAAGTTTTACATCAAAATAGCTTTTTTTTATGAGCAAAGCAATACATTATATAAAAAATGCTTGGCATTGAAATGTGAGCGCCCGCAAACCACGTGCCTTTCGCCCGGGTCACGCTGGGCTTGTCCCGGCGCTTTCCTTTGCGGCAAGTGAAACTCCCAAGTCCAAAATTCGCCTTTTTTATTAGGGACATGGGCATTTTGTGTTTGGAACACAATTTACTGCGGAGCAGTAGCCCATGCCCCTTCGCGAAAGAAATGAATTTTTCCGCTGTATCGAAACAATCTCGCATCTTATGTAATTCCACATAGCGCGGATTTCTTCGACTGTATACGCCCTTCGCTTCGCTGCGGCTGCGCCTGTGGATGAAGCATCCGAATCTAGAAAGAATATACATAATTATATACATATATATATATAATTATAATTTAATCAATCTTACCATACTCCTCTGCAGTAAGGGCCTCACGTATTGTTGCTGCGGCTGCACTTGTGGACGGAACATCCGAATCTAAAAAAAAATTTGCTCCATAAATATAAATATATATTATTATAAATTACATAAAACTTACCGTACTTATTATCACTCATTATGAAAAAGAAAATTACTTTTTTATATATCAAGAAAGAACAAAAAATTTGCAAATTACCCAAGTTAATTGTAACGGCACTTTAAAGAATAAGGGAAAAGGAAAATTAAATACCGTTATTTTCCTTTATTCCTTCCTTTATTCGTATAATATAGAGCTGCCACATACTTACTAATTTTTTCATTAAAATAATTGAAATACCTTTATAAATTGGCGGCCTTTGGCCGCGCTTGGGAAAATAACCCTCCACCGGACCAACACCGGCTTCGCCTTGAACAGTATTCTTAAGTGAAACACCTTTATAAATTAGCGGCCTTCGTCCGCACTATATTGTCGGCCTCCGGTCGCACTTGGTAAAATAACCTAACACCGTTTTCATCTTCAACAGTATTCTTAAGTGAAACACCTTTATAAATTGGCGGCCTTTGGCCGCGCTTGGAAAAATAACCCTCCACCGGACCGACACCGGCTTCGTTTTTAACAGTATTTCCATTAAAATTAAGTTATTATTTTCATATTAATGCCGTATGGCAATACCCATTTACTGTCAGTGTGAAACATTACAATTGCAATTCGTCAAAGAAAAATTATGCATAAGTAAAATTGGTTTTATTAATTTAATTAAATGATATAGAAATGTAATAATCTGTGAATTAGTGAATAAAAACATCAAAGAAACTTTCTTACACCATATATAAAACATTTGTGCGCGTGTTATATGAAAAATTACAATACAATATTAAATTTTTTAACAATAAATTATGCACAATTAAATAAAAATATTATGAAAACTAAAATCAATTTACATAAATAACATCTATAGTAACCACATTTGAAAGTTTCATAAATATAAGTAAAGTATTTTGGCTAATATAAGCATTGGAACCGTCTTGGAAAGCTCAGCCGTGGAATCACATATAATGTTATAAAAATACGGAAAGCCAATTTAAACAAAAATTTTGACTTCTCATCTTGTATGCGAATTCTTATTTCATTAAGGCTTCCAAAACTAGTTGAAGATCTCCTAGATGGTGCATGACATGATCTCAGGATACACAAAGTATCTGTCTAAAACGCCCTTCGTCCAGTTGTTGATTTATGAACATTTTGAAAATCTCCCCGGCTATGCAATAAAACAATAAGGACTTCTTCCTCCAATTTATCCATTATTCTCCAAAAGCTATCTTCGTCTGGAGAGTTAGAATTGTTTATTAAAGCTTTTACCTATTAATAAAGTAAATTCAATACCGTCTTCGTGAAGAATATCGCAAAATGCTCCACTAAGTATTTCTTTTTAACTTTTGTTTTGTTTTTACACAGATGTGTGCACCATTTTTCAATACTGATAAAATTTAACTATTATTTCGTGTTCCTTTTTTTGTTATTCTTACTCCTAAAGTCCAATTTTAAGAAAGCTACAGAAAATTTGATCGGATAAGTTAATTTCGATATTAATATAAATTTTTATTTACTATTCATGTTACGTATCCACATTGAATTACGTAATCCAAGTACTATAAGTTTCACAAATAATATTGATGTTATTATATAATTAGTATTTTTATGTATTAATAAATATTTTATATTTATTTTAAAAAAATTTTGGTCACCTACCGTAAGGGGTGTATTTTATTTAACTTATTAAAGGGTACACACGATTCACGATAATCGCTCTCAATCCTGTGTTCCAATTGGAAAAATTTAAGAATACAAGATAAAACATGCAAGAGAAAGAGTTTTTAGATATAATTTATGCGCTATTTTTTGCACACTACGTATTACGTAGAGCCTTGCAATGTATGCCCCCAGCCCATTATTAAATTATTAAATTGAATTAGGCGTTTGCTAAGGTTGTTAGTTTAAGTTAAATTTGCATTTCCTTATTCTTTAAAAGGTTGTTAGTTTAAGTTAAATTTGCATTTCCTTATTATTTATGCAATGTAGTAAGCGCTAAAAATTGATTTCTCTTAATTTAATATATTGTGTATTTGATTTCCTATAAATCCATGTTTATTGCTGGTGCCATACTGAAAGGATCAGCCTGAAAAACGTCGCTTGTGTTATAAGGCTGGAGGTGAACTTCTCACCATTACTCGGGGGTACATTACTTCGGGTAATACGTATGGGCGACGAAATGTAAAGGTAAGGTGCTAGCCGCATGTATTGAAACGCTGTGCCAAATTTGGTGTTCTTAATCGAAGGGCTAATCCGGGAAGGACGTACTACTACTAGGGCTTATGTCATCACTCAAGTCGTTTTACTATACTTGCCCCGTAAAATAAGTGAGCCTGGAAAATGTGGTCTCTGGACTAAGATCTTCTGCGAGATCGACATAAATCATGCTGTTTGGAGACCATGTGAAGTCGACCCCCAGTTTCGATCTTTTTAACTGCGGTTGGTATGGGGTCGAACGATTTTACGAAAGGCGAACTGTTCGGAAGCCGGCTGTATAGCGAGTTTTCTGTTGTCGGCTGTCGATCGGTGTTCGAGATTGTCGGAAAGAACGCTTTCCTGAGTTACCGTTTTCTCTGAGTACTTCCAGCCTTGGTGGTCGGACAGGAAGAGTGTTAAGTAACTGTCTCTTATACCCTCTTGTTGCTTTGGTGGTCGGAAATTACGAGTTTCTGAGATTTGGGCAGAAGGTTTTAAGGAATAGGTTCCAGAGCCATTCTATGTCGGTGGTCGGAATGTCAAATACATGGACACGATTACCGTTGCATGGATGAGCCTTGACAACCCGTCAAAGTAACCATCTGTTTGGAGCAAAGTTGACCTCTCATACAGAAAATAAATCATGAACTTCTATATGAGACTGCTGATGTTTCACTTCATCCTCTTGCTTGCTTCAGGTAATCGTTTTTTCATCTCGTGCAAAATAACTGCTGCAGAACTTTAATTTTTTGCCATCGATTGGAAACGAAGGCTTATTCGAAGCTGAACGGAGCGGTCAAGATTTGAGACATGATTCATAATAATGTGGAAAATTCTTCGAAAATAATATATTTCAATCCGGAAGCTATCTTTCGGAAATATGACTTGAAACCTTTCAGTTAAGCTTCTTATAAAGCGCTAATATGTGGCGTAGAAGATGGAATGAAATGCCATGGAAGTTGCTGATCAAAATGCCTTGGCTCCGATGGAATCCATTCCTTTCTTATAGTTGATAATTTTTGGACACCCCTACGTACACTTTAGCGATGATTCAAGCACTTCCCCAGTAATTCTTAATTTCGAAAGAGCCTCTGAAATCCACACCACTATTCGTAAAAGCTCTAGAATATACGTATTCACGTTCTGCTGGAGGAGAGGCCATAATTTGCTTTTGAGATTGCCTCTTGTAGATGATACATACTTTACTGAGTTACGTGCCACATGTAGTGGTCATTTTACGGTAGGATTAGAGGATGTTGCTCGGTGTAGTCTAATAGCCGTAAGTAAATAATTAATTACGACATCAATTTTATTTAATTTTTCTTTTTTTAAGTGCATTTATTTAGGTTATCTAAAATTTATTTAAAAAAGTCCATACAAGCAATTTTGTATAACAGCGAGCTATCAGTTGAGTCAATTTTACAGAAAAAATCAAATCGACGCTGGTTGCTACGGTAGAAACGTCCGTAACGGCATCGTCAAGCGGTGATAACTTTTCATTTACATGGCGTCTTCATAAGATAGGTTACGACAGCTGAGTGCTGTGTTTTAGGCTAGTTGCAGCATAAGTTCTCAGTCTTCTTCCTCTCTCCGTATTCCATCCGAATCTAAAAATGGGTTTAGGGAGAAAATCTCACTTCTTTAAGCTGTCCATTCAAGTTTTCCTTCTTGTAGAAAAGAAGAATTTTGCCACAGCAAGGAAATTTGTGTTATGTCCGGAGATGATACTCCACGACTCCCTAAATCTGTTGAATTTGAGTCTATTGGTGCCAGTTATGCTTACCAACCTTATCCATAATCTTCATTACTCTATTTGTTACGAAAATTGACCAGGAATGTGGTGGCTTCTATAGATTAATGAATTGTTTCCTATCATGCTATTTTCTTTTTTAATATTTTTGTTTTTTCTTATTACTAAATTTCAAATCTAATAACAATTTACATTTTTTAGTTATATGTTATGCATTTCCTCTTACTATTATTGTTAATGAGTCTATTCCTACTTATTTTTATAAAAAAGCTATTGTTGTCTTATTGTACTAATCTTCTGTGATTAAATAAGTAAATAAATACTTTTGTTTAAAAGTGGTATACTTGCAGCTATGGAAAAATTATATAATTCCTTCACAATGAAGTAAAATTTCTCCAAACATGCATTGCATCGGATTCCGAGCTAAAGGCGCTCGTGTCTTCGAAATATAAAAAGTCTTGGCTTAAAAGGTGATTCCACGTAGGAATGTCCCGTAAAATATATTTAGTATTAGCTGTCCATTTTCTAACTCCACTTCCACTTCTTGTCCGCCCTACGTGGACTTCATATACGTACATATAATGTCGCAGTACTGTGGAAGCTTTTGAGTAAGTATCGTGAATGTCGACAGCTAATTTAAATTGCGTCCTAACTGCTAAATAAGAAGCGAAGTTCATCCACGGACCGGAAATAATACGTCGTTAGGTTTGAATTTGCTTACGGCATAATTTGGTAAATAGAAGAACTCGAATGATACTTCTGTTCAACTAGGGAGGACTGCACTCATGTGGATTAACTGCTTGTATTCGTTAAGCACTCACTTCCAAAGAACTGCGAAAACTTTATTTTCGACATTTTAATGTTACTATAATTCCGCGCGAAAAGGCAGCGAAGTTATATATTGGCCCAAATCGGTTTTTGCAGTGATGAATGGGTAGAGTTTTTGGAAATATCCATCCTTAACGGTTTGGTTCCGGCTCCGAGGATTGTTTTCTAATTCCCAATGTGGTGTAAGCTGCTTATCTAGTGCAACTTTGTTGCAGAAAGAAACTATAGACAATTTGCTTCCATCAGTTCGTCCCGTCAGGATCTATCCGTTTCTCGTGCAAACTGTGAACCCAAAATGTCTATTTGTAGGCTCACAAGCATAATTTTAGGGTTGGCGTATTCTCCGAGAACGAGATCCACCTCATATCTACCTTTTTAGTATTACTACCAGTATCGGTATTGGTTCGTATCGAAGTAGTTTCCAGTTGCTTCTCTTTTCTCACCCACAGTCTTTTCTGCCGAAAAGTTAGTCATGATGAGTAATCCCCTTTAAGAGCTTCCGATGTCAATATTGTGCTTTGCGACTTTCACGCGAAGGCGGGTAAAGAAGGTATCATGGCCCTACTGTCGGAAAATTCAATCTCCATGATGAAACATCCTCATCTGGGTTGAAGCAGATCAAGTTCACATCAATTTTGAGAGGGCTGTAAACGAAACTATTGGTTTTTAGAAGTCAAATGTACAACTGGTAGGAGGAGGATTGCTATGTGCAATCGACCATAATACGTGCGATAGATACCGAGAACTGAGAAATAAAGCGAGTTGCATATGCAGACAACAAAAAAAAGAGGCCGGGATGATGGAATATGAAGAGCGTGCGACATGGGTAATGCTCCGAAATTCTACAAAAAGATTCGTCGAGTTACAGAAGGTTTTATGACCAGAGCATACTCTTGTAGTACCCGAAGAAGTGATCTAGCCACTGATGCCCAGATCACACTTAGAGTATGAGAAAACACTTCCCCAGCTTTCTGAGTGGCAGTGAATGTCTAACAGCAGCCTTCCACAGCATGCAAAGTATCTGTCTCTATGCCGTCATATCTGATTTTGGTATCCCCACAAAACTGATACGCCTGTGTAAACTGACGTTAAGCAACAACAAAAGCTACGTCAGTATCAGAAAGGACCTCTCCGAGACGTTCGATGCCAAACAAGGTTTCAGATAGTTGACTCCTTATCGTGGGATTTCTTTAATAGTACGAGCTGCCGAGCTAAATAGCGAAGATACAATCTTCTTTAAAACTGAAGGAGAAAGGGAAATGTATGGGTGAACGAGGACAAGACTTGACAAGACTTCCACATCATTGTTGACAGTCATATCTTTGAAGTAATAGATAATTTCGTCTGGCTTGGAATCAAGACAAGAATGCCAGCCTGGAAGTCCAACGCAGAATCACTCTTTCATAAAGGTTCTACTTTGGACTGAGCAGGAATTTTAATGGTCGGCGTTAGGCTTTTCCGAGAAAAGGTTTTGGGCAAGATTTATGGTCCTTTGCGAATTGGCAGAGTGAATACCGCAGCCGATGAGCTGTCTGAGTGATACAGAGTTCAATGAATAAAAAGACAGCGGCTACGCTGTTTAGGTCATGTAGTCCGTATGGATGAGAACACTCCAACTTTGAAAGTTTTCAATGTAAAACCTGTCCGTTCAAGCAGAGGAAGAGGAAGACTTCTATTGCGTTGGGAAGGTCAGGGAGAGAAAGACCTGGATGGACTTGGTAATTCCAATTGGCCCCAAACAACGAAAAGAAAGAAGGAATAGCGAAAGTAAAGTAAAGGTGCCATAGCGATTGAAAGGTATGCTTATATGTACATATGTTTAACGTTAATGTGCGTAAGTATATGCTAGATCAGAGAAGCAGCGTTCGACTTAATTCGAGGTATTCATATTCAAACTTCCCTGGAGCACCCTGAGAAGCGCAAACACAACTAATCTCCGAATATATCACACACCTCTATAAGTCGGTAAGAAATAACTCAGCCGCTGTAAAATTTAACAATCTATTTTTAATGCATATATGTACACAAAAATACGTAACTAGATTTAAAATATAATGGAGAATTTGATATTTTGCGTTAGTTAAAGGTTAATGATTAAAAGGAATGTGATTTCTAAGTGTCGTTTTGGCCATTTTTAATATGTCATGAGCTGTCTTTTTTTCATTGTATTCAGTAATGTTTATAATTTCATAATGACAAAATATACGCACGAACAACGTTTATAAATTGTTCAATATTATTATCAAAATAATCGTTCTGAAATTGAAACTTTTCGTTCGCTTTTGCCATTTTAAGGTCGTAATAATGTGCTCGCTATTCGTCGAATTGTTGAAAATTTCGAGCGTACATTTCTTTAAAATAATGTTCAAGTGCTAATAAGACAAAGAACGGGTCGAAGTAATGAAAATATTGCTGCCGTTCAGGCAAGATTTCTGAAGACCGCACTTTGTCGATTCCAAGACGTTTTCAAGAATTGGGATTGTCTCAAACCAGAACCTGGGGGATTTTGAGAAAAGATTTGGGCTTGCATCCGTATAAAATTGTTCTCACTCAAGAACTGAAACCATTGGACCACCATAAACGTCGTGAATTTGCTGATTCTGCCTTGGAACAACTTGAAAACGATAAAGATTTTTTTAAGAAAATCATCTTCTCCGATGAGCCTCACTTTCATCTGAGTGATGTGGTAAATAAACAAAACTGTCGATTCTGGTGCGAAGAAAATCCACAAATTAGTCATTAACAACCATTACATTCACCTAAATTGACAGTTTGGTGTGGTTTTTGGTTTGGTGGAATCATCGGTCCGTACTTCATTCGAGCACCGTTACTGTCAACGAAGAGCGGTATAGATCGATGATAACCAACATTATATGGCCACAATTTTAAAAAGTTGATCTTTATAACATCTGATTCCAACAAGGCGGGGCTACGTGTCTCACACCACATGCAACAACCGAATTATTGCGAGAAAGGTTTCGAGATTCGATTATTTCAAGAAATTGTGACATTGCCTTCAAAAAGTTGTGATTTAACACCATTAGATTCATTCGTCTTCAGCAATAAACCAGATTCTCTTCAAGCTTTAAAAGTCAGTATTGAGTTTGCTATTCATGACATACGATCGTTCCGCCAAAAAAGTCATGGAGGCCATTTGAATGTTGTTATATTCAGAACTTAATTGTATAGATTGCGCTTCACATTATATAAAAAACATTTGAATTTCCTTTACAATTAGTGTTTTTTTTTATTTAAAGAAATCATATCAATGATTAGGAATTAGTTGACCCTTTATAACCGCTGAAACAGTTTTCTGCACAGTTCCTCCTCTAATGTGTGGTGTGCATCTTGATGTTTTATTCAACAAATAGAGGAACCTGCAATTTATTCTATGCCGCCTCCGTACGGCCGATGCAGTTTGATGTGAATATTTTATTTCATCTCAGAAATACCTCCGGATTGCTTAACATTCCTTGCCGATGGGCTTCTAAAATTAGGGAAAATAATTTTCTAGAATTTTGAATGTTGGTCTGGACAGGACTGGAACCGTGGCCTTCCGAATGGCAGAACGCAATGAACCCACTCTGCTATTGCGGCCGTGAAAATATAAATGGGAAAATCTGTGCTGATCGCGAGAGTTCATTATATCGTGGTCAAAATAAATGCACTTAGTTCAATATATGATGCTCCGAAAATGATAAGATAAAAAAAAAAATTCAAAGTTTTTTTAGCAATAACGCACGTTCAACTTATTGGCATAAGAAAATGGAACAGTTTAACTAATTCCTAATCATTGGTACTGGTTGCCAGCCGATTATTCTATATATTACTTAACTAACGATTTTAGCTTACAATATCTTACGAAGGGCATCGGGTGATGCGGCGCTGTACTTGTATTAGCAGTAATTAGTGATAAGAATAGTTCAGATATCGTAAGTAAATCACTAATTCAAACTTGCGAGTGGCTTGATTAGTTCATTATGAAAAAACAATGCTTTTATAAAAACCTTTCAAACTAAAATAAAAATTTATTAAATATAAATTTATATGTTCATATAGTTTATCTTTATTCACAATTATGCTTACTTCCTCCTGTTTTTCTTGCTTACTGAAGGCTTGACGCAGAGATCCTCTGGCGACTCTGCATCTATCCCGTTAACTATTTTAACTAAGAAGCCTATGCAGTGTTTCCCAAAGTGTTTTAACCGCTGCCCGGTACGAGTTTTACATTTTTATTCGCGACCTACCTTATAAAAAAATAAAAAAATAAATTTTTTTTGTTTATTACAAACACAAAAAGTTTAAAATAATTTTATATCAAAAACACAAGCAATTAAAGACAATCTATTAACTTTAAGTGCATTAAATTTTGTTTTACATACCTTGACCTTAGTGCAAACGCTGATGCTGCTTTTCATGCAAATATGCTGCTCAAATAAGCTATCTTTCTATCCTTCGATCCGAAATTGTGGAATCTATCATTTTTTACACAATCCATGCCAAATCTGCTTAATAAGTAGGTTTATCCTAACAGTAGTGAACGAATCTTAAAAATAAAATAGAAAATATGTGTCAGTACGAGTTAATACTGACTCACTTTCGAACTATGGAACTCTTCTTAGAAGGCGAGAAAATCTCTTTGCTACAGTCGGGAAATTCCTCATGCTTCTTTCAACTTCAGGCTTAGCCAGAAGGATACCATTGTCTTTATGAATATTTACGTTACGAATGTGCAACAGTGCGCCCGTTAGTACACTTAGAATTCAAATTGGCTTATACAAATTGCCGGTCGATTTTTCTTGAAACAGCGAAGTCTATTAAGTGGGGTATTTTCCTACGTTCAATAGGCCAGTATGTTGATTGACCTGAGAAAATGTGGTCCAAACTGCTAAGTCCGTTCATAATAGGATTGTAAAGTTGGCGGCTTTTAGGTTTTTAAATCAAGAATTCCAATAGACGTCATTTGCATTATAGTCTTCTTCACGTATAAATCTATCTCCTAGACTACTAATAAATTCCTTAAATTGATTTTCCGTGCTTTTATGTCTTGAAGGACAATAATGGCTGAGGGGTTTAAATCTTTGTCATAATTATTCAAAGCTACTGAAGTACATTATAGGTAATTGGTGGCTGTAAGATGCAGTTTTTAAGGCAGTTTGTTAGAAGAATTCCAGTGTCGCCGTTCACTTAACCATTGGGGTGGTTTGTGAAATAGAACATGATCCGTGGTATATAAAAATGGTATTTATTTGTCGGGTGCATTTAAGAACGGAGCATAAAATCAATAGTATTTTCTGTTCATAGTCATGTTAGTTCCAAATTATGTCGGTCGACACCGTTTGCATTCCACAAACAAATATATTAAGCACGTTCATTTTCTGTTCATGAAAATTTGTAACATGTTGTTCAGAACATTAATTAAGTCTTCTATGATGTTTTGCATAGTCGACATACTTTCATTTATGGCATATGACAATTAATATGAATTCATATTTTGCGGATTACGAACAGTTTTATCTGAAGATTTTTCTACAATTTGGATTTAAGGTCTGTATAACACTACTGGCCTTTCTACAGTTACCCTGCGATATAGCAAATATTTGAAATTATAAATGGGATGCATTTCATTTTTCTTGCATTAGGATATAGTTCCACCTTAAACTTTTTTTGATTCTATTAAGAATATTTATGGCAGTTTTAATATTAAAACCGGCTTCTTCAAGAGCCCCTTTAATTTCGGTAGGCTTGACTCTGGATTCTATCCCTTTAATTACAACACTCAAACCTTCCAAGCTCTTCAGTTCGTTTGAGTAAATGTTTTTATTACTGGACGATAGGAAATTTACAACCTTCATGAAATTGTTTTAAGCATAAGCTACTTATTTTGGTGAGGTTACAAAGACTGAGTTTACACACGAATACTTCTGTTGCGCCAACTCTTAGTTTGTGTGGGAGAGAGCGACGACGAAGAGAGCAGTGCACCGACACTGTTGTGCTCGGTTGGCAAGCTTTGTCATCTTGTCGCTGTAAAATTTGTCATTCCTTTTCACATTTATATTTAAATTCTCTGAATGGTTGCTGTTATGATAAGTTTAAAATGAATTTATTGAATTTAAAATTTAAATTTGTATATGTAAATGCAAATATATTAGTATATATTTGCAGTTGAATTCTTATGATAACAATTTATAATAAAAACTACGTAAAAACTTGTAAAGGAGTGGAGCATGTACCCTGCCAACCAGGACTGGGTAAAAAACTAGATAATTTGAGCAAGCGTTTGCTCAAAACTGGATAAAAAACTGGGTAACAGCATAGGCATTTTTTTAAAGAGAGTGCAGATTTTACCCACTTTTTCCTTGTACATGTGATTGACATTCTTGTTACACTTATTCAATCACGTCATTGAAAATATATAGCTGTGCTCTTCAAATTTCAAATTTTTTGATTTTAAGGAAAAAGTGGGTAGTCTTGGTTGCCAGGGTAGTAAATTGCGAAAATTAAATGAAATGGAATGACAGAAAAATGCTATGAACAAAGTTTCTCTGTGTGAATGTGAAGGGCCATCACAAAAGAAAAATTGACGATTAAAAGCGATAAGAGTATTCGTGTCTAAACTCAGTCTTACCAATATACTTGAGCTACGTTCGTGCAAGTTCCTTGGTGAGGGTTCGGTATTTCCAGCTGTGGGTGCACATTTTATTGTGCATCATTGTCTTCGCTTAATAAAGCAGATCTCTTTTTATTTGAGGATTTTTGTTTTTATCATTGTTTGGAATATTTTTATTTCGGATTGATATTATTTTTTATAAAACAACAACAAAATTAAAATAGGCATTGCAGAGCCTTCGGTCTGTCGGGTTTTTCCGCTATGCTATGCTAATGACTTTGTTTATTTTTATTATTATTTTTTTAAAATGTTTAATTTTGGAATTTACTTACTAGCTGCGTTTTTTTGACGCGCACATTTATCTGCGTTTAAAATTTAGATGGAATGCTAAGCGCAAAGTCTTATGGGCGTTTATGAAATAGTTGCAAATAAAATTAGTGCTACCAATTTTTGTTACATAGTTTTCACTGACTTTTTCATAACTGACGAATAATTTTTAAATAAATAAAAAATGAAATGTCGATGTGCGTTTATTTTTACTTTTACGAAAAGCACTTACCTAATTTATTTGGCTTTTCACTGTATATTTTAATGTATTTTAGTTTTTTGAACGCTTTATTAATTATGCGCGTTTACAAGCGAGATAAGATATTATTTTATTTTTAAACAAAATTAGTATTTGTATAGAAGGTGGGTTTTCATTCAGAAACACCAAGGCTTAATCCTCTAACTCAAATAGACAATTTAAAAGAATTCCTCTTGCACAACAGGAAAGAAAGTGTTTATAATCACTCTTTAAAAACTCGAAGGAATATTCCAAAGTCATGTTTAAACACAAAGGCATTCATGGATTCTATGGTGCACCAATACACCATTAATTAGTAATTCCAATGTCGAGTCGATGTCAGAGGGACGGATGTGTTTTATTTCCCACTGTGAATAGTTTGCAGTGTATAAAAAACTCTTAAGCAATAATTAGAGTTTTAAGTTTGTGCATCGACACTGACTTAGCGCCGAAACTATAAAGATGTAGACACATAAATATAAACATTAAAAAAAAAGAAAAAAATTGTATAACCAGCAACAGCAGCTAATAAGCACAACCGCCGCTAGACCGGGCCCAGGTCAGAGCTCCTCAACTTCTTCGATGGCTTCTTTATAGAGCTTGATAGCTCTTTCGTTGGCGCAAGACACAAGACACAAGCACGTTGGTGCTGGTCATGGTTTTCTTTGAAGAATGCCCTTGTAGACCTTGCACAACCCCATCAGCATTAATTTCCAGTAGCCTTGGGAGATGTACCTACCCGGGTGGCCTATTTCTATTACCCTTTCACTGAAGGGTCTGGAAGCTCGAGATCTCGTTTAACGAATTCTCGATGATCTATGATGCTTGCTAGAGGCTAGTTTCTTAACGGGTACAGGGGGTTCTATTCTCGCTGCCATTGCTTACTACCCGCCTTTTTATGGCAGTGTTAATCTCTTTTACCCAAGTAAAGACTTGCCATTTGATCCTCCATCAGTTTGTCCGCATGGATGATACCGAGTTTCTCCAAAACTTTTGAAGCTTATACCTATATGCCCTGATGGAGAATTTGACCCTCGATGGATTTTTAGAACAGGGTTAGTGACTAGGGCTTTACCAGTGCAGGGTTTGTCGCTAGACACCTTCGCCAAAAGCGCGCTTATGGTTTGGTTTTTCTCTTAGGGGAGAGGTTTTTACCATCTGGAGTCTGCTTACCCTCTGGAAGTTTAGCTCTACACAAACGCGTCACGAGTTCCAAAGAGATTTGGAAGGCCGTCCGTCGATGCTGTTCCCGATGAATTTATTTACACAATTTCCTTAAATTTGAATTTGACAGCATCTAGTTCTTTGGTGACCTACTGAGTTGAAACCTTTTGGTGCCCGGAAAAAGGGGAAAAAAGTTCGACTAATGTAGAGCCCAATACCGCACCAATTCAACGCTACTCACTTAGGTGGACTGGAAGGCGCCGTTCGATTGGCAGCAGCACAATTATATATGCACAACAACTTGAGACAGAGAAAAGAAAAAATGGTTGTTAATGCAAACTGGCATTGGCTTGCTACATCAGCGTAATAAATGTTAAGCGAAAATCAAGCCCAGGAGAATAATTTAATAATGACAAAAGGATTAACAACGATTTGGTGAAAGCTATAGGTACAAACAGTTTCCTCATTGTTCCTCTTAAAAAGGAATATAAAACTACAGAGGTTGCCCGGTTTTTGTAATTGAAAATTAAGTCGGGATGTTCAAACAAAATGCAAGCAATTTTAACAAATTATCCCTGTTACGGTCCCTTCCAATTTACCTCACCAATCCAAATGATTCAAACACTGATGACCAAAAAATTAAGGAACTCAGGATATGCTTATGGAATACTAATGCTGTTAGTAAAAATTCGCCCTCAAAATATTTATTCAGAGTCATGAAACCAATGTTATGCTCATAACAGTAACACAACTAACCAATAGGTACAATTTTTCTATTCCTGGACTTAAACTTTACAGCAGGGCGCAACAAGATCGCAAAGCTCATGGTGACACAAATATACTAATAGAAAACCGCTTAAATCATTGGTTTCGTCACTCTAATGCAACAAACTGGTTACAGTCAACTTTAATCAGTCTTGAAAACAGGGGGATTGGCCTTACTTTCATTGCTATATACTATTTTTATAACTCTGGGTGATAAGTTTTTAACCATTGGGGCTCGAGACTTATAACCCCAAAAGGTCGCCATCTATATAATACAGATAAAAGTACCAAGAATAGGTGCGATTTTATCTTCCCAAGATAACTACAATAAAAGTGATAACTAATAGCGGAACAGAGTTGTTGGTCCGAAATAAGCGGGGTTCGCTCAATACTAAAACCCTCAGCACAGAATTTCCATAAAATACTGGTTAAGAGAATGTACCTTTGCCATACCGATTGTGACGGAACATCTCTATCTGAGCTAAGGAAGTTTATCGCTTGTTCTTTACAAATCTTTTCAGTGCCATACTAAAGCTAGGATACTCGTATCTTCGACAAACATGGAAAAATTCGTAGATAATAATGATACCTAAACCAGGTAAGGACGCAACTCTGCCATCTTATATACAGGGGCTCACAGCTATTTCATTCAGTTTATATTGCCATAAAATAAAAAATAATTACAATTTTAAAAATAATTTTTTATGCATATATATTCTGCAATGCTTTACTAATAAAGCAAGCAAAGTAAAAATCGTAGAAGACTGTAGACTGTACGTCTTACGTCTCCAAAGGTATGAAATGTAGCTACGCCTCAGGAATTCCGCTCACAGCTTATTTCATGCACCCACTTGTCTATGTTTTAGAGATTTTGGTTGATAAACATGATACAATTGAAAAAGTACATTCTATAATTAGGAAATAAGAGAGGCTTTCGCATTCAGAGAGTACTGCTCAGTGGTTTCTCTTGATGCGGCTCAAGCATTTCGTAAAATGAAAAAAATCATTACCTAACACGTTCCACAATATTTTTGAATCCCACTTATTCGATTGACTGTAAGAGTAAAAAAACCTATAACAGAGGAGTATCCAATCATGGCTGGTGCTCCGCAGGGTAGTGTTCTTTGGCCAATATTTATATACTGTACACCGCAGATATTGATATTGCAGATATTGCCACATTACATCCAGGAAAGCGTTATAGCACCACCCATAACTAATTGTCTAATGACCAACAAAATGACGCATAAAATTGGATGAAAATTAGTACAAAGATGTCACTTTTACATAAAAGCCAAAAACATGTACTATTTTCAAGCTCAACAATGTACCTATCCCACATGCTAACGAAATAACATACCTTGCCATTCACTTAGATAAAGTATTAACTTAAAGGCGACAAATCTCGGCAAAAAAGAAGAAGTTGAATCTTAAATTTGGCAGTTTGTATTGGCTCTTAAGCAAGAAATCTGGGTTCAGCCTTGCGAACGAATTTCTTCTTTACAATGCGACTATAAAACCCATATGGATAGATGTATGGAGTCCAGTAATAGGGCACAGCTTGCGTGACAAATATTTATATTTTACAAAAATAAATAACAAAATAACCTTGGGAAAAAAAACTCAGAAATTTGTACTAGCTCATAAATCGCCATTCAAAATTATCTACCCAAAACCATCATACTAATTGTCATACTCAACTATCATATAGCCAACGCGGATCTATGGAATGCAGCTGTAGGGTACGGCTGCCAACCCTATCATAGAAATCTTCGGAAAATTTTAATCGAAACCCCTCAGAATGACCACTCACCCTACTACGCCACAAATTATCTGCTACACAGAGATCTGCCAACAGAAGTGAAACAGAAGTGTGGGCTAGAAGATCCGCAAAGATCCGACAGGTGATCACCTCGCAACTTAATCCTATTGAAGTGATTTCGACTCAGCTTGAGCAAATGTGATACAAAAACTTTTGAGCCTTTCACCGGATTAATAAACCACTTTTTTTCTAAAGAAATAAAGACTAGATTATTCTAATCTTACGTTTTTTGTGAATTATTTAATGTACCAATTGAAATATCCAGCTCCCTCCGGAGTTCTATATTTTTTGCTCCCATGTCTTAGACAAACCCAATAACTGGATGCTCTGCTTCACCGAGAACTGCAATTATATTGAACAATATAATTTTTGTCATCTTACAGACGTACGCGCAAAACACTGTTTGCTTCTAGGAGCGCTCGAGACCTCGAGCTATCGTTATTTGAACATAATTACTCGGGGTTCTCACCGTGTCACTTAGTGGGTGGTACTCGTATGCTGGCTCCACTTTAATTTCATCGAAAGAAAGGATACAAATTTTTTCTTCAGTTACAATGTCGTTCACTCTTCGTATTTCCCCAGTAGAAAAATTCAAAACACCGTTTGCGAACTTCACTTTCTGTACCCATTTCGCCACAGTTGACTCGCATGGAAAAAGATGACCACTCTTCAGCAAATGGGCATATGCCTTGGGATCAGCTGAATAAAGAGCTATATCCCTCCACATCCAATGAATACGACATATCTCTTCACGTCCAACGAATACTCCTGGACGGGCTTTCAATTTTTCTGATCTGGCCTTCTGTTAAATATGCTTAAATATTTTTTCGTATCCTCTGAAGCTCTTCTACTTGGGTTTTCAGCCTTTGTATTTCAGCCTCAGGTACGCAATGCCTCTAAATAGGATGTACATATTACTAATAGCAATTATATATAACAGATCGTAAAGTTACTCTGTCTAGGTTAATGCGTCGATAAATTGAAGCTAATTACAAACTATGTCTATTGGCAGCACAACTTAATACGTTTTTGATCAGAGCCAGACAAGAAATCCGAATACGAGAAATGCAAACCGTATATTTTTGACCCGGGCGTTAACCCCACACCGCAAGCTTCCGCCCATTTTTTTCTTTTAATCTCATTTTTTGGTACATGGTACATATTTATGCCTTCAACGTTCCACGTCTTATTACACAACTTGCTTTAAGCGTTTTCAGAAAGCTGAAAACAGTCTGCACAGGAAGCAAAGTGATTGATACAGGACACGAAGATGTTGGCGAATAGACCACAAAAGCCAATCGATGTAGATGAAAACCTGTGACAAATTTTTATTAATAGTTAGTAAAATAAATTTGGCAAAAATACTTATGAGTTGACCGGTATATTTGAAATAACTCCAAAAGCCGACCACATTTCTTAGATACACACAAACCAACACAAAACTTTTTGAATAGACTTTTTATAGATGTTATTTTGCAATCACATAAAATATTTCCGATGTGACAAATTCTTTTCAAAAACACAGCGACTTTTGTTAAATTCTATTGAATTCTATTATTGTAGATATGCAAATTTTAATATATTTCAATTCAAATTGTCAACGAATATAAATGGTATAAGAAACGAAAAAATTGATCAGTGATGCCAAGGCTTGTCGACCTATATTTGTGCTGGGGTGAGTACTATTGTTAGTACTTTTCCATGAAAATTACTCTAACATAAAATGTAGTTGGCCAAAGAGTCAAATTGTAATCTGTAAGGGAGTTTAAGGCAGTAATTAGAGCGAAAGTGAAGCGAACATATAACACCTATCCTTATTGTTTCATGCTCACCTTAAAAAAATTTCAAATTAGTTCACATTTCTTTTCCCTTCTTATTATTTTATGTTCTTTGCTAACGTGTGTGAGTTGGCCTTGCACTGTTCAAATGTAAACCTAAACAGAAAATCTAAAAACGCTTGTGTATCAAAAAAAAAAAAAAATTCTGTTTTAATACTTTGATAGCGGTCGGATATGTATACAAAAGTGCAATTTACACTAGAAGAAATGGCGAAGATCGCCCTAGGTGCACCAGAATTGACCAGTGCCAGTATGCATGCTCTTCATATTCTTATTGAATTGATTCTCAAAAAGCTTGATTGCCAAAATGATGTAGTTTCGATCAAGGGCATAGAATCTGAGTGTCTCGTTAAATTATTAAAAGAGTCCAAGTCGACGCCACTAACTTTCGACGATACCAATTTGACTATTATTGCGCATAAGGTAAAAGCTATTACAAAACTAGAAAAATCAGTCGAAGGAATAAGATCCACGCTTGAGACTCATTTACAAACAGCAAGAAAGTTCCGTCAGTTGTCACAAATAAATTATGATCTGAAGGATTGGGAAAAATGTAAAGTGCAGTCAGAGAGTACTTGCGTTCCCTGCGGAGAAGAGCTTAAATTGGCTTGCTTTATGGCTGGTAATATTGATTTTCTCAAAAAACTTCAGCGACGTATTGCAGAGCCAATCGTATTGAACTTCTTTGAATTTGAGGAAGAAATAAAAAGTCTCAATCAAGACATGAATGATCTAATTGCTAGTGCCGCTGCTAATTTGGAGAAAGTCGCGTTGGTTGAAGGCTGCCTCCGTGCAGTTGAAGACCTAAAGGAAAAGATTGATCAACATAACATGAAATTTCTCGGCACCATGGAGGAAGTGCAGGACATCTTAGACTTTAAATTAGACAAACTGCAAATTCCTGCACTGAAACGCTATATAGCGATTAACTTGAATCGTATTGAAGCTCGCATAGCAGGCGTACAGAATAAGGTCGATTGTCCGAAGCCCCCAGGTGTTATAAGTAATGGTGTGCGTTGTTTATCGTGCGGCGATCAAAACGTTTGCGCTGAGAAGGGAGTGCATACCATGAGTTTGCTACCAGACGCACACACAACACGAATTATGCGCATACCAAAAGTATGTAAATGTTCAAAAGGAGTCCTCAAACTAAACAGAGATGATGGGAAGAAAATTTTGAATCCGAAGAAAATTTCCGAGGCAATTCGGAAGCGTCAAACTAATTCTGAAGGGCTCTTATCCAGTGGTTTAATAAGAAATTGTGAAGTTGAGGATTACCGCATAGTTAAAGGCACCGATGGTAATCTTTATCGCAATGGTTAACAAATGAATGATTGAATGGGTGTGCGAATATATCTTATTTAATTGAATGAGATCATAAATTGATAGTTTCCAAATTGATAACATTGTGCTTTGGAACTAAAACGGAATTCGAATAAATTCCAAATTTATAGCTTCTAAATGATAAATGATGAATAAATGATTTGAAATTTGGAGATTTTTAGTTTAGGTTGTTTAAAACCGTGGAATCATTACACAATCCAGTCATTCCTCCCAAATAGTTACTTTACTTTTCACTGTTGTCATTTTGGTAAAAGAGTAAGTCAATATTTTTTAAATCAATACGTTCTTCAAGTACACATCATGTTCTGTGT
Source organism: Neoceratitis asiatica (assembly GCA_030068015.2). Lineage (NCBI taxonomy): Eukaryota > Metazoa > Arthropoda > Insecta > Diptera > Tephritidae > Neoceratitis > Neoceratitis asiatica. The sequence continues at coordinate 38,780,963 of CM061526.1, read as the reverse complement.
ACTCGTATATTCATATATTTCATACGATAATCTGGTAAATAGATATATAAATTTTTATATATTTAAGAAATTCATTTATTGTATCTGCCTATGTAAAGCGTAACAATAAGTTTTAAAATCTTTATAACTAGTGAATTACAGTTTTAGTTCATTAGTAGTAATGGATGATAGGTGAGACGGTGCTCTTCAAATACCATTGGTATTTCAAGGTCTCTATGTATATTCTCGTTGCGCATATACCACGGTGCAAACGTGAGGTTTCGTAGAGTTTTAGATTCATATCGCTGTATTCTATGGTTACTAGTTACCTGTTGACCTGATAGGTTCCCGAAAGGGTGACAGCCCTTGGCCGGATAAAATCCGGGTCAATTACGGTTCGTAGAACTTTCCTCGTGGCAGTTATAAAATCGTGAGAGTCCATCCTGGTAGCACCGAACCTGCCAAAAGCTATTGACACGATCAATCAAACAGTTCTACTATCGGACATTTTCAAATCCTCACTCCTGCCAGGGTTGAAAAGGTGGACCATAAACTTCTTTAGTGATCAGCAGTCATCAGTAGACTTTCGTGGTCGAACGTCCAAACCTCGCAAAATTAAACAGGGGTTTCACAGGGTGGTGTCCTTTCCCAATTGCTGTTTAATTGCTATATTTTGAGGCTCTTTCTACCACTAGAAGATGTCTCCTTGATCTTATATGCCGATGATTGTTCGATATTGGCATCTGGCCAGGATATTGGTGACGTTTTTTCGAACGTAAGCTGCTATATCGCCGACCTTCCCTACTTCTTCTTTGCATAATATTTACAACTACAACCTGTGAAATCCTCGCCCACCATTTTTACAAAATGGACGATATTAAAAAATTCCGACGAACAACCAAAGTTACTCGGAATCTAATTCCACAGCTTCATTCCGCATAGTACAATTACCACTTAAGTACAGAGCCGTAACAAATTAGTCAAATCGTTAGCCGGCAGCACGTGGGCTAAAGACAAAAAACAAATCAATTAGCAGGGTTGGTCGTAAACTAAGCTGCACCAATTTGAACGCTGGGGACTAGCGAGACGCAGTTAAAGAAGGTACAATCATGCCAGAATACCGATCTAAGGATCATGACAGGGAACCTTCTGATTTCCCGTCCCATCACTTATTCTTTGAAACCGCGCCTACGCCCAGACAAATTGGAAAAGAATTACACGACTATCGCGACTCCATACTACAAAACAGACAGGACATTGTGCCTACAAGCAGTAAACGCCCTTCTCCAAGAGTCCGTCCAATCACCTCCCATCGCATAACAAGAGCTCGTGCTACTCGAGGTCATTGTTGTCGACGTAATTTCTGTTTATCCATACGCGACCCTGACGTACCCAACGTATGTCCTGAAAGTAATGAGTGACTCGGTTGACTTAGACCAGTTTTACCTGCCTTAGGAGGGGTTTAGCAAGCTGTTATAACAACAACAACATGGATTCTAGTTCTGTAAGCAGAGTCCCCTAATTGTATTACATATATTCATATTAGCATTACGACTGAATGGTATAAAAGGATTTAATGATCCAAGCCTAAATCTCAGTAACTAATTTAGGCTGGCGGTTTTAAGTTTAAGGTGCTGTATTTCTGCTGATGTCATTCCATATTTGAGGTTACTACTTTTGGCTTGTTTTCATGCCTGCATTAAATAAGACATAGATTTTTATGCGCTACCTTTAGGTACACCAAACATATGTGGTTACTCCTGAGGTAAATTTAGGGTACTTTAACTTAAGATTCTGTTAAAAAGTTATGATATGAAGATCTAATGAAAAGTCATTTTTTATTTGTATATAAGTCGTTTGTGCCGAGCCTTATCAAAAGTCTGAGCTATATAAAGAAATATAGCTGAGCAACACTCTTTCAACTCAAATACCTTCCTGCGGAAACTGAGTTAATGATTTAGTATAGTTTCGTATTTCTGGAGAAAAGGAGATCTTTTTGGTAGCAGCACTTTTTTAATAAGGTTGGAAAGCACGTGCTAATTCCCCGATATGATGACTGCAACGTGGCATCTTTTCCGTGTTTTGCTATCATAATAAACTACGAATTTTTCCACGCTTTTAATTTAATTTATCCAAATTTAAATATGGCATTGAGGGGCTTCTTTGGTTTGGTAATAGTCCTTAAAATGGAATGGAATAATCCAAAACCTCATATATGAACAAATCGGTTGCTTGGGACTATATGATATAAAATTCCGATTTCAATGATTTTCACTACCAATATTGAATTCATAATATATGTGCATAATACCAAATTTCATTCCCCTAAATACTTTTTTGGCTGAATTTTGACCATAACCTCACATCTAAAAATATCAGTGTATGGGACCTATATGTTAAATTCTTCCGATTTCGATGATTTTCAGAACCAATATGCAGCTCATTATATATGTGTAGTATACCAAATTTCTTAGGTACTTTTTTTGACAGATTTATGACCCGAAATTTCAAATCTGAAAAATCGGTCATATATATGCAATAGTGGTCCGATCTGGCGGTTCCGACAAGTGATCGTTTAAACCAGGGTTGGGCCACTTCGAATAAAACATTATTCAAATAAAAAATAAAAAATTATTCATCATTTATAAAATTTTGAGTGATGAGTGACCGGTTATTTTTTATTCAAAAAAATCAAAGTGATGAATAACATGTTATTTTCATTCAAGCGCTTTTTGAATAAAAATAACATGTTATTCGTCACTCAAGAAATTCTGAGTGATGAATAACATGTTATTTTTATTTATGGAATTCTTGAATAACGATAAAACTTCATTAACTGAATTATTTAAAAATAAAAAATAAGTCCCTCGAAATCCCGGAAAATTATACCCAGGTGCGCATTATATAGCTCGTGTGTATTGTGGGATCATTCTGGTATCATTTTGGGATCATTTTGGGACATTTTCGGGATAATTTTGGGATCATTTTTGAACATTTTTTGGACATTTTTGGGATCATTTTGGGACAGTTTTGGGATCATTTTGGGACAGTTTTGCGATCATTTTGGGGATCATTTCGGGACATTTTTAGGATAATTTTGGGACATTTTTGGGATAATTTTGGGTCATTTTTGGGATAATTTTGGGTCATTTATGGGATAATTTTGGGACATTTTTGGGATCATTTTGGGACATTTTTGGGATTATTTTGGGAAATTTTTGTGATCATTTTAGGTCATTTTTGGGATCATTAATTTGGAATTATCGTCCAAATAAAATAAACTTATTACAGGATTTACATATGTAAGTACTTATGTTTTATTTCGAATTATAGTAAAAAATAAAATAACACCTAATATGTCAAAAATAACATAAAAACTTAATACAGTCAGTCACACTAGTAACTACTAACTATGTAAGTAGTTCGAAACTATAAATAATATTTTCATGAAAAAGTCCAATAGGTACATATGTACATATATGTTAGGAGGTATGTACAGTGTATGTATGTAAGTACATGAATATGTACTACTTCAAGAAAAATTATATTTGTATTTTATATGTATGTATGATATAACTAAAGAAGGGAAACAAACAATTGAAACTTAAAATTCAATCTGAAGTGCATTATAAAAAAAGATGAAATGAAATGGTATATAGTACATATGATTGAGATGAGTTTTGGGTAAAGTTTTCCAGATCCTTCCTCCAGCAACAGAATATAAACATACGACATAGAATGTTGTGTCATCTGTTCAATGTCATTTCTTTGAAGTGTTACATTTTTCCAGAACTCTTATTTCAAAATTCTGATCAGTTAGCCTATTATATCTGGGTAGATTATGCATTGTGGCATACGAGAAAAGTCTCTCTACCGGTGCTGAAGAAGGCAAAGGGGTATTAAATTTAAGAAAATTTTTTTTTACAACCGGATAAACATCCACTGCTAGAATATTGGTTGACACAGGTACGTGCAAATATTTTTTTACTTGCAGTTGCGCATCTGTATTTGCGAAAATATTTGCATCGTTAGAGCTGGTACTGCTGCTATTGCCGAAATCAAAAAAGTCATCTACATTAGGTTCCGTGTTATTAGTTGTCAATACTACGGCTTCTGCTTCTGTTGCAGCAGTCATAACAGCTGAGAATATTCTTTTTTGAGCTTCAGTTGACGGGCAGCCTACCCATTGGGTGTTGAACTGTGGGTGGATTGCAGCTGCAATAACCACAACCTTCAATCTCAAAAAAGTCTTTAAAGCGGTGCTCCACTCTTTTGACTAAAAATTCTACTGCCGTATTGCAATAATTCAGCTTAGAACCTTCTTTAACGGCTAGCAACCTCCTACGCAATGAAATAATGCACGGCAAAAGATAGCTATAGCTACAATATTTTTCTCCTTGCAACTTATTGAGAGTATCAATCAAGGGGCGCGTACAACTTAAATACTCTTCTAAGTACTCACAATCAGAATCTTGCATAGGGTTTGAAATGTCCATTACCTCATTGAATTTTATGATTTCCTCACGCAAAGACACAACCAGCTCTAAACTGTCGAACAAAGAATTCCACCTAACGCATATTGGTTTACTCAGAGGTCTACCAAGATGTTCAATCATTGTTTCCCTTTGTTTCGGGGAACGTAATAAACCCCACATAGACTGACATCGGGTAATTGTTTCTGTATGCTGGGGCAAGAGGCTGGATGACTGTTTTATAAAATTAGTAAAGTCATTTGCCGCAATTAGATTTATGGTGTGACTTGCGGATCTCAGATGCATCGATAACGAAGGTTTTGGCCGTTACTGACGAGGCTCGTCTTCAGGTAGAGCAGGCTCCGTTTCTACCTCTAATGCGGATGATGACTCATCGCCAATACACTGTCCACTTACATCGGCATCTTCATCATCATCGCAAAAAAGTGATCTGTAACGCCTTCTGGAAAAATAAGTTTAAAATTATATACATACATTTCAGAAATAGAAGAAGTGGTAGAATAGGAAAAGTAAGTAAGTCGAGAAATTAATAAAAAGGTTTGGTATTTGGTCGTGTCGGGTATGTGTTTCGGGATTATGTTATACACCCATATTTACCGTCATGAGTTAAAAGAGGAATTTGTATGCCGAACTCTTTAAACGCCTTCACGAAGTTCGATCCGTTGTCAGTTACCGTTGCAACCAACTTTTTGCTGTCTAATCCAAAGGACGCATGAATTTGATGTAAAATCTCAGCAATTCTGTCGTACGAATGAGTTCCAGCGAATCTGCGACACGCGATCGCAGCTGATTTCAGCGCAAAATTTTTGTTTTCAATCTAAGAGGGTAATATTACATTTGGTGTCAAAGTTCTTTAATCGCTCGAATTTGCTCAAGTATTACCCAATCAACAGTAGAAAGTGGGCTCATGCTATCGAGAATATACGTTGCAGTATTCTCTTCATATTTCTTCTGACGACTCAAACGTTGGACCTTCTTTATAGCGCTAGATGAGCTGCTTTCAAGTTTCAGCCGCTTTTCTTGAACGTATGGCTTATACTAATTTTCGTAAGCGTCCCCGTGCACTCTCTAGAATCATACAGACAAATTAAGAAAAATAAAATTATTTTGTTATATAATGCAAATATTTAAACCGGGCCGGTTTCACAAAAATACGAGTCTTATAAAATTTTCATAAGGAATTCGCTTGTAATACTTTTAGAAGATTTTTAAGAACGCAGTTTTGTGCCTATTTAATTTTAGTGTAACATTGTGCACTGGTATGGACGCAGTAGGCGTAAATATGTTAATCAACGTGGAGGTATTGATCGCAGAATTATTATTATTATTAACCCAAGCTTGAGTAAAAAATATATCTTTTTACCTGAGCGAGAGTGCAAGTGCAAAAATGAATGAAGTGATGCTCGTACAAAACGAGAGAAAAAATAGTACATACAGCTATGGTCAGAACTTTAGCGCACTTCCCCATACTGAAGATCAATGGTCAGCAAAATTTATTTCAACAAAGTCAGTCAGGTATATTTCATGAAAACTTATTTAATACTTCATAACAAACTAAAGTACCATATATCACATGGATTCTCATAATTTTAAAAACAATAATGTGCGGTTATTTCGTTGGGTAAAAATATGATTTGGACAAAGATTTGTAATAATTATTAAATATTTATATTAAAGGGTGGAAAATACTTATGTATGTATAACTTCTTATCGGATAAACACGTTGTAGAATAGTCATGTTTTGTAGTCAGTGCTAAACAGCTAAGGGCTAGGTCCGTCGTCAACCGGTGACACCAGACCAAGAAATTAAATTCTGAGTATATTTACTTCTGGTCAAAATGTGATAATAGTTTCTAATTTTTTTCCGCATAATTTAACAGTTATAAGATATGATTAGAATATAGATTTTGAGGTTAACGTTGGAGGAGTGGAATACTTCTTGTAGAAAGACAGTTTTGATCACTTCTAGCTCTTTATTACATACGATAACAATCCATTTTGCTTGCATAAATTTGGAGAATTAATATCTTATTGTGCTCTATAGTGTATGAAGATATAAAAATGTATTCATATTTCCATCTATTTTTACCTGCCTATTGATCAGCTAAATTGCGCAAAATCTTTGTCCATCTCATATTTTGACCCAACGTATATAATCGCACACTATTATTTTTACAATTATGAGAATCCATAAAATAAATGTTACTTTAGTTTGTTTTGGAGTATAAACTTAGATGTAATCAAATTTTTCTGGCCGACTTTGTTGATTTATATTTTGCAGACCGTTTATCTTCTCTATAGGAAAGTGCGCTAAAGCTGTGACCATAGCTGTATATGTATATGAGTCGCGGTAGCGGGTAATTCATTGATAACGTGTGCTTTTGTACATACATACACTCATGGACAAAATAATAGGTGTAAAAATTTTTGTTTGACAACTTTTCAACACTTGAAATTGAAAGAAATTTATTTTTAGTTATAATAATACTTTGTGCTACTTAACCTAAATATATGAAAATTCTCTTAGTTCATTATTTTAATCCATTGCATTTTCCCACTATTCCGATACCAATCTTGTTTTTATTCTAGATTAAATGAATGAACTAAAAGAATTTTCACATATTTAGGTTTAGTAACACAAAGTATTAATATAACTTAAAATAACTAAATGTAGGTGTTGCAAAGCTATGAGACCAAAACTATTTACTCATATTATTTTGTTCATGAGTGTATGTATGTACATACTGTATTCACATCTGTCTGGCTTCGGCATCGGCCGATTATTTACTCACCCGCCGATTAATCTGCATCGGAAAGAGAATCGAGCAAAAATTGAGCAAGATTTAGCTGTAATTGTTTCGTTACCTCATCAAAAACAACAAAAACAAAATGTATATTCAAATTTTATTAATAACACATTTTTACTTTTTATACTAAAACAATTTCCACTTACCTTTAAATGGCTTACAAAATTGTATGCTGATTTTATTGCTCCCTTGATAAATTTTGTTTGTGAGCACAACTGGCATTTTGCAGATATTGACTCACTTCCACCTCCACAGAAATTAGGCAAGAAAAATTTGCCATCCAAATATGCTGTGGAAGCACATCATTCCTCCAAAAATTTTAAATTTTCTTGGGAGTCAGGTTTGGCAATATTTAGGTCCGACACAATATTGCTGATACTCGACCGTGAATCCTCATCAATTATAATTGGGGTAGACATTACTCAGTATCTATTAATTTCTATTCTGTATTTAAATTTAAATGATTCACTTTTGAATGCAGGAAGCTTAACTTACTTACTCTGGGCTGGCTACGGAGAGAATTATTATTTTATGCAGACTAACAGTATTCTAATAGGAATACAGTGAACTTCCTCATTACGGACAGGCTTTTTAACGAATATCATGTTTATCTGTAAAATCATCCTATAGCAGCCTGCGATCATATTCGATGTTCGAAAGTTAATCAGTCAGTTCTTTGTCTGAACATACCAGTGGCGCGGGACTACATATCTAAGTGAAACTTGCATTTAGACATGTGTAATTTTTTTGGGGTGTCTCGCACGGTTTCTTTGAATATAGCATAAATATTCCACCTAAAAATGTTCAGATGTCTGCCGGGTGCATACATAATTATACCTATTGGACTTTATTCTTTGTCATGAAAATATGTTTACATACTGTCTTTATATTAAGTCCCTTTCTTGTTTGTTCGCCCATTCGCCCATACGAAATTTTGGAATTTTGCAGTCTTTTGAAGTAACTTCCCGTTGAGCTAGAGACTTGAATATTGGAACATAGTTCGGATCTTTGAGACAAAAGGGAAAGAAAACTCGCTAGGTGGCGCACGGATTGAGATAACTGAAAATCCCCGGAAAGTTGGACTTTAAACCTTAAATGAGGTTCAAAACCCGGTGACACTGCAATATTTGCTTTAAAAAAATCCGCTAAGTGGGGCACGGATCGAGCTATTAATAAAATAAATTTTAGATTAGGAATTTTCAGATCGATTTTTCAGTAACTTCCCGGTCACCTAGGGAGTTCAAACCTAACACTTGGCTTGTGACCTGAGAAAAGTATAGTTTGTGGAAAACAAAATTTCGCTGGGTGGCGCGCTAATCGAGATAACTCAAAATCCTTGAAAACCCTGTGGAATCTTGCGATCGGTTTTTATGTAACTTCTTGGTAAATGGTCCCGAAATGATCCCAAAAATGTCCCAGAAATGATCCCAAAAATGTCCCAAAATGATCTCAAAAATGTCCCAAAATGATCCTAAAAATGTCCCAAAATGATCCCAAAAATGTCCCAAAATGATCCCAAAAATGTCCCAAAATGATCCCAAAAATGTCCCAAAATGATCCCAAAAATGCCCAAAAATGATCCCAGAATGATCCCAAAATACACACGAGCTACAAATGCGCACCTGGGCATAATTTTCCGGGATCTCGAGATACTTATTTTTTATTTTTAAATAACTGAATAAAAATGAAGTTTTATCGTTATTCAAGAATTCCATAAATAAAAATAACATGTTATTCATCACTCAGAATTTCTTGAGTGACGAATAACATGTTATTTTTATTCAAGAAGCGCTTGAATGAAAATAACACGTTATTCATCACTTTGATTTTTTTTGAATAAAAATTAACCGGTCAATCATCACTCAATTTTTTTGGAGTAATGAAGAAAAATTTATTTTTTATTTTTTCGTCACTCGTCACTCAAATTTTCTAATAATGCCCAACCCTGGTTTAAACGTATATACATGAAATATATAAAAATCTTCGAATTTGTTTAGGATTTGATGATCACAGTATCGTCGAGAGTGACATTGACTGGCTTTTGTGTATGTGCCGTACAATTCATCATCAACAGTTCGCAGATGTAAGGCCACGAACATTAACTAACAGTAAAGGAAAAAAACACTACAACTTGAACGCGGCCATGTGGCTACCTCTTTTAAGTACTTTCAAATATATTTTATTGATTTTACGGAATGGCAAAATTCAACATTTATGTATGCTTTAAATTTTTTGCAGGGTAACGGCGAAAACGGAACCACCCAACGATAATCAACTTCAAAGTTTTGCTGGTTCATTTTGACTATTGTTGACCTTTTGTTGACATCAGTGGATTGGCGGCGATAAAGTGGATAACTATCATTTCCACTAACCCCCCTTTAACAACCAAATGAGGATGTGTGCATGTGGCAATCACCGTTTTTGTCAGTCGGCAGAATACTTCTAACAGCGCGTTTCGCCGAATACACGACGCTTAATACATGGTGCTCAATAATGAAATCCATGAGTGATTTTAACTTTATTTTGAACACCTTTGTCGTCAAGTAGTGGCGATCAATGGGTGATTGGCCAAGAAATAATTCTTGTAGAATTTCCATCCACTGTGATATGCATGTGAGTGTTATAAACAAATTTGGTGTGCCGTATTTGGCGATGTTGCCTGGAGAATTGTTAAAGAAAAAATAAAGGATTAGAAGTAATGATATCCCAACAAATATTGCTAAGAAGCTATAACTTATTGACATAATACACTTGTAATTAATTTTTTTTACGTTGGTGCAGATATTGTAAATCTAACTTAGACTTTTTTTCGGTTAAGTGGGTTTATAGTATCGGAGTTAATATTTGGTGTGGTGAATTCTGTCAATTTGTTTAGTTTATGTTCCCCACAGTGATAGTTTCAATATGAAAATTTACTATAATATGTGTTGTAGTGGCCGTATGTGCGACCTGTTGTACTCTCTAGTATGAGCCAAAATACCGATACCACGCTTATACGTTTACTTCAAGAACGTTTATTTATTCTAATGAATTAACAATATTAAATACTATAAAAATAAAATTTAATATATGTGTTTTAATTAATTCAGCTTATTACGATCAACTTGTGCAATGTCTAATCAAAAGACGGCCAACGTCCTTATCTGTCATCTCAAATTATATTGTTTTCACATTTTAGATCAGGGTTGCCATACTACTATTTCGCATTCTTCAACTCCTCCCTTTGTTAGGAAGTATCATACTCATTCAAATATGCTGGTAGTCTACGAGTCCTGCAACTAGTTGATGTTTGTCTATTCGTTCCTGCATGTGCATGCGAATCCGATGAAGTGGTTTCTACTAGGGGAGTTACTTCAACAGTTTCTGGCTGTGGTACAGTTTGACTTTCTTCATTGAACCGTGGTAGTTCGGCGAGATCTAAAACGGCGCATAAATATTTAGTCACATCGCGATTGCTAGTATGGTTTCCATAACGCTTTACCATTTTATTTGCATGTGATCTAATCAGTTTTGAGTTGCCCTTTACTTCAATTCTGAACTACTACAGTTCACAGAACCAATCCGTTCTATGATAACGCCCGGAACCCAAAACAAGGTCTCCTTTCCAAAATTCTCTACATTTTGCTCCGTGTTTGATATTAAACTGCATTTCTTGTTTTAAATTTCGTTGTTTGATTTCCGTTGTTTGTGGCTTAGTTAAGTCTAACGTTGTTTTGATTTTCCGGTTAATGAATGCTTCTGCGGAGATTTACGTTCTACCACATTCGGATTTGGTGTGGATCTATATGTTTGCAAAAATGTTTGCAAGTTTTCTGAATCCGTTCCTTCCATTTTTAATTTTTTTAATGCCCTTTTTAGAGTATCTACAAAAGGTTCCGCTTGTCCATTGGACTGGGGATTATAAGGCGATGTTCTTATATGTTGGATACCCCGCGATGTTACAAATTGTTTGAACGCTCCGCTTTTAAATTGTGTGCCGTTATCAGAGACCAGTGTGTCACAATCTCCGTAACATGAAAACGTTTCATTGGGCTTACTAATTGTTTGCGTTGTGATATTCTCTATTTGAAAAATTTCAGGCCATTTTGTTATGAACTTTCGACATCTCAACCAACCTACACGTATAGAATTTTAAAGTTGGCTTCCGGTTCCGCTAACCTCCTTAGAACCAGTTGTGTGCACTAGCTTTCCAGCTGCTTCAGTCATGGGGGGAGTTCGGCTTATACTGGCATTCAAGAGTAAACCAGAAAAATAGGCATCGAAAAGAACAAACAAGATAAAGAAAAATTAATTGCACACAGGAAAAAAGACCGACGCACTGTCCTTCAGTGCCTCCTAGATTTCCTAGAGAATCTTTATCCTAAATCAATGTATTAGCAGCCACTGATGCTGTTTCAGCTGCTCCATGCCCACCCTACCATTGGTTTCGTTGTTGTTATAGAAACCCCTTATAAACCTACCAACAAAACATCCAATTTCAGACCACTATTTTAGGATTTAATAATTCATAATAATATTTTATTGACAAAATTCAAGCAATATTAATTTTATATTTAAACATAGATTTTTGTTTGAATAAAAAGAAAGAATTACATAATTTGATTAATCTAATTTAACAATCAACTTTCTTTTATAATAAGATACAATTTTAGTTTAATTAATTCAAATCTATAGCTAACTACAAAAAAAAAATTGTGTAAAAAGGATCTGTGAATCAAGCAACTGAAATTACTTATACATGGAAATGAAAAGAAACGCGTTTAATAGGGTACTAATTTATAACCAAATAAATTCGACGAGGTTTTTATGGCAAAGTAAAATAAAAATAATAAACTCAACCTCAAATAAAACATCACTTTTGTTTTTTGTACTTACATATATATACTTTGATGCTCCGTCGAAGGCCTTCGATGTGTTTCGCTGTATATATGCTTACGCTGATATGGTAACTTTTTGGAAATATTATTAAATGTAAAAGCAACAATAGAATAGTTTTCACTATTTATATTTTAATTTTTATTTTTATTTTACCATCCCATATTTATTTCCAAGTACTTCTTTTTTCGCATTCAAGTTTAGTATCTTCACCGTTTCACACATTTTCTTTACATTTTACTTTATATTTTTTTTTCTACGTAAATCAGATAATATTCTCTTTTTGCACTTGTTGTTGCTACATTTAAATTTTTCGCCAAGAAAAAAAGTAATGAATTGCTCTAGGGTTTTTTTTTTATACTTTTTAAATTTCCGTTTACTCTATTTCAAACAATTCTAATAGATATATACTTTTCTCAATTATCAATTGCATAAAATAATATTTATTACATTATATATAAAACAAAACTTTAACTTATGTTTTCGATGCCTAATAACATGCTAAACTAATAAAGTGTGTATCCCTCGCTCAGTTAATCTTGTTCTTCTTCGGAGAGCCGCTGACTAAGCTGAGTGTGGGAGGCTGTAATAATTATCATCAGCGACTACTGCATGCAGTGTTTTTGTTGTTTTATTTGCTGTTTTTAGAACATGCATTCGAAACTATTTAAAATTATGTGTATATACACTTATTATGCATATATACGAATAGGAAAAAGAAAAGAACTAAAATTTGTAAAAGCACCGCTTTTAATGATATGAATGTATCATTATTTAAGTATTTAGAAGTGCTAAATAACTAATTACTTATTTAATTATTCTTCATTATATAAAAAAAATTAATTTAAAATGTAATTTTTACATTATGAAATTGTCTTTGCTGCTACTTTCTGTATTTGATAATTTTTAAAAAGGTACTTCTTCACACAATACACTTGCTCCGCTGACTAATCAATCTTCTCATTTTTCCTGATCTCCGGATAAAACTTACAACTTCGCTGGGGCAGGAGTTAGTTTTAGCCAAATGCTACTGGTGTTTAGGGAATACTGGTTATGTTACCAGGTATCCAGGTTTCCAAAAAAAACTTATTTATTTATTTATTTTTTTATTAGATTACTTTTAAATTTGTTTTGTTTAATTAAATTTTTCTTTTGTTTTGTAAAATTGATCAAACACGACTTTTGTTTATGAGCTTTAATTAACTTAAGTTAATTCGCAGTAGTAGTAGCGTGAAAATACTTGTTAAGTCCACATCTTCCTCGTTCAACAGCTCCAATCCAAAAGAAAGAACTTTGGGAAGCGGAAATATTATACACCTCATGAGCGACTAAGATTAACTTTTTCAATCATCCCTGTCAATTTTACTACATTTTAAAATTCCAGAATGTATAGTTTATGGCATACCATAAGACTTAGAAGAAGAACTAACTCTTAGTTGTTTTGTCTTAATTTAATTATAAAAAGGTAAAGATAAAAAAATGTACTGCAAATAATATTTTCAATTGTATGCAAGTAATTTATAATTTCTTTAAGTTTTTCTGTTTTATTAATATTTATCTAATGCTCGTCACTCACATTTAGGTGGCGCTAAAGATTGTTCAGGCGGAATAAACTTGAGAAAAAAAATAACAAAGATATACATATGTATATTAGTACGGGTGTTAAGAACCTAGCTGTTGTTATATTCATATGATTTGAAATACATGTACGACAGTACACACCCCACCTCCAAAAGTGTTGGGGCGGTTTTCAAAGTTACTCATTGCTGTCTCTAATATCCTTTAGATGATAATATTCCTTTTTCTTACTTTCTGTGTCTTCAAGATAATACATACAATTTCCTTTCGTCCCAATTACTTTGGCTTTTATAAACTTTGGTGCGAATTTTGAGTTAAACTTTTTGCTTGCGTCACTTTGAATGAAATTTCTTCGGAATACAATATCACCTATTTTGTAGGACTTTGTACTACTACGTAAGTTATATCTTTTAGCTTACTCTCTCTCATCTCTTACTAATTTCAATCTATCAGATTTGTTAAGAACGTTGCTGTCTAAATCTTCGAGTTTCCGCAGGAGTTCATAATCTTGCGCATGAGTCACCATAGGTTGACCGAAAAGTGCGTAACACGGAGTACAAGCTATGCTTTGGTGGTATGAACTTCTAAGAGATTCTCCTATTTCCGAAAGATGTCTATCCCAAACACTGTGGTCTTTTTGTATGTAGGAACGGATACCGGTAATGATGGAGCGATTGACTCTTTCACTGGCATTCGCCTGAGGGCTGTACAACGCGGTGTATACATGGCGAATCCCACGACGGCTTAAAAGATCATTGAATTGTGTTGACTTAAACTGCTTTCCATTATCAGTTAAAACAATCTCGGGTGTACCAAATAAATTGAAAACATTTTTGTAAATACTCGCATATGGGTGATGTATGAAAATTCTTAACTGCCTTCAAGAGTGGATATTTAGTAAAATGATCAAGCACAATCAAAATTCCTATATGTCCACGTTTTGACCTTGGATACGGTCCAAGAAGATCTACATACAATTTTTGAAATGGTCTTTGCACAGCATACTGTGCTGCCATAGGTGGGCGTAGGGTAATATTTGGGGCTTTGCTTTTACGGCAAACTTCACATTTCGAGACGAAATTTTTCACGTCTACTGTCATATTGGGCCAATAGAGATTTTTACGTATGCGTTCTAGTGTTTTTGCCATACCACCATGACATTTATTTGGAGGTGTGTGAGCATTATCAATGATTTGAGCTACTAAGTTCTTCGGGATCCACAGTTTCCAATTAAATTGTTCGTTGTCGGGATTGCCGTTGGAAAATTCAGTTCGCTTATAAACATGTCCATTTACAATTTGTAAATCAGGTAAACGTGAGGAATTATTACGAATATGTGTCTTTAACTTTTCGTAATCTTCTGATTGGAATTCAGGTGAGTTTAAATCTACTATAGGGCGATCATCGCAGTCCACAATATCGCAAATTTCATTGCTGCATACCTCTGTGACATCAAAGTTCTGTCTAGACAGACAATCAGGAACAATATTCTGGGTACCTTTCCTATGCTCTATAGTGAATGCAAATCCTTTAAGTTTTAATGACCATCGAGCTAATCTGCCTGAAAGGTCGGTTTGGCGCATCAGCCACTGTAGACTAACGCGGTCAGTAACGATTTTAAATTCTTGACCTTCGACATACGCTCGAAACTTTTTCAAACTAAGCATGGCTGCGAGACATTCAAGTTCGGTAACAGAATAATTACTTTGAGCCTTGTTAAGCTTTTATGAAAAGAATGCAATCGGAGTTTCAACTCCATCTTCATTTATTTGCGACAAAACTGCACCAACACCTAATTTGCTGGCATCACATTGTATTATGAAAGGTTTTTGGTAATTTGGATTTGCCAACACCGGTGCGGAACATAACTTATCTTTTAAAGTAACAAACGCTTCTTGAGCTTCTGAGTTCCATGTAAAACTTTTACTCTTCTTGAGTAGGTTTGAGAGAGGTGTTGTAATCGTAGCAAAATTGTCGATAAAGCGGCGGTACCAACCGGCCATTCCGAGAAATCTGCGTAATTGCTTTACATTTGTTGGTATAGGGAATTCTGTAACTGCCGATACTTTATCGGGGTCAGTGCGCAATGTTCCATTGCCTACAATATAGCCTAGGTATTTAACTTCTTTAATGCAGAACTTGCTTTTGCTAATATTTATTGTTAAACCAGCTTTGCGTAAACATGAAGCAACTTCAGCTAGAACAGACATGTGAATTTTGAAATCTTCAGACACGATCAGAAGATCATCGAGGTATACGAAAACTTGATCCTTAAGTTGAGGAGAAATGACACGATCCATCAAGCGGCATAGTGCTTGAGGAGCATTGCAGAGTCCAAAAGGCATGACACAATAGCGATATAACGGGCGATTTGGCACGGTAAAACAGGTGTAATCACGTGAATTTTCATTAAGTGGAATCTGCCAAAATGCACGACGAAGATCAAGAGAGCTTATAAATTCTGCTTTTGGTAATCTGCTGAGAATTCCTTCAATATGAGGTAAAGGATATGCATCTTTGACGGTAACACTATTTATTTTTCGTGAATCTAAGCACAGACGGACTTTGTTGGACTTCTTAACTAAGACTACCGGACTAGACCACGGACTATTGGGGGATTCTTCAATCACTCCCAATTTCAGCATTTCATCGATTTCATTATGAACAATCTTTTCAATAGCAGGCGAAATGGGGAAATAACGTTGTTTAACCGGACGGACATTTGACTGTAATTCAATCACATGTTCTATTAAGGACGTTTTTCCTAGCCCTTCTTTCTCACAATTAGGAAACTTAAGTTTTATTAAATTTAACTGTTGCTGTTGTTCATCAGACAAAGGTATTTTGTTATTATCTTCAGAAATTTCTTCAAAATTTATATTATCAATTTGTAAAACGATGTGTGACGCAATCTTAAATTTACTCCAGAAATCTATCCCTAAGATTACATCTTGAGACATGCAGGGTATAACAAAAAAGTTTATCGCTTGAGTCTTTTGCTTCTATGTCACTGGTAAAGTGATCATGCCGAAAACAATTTGCTTCCTACCGTCAGCTGTACATATGGATGTGTTGTGTTGCTTAAGATTCTTACTGTTTGAAACTTCTTTGGCTAACACGTTACCTAAACACGATACCTGTGCTCCACTATCAAGAAGTGCTAAAATAGTTCTATCAAGAATACAAATTTGCGCATATGGTCTTAAATCTACACCTTTATTTTGGATTGAAGAAATAATTCCACCTATATTACGTCGTTGAAGCTTGATATTCTTCCAGAAAGTATTAATCCGATTAGATGAACGGCTTTTTAAAACAGGTTTAACAGGGTAAAAATTTTTGCTTTGATTTTGTTGCATTTTTGCAAACGAATTTCATATGGTATTATTTGAGTTAATTTAAGTTGGGTATTAGCGAGTGTATCTTTGCGCATGATAACGTTAGTTTCAGTTAGTCGTGGCGAGGTGTCGTTTTTGAAACCTCGCTCGGTTTCACGTTTCCCGGACTACATTTAACACATTTCGGCTTATAAACTTCGGGTGCTCCGCATCCATAACAAAAAATTTGCCTCTCTTCTAGGCAATCAAAAAATTTATGTCCCTCCTTACGACAATTCCAGCATTTAATTTTTGGGTTTTTAACTTGTTGGGCAATCGCTTCTATTTCGGCACTAGGTAATTCCAAATTTAAATCTAAATCTTGCTGAATTTCATTAATCTGCTTACGACCTAATGTTTGTTGACTACTAGAAATTTCTTTTATCAGATTTTCACCTTTCAGACAAAGTCTTCGAAGTTCTGCCAACGAATTTATTGGTACGTATAAGAGTTGCTGACGTAATCGCGGGCGCAAATTTCTCTGCATTATTTCTACCAATTCTGTTTCCGGTAATAGCAAATGCAGGCTCTCAGCAATTTTAAAAATAGAGTTACGGTACTCATCAAACGATTCAGTCGGTCCTTGCTTACGAGCGCGAATACCATCTTTTATTTCAGTGTCAGTCTTGTGTACTTCAAAGTGCATACGTAGAGCTTGGCATAGCGATGGCCATGTCACGCGTTCAACCGTGCGTCGATAACGCCAGTACCAGTCTTTGGCTTCTTTCGAAAACAAGCACTGAACATTTTCACATAATAAATTAAAATTTCCATTTAGGGTATCTACAACCTGCGATTCGATGCGATAAATGAAACTTTCTACAGTAAGATTGGGAGACCCATAAAATTTTATATCCCAGCTGGAAATTAACCTTGCTGCTTTAACACTGTTAAGACTTAACGATTCGTTACTGAAACGTAATTGATCTAATTGCCTATTAAAGTGGTCATGATTCAATTGGTTATCAAAATGAGGCATTTCACGAGGTAAAACAGGGGTAGATATATGACGATTTTGTTGGGTGTCATTCTGATTTTGGTTCTTGCTGTTATTTTGGCCTGCCGGTGGAACTCCGTTCAAGTTAACTCGGCTTAGAAAATTGCTCAATGCACCCTCTATTCCTTGTTCGACTAATTGGGAAACTCGTGTTGCGAGTCCATCAAAGATAGAAGCTTGACGAGCGGAAATTATTGCGTTAACAAGCGTGTTTATACGCGAATCTCCGTTTGCCTGGTTTACATTACCATGATTGTTGCTATCAATATGCACGGGTAAACTCATTGCTCCTTCTTCAGGCTGATTACTTTGTCTGGTTGTATCTAAATCTGGGTTATAACAAGCGGTATTAGTATTAGGAATTGTTCGCTTTGACCGTGTTCGGGCGCCAGTATTAGTAGTAAAATCTCGGCTGCTGCAAGCAGTATGACACTGAGGACAGGTGGAATTGCGTTTTAACCAATTTAATAAACACTGTTGGTGGAATTTGTGTGAGCATACTGTTGTTAGAACCTCGTCATTTTCACTAAAACTTCCGCGACATATAACACAACCGTTCACCTGAGATGGTAAATTTTCGTTACTGTGCCTTGTCATTGGCATTATGAACGACCATTAAACTAATAAGAATGACAAAAAAAAAATTAAATGAGATTCAAGATGCACGAAGGCAATTTTAGAAATACAACAAAAGAGTGGTGGACTTCCGTCCACTAATATGGATTGAAATATTTTATAACTTTTTACAGAAAAAAAATATTTTAGCTATCGAGATGTATTGATAAATTTGAAAAATTCGACACTACCTCAAATTAAGTTAACTAGCAATAAAAAAATATATAAACGTTTTGCAATAATCGATTGATCAAAACTCAATAATAATGTTTTGTAAATGTGGTCTTACTTTCTTCTGTATTTGTTGGCGGTGAAACTCTCTTACATTTGTTTGATTCGGATTCTGCTCAGGAAATCACGGATAACTTGGCAATGCAATGTAAGGGTTTAATATAAATGAACTTATAAATAAAAACTACGATCCCTTAAACATTGAAAAAAAATTACAAGAAAAATTGTTAAAATATTTCATAGAAAACCGATAAAATCTCTATACGCATTATGTTTACCTACAAAAATGAGGTTTGATTGATTAACATTTAGCCATATCAACTCAAAATTCCAACATTATAGAAGACAAACGGCGTAGTAGATAAACGAATGAAACTCCTATAGTATAATGGTAAACTGCCAAGCATTTAGCTAAAGTCAGTAAAATTCCAAGTTATAAATACAGAAGTCCATTAAACTAAAATATAAAAAAAACTCGACAAAAATATTAGAAATAGAAAACAAAATACTTTGTAAAAACTTGGTAAGCAATAAAGGTGCGAAATCCTTAAACTCAATTCCAAAATTTTGACATAGTACTTTTTCTCGACCGGCCAGACATTAAACAAACGGATCCCTAAGATAAATCCACATGGTGAAGTCCACGAAATGATTATATAGGACTACCTCTTCGCGGGCCCCACGTTGGGCGCCATTTTATTATCTGTTATGAACTTTCAACATCTCTACCAACCTACATGTATACAATTTTATAGTTGGCTTCCGATTTCGCTAACCTCCTTATAACCAATTGTGTGCACTAGCTTTCCAGCTGCTTCAGTCACGGGGAAGTTCGGCTTATAATGACCTTCAGGAGTGAACCAGAGAAATAGACTTTGAAAAGAACAAACAAGATAAAGAAAAATTGCATACATGAGCAAAAAAAAAAAGAAACTAGTAAACCGACGCACTGTCCTTCCATGCCTCCTAGATTTCCTAGAGAATCTTTATCCTAAATCAATGTATTAGCAGCCACTGATGCTGTTTCAGCTGCTCCATGCCCACCCTACCATTGGTTTCGTTGTTGTTATGGAAACCCCTTATAAACCTACCAACAAAACATCCAATTTCAGACCACTATTTTAAGATTTAATAATTCATAATAATATTTTATTGACAAAATTCAAGCAATATTAATTTTATATTTAAACATAGTATTTTTGTTTGAATAAAAAGAAAGAATTACATAATTTGATCAATTTAATTTTAACAATCAACTTTCTTTTATAATAAGATACAATTTTAGTTTAATTAATTCAAATCTATAGCTAACTACAAAAAAAAATTGTGTAAAAAGGATCTGTGAATCAAGCAACTGAAATTACTTATACATGGAAATGAAAAGAAACGCGTTTAATAGGGTACTAATTTATAACCAAATAAATTCGACGAGGTTTTTATGGCAAAGTAAAATAAAAATAATAAACTCAACCTCAAATAAAACATCACTTTTGTTTTTTGTACTTACATATATATACTTTGATGCTCCGTCGAAGGCCTTCGATGTGTTTCGCTGTATTATGCTTACGCTGATATGGTAACTTTAGGAAATATTATTAAATGTAAAAGCAACAATAGAATAGTTTTCACTATTTATATTTTAATTTTTATTTTTATTTTACCATCCCATATTTATTTCCAAGTACTTCTCTTTTCGCATTCAAGTTTAGTATCTTCACCGTTTCACACACTTTCTTTACATTTTACTTTATATTTTTTTTTCTACGTAAATCAGATAATATTCTCTTTTTGCACTTGTTGTTGCTACATTTAAATTTTTCGCCAAGAAAAAAAGTAATGAATTGCTCTAGGGTTTTTTTTATACTTTTTAAATTTCCGTTTACTCTATTTCAAACAATTCTAATAGATATATACTTTTCTCAATTATCAATTGCATAAAATAATATTTATTACATTATATATAAAACAAAACTTTAACTTATGTTTTCGATGCCTAATAACATGCTAAACTAATAAAGTGTGTATCCCTCGCTCAGTTAATCTTGTTCTTCTTCGGAGAGCCGCTGACTAAGCTGAGTGTGGGAGGCTGTAATAATTATCATCAGCGACTACTGCATGCAGTGTTTTTGTTGTTTTATTTGCTGTTTTTAGAACATGCGTTCGAAACTATTTAAAATTATGTGTATATACACTTATTATGCATATATACGAATAGGAAAAAGAAAAGAACTAAAATTTGTAAAAGCACCGCTTTTAATGATATGAATGTATCATTATTTAAGTATTTAGAAGTGCTAAATAACTAATTACTTATTTAATTATTCTTCATTATATAAAAAAAATTAATTTAAAATGTAATTTTTACATTATGAAATTGTCTTTGCTGCTACTTTCTGTATTTGATAATTTTTAAAAAGGTACTTCTTCACACAATACACTTGCTCCGCTGACTAATCAATCTTCTCATTTTTCCTGATCTCCGGATAAAACTTACAACTTCGCTGGGGCAGGAGTTAGTTTTAGCCAAATGCTACTGGTGTTTAGGGAATACTGGTTATGTTACCAGGTATCCAGGTTTCCAAAAAAAAACTTATTTATTTATTTATTTTTTTATTAGATTACTTTTAAATTTGTTTTGTTTAATTAAATTTTTCTTTTGTTTTGTAAAATTGATCAAACACGACTTTTTTTTATGAGCTTTAATTAACTTAAGTTAATTCGCAGTAGTAGTAGCGTGAAAATACTTGTTAAGTCCACATCTTCCTCGTTCAACAGCTCCAATCCAAAATAAAGAACTTTGGGAAGCGGAAATATTATACACCTCATGAGCGACTAAGATTAACTTTTTCAATCATCCCTGTCAATTTTACTACATTTTAAAATTCCAGAATGTATAGTTTATGGTATACCATAAGACTTAGAAGAAGAACTAACTCTTAGTTGTTTTGTCTTAATTTAATTATAAAAAGGTAAAGATAAAAAAATGTACTGCAAATAATATTTTCAATTGTATGCAAGTAATTTATAATTTCTTTAAGTTTTTCTGTTTTATTAATATTTATCTAATGCTCGTCACTCACATTTAGGTGGCGCTAAAGATTGTTCAGGCGGAAGAAACTTGAGAAAAAAAGTAACAAAGATATACATATGTATATTAGTACGGGGTGTTAAGAACCTAGCTGTTGTTATATTCATATGATTTGAAATACATGTACGACAGTACACACCCCACCTCCAAAAGTGTTGGGGCGGTTTTCAAAGTTACTCATTGCTGTCTCTAATATCCTTTAGATGATAATATTCCTTTTTCTTACTTTCTGTGTCTTCAAGATAATACATACAATTTCCTTTCGTCCCAATTACTTTGGCTTTTATAAACTTGGGTGCGAATTTTGAGTTAAAACTTTTTGCTTGCGTCACTTTGAATGAAATTTCTTCGGAATACAATATCACCTATTTTGTAGGACTTTGTACTACTACGTAAGTTATATCTTTTAGCTTACTCTCTCTCATCTCTTACTAATTTCAATCTATCAGATTTGTTAAGAACGTTGCTGTCTAAATCTTCGAGTTTCCGCAGGAGTTCATAATTCTTGCGCATGAGTCACCATAAGTTGACCGAAAAGTGCGTAACACGGAGTACAAGCTATGCTTTTGGTGGTATGAACTTCTAAGAGATTCTCCTATTTCCGAAAGATGTCTATCCCAAACACTGTGGTCTTTTTTGTATGTACGGAACGGATACCGGTAATGATGGAGCGATTGACTCTTTCACTGGCATTCGCCTGAGGGCTGTACAACGCGTGTATACATGGCGAATCCCACGACGGCTTAAAAGATCATTGAATTGTGTTGACTTAAACTGCTTTCCATTATCAGTTAAAAACAATCTCGGGTGTACCAAATAAATTGAAAACATTTTGTAAATACTCGCATATGGGTGATGTATGAAAATTTCTTAACTGCCTTCAAGAGTGGATATTTAGTAAAATGATCAAGCACAATCAAAATTCCTATATGTCCACGTTTTGACCTTGGATACGGTCCAAGAAGATCTACATACAATTTAATTTTGAAATGGTCTTTGCACAGCATACTGTGCTGCCATAGGTGGGCGTAGGGTAATATTTGGGGGCTTTGCTTTTACGGCAAACTTCACATTTCGAGACGAAATTTTTCACGTCTACTGTCATATTGGGCCAATAGAGATTTTTACGTATGCGTTCTAGTGTTTTTGCCATACCACCATGACATTTATTTGGAGGTGTGTGAGCATTATCAATGATTTGAGCTACTAAGTTCTTCGGGATCCACAGTTTCCAATTAAATTGTTCGTTGTCGGGATTGCCGTTGGAAAATTCAGTTCGCTTATAAACATGTCCATTTACAATTTGTAAATCAGGTAAACGTGAGGAATTATTACGAATATGTGTCTTTAACTTTTCGTAATCTTCTGATTGGAATTCAGGTGAGTTTAAATCTACTATAGGGCGATCATCGCAGTCCACAATATCGCAAACTTCATTGCTGCATACCTCTGTGACATCAAAGTTCTGTCTAGACAGACAATCAGGAACAATATTCTGGCAAATTTTCCTATGCTCTATAGTGAATGCAAATCCTTTAAGTTTTAATGACCATCGAGCTAATCTGCCTGAAAGGTCGGTTTGGCGCATCAGCCACTGTAGACTAGCGTGGTCAGTAACGATTTTAAATTCTTGACCTTCGACATACGCTCGAAACTTTTTCAAACTAAGCATGGCTGCGAGACATTCAAGTTCGGTAACAGAATAATTACTTTGAGCCTTGTTAAGCTTTTATGAAAAGAATTCAATCGGAGTTTCAACTCCATCTTCATTTATTTGCGACAAAACTGCACCAACACCTAATTTGCTGGCATCACATTGTATTATGAAAGGTTTTGGTAATTTGATTTTGCCAACACCGGTGCGGAACATAACTTATCTTTTAAAGTAACAAACGCTTCTTGAGCTTCTGAGTTCCATGTAAAACTTTTACTCTTCTTGAGTAGGTTTGAGAGAGGTATTGTAATCGTAGCAAAATTGTCGATAAAGCGGCGGTACCAACCGGCCATTCCGAGAAATCTGCGTAATTGCTTTACATTTGTTGGTATAGGGAATTCTGTAACTGCCGATACTTTATCGGGGTCAGTGCGCAATGTTCCATTGCCTACAATATAGCCTAGGTATTTAACTTCTTTAATGCAGAACTTGCTTTTGCTAATATTTATTGTTAAACCAGCTTTGCGTAAACATGAAGCAACTTCAGCTAGAACAGACATGTGAATTTTGAAATCTTCAGACACGATCAGAAGATCATCGAGGTATACGAAAACTTGATCCTTAAGTTGAGAAGAAATGACACGATCCATCAAGCGGCAGGCGTTTAAAGAGATTCAGTCGGTCCTTGCTCAAAAGGCGCGAATACCATCTTTTATTTCAGTGTCAGTCTTGACAAATTCAAAGATATAACGGGCGATTTCGCACGCGATGGCCATGTCAAATTCAACCGTGCGTCG